>RDEW01000003.1:144402-795642 GCA_011109175.1 Dicyema japonicum | reverse complement strand
TTATGGCAATGCAGGCATTGAGCACGCGATGGAAGTTACCTCTCATAATCGAGAGACCAACTTTCTGGAAATATAGCAGTTGACATCATTTTAAAAATTATAAAATCACTCGTTCTGACTGAAATGTATCACTGCCCTGTCATAGACACTAATAAAAACTGCAAGCTGTGCTACTTCAGTGATGTCAACGGTATCATCAATAGCAAAAGAAAGGTGTTTACAAATTAAGATGATGTAGTCTTCAACCGTCGTTTCAAATCATCCTGTGATCATCAATCTGTCCAGCAGTAGTGTTCCTGGTTAATGGAGTGTTCTGACATAACTGTGTATTCCATGAGCAAACAATATCAGATTTCTTACCATCAATGCTTTATAAATCTCCTTCAATGTAAGATTTGTCACCCATTGGGACCATTCGGCTAAGTTCATAGCTCGCAGTAACAGAAGCTACATTGGCTTGCTCTATTTTTGTAAAGCATTCGATGGTTAGTTTCATAATGTCTTTTTAAGCTTATTCTTGGTGTGGCAATGCTGTTGTTGCAAACTAAAAAATGTATCTTTGCATGTAAAAAAGTACTGTAGTTTACATTTTTCTTTAAATAACCGTCTTTACTTAAGTCTCCTATCCTATCAGCTGAAGATGTTATTCTAAATGTAGGCAGTTTGCGCTGTGCATAGAAAGACAATTAATATAATTATTTATTAATTTAATTAATATAATAATCGAAACGATTCCACAAAAGCAATTTATTATTGTTTTAAAATTTGTTAAATTATCGCCAATAAATTAAACAATTTAAGTATAATGTTATGCACGTAAGCTCCCAGTGCTCTTCCAAACACGCACCTTGTACGACAGTATCGCTGCTATAGAAACGTTCGTATATAAGAGTGAACGTATAATTTAAACGTATGAACGTCTCTTGAAAAGCCTGCTTTCCGGATTCCAGTAAGCCGCTAGATCAACCAGATAAACTTGAAGCCCTGAGCAAATCATATCATAACGAGATCGGTCGAGAGAAAAACCTATGACACGGCGTATAAATTATTCATTTGACAGCAGAAAAGCTCAAATATAAAATAGCAAGGAACTCATGATCTTCGGCACACAGGAGGACCTTAGGGGTCCTAGTACGTCAGATCGGGTCCATTATTTAAAAAATCACCAAGGAAATCTCCGAGACATATTTCAAAAACTACATTCGAGGAAAACCAGGTGCAATTTATTAAAAAAATTTATTATTATTAAAAAATGATAGATGCGCAAAAGCACACGGAAAAAATATGCCGTAGGACAGCCCGTATGGAACGGTCCGTACTGGAAAGCGACCTGCAGTGCAATAGGCGGCAATCCAATAGATAAACTGTCTAAATGATAACAGTAAATCACGACCAGGTAAGTAAATTCTTTAGAATGTGCTTCTTCCAAAAATCTAACTATATTGCTAAAATATTATAGCCAAAAGAATGCTTTTAAAATCAAAAGGAATAAAGTAATTTTAGTTTTCATATTATTATTCCTTATTTTAATATCCCAATAAATTTTCAAAAGTATTTATAATTTTAAAATGAGTTAAATTAAATATTTCAAATTTCAAATATCGTTTTTGTAACTCTTTGTCAATCTATATTCCTGTGTCCGACAATTACTTCGGATTCCTCAATTGTAGGTTTGACACCTATTTCTATAGATATGAGCTGAGACAAATATTATCCTCACGGGGCAACTTCAATAAATGAGCACCGTCTTTATGATATAATATGTACACTCTAGAGATCGATGGAGGTTATTTGGACATATACTTGGATTGGAATTAAGGGTCCTGCGAGCGTGACTTCGGAGAACAACACTACGCCGACTTCAATCGGTAGATAATTCTTAAACAACGATCTCTGAAGGATTAGGAAGCGTCGTATGTCCGAAGTATTTATCGACGAACTATGCACACTGGCAACTAGCAAATAGAAATCTAAGAAACTGAATTTTTCGAGTTGCACGTGTCTTGTTTTGGCCAAAAGATACAATGAAAAGAGAGAGGTGGGAGTTATTGAACATATCCTTAAAATTCATGAACGATGCGATGGAAGCAAACCATTAGTGAACTCAAGGATATCGAGAATGACTCCTATACATATCGAAGAGAACCTAAGAGCTCTAAAAGCGAGATGACTTGACAACGAAACCAACAAAATCGCAACCTTGGGCGTCCCTCGACAGTCAGTATTCCGCGTAGTGTTCTACAATTGACGAGAAAATCTCAAACTTTCGAATAGTACGTGTAAACCTTATCTATCCTATGTCTTCCGTGAATTCACCATGTGTTTCAAATTTTTTATTAAAGCCTATTATTTAACACAGAAACAAATGTTAGTTGAGGAAGTCGGCTGCGTGAATCGCGAACGAGTTCCCTTGGAGTATGGCCATTCCAATCTTTTGTCTCAGCCATATCCCTTCTCGTTGATTTTTTTTCTGGCAACCATTCCTCCGAGTTCGCGCAAGAACTCAGCCGTCATTAGACCAACAGCTCCGATGACTCGACCGCAAGAGGAGTAAATCGGTACCGGTCCCCGAGGCAAGAATATTTCTTGCTTTTTAGGTTTTCCGCGGTCGAAGCAACTGCTCCAGATGTCTGAATCGATTTGAAAAGATTCTGCTTGAAAATGTGTCAACACAAGTTGCGTCCCAGACCATAAATCTTCCAGATGTGTAAGGGAAAAGGGTCATCCCTTCAGGTCTCTTTCCATCTCGATCGAGACCCACTGGTTCAAGCTGTGCCTTCTTTTTCGACATCGTCTAATACAACCTAGCTGAGGATTTCCATCGCCTTTTAAAGAGCCACCAATTACCTAAACAATTTCTCCAGATTGTCTTTTCCAAAAAAAGGTTTCCAGGTTGTGATGTTAACCCACAGATCTATTATGTCCTGGAAAAGTTGAGAACTCTCATAAAGATCAAAGTCATTCAATTGTAAACTGGAAAACTAGGAGAACTAAAGTCGGAAGTGAGCAGTTCATTTTTGAATCAGTAGACGTGGAAACTACTTGAGTCATTGGAGGCAGAACACTGACCCTGCAGAACCGCATTGGATCACTTATCGGGTGGAAATGGATAATGGAGAAAGGAACTGGCTTATTTTCCTTACAATTCGTCATGGGAAATATATGATTTATTTGATTAATTTTGGATTTTAATAAATCGTAAATTTATCACTTTAAATTTTAGTTGATCCTGATTTTGTATTGAAAAATAATAAAATTTTGAAAATTATTAAACATACGTCATATTTTGAAATTAATATACAAGAATGAAAATTTGTCACATTTGTGACTGACATTTCCTTTTGTTCGTAGGCCTACTGATTGTCACTCAATAACCTTTTTTGTGTAGCTGCGATTTTATGGAAATTAGCCCAAGAGATCGAAGGCCCCCACAAGGCGCATGCATAGGAAATGAGAAGAGAAGATTGTTTTACCTTCTCGGTAAAAGAATCTCAGTTGAAAACAAGGGGATAGTAGTGAAACCTGGAATACCTAATTGGGAAATACGCGAGAGACTAATCGAATGTGTCCAAGAAAATTCGTCCCTTTCGACGGCTTTCCTGTTTTCAATGTTAATCAGATGTTTGCAGGTTTCCATAATTTGGAATCGAATTGTGA
Organism: Dicyema japonicum; assembly: GCA_011109175.1. NCBI lineage: Eukaryota > Metazoa > Dicyemida > Rhombozoa > Dicyemidae > Dicyema > Dicyema japonicum. The sequence continues at coordinate 791,985 of RDEW01000003.1, read as the reverse complement.
TTTATGTGTTAGCCTGGTCTATCTCAGAATTTCCATCACTTATTTTTCAATTGAAGTGGACCCAAGTGGATCCCATTTTACTTTTCTTAATAATAAATGGATGTGTCAGTCTTTCAATAGAGTGTGCTTAATTTTAAGTAGTATTTTGCCATTCTTAGGTTCTTTTGGTTAAACTGTCGTCTTCTGCTGGCTTTCATCTCCATCGAATTTACGAATTACTTTTCTGACATCGACAATGCATGTAGATTATTCAAACGATTGCCAGAAAGTAAAATTAATTATAAATTTAAATTAAATTATAAAATATCTGTAAATTAATTATAAATTTAAATTAAATTATAAAATACCGTATCTGTCCTCTTTGGGCTCCAGTCAACAGCTGATCAGGATGATTCTACAACTTCAGACAGAATCGTCTGAAATCACAGATATGGAGCATTTGACAGGGTTGATGCCTGAGCAGAAAGACCGTGCCTGTCTAGTCACTGGATGATAAAAATGGAGTGGCGCTTGGATCAAGCTCTCCCTGTTGGTAGTGTCAGGACCCACCTTGACGATGATACTCTCCGCATCGGCACCTCCACCAGACTTGGACTGGAGATTTGCCGAACTCACAAATGCCGGTGTGGGGCACCGTTGACTGTTATGAAGACCATGCCCTCTCGTGTTGAAGAAGTACAGGACGGTTCCAGACACAAGCGACCCCTGGAGTCTGCGAGATACCCCGCCATACTTGAAACTGTTGGCCTCGACAGAGGAGACGGAAAACGACCTCACGGGATCACAATTTTCCCATTCAAAGAGGGGAAACCCTTGCTCTGGGATGCTACTTGTGTCGACCAACTTTGTCCATCCAACATTGTCGGACCGCGGTAAACAGACTCCATGCCAAGGAAAGAACAATGAGGGCAAAGGAGAAGAAATAAGAAGCGTGTTACACGAGGCTTTGCGAGATCTGAAAAATACTGGGAAATATGCAGTAAATAACAACCCAGTAATTAGAAGACATGAATTTTAGGCTTTTCGGAAATTAGCAGAGTTCTCAAACACTTGGATGAATTTTCCGAATCCGTGATTTCCGGTCGATGGAAGGGGTTTGGCGGAAAGAAAATAACTGACGTTGTAAATTTCGGAATCGGTGGTTCTGACTTGGTAAATTCATCTTTAATACTAAAGAGACTGTTCATGGTTACTGAAGCTCTCCGCGGCTAGCAGATCGGTCCCCATGTGCACTTTATCTTTAACATTGATGGAATCCACAACTTGAGCACCCTCTCCCGGCTGAATCCAGAGACCACTCTAGGCAAATCCCCTCTAAGGTCTCAAGTTGGCTAACGTAGACATTTTTGACACAGGAGACTCTAATGAATGCTTTCACGGCGGGAAATTAAATTTTAAACAATTTTAACGACGTTTTCCGTCAAGTTACTTTTTTTAGAAAAGCTCGAAAAATAATCACTTTGTAGCCTTGTCTATTAATTCTGTTAAAGTAAGAGAGTTTGGAATCGATTTTGCTAACATGTTTGAGTTTTGGGAGATGGGGGATTAGTTATGTTTAGTGGGTTGGTGGACGTTGTTCTGTTTGGTCCGCAATTGGACTTTCAGTCGCGGTTTTCGTTAGAATGGAAAAATTCTCAGAGTTCCTCGTCAGAGTCAACGCCGTAGATGAGCACTTAAAGAACACTGATGCCAGAACTAACGTTTATTCTCAATTTGACTCATTTTTGTAGGTTTTCTTGTTAATGGGACTGATGGGAGTCCTTACTCATGCAATCCTCCTGTAGAATCAAGTCCGTTATTTTGTGACCTTTAGTACCTCCACTGATTCCCATCTTACCTACAGCAAGCGGATATGGAGACCAAAGAAAAGAGCACGTGCCAGAGTGGAGGGCTGTAGACTATCAAACTGGTCCTGTCGTGTGGAGAAAACCGAGGACTGACGGACAGCACTTCTTTACCAGTTCTTACATCAAGGGACCCATGTGATTCCAATGTGATCAGGTCCATGACGATTTCAAACACCATAATGTAGCACGTTGGTTAGCCATGAGTGAGATTCTTCTATGCAACTTTCTGCCCCAAACAGAGGGACTAATGACGGGGAAGTCCCTTCAGAAAGTCATATCTGAGCTTAGAAGCAGTGGGAAATTCTCAGATTCGCAGATGGTTGAAGACCATTTCAACCACGTGACAGGTTTTCTACAGGCCAAGCTCTTCATTTGTTATTTCCCGATTTTGTGCGCTCTCTTTGTGAGCGTTGATTGGATTTGGTTATAGTAGCGTTTTATATCATAAAATCTTCGTGGAAAGAGTTATTCGTGGAAAGAGGGATCAACTCTTTTGACTAATGGGGGTGATTCTTAGTAGAGTAGAGTTGGGGAAGTTGTTTGCTAAGAATTTGGAAAGAGAAATGGCATGACTCCTTCATTCTTGGAATGATTAATTTCATCAAAGAAAATGGGAATAATTAATTTTATTTGATTCACTAACCTCATTTGCTTTTAATGATTAATTCTCTATCAAGGGTTCTTATGTTAGACTGGTGCTGCGTGGCTAATTGGTTCAAGTTTTATGTTTGTTTGTCTGTTTCTCTTCTCTCTTCCTATTAAAGTGGCGCCCAGTGCCTGGTCGGTGAGAAAAAGGATCATTTGCTCTCCCCCACTACACTGGAGGGGTTTTCTAACTGCAAGTATGGACGTCTTTTTATTTTTATGTTGATTCCGGATGGACTCTGTTTCTGTAGAAGTGGAAACTGGATACACTTAATTAGTTGTTTACTTTAACTTCTTTCTCTGTGTATCCGGGTTTAATAAATAAATAATATTAGAAGAATCCTTAGTTTCCATAAATTTCGGACAAGTAAGAAACTCATAAAGTGCTAACATATGCCAAGTGCGTACCCAAAAAAGTTTGAGCAAGTGGGGTTAAATCATAAGATTTCGATCCTCTAATATACTCGAAAAGTTATTCGTAAATTCAATCGATGGACTTGAAATTTAGAAGTAATAAATATCGACTGGCAATGGATGTTGCTAGTTTACCATGCCGGATACAGAAAACCTCCTATGGAATAATTATTTTACCGTATGGAAATGACAGATCTTGTATGTATTCTTCTGTTTTTCTCTGGAAAAATTATGTCTTTATGATGCTTAAACCCAAAACCCTCGTTCGCAATCGCCACATAATCACATAGGCTTCTCTATTCAAGCAGGAGCAACTATCTGAAGATCTACCACTTTACAAAATTAATATCTGCTCATACAAGAGACAAAGAACGCTTTTGATCCGAAGGAACCTTTGGAACTACCGTATTATAATAGAAGAATCCTTAGTTTCCATACTAAGCACGATTTTTTTTAAATATTGTATGCCATGTTTCAACGAATTTTCATTAATTCTCATATATTGACTAGTCGTTTCTTTATAACGCCACTTTCTGATGCTATGTTGGTGTATTATAGTAGTGACTTCCACTTGCAACTCGACAACCTTCCCCGCTCAATGCAGTCTCTTATATAAACGGAGCCATTTCCTCATGCAGTCATTAAGTTATGATGATGACTCCCACTTGAAATCTGACTACCTTCTATTTAATTATTTTAATTCGTTTCTAATGAGTAATTGCCTGTCTTAGTTTTTTCAATATGATAACTCTACAAAGAAATCATTTGCATAGGAAGAAAGCTGAAAACAGGAGAGGATCTGGATCAGCGGCTCTTGACCCAGGTGCCAAATCAATAAATTATTTTATTTGTAGGGGCCGCCAATTTTTTTTAAATTTAATTAATATAAAAAAGCAAAAGTGAATTTATAAACCATTAATCAATTAGCTCTTTAAAAGCTGGTACAATAGAAGATGTCGAGGTTACTTTGAGGGCAACATTCTTCGGCAAGTATTGCAATAGCCTCCTTCAAAATTCGCCATCAGTTTATGGCTTCATATGCTTTGCAATAAGATGACTAATTTTTGTTGAAGCCATATTTGTAACTTTGGAAGAGGCACCACGTTTAAAAAATAAAGATTGTTTGAAATATTGAGATTTTAACAAAACGACTTTTTGTTTTCTAGAATCGCCTTGATGACAATCATAAATTGATTCGTGCTGTTGATGATGTATTTTGACGGAGTAGGTTTTTAACGATGTTATCGTTGCGTGACATATTAAACAATGTACGTGCCATGCATTTTAATCACAAAGAACTTTTCCTCCCATTCATATTCAAATCCTCTGTTTTCCTGCAGTATAGTCCGTGATTGTTTACGCACACCTGACATTAAAAAAATAATATTTCAACGAGTGATTTCTTTATTTAACCCAAAAACGCCAATAGTTAATCTCGTTAAAATTAATTAGGTGATCCCGACATTCCTGAAGAGCTTTCTCAGTTTTCCCGAGCTGGCCTTTGACCCAACACATTCACGGTATGGGCGGGAGACAATGTTCGTGAGAAAGCTAACTGGGGTGATGTGCACTGGAAACTTGACACAGGACGGACTGTCGACGACAGGTCCTGCTAAGAATTAACGTCAAAAAGCTCTTGCCGTTTTGCTCAATAAGCTGGTCAAAGGGACTGGGTGGATTGTTGTTCATCTTTGCGATGTGCATTATGGAAACGACTTACAGCCCGTATCCTGATATGCATGGCAAAAGTGGAATCTCAAATTAATTAACTTTTCTGGTTCCGCGGGCATAGCTATTAATAATAATACAGTATAACCCCGCCCCAATAAAACCCCCGACTTGGCGCACCTCTATATATGAAGCACTTTTTTTATAAAGTTCATTTTATGATAGTTTTTTAATTTCCGACAACAGAATAATAATAAATAAAAATCATCGACCCCGCTTATTAATAAAAATTTTATGTAACAGTCCATACATGCGATGCGCCGTACATGCGAGATTCATCACAAAATACAAAAAAATTTTATACTAAAACTTTCATTGTAAAAAAATTATTAATAATATTAAAATTACATATAGTACATATTTTTATTTAAAATATTTATTATGAAACATGTATCTAGTGAATCTAACACGTGATATCTTGGAAAAAATTAGGATCTACTGTGCTACTGATAACAGATAATTGTCCTGACTGAAGAGAACGGGCAAAAATAAAAAGATGTGCCGAACAATTCATTTTCAAAGATTTGAAACCCTACATTATAAAAAATGGTATAGAACTGAGATACTTTTGTCCGGAAGAAGCAGAACTTAAAGAAGTTTTATGTCATCCAATTTATTATAGGCTCAACATAATCACTTTGGACGAGATAAATTATATGGTTTATTATCACTTACCCTCAATGGTGCTACACGTAGAGAAGTTGTTATGTGGTCTCTAAATGTGTTTATTGTGAGGCATCAAATATAGTAATTTTAGTCAAAACGATTGCTTGCAACTAAACCTGAAATTACGTCAATCATTGCTTATGCTCCAAGAGATCGGTACATCTTGTTGATTTACGTCGATATTCTTCTCAAAATGAAAACTATTCTTGGGTAATTAGTTTGCAATATATTTATCAGCAAGAGTTATGGATAATTTTGCCATTTCGCATGTTACAGGACGTCCACGAGCTCAGACTGGAATTCAAAGGCAGGACTCACATGAATCATTACAATGGGGAGTAAACTATTCTTAAGTTTTAAAGAAGACAGCTTAGGCATCAAATCCCTGAAACGTCTGAAATATAAAAGAGAGAATATACGTATGTGTTTTAATCTCATCAATATTATTTTTAGTAAATCCAAGACGTTCAAAAAGTGACGGTTTAAATACTGAAGACATGAAACTACGAACTCGTAAGCCGACAAATCAGGGATAGTCAATGAAGGCGACTCTTTTAAAGATCTGTTTGTACATTAATAATGGATCTTTTCAACAAATGGGAGACTGTAGTGAGTAAATAAGAATACCATTCACTTAGTGACTCAAATATAAGTACCCCAAAATCCTATAATCTACAGCATTCATGTACTTTGTTGAGGGTTATTTCAGAGGTTACATATTCAGAAGTACCATAGAGTGTCCATGTTTAAAGCATTTAGAAAGTCTCTTAGCAAATCCAAAGTCATCCTAAAATAAGAGGAAATTAACCATTTTAATGTATCCCTGTGAGTCAATCATTAGGTTTTCAACTTCATGTATCTGTAGACGATACCATTAGTGTGCAGGTACCCAATGGCCATTATAACACATCCCAAAGAAAATCTGGTTGTCTCCTCGAAGAAATGCTACCTAAATTAAGTAAAAGAGTGACTTGTTTCGTAATTAACCCATGGTTCTCCTCCCAAAGTGACCTCCTCTAGTAAATATACAAATCGTGAATCTCAGAATGTAGTAAATAATCTAATTGTAATAATATAATCACTTTATTTTTTTATATTTAATTTTTTGTTTCAATAAATTTAAAATTATTATGTGGAGATTATTATATAACAATATTATGTCGTTTTCCTAGATTAAAAATCCTAGCCGCGTGGCGCCATGTGGTGCTTCGTGGCTAATTGATTGAAGTTTCTGTTTTGTTCGGCTTTTCCTCCTCTCTCTTCCTATTAGAGTGGCGTCATGTGATCCACCTGTCTAGGTGGCGCCCAGTGCTAGGACGGCACGAAAAAAGATCATTTGCTCTCCCCCACTCCACTGGAAGGGTTTCCACAACTGAAACTCTTTACCCTTTATGCTGATTCCGGATGGACTCTTTCAGTAGAAGTGGAAACTGGATACATTTAATTAGTTGTTTACTTTAACTTCTTTCTCGGTGTATTCGGGGTTAATCAATTAAATTAAATGTCCTTTTCCTTTATATTATGCAGTTCTTGGTGGGAGTTTACTATATGACACTTTGATACAAATTTTGATGTCCTAACTAGAACTTTTCCTTTATTATTTTATTATTACTAGTTCTACATGGCCGAATCTTCCTAATCATAAAGTTTTTTAATATTTTCATGTCTTTTAGTCCCACTCCAGCCAAACTGGAAGATTCAATATTACTAAAGTAACGCCTGTTCTCGAAAAAAGTCACCTTTATTCAATTCCCTTAATGAGTTGATTTGATTGTTCACTTCCTACAAGACTTCAACCTAATAATCACCCAGTAATCCACCTTTCCATAGACCACTATGAAAAATGTGCCCCAATCTCCCATGTCTAACAATTACGCCTCCTTGTTTGTAGATTCCTACACTAAATTGACTGTTTACCTATTCCAGAGCATCAGAAATCATATTGAGTTTCTCTTTTTTGACATCCTTGGAAAAGGAACACTAACATATAACAAGAAATATATCGACAGGAATTATAGTCGAGCAGAGGTTATGTTCTTCTATCCACTAATCATTATGCTTTTGAAGACATATTGATTCGTTACAAAAACAGCCAACTCACTGCCTGACTATGTCTCGTAAATTAACTATAGAGTCCTTAAAGAAGTGTTGCAAGTACATATAAGGGATATCAGCGAGATAAAGCAATTTGGCCAGCATGAAGAACACATTGCGACAAATTTACAATGCAAATATTAATCAAATTTTTAAAATATAATTTTATTTATTTTTAAACTTAAACTTAAATATCCCAATACCTGCAAGCTATACTGAAGACTTTTTTCGAAAAACTGACTTTACTGATTTAAGAAAACTTTAAAATTAAAAAATATCTGAGAAGATTTTGGAGACTCGGGAAGTTAATCCAAAAATCTTAATATCTCAAGGAAGATGTTTTCATATAACAGAGCGAAGAAGCCATTATCATACATTTTGGTTTAATCGTACTGTTTAGATATACCCTGGGAATAAAGTGGTTAATACTGGGTTCGACGACAGAAAACCTGACGATGCCAAATTTATTATTTTATTTGTTCTCTGATGGAGTCAATTTTTGAATAAACAAATACAGAGAAGACAGAATTCGTTCCCTATTTGGTTTTCATACAGTATTTAACCTAAACAACTGCAATTAGGATCTAGCGAACCCAACTGCAAAGCTGGACCCTTTTTAAACTGATGGAAGAATGACAAAAATCAACTTAAATTTTATGGTCATTATAAGACTCATGAATTTTTGTCCGTATATATAAGACAGGAAGACCGATTATTTGAATGAGGCTGCATCCTGAAGCTGAAAGCTATCAAAACAGCACCCCTCTCCACATTTGACCTGATTTAATACATTATGAGAATTTATTGGATCAACAGTTGAAATAACGACCAAGGTTATGCTGAAGCAGTGTCTTTTACTCTCCGTTATTATCTTAGAATTGACTGAACAAGAGGACTCCCAAAGAACATATTTTAAGATTTTTTCTTTTGATGTTTTATCGTCTTCCAACTGTCTCAAGTACTCCTTGTGGAACTTTGATTTTCATTATTGGGATGTACCATGCGGTTACTTGATTAAAGATTCTCTTCCTTCTAGTATCCACTAAACACTTCATCGGATCAACTTAACACAGGAGACGCCCAATAGTCGTGCGAGATTCAAAAAGGACCCATCTTTTCATTTCAAAGGAAGACTATTCCGTTATTCATTATGTTTTGAATCTATAGTTTGTCGAAAGAATTTAGAGAGGCAGAAATGGACCAAAAAGGACTTGCATTGGATCAAATAATCAGTTTAACGATACATAAACTAATGAAGAGTAACAGTTTATTAGCACCAATCACACGTTCCTTAAATCGATACTTTCTCAAGTTAAATAAGAACCTGGCCATTTTGAACTTGAAGACTTTGAACATCCGACATTTTTTAGTTCAAAACTTATTGTATCTAAGTCTTCAAAGACCACAATTTAAACGATGAGACCTTCACACGTCATGAAGATTCATATTCATACCCTGTTATTAAGTTAAGTCACCACCAATACACTTTCACAATGGAACTGTCATGCAAAAGCGTTGCAACCTGACAAATAGAAAGCAGTGTACCCTCCATTACTGTCCTTCTTATAGTGCATCTAATCGTTTCTCCTCTCTGAGACAACTCCAAATCAATGTCTCCGTAGAATGTCCCTGGCTGTCAGGCAACATCGGTAAAAAACTTAACTACCGGACTAAAAATCACCGAATTTAAATATGGAAGCAAATCTAAACAAAAATATCAAAAAACTAATCGTCATTTAACAAAAACTCCAGATTCTCAATACAATTTTCAAGGTCTTTTATATTATCATTATTATCGATGAGTTCAAGCGACAATGACAACCTGAAAGGATCTTTCCACCAACTCATTTACTTCATTGTCAGAAGGGTCGCATTCTCTTGTTTATTAGTCGCCTTCTTTATCACACGGGAGCGTCACGTGGTTGGGATCTTAAAAATTTATGAAATTAAGTTTTTGAGTGAGACAGAATGGTACAAATGATCGAAAAATAAAGTCGTCCGTAGACTCAATAGATTTGTTGTAGGCATTCTCGATAAAGTCATTCCAGTCCTTCTCGGAAATGGTCTTGTTCGGTTACTTAGTAAGTACCTCGTTTCTAGCTGGGAGTAAGCTATTTTTAAGGTTATCGAGTTCTTCTATCGTTGTTTTAACAACTATGAGGGGAAGGGCTGAGACTGCAAAAATTGATATGAAGAATCCCTTTTTTTGGAAATGCTATCAGAAGATAATGTGTCCGAAGTCGGGTCCAGAAAAAATTATATTGGATAAACCAGACGGGGGAGTATGCATAACGAAGAAAACACCTTCGATATTCAGGAATCAGCTCCAAAAAATTCAGGGTGTGGATCCGTGGAGTTTGATCCCTGATGACAAAAAAAGGTGTCTGCCGATATATTTGAACACTCCGACAAGAACTACCTATTGCTGATAGCTCTGTCAGCAACTTTGAAGTGATGACAGCTATCCGGGAATGCAAGGTCAATGCTCCAGGATATGGCCACATATCAATGAAACTTATCAAAGAGGGTCCGGATAGTTTGTTTGACTATCTGCGATGTTTTTATGATGGGTGTTTGCGACTTGGCCACTTGCCTTTAATATGGAAGAAAGCTGTTGTGAGGATGATTCCAAAACCAGGGAAGCCAAAGAGAGATCCGGCAAGCTACAGACCAATTAGCTTAATATGTTCTTTCGCGAAAGTGATTGAACGTATCATTTTCAAAAGGCTAAGTAGACATATAGAAGAAATCAACTTTCTGATTCCGGAGCAGTGTGGTTTTCGTCCCGGAAGAGGCTGTACAGACTGTTTCTTTCTACTGAATTCTGAAATCATAAAAGCAAAGGATTCCAAGAGACAAATAAACTTATTATGTCTTGATATCTCGAAAACATTCGACAGTGTATGCCATGAAGCGTTGTTAAAGCAGCTTGTATCAGCATATGTTCCAAGATACCTATTTGTTTGGCTAAGAAATTATCTTCAGGAAAGACAATCTTTTGTGAAGGTGTGTGGATATATATCTGATGCAATATCATTCAAAAGAGGAGTCCCTCAAGGTTCAGTATTGAGCCCTATTTTGTTTAATATATTTATGGCGATTTTTCCACGTCCGAGGAATATTAATACTAGTCTTCGTATTTATGCGGATGACGTAATCGTGGTGGACACATCTCTAAAATCTTCTATATCCGAAGGAAGAATCCGGGAGAATGTCGACCAGATTGAGCATTGGTGCAACTTGAGAGGGCTAAAGGTCTTGCTGAAAAATCTTGCGCACTCCGAATAAGCAGTTAGAAAAAGCACCTGAAACAAGAATTCACACTGTGAGTAAACAATTCACACATTCTGCGCTACCTGGGGGTCGACTATGGACACGCAGGAGATTACATGGACAACATAAAGGGAGGAGAAAAGAGCCTTTCAGTCGCTCTTATGTACACGGAAGTTACACGTAGCCGTGACACTTACTGTTTATCTTCAAGGGAGTTATTCTCCCCTAGCTCTTTATGGGTGCGAGGGTGGTTTTCTCCTCCGAAAAGGGACAAGATCTTATCCCTCCTAGAGAAGCTAGAAGAGCTGCAATTGAGCTCTCCTTAAAAAAGAAACTGATAGACTGTCTAACGAGGACGAAAACAGCTCCTGGAACCGATTAGCAAGATTGTGGAGGATCGGATCAATGGTTTCAGGAGGAGATCAAAGGTCCAGGACACATACATAAAGCTGGAAGAATAAAGATTAAAAAGCTGGGAGAAACGTTCCGAAAAAGATTAATAATAAAAAAAGGAAAAAGGGTCCAGGTGTGGAGTCCAAGCCTTATGGTAGGACTCAGATGTAATACCCTCCAGAAATCTCCTTAACTCTTTTGTCAATAAATCGTTGTTGTTGTTGTTGCACTAGTTTGGTCAAATTATATATATTAATTTGATAAATTAAATCAAAAATTTTTTTTTGATTTTTTTCCAAGTCCACTAGTGTAACGCGTAGCGCTCGGTAACGCGTTGCGCCTGTGACATTATACAACATCGTCTAATGCCAAATGCCGAAATGATTCTACCGGATGTCCAAGCAGGATTCAGGAAGGGACGAAGCACACGTGTCCATATAGCAAATGTCCGGTGGATTATGGAGAAAGCCATGAATCCCAAAAAGTGTATATGTGCTTCATTACTATCGGAAAGCTTTTGATTCCGTTATACATGACAAGCTGTGGTCCGCTTTAAAAGAATTTGGATTCGATGCCCATCTGATATTGCTTATCAAATCTCTTTATAAGGATCAAAAGTTACTATTAGAACAGTGTATGGAGATACCGATTGGTTCAAAATTGTAAAAGAGTAAGACAAGGATGCTTATTATCTCCCATCCTATTCAATATTTATGCCGAAATGATCATGGCTAAATTGGATACCGTATCAAATAATGGGATTAAAATTAAAGGCAGCAACATCAATAATTTGCGCTATGTTATCAATACAACCTTACTGGCTGAAACAGAGAATGGCCTCAGGCAGTTGATTCTAAAATTCAGAGAATAGAGCGTCGTCTTTGGTTTATTGCTAAATATCAAGAAGAACAAAATTATGACTACTGCTTAATGGGAACTAAAAATTGGGAATAAGAAACAAGAGATTTGAGATAATTTTGTCTTTCTGGGATGTCTAATTAATCGGAATAATGACGGAGGCTTGTAAATCAAGAAAAGAATTGCCATGGGACGAGAAACCTTCCAGAGAATGAATAGAATTTGGAAAAGCAAAGATATTTGCTTAAGGACCAAATGCAGACTGGTTAATATAATTGTGTTCCTGGTTTTTCTATTCTGCGCAGAATCATGGATATTGAAAAAGGTGGATAGACGAAAAATTGATGCTTTTGAGCTGGTACTGGGAGGTTACTAAGAATCCATTGGACTTTTAAATTAACAAACATGATGTACTCAAACGGGTGGAAACGGACATTTCGCTAGAAGGAAGAATCGTAAAACACAGATTGGCGTTTATTGGGCATGTTGTCCGCTCTGATTCCCTTGAATGAACCATTATGCAGAGCAATATCACTCGGAAGAAAAGACCTGGCCGACCAAAGACTTGGTAGCTATCCACGGTGGAAGAGGTCACGGGAATTCCTATATCCAAATTGCAACAGATCGTGGAGAGTGGAGGAAACTCGTTCATGCGATCTCCAAGGACACGATTTAATTAAACAACACAAACATATAATCATTATTTCAGAGTTGCCACCATCCATGTGGACCATAGTTCCAGGTATACCCATGTCCCTGAATTGCATAGCAATATTGGCTTAACAAACATGTCGTATTGTCGAAAACGAAGTTTCAGTGAAGTGATTATAATTATGTCCTGACTAAGAAAATGTGATTTTAAGATGTACCTCTGTTTTTTTAGCACTAATTCATGTTTTTCTTTACAACAAGCCGTAGTTTTTGTTACAGTGCAAAATATAAGACTTTTCTTCGTCTAAATAAATTTTTAATAAAGTTTCTTAACATGAGGTATGTCAAGTGGACTAATATCCATCTGTCAAGATTATTAATGATTTTCTTTATTTTCTTTAATTTTTCTTGAGTTAATCGCACTAGAAAAATTTATTTTAATTAAGCATTTCACGAGAGCCATGTACAGTAAAAACAATGTTAGATGTCATCCTTTTCCATGCTCCTCTGTTTTTAGCCAAAGCTCTCATAGTCTCAAGGTCTTCGGCAGTTTTTAAATTTCTTTTAATTTTAACGAGGTTTTTTTTTTGTAAAACTGTTGGCATTGTTGTATTTGGTCTTCGACGATAGCGGCCTTCTTGACTAACATAGTATGTTTCCATAGATTTGTTAGGTGGGGATGTTAATTCCATCCTCAGCACGTGTCCGAAAAGCTTCCTTCTGGATTCCAGTAATTCTAAACTGATAGGTATAGTGCTACATCTCTTAAATAATGCATTTCTCGATTTCTCGTGGGCCAAGTAGTTCCTGTTATTTTTCTCAGCTGAACTTTGTGGAACAAGTCTAGTTTTATGATCCTCGGTGTCATAAACTGGATTCCAGGCAAATTTGTTGGAGAGTATTTTTAACATGTGAACGCCGCAGCAATGTTTCGACCATTAGCGAATGGGAGTATCATTATCCCTTCGGGGTGTTGCCATCGCAAAGAAGAAACATTTTTTAAAGTCAAGTTGTTATTTCATGTTGGGACCAGCCATAAATCAGCTTAAAGACTGATAACCATCGATTCAGCGTCCACAGATGCATTTTCATTAACACAAAATTAAGGTCAAAACGGAGCAAGGTAGCTATTCTCACTGCCTCGTCGTCAGAACGTTGCCAATTTTACCACATTGATAAACATTCAACCAAGCATTTGTTGATTAATTTCTAGTCGTCTTGAAGCAGACCTCCAGTATCATATTAATCTCAAGGAACTATTTTTTTCAAAAACATATCTAAATGTGATTTCAGAATAATTCGGTCATTTAGATCAATAAGAAAATGTCATCCTAATCGTCCACAGATCCAGAAATAAGAGAAGTGGGAAAGTCAAAATAAACCAATTGCATCCACATTTGGTTGCGAATAATATTAAGGATACTAATAGCATCTATAGTCATCAAATGTATATTTAAAATTACATTAACGGTTGACCTAATTTTACGGTCAAGGAGAAATATGACCTATTTTTACTTTCAAGTAAAAAGATCATCCGAGGTAGAAAATCTTTTAGTCCTGATAGATCAATATGTAGCCAAAATCGCACAAAAAATTATTTTGTCGTCAAACGATTACCTAATTCGATTTTTTAATAATTCATATAAAATCAATTCGAGAGAGCGAATTTTGGTCATTTGTTACTTGGAACAATATCATCTATTTGATTCTAAAGAAGGCAAAAGATTCTCTTATCATACTCAGGCTAACTACTTCATACTGCTTTGTGTTAATTTCACGTCTAATCCTCCAAAATTAGACCAATTAAATTACTTGCAGTACTCTTGTCTGAAAAAAATAATTTCATTTACCCTGCAGTACTCTTGTCTAAAAAAGAATTAGCTATCATCATTCTTCTAAAACAAAATCCAGGTCATACGCATATCTTAGTTCCTAGATAAAAGTAGGACAATTTTTAGCTCTCAGATTACGAAGAGCAGCTTCCAGATAGACAACAAAAGGATTGGTTATTGTGAGTCAACTTCTGAAGTGTCAATGTGTGTAGCCTATCTTCAGATTCACTTAAAATTTTATTTTCGCGCAAATTGACCTGTAATTAAACATTATTCAAAAGGTATTAAACTTTTTGACACAATTTTTAAGTATTTTGATAAAGTTACTAAACATTAAGGCAAAGTTATTAGACATTTTTGACAAATTTATTAAATTTTATGGTAAAATTATTAAACAAATCGGAAAACCATGTAAATTGTGTGAATTTAATTAAATTATTTTTTAATTTTATTTTTTTAATCCAACACTTTATTTAATAAAATTATAATTAATTATGACGACTGTATTTCATGTAGTAATTTTTATTTCTTGTGGTTATCGTATATTCATTATTTTGGTATTTAATCTCATAGATGTTTTCTTTTCTTGTGTTAAACTTGTCATTCGATATTTTGACATCACAGGATATATGCAAAAACGAATTAAAAAAATGGAGCTCTGTATTAAATATAAATTATTAAGATATTGGATTAATTGTACATATTCGATAACTGGCCTACCAGAATTTTATGTAGCTGCATTAATTGTTCAAAATATTGAATTTGAACCTGATGTTATCTTTTCATTATTGAGAATGGTGTTAGATGTTGTAATTATTATTAAATATTCATAGTCATTGTGGTTATTATGATCAAAGTTTAAAAACTGTAGACAACAAAACATTCCCACCAACCATTAAGGAATGTTACATATTTTTTAAATTATAGATATTTTGATTACTGTGATTCCCTCAGATTCATATCGATCGAATTTGCGGAAAATTTATCAATGCTTTACGTCATGTAGTTTTTTTGTTATTAATGTAGATCTTTCCTCGAGGAATAATGTTATTCAATTTTTAAAATTACTTCCAATTTTTATTTAATGAGTATTTTTAATGATAATAATATAGTGCTATCGTTTGCATCGATTCATTCGATAATCCAGAGGCGTATGATATTATATTTAGTATAGATATGAAGCAAGAACTAATAGAGAATTAGAATCAATAGATAATAAATTGTATACGTTAGAAAATAATATATTTAGAAAAACGGCAGGCCGACAAGTGAATATTTCAGTCTATAATCTGCAGTGCCATTAAAAACAAGTATAATGTACTTGGAATTGCGGAGTTCAATTTAACATTTAGCTAAGTTAATTGTTCATTTTTCTGGGATATAAAATGTGTTAATTAATTCAAATTTATCATGACTTAATTATTATCCTGGTTGGACAACTGAATCACACAGCTATACTTTGTCTTTAAAAGAATAATTTCACTTAAAAAATGATTACAGAAGTAATCGATTTTGATAGGTGTTAAAGAACGGAAGGTTTTCTCAGATTTATGCAGAACGGCGTATGCATTATCTAATTAATCATATAATGACTTAAACTACTAGCTTTACTCACACACGATTACTCTCAACGAAGAGGAATATGTTCAAACAGTTCTGAACGATGATGGGAGTATTGACTATATTAGGAACATAGTCATTTTACTCGAATACTGCAATATAAACCAAAATAGTGCCATATAATGAAATATTTAGACCAGGTGATTTAATCAACTTTTTTTGAAAGACTCCGAAAACTGATCAAAGCACTCCTTGAAGACGAGACGTTTATCTTCCCTACCCATAAAGAACACAGTAATACGAAGCACAAAATTAATAAAAATTAACCATACCCCCTTTCTAGAACACCAATTGGGTGACCTTTATCAAACAATCCATAACAACACCATACAAAACTGGATCCTTCTCCACAAGCTTAAAGTACAGAGACAGCTTGAATAACACCAAGTTTAACTTGAAAATGACATGCGCACAACATCTACGCTACGAGTTCCAGCATCCCATTGAAGGTCCGTCTTACACGAACCTTGATCTTCCAATTTGTAAAGTGTAGTTCAGCATGCATCTGCCGAATCGTAACTAAAGTGTAGGCCACTTATTCCCAAGAGAGAATGTAGTTGATTCCTATGAAGGGAGTCGAGCCTTCGTCATCTGTTTTCGAGATACGCCATTTTCCAAAGAAATACTTAAGGATCAATTTCACGATAGGCTCATACAATCTTAGTCGGAATGATCCAACATTTCAAAAGCTTTTGTATGGTCACCGTAGATTATAATATCTTTCTGGCAATGTCTTCTGAGTCGTTAAAAGGGAGCCAAGTTTTATGGCCTTTCTCTAGTTTTCAGTACTGCGTGGTTCCGTCCTTTTGATATCGACGATATCCGTCTTCAATTGTCATTAATAAAGACCATTTAGCCCGCGGTCTGGTGCTACCTCCATCGGTCGTCTTAGTGCATCTTTGTTACTTGATGCAGTAAATATCACCGCTTTAAACAATTTCGTCTCTGTAATACTTCCCGAGATCTCGTAGAGCAGATTCAAAGTATACAGTGAACGATACAGGAGTCTCTTTGTGATGTGTCACTGTTGTTACGATTCTTGCGACACACATTTTTCAATAAACACTAACACACTGTGTTTGACAGGATTTGTCGTCTAACCTCCATTCGAATCACCAAGAGTTCCAAAATTAGAGGTTGTTCCAAAAATAGAGGTTACTCAAAAAATCGTACAAAAATTTGTTATTATTGAGTCATAACTAGGGCAATTTAAGTGCTAAAATGCTATTTTTATTTTTTATACTTTTTTAATATGATATTGTCTGGATGGAAGTTCCTATCCTTTTTTAAAAATTTTTTAGCATTTTAATAGCTCTTTCAACAGATGCATAGGATGCCTGACAGCGTGAAAGAGAAAAATAATCTTGTTGCCTAATTTTTGGTTCAGTCATTTCAATAATAAGTTTAAATCCATTTTCCTCCATTCTTTTATTTATATAATTTTTGAGTCGAATGCTTTTGATTAGTTGACTCCCAGAGTATATATTGTTTTTCTGTACTTCTGACATATTGACGTAAGCTACCGATGACTCCATACTATATCAGCAGTTGATTTTCCTGGTCTGAATTCGCTTTGACTTGGTGACAAATCAACTGAATTTGATATTCAATTCAATGTTGTAATCGACAATGTTTTTTGCAAAGTGGTCAAAAGCATGATCGGTTTGAAATTTTCGATTGGACCTGCAGGTTTCGGAATCCGTAAACACATTATTAACTGCAATTTAAATTAGCATTTAAACAAAAATTAGCATTTAAAATTAAAAATAGCACTTATAGCATTTATAATGTATGTTTTTTTTAACAAAATTAAAAAATAATTATTCCAAATTCAATTGTATATTTAAAAAAGTAAAAAATAAAAATAGCATTTTAGCACTTAAATTGCCCTAGTAATCAGTAATCTCTTGTCTATAACCATATTTAAATTTTAAATTGCCATGAATATTTTTCTAAAATCATAAAATCTTTTACGACAATCCGGTAACATATTCAAATGTTTTCCTCAACTTTATTTATTTTATCAATGGTTATAGTTACAAATTCAGCCTCAATTTCATTATAAAAATTTTGCTCTGACTCAGGGTCATTTTCTTCTTAAACATATTCGATAGCTTTTTCAATTTTTTCATTGATGAAGAGACCATTAAGATCTTCGGATTGGAGTTCGCTAAACACTTTTTCCAAACAATTAATAATTTCTGATGAAACCATTTTCCATGCATCAGAAATCAATAATAGCACTTGAAATAAATTTATCTTTTTTAGGGACTCAATAAAAAATTGTTGATCGTCACTGAAACATTAAAAATCTATTAAAGATATAGAATAGTGGTCCTTGACAGATTTGAAAATTCCATATTTCAGTGGCTGAAGTATAGGGTTGTATTTTTTGGTAGGACAAATAATTCTGTTTAGAGAATTCCAGAATATTGTGGGGCTCAGCATTGTCCAATAGCAGAATAATTTTCAGATTTTGTGATAAAAAATGTTCAATAATCCTATGATGCCAACATCTATCCACATCATTTGTTATCCATGCATTTTTGGATGAAGAATAGACAACATTATGGTTTGACGGGAGGAAATTCTGAAGCATCTTGGATTACGAAACTTTCCAATAATCAAAAGGTCTAATTTTTTCCTGTATAGCTGGATCAGAGCAAGACAGTTACTTTTTCTTTGCTCTGCTTGAAACCAAATAATTCTTCATTGTTTGAATAAAGATTTTTTTGGACTACGTCTGCAAAAAAGACACGTTTCGTCGCAATTGAAAATCTTTTTTTCCATATTCGTCAATTTTGATATTAAATTGAATTAATAATTCATCAATCATGAAACTGTCACTTGAAACTTTTTCTCCAGACACAGTTTTAAAAGGTCCGGAAATGGGAACGTTTTGTTTTCTTATGTGTTGAAAAACATCCAACACTTTTGAATCCATAAGTTTATGCTTTTCACGAGTGACTGACTCTGAAGTCTCTGCATTTGAATAACTCTATCCATTTTTTGTAAATGGAACAATGTTTATCTTGATTCTAGAAATTGTTCCGATACTTGTGTCAAACATTCTCGCGAGTATTCGAATTGAATGCTCCGTTTTTGAAAAGAAGTTTAGCAATTTCAATTTTTGTAGTTTAAGCGCATAAAAGGTGTAAATAACTTTAAGACAAGCAAATATGAACAAAAATCTGCACATGATTTAAAAATTAATTGTAGTAAAATATAGAAACTGTAAAATTTAATTTTAAATTAAAATAATTATAAGTGTTCCAAAACAAGGTCTTTTTGTAAGGATTTTATTAATTATCTAATAAATTTTTGAAGTGTTCCAAATCCGTAGGTTATATCAAAAACAGAGGTGTTCCACCATGGGAGACCGTTCCAAAAATAGGTTGGACTGTATTAAGGTGACCGAGTCCTGATATTTTCCAGTACTTCAATGAGTTTTCCTCGCAACAGTGTCGAAAGCGCTGTGAGATAAATTCCAGTTAAAAGTTCTTAAAACTTGGCATTTTTGCTGAATAGCAAAATGCCATCTATGGAACTATACTACATCAGCTGTTAGTCTCCCAATCCTGAAACAATTTTTACATAGTTCAAGTACCGTCCATTAGTTCTTGGATCCGATTAAGTATGATCAGGGCAAGGATCTTCAAGGATATTTTATGACAGGACGCAAGTTGTCAACAGGTTTATTTCCTTTCTGGACTGAAGTTAGTTTTTCATTTCTAAGATCTGAAAAGTTATGGTTAACAAAATTAAAATAATTGAAAATTATTAAAAAAACCAACGGTAGAAAAAGAGCAAATCTTTGATCTTGATGCGTTCCAGTGAAGCCACAACTGATCCAAAATGAGATCCGGGAAGCTTAGGCCGTAGCCAGAACTCGTCGCGAGGAACAAATAGTTTCCCGGTGGAATAAAAGATAGATCCTACCACGGAATTGTGGTCGGTTTGTTTTACAACCAATCTCCTTTGAGACTAATGGCGTCATTGACCGGAGATCATCTCAGTTTATCAGGTTAATCGGATAGCTTATGGGGAAACGAAGACTGAACGTAAAATGACGCTATGACTTTTCCATTAAATTGGGTTCGCGTTTTTGAGAGGTAACTATTATTTCGTGTCATAATGAAGACATGTAATAACAACTTTACTTTATTCGACAATATTTGATGTTTTTAAAAAAAGAAAAAAATTTTTAGTATTTTAAAACACTAAATTACCTAATATTATGTTAACAAAACTGAAATTACGGAAATCAATAGAGAAGACGATATTACTCATGAAAGATGGAGACGTACTTATAAGCTCGGCTCTCTACTAGGAGACGCTGAAGATGTACTAAGGAGGAAAACACTGGCAAATGCGGCAATGGCTAAACTGAAGAAAGGATGGCTAAGGGCCAAAGGACTTGGAGTTGACAACAGATGCAGGCTTTACAACGCGTTTGTGAAACGAATCCTACTGTATAACGCTGGGACATGGGGAAGTTCCTTCAAAGAACTATCAAAACTGGATTCGTTCCATAGAAGGCAACTAAGAAGCTTACTCGGAATGGAGTGGCCACGTAGAATATCAACCACTGGTATCTACAACAAGTGTATGTGTTCTAACATCAGCAAGGATGTGATAGATCCCCGGTGGAGGCTATTTGGGCATGTACTAAGAATGAACCCGGACGCACCCGCTAACAAAGCGATGGAAGATTACTTTGACAGATGCGAAAAACCCTTCCGGGGACGACCTAGATTGACACTTCCGACAGCCCTAAACAAAGACTTGAATCGTGTGAGAAAAAATCTAAAGACGGGAGACGACCTGGACGAATTGAGATCACTCGCATTCGACAGAGGAAGATGAAAAGACTAACTATAAATATTGTTTCTTTGAGTGTTGCACATGGGGGCTATAATCATTATGGCTTTCGTGAAAGTGCTTTAATAATAAATTACCTAATATTTTACATTTTCATTGAGGAAATTTGGTTTCCAAAGTAACAGAATGACCATATTTGTCTAAAAAGTTTATGATTGAAGGATTTCATAGCTTATTACGCGACATGTTTGCAGATAACAATGCCCTGCAAGATCGATAGCGAAGCAATAACTAGCAGAGTCATTTTTAATACAGTTTTCAATGCATTTTTCGTATTTGGAATCCATGCAATATTTTTGAGTTTGCTAAGCTCTCCGATGAACCATTGCTTCTTGTAAGTGATTCTGAAGTCCATAGTTGTAGTTCTCATGCGGTTAGTTTTGGAATGCTGGATTAATCATCAATCAAGGGAAGGTGTAATCTCTTATCTCGGGGAAGAGTCCAAATATATTTTGATTACCCGCCGATGAGGATTTTCAGAATACTTGCATTTAGTAAAATTAGCTACATAGTGGCTTTCCTGGTGATACCTTAAGGCAAATCTTCAAAAACTGAAAAACAACAAGGTTTAATGTATTTTACAAAGTTACGATCACTCGTGCAGCATTCAAAACAATCCTCCGAACCAACTTCTTCCAACCTCCTCGATCGTAGGAGAGTTTCCTCAACTCGTCCATGTCGTGTCCACTTCTTAGACGTTTGTTCACGAACTTTAAATTTCCGTCAAAGGTTTCAGGTAGTGTAATACGCCGGCGTCCACGAAAGCACGGTCCCTTTCTCATATAGTAGTCCTCCATTGCTATGTTTGCTGGAGCGCCCAAGTCCATACTCAAGTTATGTCCAAATAGCCTCCTGCGCATATCAGCAATTTCGAGACTCAGTGGACCCGTGCTACATCTCTTGTACAGCGAATCCTTTTTTATTCTTGCTGGCCAGTTCATTCCTAGTAGGGATCTAACTGTCTTCAATGGAAAGAGTCTAGTCTAAGTTGTTCGGTTTTGGACGTTCCCCAGGTCGATAAATTGTACATTAGGATCGGCTTGACAAAGGCTTCATACAGTCTCAAACGAAGTGATGTGAAGGATTGTCGTTTGCCAATCCACTCTTTCTTCAACTTGTTCATCGTTACCCAAGCGAGGGCTTTCCTTTTGGCAAAATCTTGACTGTCTCCAAGTAATGAGCCAAGTTTGTTTGTTTTTCGCCATGTTTCACTTGATCTGCTTTCCATTCTGATTTCCACAATATCAGTTTTTGCGATGTTCGTTTCAAGGAACGGTTCAGCTCAGCAGGGGCCAGCTCGAGGAGTCGAAGCAGAGCTAATTTGTATTCTGACACAAAGTCGACGTCGTCCGCATAGGCAATTTCGACGATGTTGCCATCATAGAACTTCCGAAGGTCTCGTAATGCCGCCTACAGATATATGACAAATAGCAGGGGAAGAGGGAATCTCCCTGGGGAGTACCAACATTGCACGTAATTCACGGGATAACGTCTTCGTGGCATACCGCACTCTGTGCTTCGTGTTAGATAGCAACACTCTGATCATATTGACAGAATCTGGGTCTAAGAACTGTTTCAGTATCTTGAGAAGTAGACCACGAGGCCATGTCAAAGGCCCTAGAAGGTCTATTCCCAGGACTGTTGTTGCACGTTCAAATCTCTGGTTGATAGCGCAGCGCCACTTGTGGCTCCATACTACATCTGCAGTGGATCTTCCTGTCCTGAATCCACTGTGACTAGGGATAGATAGTTGTCACATGTTCTCTAATTCGGTTCAGCGTAACTAATGCCAGAAGTTTCCGCAAGGTGTTAAGCAAGATTTTTGGACGTAGATTTTCAACAGGCCCAGCATGCTTGCTAGGTTTTTGCATTGGTATTAATAGTCCGGATCCAAGAGCAGGGTATTCTTTTTTTATAACATAGAGTTGAGTAGTTTTGCCAACTTGTCTGTTAGTGCAGGTGGCCCATTTTTAACAAGTTCTGAATTGATTCCATCCGGTCCAGGGGAGCGACCATTCTTAAGTTTGACTATTGCATTTGAGATTTCGCCAGGTGTAATAGCTTTATCATTAAATCACGTTTTATTAAAAATTGAAAAATTAATATTCAATTGTTATAATTATTTTTTAATTATTATTTTTTAAATGACTACAACTTGACATTAAAAAATTAAAAAGTTTACATAACAAATAAAAACGTCGTTAATAGGTTAAAGTTTTCTTTTTGTTTTGTTTGTTACTCCTCTTTCCCTTCCTACTAGAGTGCCGTCATGTAATCCATGGCGCCCAGTGCCAGGCTGGCACGAAGAAGGATCATTTGCTCTCCCTCACTTCATTGAAGGGGTTTCCACAACTGCAATCAATCGACGTCTTTTACCTTTTATGCTGGTTCCGGATGGACTCTGTTCTGTAGCAGTGGAAATTGGATACATTTAACTAGTTTTTTAACTTTTTTTGGTATATAAGGAATGATATGTCACATGGCATGGTTACGTATGCGTAGACGGTCCAATCGAATATTTTTGAATATTATAATTTTACTTTTTATGGTGGCAACCCTAAATTTATAGCGTGATTTCAAGCGTGTGTCAGAATATTTTTAGTGGCTTCTTACAGAAGTTTCGTGAAAGATTGTTCGGAGTATCAAATTTTGAAAGATATTTTGCAAAATAAATTCCCTAACATCTTATGAGGAAAGGAAAATACAAGCTTCTTAGAAGATTCATAATTTTAGTATAATCAGTAAAAGGTATTGTACATTTGTTATTATCAAAAGGGTTTTTCTCAGATTTACAGATCCGAAATTAGTCATATCCCTTGATACTCAACTGAAATGTAGATCATGGCAAAAGTCCTACACGAGTGTTCACATGTAGGAGTCAACTAAATCGAATGTGAATGTGGACAACTTTATTTTACTATTAATAATGACATTATCACAAAAGTCATTCGAAAGTGGGAAGTTTGTAAATTTTTCACATCTCTTAAAAGCTTTAATTATTTTAATTGTAGATTGGGGATATAAATCACCATTTTTTGCTTCTTGGACCAATTAAAGATTAAACAAAATTTATCGTATGTGCGCACTTTCCTGAATTTGCCTCCACGGGTAGGGAGCAAATTCCTATGCTTTGCTCCTATATTCATCGTATTCCTAATATGAAGTATTTATTGCATGTTATTTCTAAACAGTAATTGAAATTTTATGTTGGTTTTTTTATTTAACAACCAAAGACCAATGTAAAACGAAACTAATTAACATGTGATCCCAATACATTCCAACAGCGACCTCATCTTTTTTTTAATGAGTCTGAAAATGAGGTTTGTTAAAATCTCGTTATTTGTTATGGTTGTTGTAGTGCTAAGAAGAAAGAAGAGGAAAGAATGGAAAATCAGAAAAGAACATGCAGAAATCTAATCAGGCCAAGTCTGACTCTGTTCACTGCCCATCTATGGATCACGTTACATTCAAGAAATACTACTTTTACTTCCAGTAGTTGCGGAGGTCTGGACGGACTGCGCCCAGCCATATAAAGGACTTAACCTCAGAAGCTACTGCTGAAGCCGGCCGTGCCTTGTTAACGTCTATCCTTGCTGCTCACTCGAATAGTTAATGGTGATATTCCAAAATTTGCTAGAGATCTTTTTTTGTGGACATCTATTGGCTTTCTGAAAAGGAGATGGAGGTGTCCGCCCAATTGCGATCGTTACATACTTTCGAAGGCTTGCTGCTAAAATCGCTGCCGGAGAGTCTCCCAAAATGTTGCTGAAAAGCTTATTCCGACTCAACTTGGGGTGGGAGTGACCGGCGGTTCCGAGGCAGCAGTCCACGGCCTGAGGAGCTACTTCAACAACGATAAATCTCAGACCCAAAGGCTAGGCCTGAAGCTTAATGTAGCAAATGCCTTCAACACGCTGAGGAGATACTGTATTTTGGAAACTTGTTGGAAGAGACCTCCAGAGATTCGCCTACTTGTACACTTATCCTATGGGACGGACTCAGCCTTAGTTTACGGAAACGATTTCGTTTATTCACGCACAGGCGTTCACCATGGAGACCCTCTAGGGCCTTTGCTTTTTTGCAATCACAATTGACACAGTGGCATGAAACATAAACAGCAAACTCACCTGTGGTACTTGGACGGCGCCACAATAGCTGGCCAATGGGAGAACGTATATCAGGATATTTCTTCAACAATTCCAGCTCTAAATCAATTGGGTTTAAGTGTCAATGTTATGAAATCGGAACTGATCAATATTTCCTGCTCATCTCCAAACTTCTCTACTCCCGGGTTTCAGCATGTATTCATTGGACAAAGCACACTTCCTTTGGCTGCCCTCTCGGAAACGACAAGCTGGAAAACTGCCTTACCAGTAAGGATAATGAAGTTGAAGCCTATACAAAGGGAGTATCATCTTAAAATATGTATCTTTGTCTACCTATCAGATACACTATTTGTGTTAATTTCAAGCCCAATGCTGCGATAATTATTTGTCCACCTATCATATTCATCCCTGAGGAAGCCATGAAAACGTATTTTCAAAATTGATATCAATTTCAGATAATTGTCGAGCATTGGGCTTGAAGTCAACACAGAGAATGTGAAGTGGTTAACTTGAACATGAGTGTGAAATTATATGCTTCTTTAGAAAAAAATAAAAGTTGTTATCGAATCGAATTACGGACCTCTCTATATTGATTTCCTTGGATTGGAATAAAGGTCGAATTTTATGCTAAAAATATCTCCTGTTTCCAAAAGTGTTTTTCAATTCCGAAGTTTCCTTTGTTATGAAGAAGACATCATATCTCTACTTGATGATGAAGTTGAGTAAACCATTTAAGCGATTTTAAATATACGTTTTGATGACTACGGATGGTTTCAGGCAACTCTGTTTGTTGGTTTTGGAAGATTGGGATTAAGTGCATATTTTTTCTCTTAGATCTACGAAGAATTTAATGGATAAGGTCTTCAATTCCTATTCCAGACTGAATGACACTATCTGAAGCTGTGGATATGTGGAAGGCCTATCTTTTAATATTTCGGAGGGCGGCGCTAATCAGAAAGCGTAATCTAGAGGTGTCTGAAAAAAGATGAAGCATCCTGAGAGTATTAGGGATGCGAGAAGAATTGGATGTCTCAAAACGGGTAGCTGCCATTCAGCAAGTAAATGAGTGAACGTTTATCCTTGTGCCGAGATTGACAACCTGCTGGATAATGAGACAGTGAGAATAGTCGATTCGCTACGTCTTAATCTTAAAGTGTGTAAAAATGTCGTCAATCCATATGGCAACCATCCACTGTCGTGCAGGTTGACCTCCGGCCTTTCTCAGCATGATGTTGAAAAATGCACTTTCCTATGCTGGCCACCACTGCATTTTGGAGCCGACTACTCTCACTCGAATGGATGGCAAATACCCGACGGGATGACAAAATTCCCTTTTGCTAATAGTCGGAACCTGGCTTCGGACTCTACGTGTTTGATAGTTATTCTCCGAAAATTTTCCAGGACCCAGTTCATGCTTCTAAGCAAGTCAAAAATCAATCCCCGAAAACATTCTAATAATCCATTTTCTCGCTTCATTTGTTTTTAAAAAAAATTCTCAGTTTGATGTGTAACCTCTTGTAGTGACTATATTAAATAACTTTATTGACGAAACTTTCTATCTCAAAATCGAAAAGCATTTCCCCTCAAGATTTTTAAGGAAATTCGCTCAATGAACAACTCATCCGTTTTCCTCCTCGCAATAAGCGATCCAATCTGATTCAACAAGATTAATGATTCGCTTTCAATGACTCTTGATGTTTCGAAAGCGACTATTTCAAAAATGAACTTTCCACAGAAACTTTCGTATTTCTTTTTCTTAAGGCTCATCCTGGGTTGGTTGCTGTACGGGAAAGATTACAGGAAAGAATCTATCCACACAGGTGGCATCCCAGGCTTTCCCTAGAGAGTTGACAGATCTTTTTTGACTAAAACCTATCCAAGAGGATCCAACTGACAGAGAATCCAGTATCTTCTTCCCATCGCAATAACTCAGTTAATGGCTCTGTGCCTCGGACATCTGCGTTCGTTCAGCAGGAGAGGGCTTTAGCGTCGAAAATAGATTAAGAAATTCAAAAGTTAATAATAAATATAAAATATAACCAATCGAACTTTTTTGATAACAAATATTTTAGCATCAATGGAAGTGATTATTAAATTAGTGAAAATAATTCAAATAATTGATTTATAAAATCTAATATTTTTTGAAAAACTAAGAGTATCTATCACTGAGTTACAATGTTCAGAGTTATTTGTGAACAAATTATGATTATACTGTCGGACGATTCCTTAAAATCACGGAATCCAAAGTTTGATTTATATCGAACGAAACACTTAGAATTTTAAATTTCGAAATCGGAGTTAATAAATATTCACAACTACATTCTGAATAAGGAAAAGGATCCTAGTTATTTATTATTGTTCCACAAAAGTATGTTTGTTGGATTCTAGGATATATTAAAGATACACAAGATGCTATAAATCCCAGAAAATACGAGTCAATGATATTGTAATAATTAGTATTATGAGTCAAATGAATCAATGAAGAGAATAGCCATATTTCTTGAGAGCTTTTCATTGAAATCTTGGATCTAAATTGATGAATACAGTCAATGTCACTTACAGTAAAGATCAACGGATTGAAATACTGGGCACTAAAGATGGAGAAATACTGGGAACTTAATATCTTTGTGCATAAACGATTTAAGTTATAATATTAGTCTTGAAACTTTCCGTAAGCTATTGAAACGTATTTATGGCTGACTAATTTCAAAACTTCCAAGTTCAAAGCAATCGAGTTCATTTACCTTGCTGATTCAAATGTATCCACGGAACGATTGAAAAAATGGACGCATAGTATATTCAGCGAAGATGATGAAATATCAACTTTAAAGTCTTCTTTGTTATGTTGCTATTAATAATGACAGGCTATTCACGCATAGGAAGGACACTTTATTTGAGAAAGAACACTTATATAACTAATCGTTGAAAGGGAGGAACCTGAAATTTCTTTAACTTTTTTAGCGTGTGGGTTCTATTCAGACGATTTGGTTCAGCAGTGAAGTATTCAGACGATTGGTAGAAGATGGCGTAACTCTTTATGCCCAAAGCATCATAGATGCGTGGAACCTTAGCCAGAATGCACATTAGCGGAATTCAAGCCCGAAACCATAATGACTTTTCTTAGCTACACGGCTATTTGCTATCGTTAAAGGCAATTGGATTTATCCATTATTATTAAAAAACTCCCGAGAAAAGATAAATTAATTAAGTTTCCCTTTTGCCGTATTAGAAATCATCATCCTCTCCGTCAGCCTTCTTCTGTTGCGAGCTAGGTCTCTTACGAACCAGTCCACGATGCTATGGTAACTTCCTCTTTCTAAAATCTTCCGTAGTGCTGGCTGCGAAACCGGCGTGCAAAGATGAGTTAAGTGAATTCCCATTAAAGGAAGTGTCAGTGCACGTTGAATGCTAAGCAAGATACCATCCTTGTCTCAAATATTTCAGACTACGTGGAGTCATACCATAGAAAGTACTAAACTTACATACTTCAGGATTACTTGCTGTGTCTAACATACAGGTTCATCTCCCATTTTGTTAACAATATAGGTTTTCACAAAAAAAAACTACAAGACAATGCTATCGATATACAACGTAGATTACATTAATGAAAACGCTTATGTAATCAAAGACATACCTACTTCCTTTCCCTCAAGTAAGGAGACAGGTGTCTAACAGCCATACCTACTTCCTTTCCCTTTAAGTAAGGAGACAGGTGTCTAACAGCCATACCTACTTCCTGTCCCTCCAAGTAAGGAGACAGGTGTCTAACAGCCATACCTACTTCCTGTCCCTTTAAGTAAGGAGACAGGTGTCTAACAGCCATACCTACTTCCTGTCCCTTCAAGTAAGGAGACAGGTGTCTAACAGCCATACCTACTTCCTGTCCCTTCAAGTAAGGAGACAGGTGTCTAACAGCCATACCTACTTCCTTGTGCCTTCATGTAGGCAGACCGGTGCCTAAATATTCTTAAAATATTTCTAACTAGTAATTTAATAAAAAATAAATTAAAAAATTAAGTTATTCAAAAGTCTCAGTTTTGTCCGACTCAGACTTTATGAATTATTAGGTTTTTCGACAATCTCTAATGACTCATTAGCTATGTTATGGTCTCCGGAATTCTCTGATCCCATATCCTCAACATGTGAGATGACATCAGCGCTGTTAATATGTAGCATCACGTCCAACTCCCAGTATTCCCCATCATCACTCCATATTATAAACGAGTCGTCAGATTGCAGAATTTGTTGCATTTCTGATTCTTCGATGTAAAACTGGGGGAACTCATCGTCAGAATCACTATCGGTTACAAAGTCGTCTTCTTCAGGTGATACAAAATTAAAATCGTGCTTATCCTCATCACTACACATTTTGTTCGGAGTAGACGGGAGTTGCTTATATATTTGGCGTGGTCCTACGTAAATCAATATAAGGAAATCACAAAATTGTACTTCCTCAATTCATTCTGTGAACAAAGTATCACCTTTTTGGCTACTGCGAGGAATTTTAATACGAAGGTAGAGTCTAAAAAGAGATCCGGTTTTTATGGGTTGACAGAAGCATCGCTCGAAGGCATCGTGATTGTATGGAGGAGCGAGGATTGGGGCAGCTCAGGACATTGTTCGGAGTAATTGACACAAAAAAGGCTTTAAGCTTCGAGGTTACAGACTTGATGGATGCTTTTTCAGACACAAAATATGAATGGATATACACGGGATCATCGCGATGGAAGAATACTTCGGTGAGACGTTTATGTGGACAGCTGTGAATTTCATTTTTTGAGATTATTGATGCGGATCTCAAGTACGTGTACTTTGAGAAATTGCTTAATGCTCCAATAGAAATATTCTATTTACACGTGGACATTCCACAACTAGAAATATCAATAATACTTTCGAAAGTCACTAAGGTTATTGACAAAGTGAAAAATAAACCTACGTTTGATAATCTTGTTTAATATTCTACAGAAAGTCTTGAATCACATCAGGGATCATTCGGGCAGCGATCTTGCACAAACTTATAAGGAACTCGGAAATTAATGGCTGTTCTAGTCTGGAACCTCAAATCACCAAATTGTATCAATACCTGAATACATCTCACGACATGAGAAGGTTTGTACACGACCGTGAAAAGTGGGTGCCTAAGTTATCTAAAACAGGGGTCTACAGTTCAAAGTAGAGGTAGAGACCAAGCCCAAGCAGAAGAACAACTAAAACTGTATTACTGTCAAGCAGAGTACCAACTGCCGGTAGCGGAAGACATTGAACCAAGACCCTAAATTCTCAGCAGAGGTTGAATTCAGACATGTGCAAAGATGGGTATTCGAGGAATCTTTCAAGTTCATTTAGCTTTTTTCACAAAGGATTTCATCCGAGTCTTTTTAAGAGTAAAGTTCTTGGAACCAATCCCGTTTGCTGTCTAATCCTGTAGAACTGATTCAACAAGGTCCATACTCAATTTGTGGCGGATGAATAAGATTGAGTGACTCATCCAGAATCAGAATTATTAGGTACTTAATAGTTATTGATAGTTCTTCCGATATCAGTGTCATTTGAATATGTTCTAAAGAATACAATGCTAATAAAATAAAGAAAATATTGAGTTAGACTTAGAAAAATGAATTTTTGTTCCTTAATATTGCAGCTGATTTTAAAAAAATAAAATCAATAATTTTGAGAAACAATGAACAAAGTATTTTTAGAAAAAATATTTTGAATGAACAAAAAATAAATTTAAGTTTTATTAATATTTAATTCCTAACATAGTTGGTCAAAATGTTGAAAGAAAAAAAGGTGAAGGGTGACTTGAGTTACCAGATGGTAAGAATGTAATTTTTGCCATATCCGAGAGCGTTGTGGCAGCTGACCCAAAAGAATGGGCGAGGCAGGTAGTCCTGCAGGTACGTAGCAGGCAATCGTTGGCAATACTTGGCGGAGCTCTGCAGAGGCAGATTCGATACTGCTATATCTGTGATGAAACTCAAAAAAATGGCTGTAGGCAAAGAGGGTACCGGTCTAAAGGGGCGGGGACCAGATAACCACAACTGTCAAAGAGAGCACGAGCAGCAGAGCTGTGATACGTTGCAGCTCAAGCATGTTTATGAGGTTTTCGGGCGGAATCTCGCTCCAGCGGTAAATTACTCACTTGAGGATCTTAGTTTTACCCGCAAGATCCCTCATTGTAAGGTTAACGGAGTAGTGTTAACCTGTATCAATAAGGCTGTGGCTTTTGTGGTGGAGGCGAAGCCAGTAGGGTCACTGAGTGACAACTCCCTAGTGTTGTATGGAGCACAGATCACTTATGAAGAATTGACGACATGCCCAGACCACCCAGTAAATGAATCGAGCAGATCTGTGGCAAGATTGCTTGGAGACAGAGCTAGAAGCACTGGAGGGGTGTGGCGAAAGGGGTTTGAGGAATAGCACCGCCTATAGTAAAGGGGCTATTTAGTATACTCTGTGTTCCCAAATGGGACCTCAAAGAGTTGAGGAGGGCAAAGGTGGAGTTAGTACTTTCTTATTTTGAAATTATGTTCATTGTCAACTTTAGGTAGTAATTCTTTCTTGAAGTTGATCTAACTACGATATCTTTTTTTGTCTACGGGTCTTGTGTTTTCTGCTTTTTGTTCAATATTTTTTAAATCTTCTAATTATTGAACTTTGGACGGTTGATATTTTTAGAATCTATCAGAATAATGTCTTTCTGCACCAGCGGGAGGAATCTAACCAGGAACATGTTTAATTTATCCACTCAATAAAATAAAATTAAAGCTGGGAGACATTTGAAATTTTCTAGGTCCTGCTTCTGAGGGTTTGGATTCTGTTTTTTTAGAATTTATTAGTGAATCACAAAAAGATGACCGTTTATTTATAAAGTTAAATCCTCTTGTCAGAGGGATACTGGGATCACTGAATGCGTTCATCGCCTCTCGTAAATACAACATTGTCTCCGCTCTTCTTGCGTAAATGAGTGAAATGGTTGAATCGAGAGATTCTATAGTGAAATTTTTAAACTATGTAAAGTAGAAGCGAATCCAACTCAAATCTTTGTGGAAAAAGTACTATGGAAGGACTCGAATATCTGAAACTAGGACGCCTAGCTACACTAAAAAGCCACGACACACGTGAGTCTCGGTGGCTTCTCCAGCTGATTTCTGTTGCGTTCGCGAGAGGTAACTCAACGTAGATTGTGTTGGCGGGGACCATTTGGATTGTTTTTTGTGTTTTGAAAATAAATTTATTAATTATAAAAAAATATAAAAATAATGATTCTAATTTGTTTTAGGTTAGTTCTTTTGCTGACAATATTTTGGTAAATCACTAGAGACTGGGGCACTTAGAAAAGAGAACGTCATTTAATAACACCATATATACATGAAATTTGTTTTATCTTACTCACATATGGGAATACCCGTCAAGCGGAGTTGAGTAGAGAGGGATTCTTTATGTATGTCAATTAAACACAAAGCACCTTAGAGTTGGGTGGATCGATGATGTTACCTAGGAATTGTAGAGGAAAGGACACCCTTGACCAACTAATGAACGACGTGGAAATTAAATCCACAGCTAATTCGATGCGAGCGACAACATGAACCAATAAAGATCTAATTAGAGATTGTGAATTTTATAATGCTACTTTTTTGTTTTTTTGATGACTTTTTAAGTGACCAAAGTATTGTGAGGATACAAATCCAAGTTGTCTTGAAGAAATTAAGTTTTATGCTTCTCAAGTTCTATATTATAGGCAAAAATAATAATTTTTGACTTAATAATAAAAAAGATTAGATTGTTACCAAAAATTAATCAATTAAGTATGTTAGTAGCATTATGATCCGCAATTTTCATTCATTGTTAACTGACAAGTATTCACGTGCAAGCCTCTTGATGAAGTAATTACGTACAGAAATACTCGACGAATGTCCCTCAAGGGTTTGTAGTTCAGTATTAATAAAACCAGTTAAATTTTTATTTAGATATTTTGAAGGATATAAAACTTCGAATTTAACTATAAGAGATCCAATTTCATCAGGATTGTTAGGGAAAAGTAATCCTTCATTAGAAATTAAAAATTCAGAAGCAGAACTAAATGGTGTAGGTAGATGCATTTCCTTTATCCCTCCTCCCAGCAAAGGAATTGTAATAGGATTACTAGAAATTATATCGTGCACTGAAATCTTGGCTGTGTAGATCAAGTTGGCACCATCTCTCATATAGAATAGATGTGGCTCAGCAAAAATCTGAATTGCAAAGTTGATTTCTTCCGTTCCTTCGGATCTAATTATGGTCCCACTTTCACATCCAGGGTAAACATAAAAATTAGTGACTTGGCTTAATTCGCCATGTTTTTGCATAATCTTACATCCGTAATTTTTTCCAGTCTTTATTTCTTCAAGTGTCAAACCCAGATGTAAGATATTAATGGATTTTTCTTTATGGCCTGGGAGTTTGGATGAAGATTTAGTAGTCATCATTGATTTCGTTTTCAGGACATAACACACTCTTTCTAAGATCTCCCACTTGGTCATTCAAAGGTTCGACTGATTTCTGAAGGTCACTGATTTCCTCCGATTGATCTTTCAAATCCTGATCATCGATCGATTGTATGCTTCCTTTAAATAGAGATCATTGAATTCTTACCTTCTAGAAAATCAGAAATTATAGATGATTCCACGTTCTGAGAAACAGCCTGTTCACAGTTTCGAGTCAACTTGCGACGGGAAAATCGTAATTTAAGTTAGTTCGGCACTTTTAAGTTCGACCTTATTGAATTATCCGACCTGGATGAGTGATTTGAATATAGTTCTGAAGAATGAAATGCTAATTGACACTTTGAAAATTAATATCATATATTTCTTATTTAACCAGATGGTGTCATGTGACTACTTGATTGAAAATTTTTCTTTCTTCTAGATTTACCTAGCTCATCGGATCCACCTCCTCATTTTATCTCAATTCTACAACTTAAATATTATCAAAATAAAATTATCAAGATTGTTCATTCAGCGACATGGAATCGTCATCGTTTAGAGCAGGGGTTCTCAACCTGGGGTCGATTCGACCCTCAGCGGTCTAAAATCAATCCAGATCGATCGTAAGGGGGTCGAAAATGAAATATTTGGGGGTCGAAAATAAATTTAATATATTTAATATTTTCAATTTAAATTAAGTTATTTTATTTTTAAAGTGGTAAACCTTTGTTTTTTTAAATTTTTAAAATTACCATGCTTGTTTTTGTTTGTGTATGAGTCGTCCTTCTACATTAAAAATTCGTCAATATAAAAATGAATATTTGGCATTTGGATTTATAAAAAAATTCTTTTGATGATAGACCATATTGCCTAATGTGTAACAAGTCATTATCAAATGATGCAATGAAACCGTCCAAATTGTTGGATCATCTTAGGAGAAAACATTCGATAAAAAAGATAAACCATTAGAGTATTTTGAAGAATTAAAGGATTCTTTTCGTAAACAAAAAACGATTGACACTGTTTTTACAAATAGTAGTGAAAGAAACAATAGTCGTTGTTATTTTAAATTATATTTAGGAGGACTAATTGCATCCTATAAAATTGCAATGATTATTGCCAAAAATGAGAGTTCCCATGTTTCTGGTGAAAATCTCATCAAACCATCTATATCAGTGATTCTATCAGATCTGATGGGTTTAAATCCCGACGAAATTTTAAAATCCGTGCCAATTAGCAATGATTCAATTCGCCGCAGGATTGACGAAATGTCAGATAATGTTGAACATATTTTATGTGAAAGGCTTCAAAAGCTCTTTCACCAATTCTACATGAAACGTTAAATATAGTTATTAAAACCATAAACAAAATTAAAGCAAGTATGATCGTCTTTTTAGAAAATTTTGCTATGAGGCTAAAGAAACATATGTCCGTCTTGTGCTTCACACTGAGGTTATAGTTTCCACTTTTATTTTATAGGTACGATGGTTATCAAAGGAAATGCATTAGAACGATTTTCAATATTATTTGACACAATCGTAAATTTTCTTACTTCTGAGGGTGATAAAAATTTAGCAGATTTAATTGTATCGAAAAAGAAAGAAATTGTTTATTTGACTTGGATTATTGGAAAATTTAATGAAGTTTCATTAGAACTTCAGGGAAAGTATGTGACGTTAATAGATTGTAAAAGAATTATTCAAATATTTATCGAAAAAATTAAGTTACATAAATATAACTTGGAAAAAAGAAATTATTATAACATTCCCGAATTCCACTCAATTGGTCAAACATTTAATGAAGATATTAACAACTTTTGCAACATTTATTAAGCATAGAAAAAGATTTGATTCTTCGATTCCAAGATATTCTTGAATTAGAAATTTCATCTTGGATGATTAATCCGTATTTTGTCAAAGCCAGAAGAACAAAAAGAAAATATTAAAGAAGAATTAATTATGTTAAAATTTAATCCAGAATTAAAACTATATTATAATGATTCACAATCACCTGTTATTTTTCGGCAAAATATGAAATTGAAAGAGAGTTATCCAAAATTGTGGACAGAAATAATACAATTGCTACTCTATTTTCTGTTGAATGCAAATTTAGCGTTCTACATCGAATTATAAATAAAGAACGAAACAGATTGGATGTGTCCATTAGAGGAGTTATTCGTTCAAAAATATCACAAATAGAGCCAGATATAGAATCTTTGGTCAAAAAACATCAGTCACGGGGATCCCATTGGTATTTAATTCTTTTTTTATTATAGATTTAAGCTAAGATACCAACTTAACATCGATTATTTACTTTTTTGTTTGATTTGATTATTAACAATGAATTCATATAGTTAACTAATTTTACTTAGAATTGTCTGTTCTAAATAAAAAAGTTTTAAGGGGTCGATTAAATATTAAGGAGGTCGAAAAAAAAGTCAAGGGGTCGACGAGTAAAAAAAGGTTGAGAACCCCTGGTTTAGAGGAATGTTCACTGGCTCTTGGGGACTTAAGCCTGATTGATTTTTTTAAGCACTCCCGGGAAATCAAAAATTAATTAGATTAATTAAGTTCCCCATGTGCCACGTCCAGAATCCTCCCACACATCCTCTTCCATGTTTCCCTGTTCCGGGACATTGCTTGTAGTGAGTCAAGATCTTCACCATTTCGTAGAGTTTTGTTTATTCTGATTAGGTCATCATTTAGTACTGAAGGCAACGTCACTCTAGGCCTGCCACGGAATGATCCCTTCAGTTGTTCGAAATAGTTCTCCATTGCAGTGTTTGGTGGAGTCAACATATTGATTTATATTGCAAAATAAAGAGTAATTTTCTAGTTAATCACAAATTTGTCTGTTTTTTTATTAAACAGAAAACTTATTAAATTCCAAAATTGGTTAAAATAGAGAATTATCAGAATAAAATATAAATTCACATCAAAGAGGAATTAGCATATCAATATGAAATATGATGTGAATCATCTTGATTACTTAAAAGAACAAAGTCGACCACTTCCACTCAGAGACCTGGTCCAATTTCTTATTCGAACTCTAAAATCCTCAAGAATAAAATGATCTATTGCTTAATTACCTCACCGGTCCAACGACAATAAGCAAAATTATCTACTGTGAGAGCACTACGATTTTTGACAGTTATCGATCCACTTCTTCACACAGTCAAAATAGCACAACTTAGTGCACCAACAAAACATTAACTCACCCAAAGAAGAGTTAGTAAGTTAAGGGCTATTTCTTGTAGCGCTAATAGTGTTTCGCTTGAGCCATGCTTTGCACTGATCCTCCTTGCTATCCTCACCCATGCCATCTTGTTTCTGGCCCTCATTCGAATATTGTCCAGATCGTCTGCTGTCATGTATTTACGACCTGTTGTTTCGCAATCATCTTCTAAGCAATTTAGAAGTGTATTTCTTGGTCTGCTTCGAAATTCTTGACTCCTGCGCAGTAGAAATATTCTTCTATTATTCTGTTACACGACGTAGTCGGGTCCAGTCTAAGGATATTTCCAAATAACTACCATCTCGATAAAATAACGTCTATTCTAATTGGTCTAGATTACATAGTTTTTCTAGAGATTTTTTCTGCCTGAAGATTCCAGTCAAAATGCTCAGTTGGCTTCTGTGAAAAGTTCTTAGCTTCTCTAAATCGTTTATCAGAAACCTGGTCAACATATCAGGTAAAAAGACCTTCTAGCTGTCTCTTTGATGCCCTTAAGAACTTTCACGTGTATTTGAATACGACTTCTCGGTTGTGAAGACTATCAGCCTAGTTTTGTTTCACAAGTAGGGGACATCAATTTTCATAAAGTTACGGACTCAAAGTTGGGAATACTAAATTTTTGACAAAGGTGGACATTGTAGTTGGAATCTCAATAGTTTAGATCCATGTTGGGTACTTGAACCAGTTAAGTTGATGTAAATATCTACGCATATTTATTTGGTTGAGGTGGTGACGTCCCTCCTTTGCACAAATGTCTTCTTCATGGATTCAATCTTTCCTGTTCACTATTGGATTATTCAATGTGAGAGGTATATGCTGTCTCCAGGAAACTTAAGTCCCCAATGACCTGGATGAAACAATGACGGGTATAGACTGCTCCTGTTGGCGCCAGACTGTCGACATTGTGGGATTAGGTCACTATACACGTGGGCGCATCTGTGGTGGGTCATAGAGTGGAATATCGACGACAGGATTGCCGTCCTTTAACTACGTCTCGGAAACAACCGTAATACTACTCTATTGATTATTATATGCACCGACAACAGTGAGTGTATGCAGAGGAACTTGACAATTTCTACTCGTCATTGGCTTCTACCACCCTGTCAGACTCCTACATGCTCTTCATGGAGGGAGACTGGAATTCAAAACTGGGGGAAAAGCGGGACGAGCCAATTGCTTGGGCAGCCACGCTGGATAGATCAGATATTTGTCCGGGGAGGCCTTTATACATTTCTGCGAGTCATTTAGACTATTCCTTTGTAACACGAGGTTCCGCTTGCAGCACGATATATTACGACGTGGACAGGGCAGAGAAGAGACTCCTGTGGAAATCGAGTCCATATAATTAATCAAATTGACCTCATACTATGCAGGCAATCACAGAAGGGGCTACTCACAGACTCCTGAACGTGCAGTGGTATAATGACCTCGAGTGATCACAGATTACTAGTGGCACGTCTCATTATAAAGCGACGCTTTGGAATCTCTGGAGCACTGGCAGCATGTAAGCGGAGCAGGACCTTAGCCATGGAGGCGCTATATGCTTTAGACAATACTCGTAAAAAGTATATTTCTATCAGAGTCAGACAGCCTGCTGGAATGGTACTGGGAAATCGCCCAAGGAGGTTCAAGGGAACTTTTGACAAAGAAATCGAAGAACTGTTACAAAAAAAGGAAACTCCGACTCTTAATAGAGTTGTCAGACTCGACAAGCCAAACTGACTCTATTAAAAGAGAACGCAACAGAATCAAATACAAAATAAAGAGAAGAGTGAGGGAACTAGCCTGGCATACACTGGATAACTTGACAAAAGACGCTGAAAGGTACATTCAGTGTGCAAGAATGTTAACTGCGGTTAAACAATTATCTCGCAATACCAGACCGGAAAGAATCACAGTTTTTTATGATACAGAAAAAAGTAATAATCAAAGGCTAGAATCAGCAAATAAAATTGCCGATCTCGACAAAAAACGACTAAATCTCAATGAACACTTTGAACCGTTCGAAGGAATTCCCAGAGACGTTAATCAAAGCATCACGCATTACGAAGTCGTCTCAGCCTTGGATGAGCTCAAGAATGGCAGAGCCTCTGGACCGGACAACGTGAATGCAGAATTATTGAAATACGCGCCAGACAGAGTGGCTGAGTTTATATGCACAGTACTGAACAGAACGTTCAAAGTCACAGTCTATTTGATGTGGGTAATGGCACATTGATCCCAATTCAGAAACCTGGTAAGGAAAGAGGAAATCTAAACAGCCTACGCCCGATCACACCAATGAATAGGATGAGAAAAATACTCTCCCTTGTTGTGCTGGATAGTTTGTCAGGCTCTGTAAATGAGTTCCTGAATCCAAGTCAACGTGGATTCAGAGCTGGAAGGTCGACGGCAGATGCTGCATGAAGCCACGGGTGGATGTGTGCAATGTGCCAGAAAAACAAAGAAGAAATCTCAATCCTTGGAATTGACTTACACGATTGACCGCAAGAAGCTAATGCACGTAATGGAGAGTATTTTAAACGAGTATGAATCATGAATGATCAGATTTTTACTCTTCAACACATCCCTATCAGTGCGCGTGGGAAATTACAACTCAACAAGATTTAAAACCGACTCCGGCGGACTACAGGAAAACTCGTTATCTCCGGCTCTAATCATAATATACCTAGAGGCAGCTCTAAAACCTCTCCTAAAAAAGAATTGTTTCTCTAACTTGATGGAAGTAATCTACGCCGATGGTATTGATTTTGTCTGCTGGGATAGGGATACACTGGAGACAACACTAAAAGTGATCCCTCAAGGCTTGGAGGACTGGTCCCTGGTAGTAAACCCAGACAAAACGCAAAGAACTAGCATGTCCCGTTGCACGGCGAGAAACTAGTAAAAGTAGAGAACATGCAAGAATGTTGGATCTCTCCTCGGGGACTCTGAAGACGTTAATCACAGGAAAGTTCTGGAGGTTGCTTCTTTTAAAAATTGTGGGCGATCTGGATGTGACAAAAGTACATAGGCACTGTACATTCGCTAATTTTCTTCTCGCGGATCTCTGATAGCCTAAAGTTTTAATAATGCAATCAGGAAATTACGAATCGTATGAAAAACTGATATTTTTGAAGAATGCTTATAATTTTTTTCGCTTATTATTACATTCTCTTAAGGGAGTCACTAAGAACAGGCGTTGTCTTGACAATAAATTGAGAGGTTATACCGAAAGAATTGGATGGAGGTGTCTGTACGGTAAAGAAGTACAGAAACTCTAAAGTATAAAAAAATAGTGACCCGTTTAGTTTGATCACTGATGATAACACAATAGATTCGGATCATAAGATCAAGTAGTTAGAAGGACTGCTAATACTGGATTACGTTATCACTTTGTTAGACGTGAAAAAGGCAGTTACTAAAAATGTTGGATACTCGAGAAAATATCTATGAAAGTTTTTTCTTGGTACCACCTAATGGAATGCCTTGCTTACAATGACTTATACCAGATGTGCTCTCATTGCCTTGAATCCACATAAGGGACCAACTTTGAGTTGTAGCGGTATAATTGGCTCGAATTTCGCGTTAAAAACATACTCGTTAGATTATGTCAAGATTTTTGACAGGCAACATAATATAGGTAGATTAGGGACACGAGTGACCGATCATAGTTGTCTAAAACTAACTTATCCTCTCCGACCTCTAATAAAGTTATCTAGTTAAAGTGGTCAAATGAGTGTAAGTTGAGCATTTTATTTGAACCCGTGTTAAAATGACATGTCATGATGAACGTCCTCAAATGTTTAAATGACTAGTTTTTTTTAATAGTTTGGTCATTGGGCACAGAAGTGAGACAGGCCGAATGAAGCTTGATTGTTCTTGGGTCATACAGATTTCAGAATTTCTCGTATGTAAGAAGGCTTCCATATTAAAAGGTTTGTTACTAATATGTTGAATAACCTTGCGATAATGGCAATGGCTAATACTATCAGATTTTTCAGTAAAATGGCTAATACTAACAGATTTTCCAAATTTTTCAGTATCCAGTCAGACCACATCAGAGAGTGATATTTGGTTGTTTCAATACTATTCAAGTGAAATAAGTTGATTTTGATTTTTTAGGTGAATATAGCGTCAACTTGTGACTTATATAAATTAATTTAATATTTATTTTTGAAAATTTTTTTACAATATGGCTAACCTATTAATACATTAATATATTATTTGACGCATGGTTGCCACTTTGTGGTGGCTGGTTGTTTTGTCCGTCAGTGTGTCTTGTTTTCTGATGTATTGTCATATTTTTGCTTCACTATTACATATATTATTGTATTAATCAAATAATGTTGAAGGTTGTTATCAAAATTTATTATATTTATTTTGGTAACCTATAAATATGGATTATTCTCCATTATTTGATTATCGCCTTTTATCTCTTTTTATCTTAAAAATTTTTACCTAAAAATTGTATTTTTTGTGGAAAATATATTTCTATTTATTTTAACACTATTTTTAAATTTTGTTATCTCTCCACTAACTCGGCGAAATACATGTTTGATGAAGTCGTGCAGTTCCTATTTTCACTTCCTCCAGCCATTTAGCAGTGATCCACATTCTGAAATAATTTCAATGAGATTAATGCCTTTCTATATGCTGTGTATGGACACTATCCTAGTATCTCCTTTTCGCATTTTTCGACCAAAGACTCCAAATCAGAACAACCGAGCAGAACTGTGTTTTGCCTCAAACCTCCGAGCAGAACTTTTCACCGCATTTACTAATGACTTACAAATATTTATCTTTTGGACCCTGCGAAGTTTCTTCCATACATCGTTGTGTCTCTGTAAAGTCCTTGTTCTTCATAGATCAATTTATCAAATATATTATTTACGTACCAATACTGCTGTCAAAATATGTCATTCATATTTCGGTAACCACAAATATGCTTATTTCTCACTTTATTGATTATTTTTTATTATTGAAGCAAAAAATTAATTTTTAAACAATAGAAGTCAGGTAGTTGCCGCCCTCACTGCGTGGCTGTTGCCTCTCAAAATTGCGAGCGAAATTCGCTCAAATAGCCAGCGGCGTTCACGGAGATCTCCAGTGCATGAGGTGATCCGGTTTCCAAGACATCCGAAAAACTCGAGTGTAGAGGGGGAGTAGGATCCGGAAGTCTCCATAGCAAGGGAACAAATTTGACATCATCGGGAAGGTCAACGTATTCAACGAGTTTGGCCTTCTCCGCCTTTACGGATGCTGAACAGGCCCTTGTAGCACTCTCGTGAAGAGCAAAAAATATAATTGAATGATATATTGATTATTTCTCCTTATTGAAACATTCACTTCGGAATGGAATTAGTTTATAAAAATCCTGTCATTAAAATTGTTAATTTTTTCAGATGTCACGTAATCCGACCGGGCGGGTGGATGTTTTTGGATGATGAGCTCGAGAATTTTTTTAGTTTGTGAAAGAACCTTGTTATTGCTGGAGAGCGTACGCAGGGCACCTCAATAATTTTTGTCACTCCTTCACTTCTTTGCGTATATCCCAAATGTCCTGTTTGATCCTGGACGATGAGGGCGAATGATCAGCGATCAAATGACTTGCCAGTGCAGTAGCATTCTCATAGTATAGCATTTAGAAGGATTTCTCTTGATGATTGAATTGAATTTCCCTTCTTTCAGTTCGGTTGGATATGATCCATGGAAATAGGTGCAAACCAGAGAAGGAATTTTAAAATTCTAACAAATGTTTTTTAGCGAAAAACTTTGTCTTATTTAAAATTAAAGTATCGTTCATTCAAGCATTCTAGCTGTTAGATGCATAAATGAGTTTTTCTGTGTTCGTCCTCTGGTGTTTTTTGTAAATATCACTCTGCTGTCGTATTAACCCGTTCGTTATTTCACAAGGATGAACACTCTTCCATTATTCAAAAATAACACTCCATCTATTGATTTTTTTTAAATTTTATGGTTTTATTATCAAATGAATAAATATTAAATTAAGGAATCTGAATGGCCATGCAATTTCCCCTAACAATAGCCAACGAGATACGTTCTCGGAACCAACCAGTCTCTCGCGGATCCTTGGTCACAGCTTGAATCTATTGATTGTATCCAATTTATTGTGTTTATGTTTCTACATAAACACTGGGAAATAACTATTTAGACATTTACGTTTCCATTCTGAATTATTAGTGATTACCTTTGATCGATTAATACAATAATCTTTTGTTCTGATGATGCATTGTAATTCAATCTATTACATAAATTTCAGATGAAAAAACCCTATTTTATATATGTCTACCTGGATATGATTACTGGCCAGGATTGGTTCGACATCTTCGATCTGGTCTCACCAAAGGACTACAGAAATTGAATGTCACACGACCCCTCATCCAGAAGACCTCAGCGAATCTGAATAAAGCAATCAGAATTAAATACCGCCAAACAATCGCCGGCCGTGGAATATGCCTCTGCTGCATGGAGATACACGTTATCAGAGGCCACTATCCAAAACTAAACTTACTGCAGAGGGAGAACAATACATATGCTGGGACCACAATGTGGAATAAAAATACATCCCCTGCTGAAGGAATTTACAACTCTTAGATGTGGTTCCAGATTTCTCCGCATTTGCGAGGAAGATAGACAACCACTAAGCCTCTCACTGTTCCAGGCTAAAGAAAATCGGTTGGCTAAGAAATTTCCGTCACCAATCGACTTCCTCTGCAAGGATAAAAGAAGTCATTTCCGTTCGACAGTGTGAACAATAGAGACGCACAGGCTTCGGTGGCACGTTGGGATCACCCAACTAGTTGACATTAATTTGTCTTTTTTTCTCGGTGATCCGGGGTTAATAACTAAAAAACTTGGGTATGAATTCTTTGCGATTCCATCTTGTAGAGATAGGAAGAGTTTTTTTTCCAAAATATCACCACATTCATGGTGAACCTCGACATTATCAAACTTGATCCATAAGATGATGTGAGATTTCTAAATGGGGTTGTTGTTTCAGCAACATTCGAGCACCCATCTGCAATTACTAGGATCTCAGTTCATTTTATCAACTTGCAATTTTCGCATTGTGCTCATAAACGAACTCCAAAGCTTCCCGTAATGTGATTAT
Organism: Dicyema japonicum; assembly: GCA_011109175.1. Classification (NCBI taxonomy): domain Eukaryota; kingdom Metazoa; phylum Dicyemida; class Rhombozoa; family Dicyemidae; genus Dicyema; species Dicyema japonicum. Next base: position 748,164 of record RDEW01000003.1, on the reverse strand, counting down.
ATAAAAATTTAATAATTAAACAACTTTAAGTCGAAACTGTGGATTTATAAGTCAAAAAAGATTTTTCTACATAACACACATAACCTCCGTGAGCGAAATGTTTTATTTTTTCTAATTATGTGATTGGTATTGCGGTTCCCTTTTTCGGAGCAAAAACTATTTTTTTAATTGTAAGTGACAAAATGGGAGACTTTAAAAATGGTCTTCACTTTTCGGCAAAAAACAAAATTTAAAACAACTTTACATACTTTAAAGTTAAAAAAAAAAATATTTTATTTGAATTAAATATTTTATTTACAGGTTTTCCTATTTAATTTAATAACTTTGTTCATAAAATTTAATAACTTTGTCAAAAATTTTAAATAACTTTGTCATAAAATTTAATAAATTTGTCATAAAATTTAATAACTTTGTCAAAATGTTTAATAATTCGTCAAAATACTTTAATAACTTTGTCAAAATGTTTAATAACTTTGTAAAGATTATTATTTATATTTTTGGGATTAATATTTATATTTTTGGGATCATTATTTATATTTTTGGGATCATTATTTATATTTATTGATTATTAAGTTCCTATAAATACAAATTTTAGCGCAAATTGAATTAAATGAATAGTTACAAAAACAAAAATACTAGTGTATCCGAAGATAACCGAAAACTTATTATAAATAAATATGAAGCAGGGTTGGCTTATTCAAAAATAAGCGAAGACATCTGTATTAACTATCAGACAGTTGTTTCTATCGTCAAAATAATACAAAAATACAGGAAGTTTTGCTTCAACAAAAAAAATAATTGTGGACGAAAGAAAAAAACTTAATTCTTTATCGACAATAAATAGGACGCTAGATAAATTTGGATATAGTTTTAAAAAGATTCAATTTGTACCTATGGCGAGAAATTCTACAATAAATATGGAAGAAAGATCTGCCAGAAAAATAATTGAAGTTGATAATCAAGGCTTATTTTTATAGACGAAATGGGAGTCAATTGTTTGATGAGATCCAAATTTGGAAGATCTATAAAAGGAGTTACTTCGAAAAAATGTACTAGAAACATAAGAGAGAAAAATTTCGCTATTTGTGCTGCTATTTTCTGTGGACAGCCTTTTACATTACGGAATCAATTTCTCTCTTATAGCGGAGACGTGCATTGATTTTGTAATACAGCTTAATTATAAGCTTGAACATGCAGGGAAAAAAGTATGGTTATATATTATATTTAAGACATATTGATTTGTGACAATGCATCAATTCACAAGAGCGAACAATTAAAAAATGTTGTATTCGGAACTGGTATCCAATTAATTTTTTAACGTGTATAGGGTATGAATTGTATTTTTTGCCTCCTTATACTCCTCAACTCAATCCAATTGAAGAGTTTTTTTCTGTTTGGAAAATAACATCAAAAAGAAAAATTGTAGGAACTCTGAGGAATTAATAAACGCAATCCAAAACATCGGAGAAATTCCATCAGATGTGTGCAATAATTTTGTATAGCCACATGCGGAGCTATTTAGTTAAAGCATTGGCTTATGAAGAATTTTAATTTATGTTTTTTTCAATTAATTATAAAATTGGTTTCTTTTAATTTGACCCTTGACAAAGTTATTAAACATTTTGACAAAGTTATTAACATTTTGACAAAGTTATTAAGTATTTTTGACGAATTATTAAACATTTTGACAAAGTTATTAAATTTTATGACAAAGTTATTAAATTTTATGACAAAGTTATTAAATTTTTTGACAAAGTTATTAAATTTTTATGACAAAGTTATTAAATAAATAGGAAAACCCTGTATTAAATTCTAATTTTAATTGATAAGTTTCCACGCTATGTTTTATTTTGTGTCATGCCTTCATCCTCGACAACTTCACCAGAAGATTTAAAATACTATTATGAGCTATTTAGTAAAAAAAATATACTAGTGACATGTCTGAACATACAAAAAGAACACTTAGAAGACTTTCCTAAAGTCCAAGAATAATAATTGATGTTTTGTTTACATTTAAAGTAATTGATCACACAGGACGGTTGTTTGTTTGTCCCATGCTATTACGGTGGTAAATAAGGTCAGGTCCGATGCATTAACTTTATATTTTATTTAGTATTGATAATAAATATATGATCACTGACCCCGTTAAACAGAAACGGGTCTCTCAAAAATGATAGAAGTGAAAGGAACTCGTAATTGAGCTCATTTTCTTGCAAACTGTCATAAATATGCTCAATTATGATAGCAGCCAGTAACTGTTAATTTTTGTCATTATTGGCTTATTAAATTGTTCTATCCGAAACGAGAAAATCTTTTCCATATTGACTCAACAACACAATATTGACATCCCGGGTTCACTAAATTGACCAAACATATTTCAGATAAATCCGATTGAATAAAACGCGATGGTTTATTGATAATTTAAATTTTATGTTTGCTTGTGGAGTTTTCCGCTATTTAATAAAAAAAGTAAAAATTTTATTGGAACATTTTTTAACTGGGTTGGTCCACCGGTGTCATTACGGACAAATAAAGGGAATGTTCCGTAATTCAATAATGATGATTGGAACGTCAAGTTTCATTCACGGAAGGCTCAGATATCCCACTCAGAGGGTCAAGTTTAACGTTATAACAAACGCTCGACTGTGGTTAGTCAAAACACTCTTCGATACAAGATCAACTAAGTGGGTGATGGCAGAGTCAAATTCTGAGGAAACAATAAGAAGAAGAGCCATACATGAAGGGAAGTTATATTTTTATGTAGAGCCATACCAGAATATTATTGACTAAGTGGCAATTCATTTGTAAACAAACACGAAATTGGAACATTAAGTGGTATTTTGCAAGTAGAATAAGATCTTTGACCAGGTTGGGGGGTAAATACTCAAAAGTATATAATTTATCAGTCAACCACTACAATGATGACTAGGGAGATTTGATATTATCACACTACAATAAACGCATGTAAAAACTCAAAAGTAATATCATATCAGACTAAGCATTAATGTCCTTATTGATCCTATATTCGGTGGATGAAATGAGGAAATCAGATATTTTTGCAATGGCACCTTAAATAATAATAAAAATAATAAACGTGTTAGTTTGAATTATTTCTTTGAGGAAAGTTCAATAAAATGCTGTTGTTAGAATATTCGCCAGGAAATTTTCTAGTCATAATAATTTTTTATTTGTTTGGGGATTTGCACATAGACTGAAAGGGATATTCTGGGATGTAGACTTGGGAGAGGAACTTCAGAGTTTCATTTAAATTGTCTGTGATGGGGTGGATTTTGTGAAGTTGATCAATAAAGGGTGATTTGGGTGAGGAAAAGAATAATCCAATTATTGTATTCACTAATTGAGCATAATTACGTTTCACATAATTATTATAATTTAGTCCAAAACAAATTAACCCAATTAATCTCAAAGTTTTCAGATGTCCGATAAAACGAAATTGTTATTTTAACAAACCTGGAATCATACTGGTCATAAGATGATTATTATTAAGGCTGAAATTGTCCTATTTATTATTTTATTTATTTATTAACCCCGGATACACCAAGAAAAAGAAGTTAAAGTAAAAACAACTAATTAAGTGTATGTATCCAGTTTCCACTTATACAGAGTCCATCCGGAATCAGCATAAAGGGTAAGACGTCCATTACATGCAGTTGTGGAAACCACTCCAGTGGAGTGGGAGAGAGCAAATGATCCTTTTTCATGCCGGCCTGGCACTGGTCGTCACCTAGACAGGTGGATCACATGACGCTACTGGCCACTCTAATACTTTAATAGAAATTACCTTATTTAAGACAAAAAATAGGACACTGTGCTATTTCAAAAATAAATTTTTTTTTAAATAAAACATAATTATTAACATTAATGTAAAATAATATTAAATGTAATTGTTGGGAAATTTGTAATCCAGAGACTTTATACATCGTGAAATCAGATGTAAATTCAGTACATTTGAATGTTATAGTTCAAACAAAGAGACGCTAATGACAAATTCCTATTAAAATTTCAAATCTGATTTTATTTATTAGCGATTTTTATTTATTTAACTCCAAGATCACCGAGGAAGATAATTCTGAACTTTAGCGTGGCGACATGAGGTTCACCTGTTGTTGTGGTGGCGCCCGGTGCAAGTTATGCACTAAAGAGAACCGTTTGAACTTTCCACCCTCTACATCTTTTGGAAGGGTGGCCTCCCACCTATAATTATTAGCGATGCGGCTCCTTGTATGGTGAATTTTAGCAAGATACGAAAATAATAAAAATTTTCATATTATTTGTTTTTTTTCATTCTCTATAAAATTGTACAATGAAAATAATGTCAAGCATAAACAAGATGGCGTGGGCGAAGGGTGGCTCAAGCAAAACCCTTAGGGCTCGCGAAAGAGCTCTTAACTAACTAAAAAAATATCATTTATTACGGAGTCGTAAAAAAAAATGAAAATTCAATTATCAAAAACAGATAATAATACAATGTTTACTGGAATTGGTTACTTATAATAACCGACATTAGCACTCGGGTGTAATTTGATTCGGAGACATTCCAGCAACACGTTTGAACACAAATTAAAAAAGTCAAAAATTTTATGTGACAACTCATGGTACTTGAAGTACAATATACTCGCATATATTTAGTCATTTAATACAAATTTAGAAAAATTATATATAATCCAATTTGTGTAATTTGTGGAATTGTCGTAGCTTTGCTATCATTCACATAAAATATAAAACTAAAGGTAAAATGTTTTGATATTCACTCAGAATTGATAACTACAACTTCTCCAGGTACATATAAGGTAGAATATTTTAATTCAATGTATAATCCATTTATATTATTTTTATTCGAAATTCGAGCATAAAAAGTTCGTAGTAGATCGTCCATCATAGAACTTGGTTGAATTAACTCCAGGTTTACATACAATGGAAATGAAATATGACTATAGTAGAATTGACTCACTCAAACGTTAAATAAAGAATCGAAATTAGAGTTTTGATATCCAAAAGATCGGGGTTTTTCTGTCCGCGTTATTTTACAGGATCTGCTTTGTTAGTTTTTTAGGTAGCCATCTAAGTCTTAGAACAATTTTGGAGGTAACGTGTATGTGGGCGAAAGAACATCTCGTTTGCGAAGTAGCTTTCGAACACGAAATATCCAAGACAACTGTTGTATTCAATCGTAGAAATCTTGTTATTGAAGTAATACTGATGATTAGAAGTTAGCAAAATAATTGAGCGTCGACCATTTTGATAACAGCAAGATTGAATTCAATAACAGAAATACGACACAATACTCCACTAGAAATATATGTCAATAGTTGATGTATTATTGCTAAATTGGTTAACCACCCTAAAACAATAAAATTAATCATGTTTTTAATATTTATATTATTGATATTTTTTTACTTTCCTTCTTAATTATCTTCTAAATAAATAATTATTCAAAAACTTTTGATCAATTGATATTTAGAGAACCTTTAAGGTTTTATTGGTATTATCATACAAAGTTGCTTCGAACCTTAATCCACGTCGATGAAGTGAGATGTAAATTATTTTAAAATTTAACAATGATTTAATAAAAAGTTAATTAATATGTTTATTTTAATGAATAGTTAAATAGGTCAAGTTATGAATTAATTAGCTTATTATTTAATATTCTCAGGATAATTAGAAATAAATTATGAAGATTTCTCCTCATTTCTGTACTTTTTTCCATGTTCAACAAGAGTAGCATAATGTGTTCCTTCTGTCTCAAGCAGCACCTATTGCTTGGACAGCACTAAAGGGGATCAGTAGTCTCACAACTGCATGATCTTTACGGGATATTAGAAGGTTTCTACTTTTGTGACCTGGAAAGTATTAGTCATTAACTATTAACTTTTTTCTTAGTGTATTCAGGGTTTATAAAAATAAAGGAACAAATAGGAATGAGCATTGACAAAATATTTACCAGCGCTAGTGAGCTTTCTCTCTCTACGATTGTCAAGTAAAATTATCTGGTTGTGTCCAGGGATGGAGTTGTCTCGAAATGCTTAAAAATCACCACCTGAACATTCGACCAATAAATTGGTTATAAGACGCACATAATCTTTAGTCTCCATTCTAATCAGGATTAAACCAGGTGATCGGGAGATACTGCATATACGCCAGATACTTGGTGAGAAGGATTACATATGAAAATGAAATTGGCTGAACCAGGATTGTCTTGGTAGGGAGCATCGTTGGTGATAATAATACCTTTAAATTCTAATACTCCTCTTAAATCCCACGTACACACACGTATGGCTAAAAAAAACTAGGAAACTTGTTTTATACATCTCCCTTAATTTATTATCTTGAGTAAGTATCAATAAGACCAGCCTGCCTTCCTTTTATTGAACACTTTTTATTATCCCTGTGCTTTCTGGTGTTTCGGAAAAACTGTTCCTTAAAAGATATATACGTCCATCAAACTTACCTCTTTTCAACATGGTTTCCAAACTCAATCTCAACTCACTTGCCAAAGTAGTCATTTCATTTATTTATTATCCCTAAATACACCGAGAAAGAAGTTAAAGTAAACAACTAATTAAGTGCATCCAGTTACTACTTCTACAGAAACAGAGTCCATCCGGAATCAGCATAAAGGGTAATAGACGTCTATAGTTGCAGTTGTTGAAACCCCTCCAGTGGAGTGGAGGAGAGCAAATGATCCTTTTTCGTGCCAGCCAGGCACTGGGCGACACCTAAACAGTGGATCACATGACGCCACTCTAATAGGAAGAGAGAAGGAACAGGAGAACAAACAGAAACTTCAACAATTAGACACGAAGCACCACGTGGCACCATGTGGCTATTTTCAAATGATTCAATTTCATTTGAGAGGCTTAAATACTCTTAACACACATGAAAACTATTTTGGTTAAACAACTCAAAACTCCCAATAGGAAATCAAGAACTGGCTAGTTTTAGAAATAGAAATCAAAGGAAATTCGAAGGAAACACGTACACGTATTCAATATGGCACATGGGGCTGATATCAACATATAATTACCAAATATGAGACTACAAATGTTCAAACGAGACTGAGACTACAAACGTCATTTTCAAAGAATGCGACAAAGAGGAGGATAAAAATCAATGTGAACCGACTAGAGTTTTAAGATTAGTTTTTTAGTGAAGACACATTGATATGTCTCTTAGGATGAAAATATTCAACATTGAATGACAATCAAGATGGATGAAAGAGTCATTGCATTCAATCTGTTGTGCTCCAAAAGACTCTAAAGACTAACCAAGTTTTTAATAAACATGGAATATCGACGCAGTACAACGAGAAACTTCAAAAAAGCGTAAAAATATATTGGCTCATTACAACCTTTAGTGTCAGATTCCCATAGATAAATTTCAAAGTGACTAACGACTCATTGCTGGATTATAGCATCTCTGGAAATAATTGACTGAATAAACATACAACCACGTGTTAATTGTCAATCTAAGAATTAATATTTCAACATAGACAGTTTCTAGAAAAGAAAATTCAATATTGTATTTATTTAGTAAATTGAATATTGCATTTAAAAAAACAAGACAAAACCAAGGAATTGGAGTTTCCCCTCACTACTGCCAGTAAAATCTTTTGGATAACATTCTGTTTCCGACGTTCATTCCTCACTTTCGATATCATTGACCTAAAAAATCAAAGAGAAGACTGTCTTGGGATTTAAAATATTTTCCTCACTAAAATTTAATTTATAGGGTTTCCCGACCATTAACGTGACTTTCTATAGTGTCACCAATCTTTAAGGGTAAAAAACTACCTTCTTTTATAATTTCAGGCCCTCCTCTGGAAAATAGTTTATCCACGTGCTGAATACATTCTCAATTGGATTGAGAAATGGTGACTAAAAAGGTAAATATAGATTGAAGTTTGCTTTTTCTATAAATAATTTAATGCATGAGTCTAAAACACATGGCTCAAAAATAAATAAAAAATTAATATAATTTTTTATTTATGTTATTTATTTTGAATTAATGTGTTTAAAACGTGGCGTCATGTGGTCGACTAGTTATGAAAGTTTGGGAGGCGCTCAGGGTGCACTTAATGCACCGCGGAAAAGTACCATTAACTACCTCCCATCCGAAGAAGGAATCTTCGGATGACGGCCTTTCCCTTTTTTAATCCCCCTCGGCTGAATGGGTTTCTGATAATTATCGCCGGTGACATTGAACTTAATTTAGGACCTCCACCTCAATTCTACAGATAAACATCAACGGATTTAAAAGCAAAATTCGGTCTTTCATTAAAGAACTGAACATTGACCTGATTTTACTTCAAGAAAGCAGACTTACTCCATCATCACCCACCCCCCATTTTCCAGGATACCACTGCATCCGTATGGACCGCTCAAACCGTCGTGGTAGGGGTTTCCTCATCATTATAAGAGATAACATTCGATTTACGGACAATCACTAATAAACGATGGGACTACAAAAATATTTGGTGCATCAATTACAAATGGGCATAGCCGTGTGGCATAGTGGTTAGGTGTCAGGCTTAAATGGCTTAGGCTACGGGTTCGAATCTTGCTGCTGTTCACCTGGTGGAAGGTTCTACAATGCAGAAAGGGTTTAACGAGTGACGCCGTCATCAGTGGATACTCACTGCGGAATTGGATTGTCTAGAAAAAAAACTCACATAAGAAAAAGAAAAAAAGAAGTGAAAATCATTCCTTGGTTCTACGATTAGTTAAAATTAACTGTTCTTCACTTAAATAAAGTGTGTGTCCTGCCTATGCAGAGCTATAAATACTATGGCTCTCGTGAAAAGGCTTTATTATTATTAAAAATGAATTCGAAACTCTCAACATTACAAGCATCAACGTCCTTCCTCCATCTTCTTGCCCAAAAAGATTCTCTCTAAACCTAACCAAGTTAAACAAGCTCGGAAACCTGATATTGTGTGAAGATTTTAAAGCTGATTATTCAGCCTGGTTTAAATCACATCCTTCAGATTCAAAAGGATTATCCTTATTACACCAGCTCACTTCTCTGATTCGGATCATCCCAATCCACCCAATTAAGGCTCTTTTGAGAAAGTTACACATTTTTCTAGAACTTTAACCTATATACCTACCGACCCCCACCCGGCCGACGACATAGTACTCTGGGATCACTCGTGGAAACCAGATGTAGCGTGTCGGAGGATTCAAGTAGCTGTCAATGAAATCATACGCTGGTGTGGGAGCAGAGAACTTAGGCTGAGACCTGAGAAATGCAAGTTATTAGTTTTTGGCCGCCCTAAGCGGTCTAATAATTTAATACCTAAAGTAACCATCTATGGGGTACGTATAGAGGTTACTGGGCGGACGAGCTACCTTGGAGTGACATTCAACTCCAAGTGTAGTTTCGAGGAGCACACCCCCTCGTTAAGAGGCGGGCTGTGCAAAGACTAGGAGCGTTGAGGGCTTTTCAGCTGAGTCGCGATGCCTGGGCCAAAGTGTTCAACGACATGGTGCTGCCTATGCTCACTTATGGTGCGCACTCCTGGTATTGCAGTGAGGAACGCGAAAAGTGCCTCACCAACTTGAGGAAGTTCGGCGGCGGGCAATACGGCATTCCCTCGGATTGTGTTATAGAGCGCCGCTGCCCGAAAGAGGATACCCTGATTTTAGGGACCCCGAGGAAGATCAGAAAAATTCTGAAAATGTGATAAAGAAGGAGGCACGGGGAAGACAAAAAGATGCCACGAAAACGCTGCCGCAAGGAGGTGAAAGGGTACTTAGTTTAGTTCTTCCCTAATTTCTAACTATTTGTTTTTGCCTAATAAAAATTTTTCATTCATTCATTCCAGCTCGGAAACCTGATATTGTGTGGAGATTTTAATGCTGATTATTCAGCCTGGTTTAAATCACATCCAGCAGATTCAAAAGGATTATCCTTATTACACCAGCTCACTTCTCTGATTCGGATCCTCCCAATCCACCCAATTAAGGCTCTTTTCAGAAAGTTACACATTTTTCTACAATTTTAACCAATATACCTACCACATGGTCCAGTTTATAACTTTGAAAAAATGAACTTTTTGATTTCTTCCAGCCGTACTGATGAAATGGATCCTTAGAGAAAGATCCTTCTACATTATAATATGAGAAGCTTCAAGATATCCACACAAAGAGAAAATATCGAGACTACATCTTTTTGGTTGAACTAGCTGATGTGGTTCTTTCACACATATCGATAAGGATTAAAATAATATCTTTATGGAGAAAATGATTTGAGTTCATTATGTTATAAATGATTTTATCCATAGGAATTATTATTAGTCCTGAGAGAAATAAATATAAGCATTAAAGGAATTGACGAATATGAGGATGTCTCACGCGTGGTTCAGTGACTCTTCTCAAATAAACCTTCTATTGGAATTTATTTTAGAGATGTCAAAGGCTTGGAAAAACTCAGGCTGGTCGTTCGCGACTCGGTCCTCCTGGCTTTCCGAGTGAATATGGGGATCGATGGCAGGGCTGCTTTTCACACGGGAGCGGACATTTCCCCACAGTCAGCGGTTGAACATGCTGTGCCTGCTACGAGGAGGAAGACATTTGAGACATAAGTTTTCAATGGGATAACAGACCGAATTCAAGAATATTCATATTTCAGAATTGTTAAGAATTTATAATTAATTTAATGATACAATCAAACTGTCTAAAAAAATTCAAAGAAAAAGAACATCCAGGAACCAGTAGCCATAACTCCATAAAATAATTTTATGGCCATCAATATCTTGGATGTCAAAAATGTAATCATCATATACAAAAAAGGCTAACGTTATGAAATATGGAATTCAATATTAACTGAAAGTGTTACAAAACCGATGTCTAGAGTATTATTAAGAACTTCAAAAAAACACCTGACACACATTCGATCAAAAAAACACACATATCTGAAGAAAATTTATTCAATTATTTTTCTATTTCAGGTAAAAATGTAGTTGATGAGAATCAGTAAGTAAATATTATAATTGATGAAATCCTCAGACACAGAAAAAAAATTTTCAGGAATTATATAACCAAAAGGATGATTTCTCAAATGCAAGTTAATGAATTTAAATACCCGTTTTAAATGATTATGGAACTAATCCATGGCTAATGTTGAGAAGATTTGAATCTCCATATGAAGAGCTAAGTCAAATTACTCAATTTTTGTCAAACATCCAATCGAGGTTTATTTAATTTTTTATAACAGATTAAGGCACGTTCAGGTTAGGTTAAAATAGTCAACATGAGTCGAGTCAATTAAATATAGCTTTAAAAAAATAAATTCTTTGATTCAAAATCAATTAATATTGATTGAATAACAGGAGGTGACATGTCTTTTGAAAGGTGAAATGTTACCAGCACTAGATGAGTAACCCGGGCAAGACGCGGCAGACTTTGTAGCTGATTACAATGAAAGGTTATCTCCTTTATAAAAAGTATGAATTATATATATTTTTAGTACAGAAAAATCGTCGATAATAATTTGTATAAAATCAAAAAGGTAGCCAGGATAAAGATGAAATAGGTTATGCAACGAAATCAATGCTCAAACAATAAAAATCGATAGTGAAGATTCAATATAGTTCGAAAAAAATGAAGTAAATGTTATTTTTCTCTTCGAATTATATATTTTATTGGATTACTGATATAAACCAGGTGAAAAAAAAGCTCAAAACTGCGGACAAGCAGACAATTTGAGATCGATTGCATTCGACAGAGGAGATTAACTCTAAATATTGTTTTGAGTGTTCCCCATGCGTTACTATAAACATGCTAGCTTTCGTAAAAGTGCCTTAATAATAATAATTGAATTACTAAAAATATTCTTGACATGATGCAGACCATAACAATTCGAACAAACAGACTGAAAAGAAATATAGCCAAAAGAATATTAATAGGGAGAAATCAAATAGTGAAAAATAATCCATATTCATAGGTTAACAAAATATAAAATATATATTAGACATTTTGATAACAACCTTCTGCACTATTTGATGAATCCAATTATATAATGTTTGACAATACAACAGACGAATAGAGTAAAATGGAAAGAGACCTGACGGGATGATCCTTTTCCCCTTCACGTCTGGAAGATCTTTGGTCTAGGAAGCAACTTGTGTAGACACGTTCTCAAGCACGAATATTTTCAAATCGGTTCAGACACCTGGAGCAGCTGCTTGGACTGCGAGGAACCTACAAAATCAAAAAATATTCTTGCCTCGGGGATCGCTACCGATTTACTCCTGTTGCGACCGAATCATCGGGAGCCGTTGGTCCAATGACGGCTGAGTTCTTGCGAGAACTCGGAGGATTGATTGCCGGAAAGAAAAGGAATATACGAGAGTGCTTATGGCTAAGACAAAAGATTGGAATAGCCATACTCCGAGGGAACTCGTATACAGTAAAATGAACACAAGCAGTCAACCACAAGAACGAGGAAAGCGCATGCCGATTAATATATGTGTATTCATAGGTTCGCCATATTATAAAACAATTTTTAAATTATATATGTATTAAATTTATTTAAAATAGTCACAATTTGACTTTAATTAATAATCCTACTATAATTTTTGTTGGTTAAGTGGATGACACTCCTATGATAGTTTCTAAGTTTTAACATTTTTATTTTGTTAAAAATTTTGCCTTATTTAAAGTTTAAGCATCTTAGTTGTTAGATTAATAGTTAGGTTTCGATTCCAGTAAATTACAATAGAACGTACATAATAGTAACCCAGCTAAGTGACTACAAGCTATTAATTTTTCTATATATAAAATGAGATTTTCTGTGTTCGTGGCCTCTGTATATCACGTTATGTCAACGTATAAACCCGATGATTATTTCATAAGTATTACAGACTCTTCCTTTTACACAGATTGACTTATGTCTCTGGAATCGTCCAGCAATTCTTCGGAAAGAAAGGGCGTGATGTCTATGACAGTACTTCCGCTCCGAATTTGAGTTAGCAAATCTTCAGTCCAGGCCTGCTGGAGATACTGATGCAGAATTTATCGCTGTCAATGTGATACCCGCCACGGGAGGGCATTGATTCAAGCACCACTTCATTCGCAACTTCCAGTGACTAACAGGAATGTCGGTGTTGGTTTATTGGTTCAGAAGCCTCTCATATTTATATTACAGACGACTCTCTGCTTAAGCAGCTTGACTTTCAAATGCTCATATCTCTGATCTCTGACGACTCTGTTGGGAGTTGGAAAAAGGTTTAAAAAAACCTAATATTGAAATCTTATTTATTTAACCCCTAGCTTGTTAAGCACAGCTCAATCATAACTAATGAATCCAAGCGATTCTTAGAACACGTCACCATGGAACGAAATGGTGTTCCAGTGGAATTAATTGATGAATCCGTTTGAATCGTTATCTCCAAGAGAATCAGAGGATATCATTGCTCAATAAGAATAAATGCAGTATTTTGCGTTACTAGTCATTTAATAATAATAATATTCGCACTTTCCGAGGAGCCATATCAGTTATAGCTCTGTAATTCTTCCAGGAAAAGTGTCGACCACTTTGCGAAAAACTGTGGTCGTATGCTAAACAGCGATTACCTACGAAGGCATAATGAGGTGGCTGTACATGTGTCGTCAATATATAATTAAGAAGGACTAAGAGACTCAGGAACATTCCATGTAGATTATTACTGCGAACAAGTTTGTGAGATTCAAGTGGATTCAACATTAGCCTCGGATATGAATGTGCAGAATAAAAACCATTGATAGTGCACTTATCTACGAGGTCAAACTCGCTAAAAATAGTCCCATTATATTTCGTGGATATAAATATATACGGACAGACCAAACGAAGAAAACGAGTCGATGGCTAACTATATACTGGAATGCGTGGACATTTCTTTGGAAATTAAGAACCTCATAGGATGATAATGTTCATAAATTAATTGGACATCATTAAGGGATAATGTTTTCCGTAATGTCGTTAATATAATAATTGACCTCCAGATTATATGTAGGTCCTTTTAGTTTTCTTGGCTTCGGTAGGTGAATGAATCAACCCGCTACCAATATCTAGTTCGTAGTCTTTCTTCAAAGCTTTATTTAACGTTTTTGTGATAACCTCTGCCAACTCGATTGCCATGCAGGTAATGTGTTTAGTTCTTTTTTCTCTATTTATTAGTCGGACTGCGTTAAACCTCGTTCCCAGTCTTATAATTTACAATTTCGGATATTTATTCTTCAACTTTTTCTAATTGGGTGTCTTGACTGGGAGGAGCAATAGATAATACGGCTCCTCGTAAAATGCAGTATTACATGTCATTGAGAGGCCTGATAAGGCAAATTTATCTACACGTGAATCCAAAATTATTTCTGATTTATTTATTATTAGAGAGGACGATTGATCGACCATTAAACTACTAGTACTTACTTACTTACATATTTCGCAGTCTGTCAAGATCTTTTCCGTCATTGAGGCTTCTCCCGATTTCCTTAAGGTCTTCATCAAGGATGGTCGGTAAAGTTGTCTTAGTTCGACCTCAAAAAGCGGAGCGTCCATTACACATTAGTCCTCCATAGCTACGTTTGAGCGGGTCATCAGGTCCAGACGAAGTATATGTCTAAACAGCCTCCATTTCGCCTCTAGGATCTCGCGATAAATCGATTTGCTCCTCGATCCCTTTTAAAGAATGTCGGTCGGCAGGCTTCATCCGCTATCGTGCCTTCTTAAAAGTAACCGGTTCCCGAGGTATGCCATTATCAACGGGGTTGTGAAGCGCTCTCTTGAGGCGGTTGGATTCTCGTCATCTCTGGAACGGTGGGCATGGATCGTTGAGATAGAAACGTCTGGACTGTCTTCCCCTTCTCTAGGGGAAAATGCTTGGTTTGTGATGGCCTGCACGACATACATTATGTAATAGGAAACATTTTGTTAAACTCTACCAAAATGCATAATTCTCAGAGAGTGTAGATAGTAATCAACTAATCATACGGCAATTCCAGACATCATTGAATTTATGCATTTGTTAACAAAAATAAGCAAGATTTTCTAATAAAACCAAACCACCACAAGAAGCAACGTGCTGAAAAACATATTTTTAGAAAATAAAATTTAAAAATTATTTAAATAATAATTTATATTTTATGATTACATGCAACGTGCGTTCGATTCGGTGGCGTAAAAACTCACTCGAGTTGGTAAAAATGTTGAAAAGAAAATAGGAGAAGGGTCACTTGCGTTACCAGATAGTAAGAATATAATTCTTGCTATATCCGAGAGTTTTGTGGCAGCTGGCCCGAAAGAATGGGCGTGGCAGGTAGTCCTGGAGGTACGTAGCAGGCTATCCCGAATGCCCTGGAATGGCTGGCCATATTTGGCGGAGCTCTGCAGTGACAGATTCAGTACTGCTATATCTGTGATTGAACTCAAGAAACTGGTTGTAGGCAAAGAGGGTACTGGTCTAAAGTGGCAGGGACCAGATAACCACAACTGTCAAAGAGAGCACGAGCACCAGAGCTGTGATACGTTGCAGTTCAAGCATGTTTGTGAGGTCTTTGCGCAGAATCTCGTTGCAGCAGAAAATGTCCCAATTGAGGACCGTAGATTTTCACGCAAGATTCCTCATAGTATGGTTAACGGAGTATTGTTAATCTGCATCAATAAAGCTGTGGCTTATGCGGTAGAGGCTAAGCCAGTAGGGTCACTGGGTTACATCTCCCTAGTGCTGTGTGCACCACAGATCACCTATGAGGAATTGACGGACGAGCCAGACCACCAAGTATATGGAGGGAGCAGATCTGTACCAAGATTGCTTGGAGACAGACAGAGCCTATCTACATTCCACTGTATTAAAACTAACCCTAGAGAGCCTGACACTGGAGTATAGGAGGCAGAGCCCGGAGATGCCACATGGGCAGAGGGTTCAATTGGACAGGCGCTCTCAAAGTTGTTTAAGCAACCAGAATCGAACCTGCCTGAGGAAAGTTGTTGATTATTAAATATATTAACTTTTTATTGTTGGCTAAATAAAGTTGGTAAATCTTTATTAATCCTGTTATTCAAAAATGACACCTCCAAAGTTTCCACAAGTAACACAAACGCACAGGAGGCGCATCAGATCGAACACCGAACAAAAGTGAGATGGTTGTTTAGAGGCCGGGATCACCCAATATAAAAAAATTAAAATTTCGACCTCTTCTATCTAGGAACTTGCCAACCTGGTGACCTGAATTTACCTAGAACCAGACGAGTTTGATGTCAAGCCTTACAAGAAACTTCTCTTTTATGATAGTATCCAAAACACGCCAGAAGGGTTGTCTAGTTCGATCGGAAAAAGCGGAATGTCCATAACAAAGTAATCCACTTTAGCCACGTTTGAAGGGTCCCCAGATCCAGACAAAGTAGATGTCGAAACAGCCTCCATCTCGCCTCATGGATCGCTATCTTCATCGATCATTTTCAAAAAATGCCTGACGGCGGTCTGTAGTGGTTCCAATGGAAGGAGAAAATATGCTGAAGCTGGTCTCTGTGAAAGGAGTCCATAAATTCGTTCGTTTAATACTTATGTCACCAGTTAATTATAATTAGATTTATTAATAAAAGTCAAATTTTGACAAATTTATTTAAACTTTATTTATTTTAAAAATCGGATAAAACACGAATCGGTCGCGAAGCGCTTCGTGTTTCTTCTCCTTTGCCCTCATCGTTTTTTTCCGCGGCATACAGTGTGTCTACTACGCTCCCGACAATGTTGGACGGGCAAAATGTCGACACAAGTAGCGTCCCAGACCAAAGGTTTCCCCTTTTCAAATGGGAAAATTGTGATCCCGTCGGGACGTTTTCCATCTCCTTTGTCCAGGCCAACAGGTTCAAGTATGGCGGGGTATTCCGCAGACTCCTCCAGGGCTCTTTAAAAAATTATTTTACAATATGGCGAACCTTTCAAAACATTAGAATTTTATTTGGCGTGTATTTAGCCTATAAAACCCAACTGCAATTTAACAAAGTAACCAAATAAATCTTAAGTACAAAAATAAGACAATTTTGACACTGTTAAAAAAACAAAAAACTATATCATTTTCTTTTAATGTGACAAATTTTTAATTTTGACACTGTTTAAAAAACTATGGTTCAAAAAGTTAGCACAAAAGGATCTAAACGGATTTATACTATGGTTCAAAAAGTTAGCACAAAAGGATCTAAAAGAGCTGCAGTTAAAGTTAGTAGCACAACACGTGCCTTACGAAATCTTGAGGATTATGAGGACATCTCACGTGTGGTCTGCGACACAGCGGCCCACGTTGTACAAGGACTCTTCACAAATAAGCCCCTATTGGACTGTATTTTATAGGAGTCCGAGGAATCGAGAAGCTCAGGAGGGTCGTTCGCGACTCGATCCTTCTGTCGTTCAGAGTCAACATGGGGATCGATGGCAGGGCTGCTTTCCACACTGCAGCGGACATCCCCACACAGCAAGCGGTTGATCAAGCTGTGCCTGCACCGAGGAGGATGGAGGTTGAGAGCAAGACTCAGCCTCCTGTAATGGATCCAAGGACCGAGGAAAACATCCCAGCCACAGCTAGCGGCGTTGAACAAGCTGTGCCTGGGACGAGGAGGATGGATGTTGAGAGCAAGACTCAGCCTCTTGAAAGAATCAAGACCGAGAACCGAGGGCAGGGCTGAATCCGTCACACAGCCAGCGGTCCAACAGGCTGTGCCTGCCCTCGAACGAAGTGCGACAAGAGGACCATCTCCCGATGACTGTAGGCTGGACTACAGTAGGGAGAAAGAGAAGTCTGCGGTTTTGCCAAACCGCAGAACGTGCATGATTCGGGTCCAGAAACCGCAAAGTGCCCTAAAAAGCATTTTGCAGGCTCGAATCAATCCAGAGCGCACGTGCCGAAAGAAAAGAAGAAAGAAAAGGTATTCGGAGGACTAACTACACTAGTTCGGCTAGAGGTGCCGAAGATGGGAGTGGTTAAACCCCCCATTTTCCAGGATACCACTGCATCCGTATGGACCGATACCACTGCATCCGTATGGACGCTCAAATACAGTGGAGAAGAAATTGATTTGTCTAATTAAATTTGTCTACTATTCTTGTTTATATAAGTCTTGTTATCCTTTAACTAAATTAATTTAGTTTTTTTTTCATTATCCAATTGCTACAAGATAGTTCTAGATATTGACTTGTCAGCTAGGGTTACAGTTGGTTAGTAATAATGTAACTTTTTTGCAAGATAACTTTTGTAAGTAATTAAGTTTCAATTTTATCAATAGGGTTTTAATCCTTTGGAGTAATTTTCCGATAGATATCTTGACAAAATGAAGGCAGATGTCTTATTACTTAGGGATCAATAGATTTCTGGCAAGCAAGTACTATAGTGATAAGAGTCAATTAAAGTAAAGGTTTATTTAATAAAAATTGTTAAGTGGATGCTGGTTTTGCGGGCTCAGCACTTTTGCGACAGATGTATCTTCCGCAAGAGATTATTGCATTTTGGGTAAGTTCTTTTAATTCGTCATCGGCATTGATTGCGACAGACAGGTGACAAGGTTTGATCCTTCGCTTTGCAGCCTTGAGTGCAGTATTACCACAAAGTTCCAGCACTTCAGCACATAGATACTCCATTACAGCTCCAACGTAGATGGCAAGCACCAACTGCAACTCGCATTCTGGTCTCACTTCTCAAGCATCTATGAATTCGACCAACTGGAAATTGCAAGCCTGCTCTAACTGATTTGCTTTTCGCTTTTGTACGTACTTTTCCACCTTTACCGCGAGTAGACATTTTATTGAAAATTTTCAATTTTTTCGTACTTATGTTTTAAATTGTGCTTCGGAAAAACTTTTAGAATTAGCATAAGAAAAATCAATACTTTCTAAAGTTTATTCTGGAAGCACAATTTGAAAACATAAGTACGAAAAAATTCAAATTTTTTTTTTCGGTGTTTCAAGAAAAGCAAAAGTTTCAACGAAAAATGCAAACTCCTCTCGTCCCCCGGGGGCTACTACTGCTCAGTCATTTGCTCTGGAAAACAAGACGCCGCAAAAGGCAGAACCTCCTAAACCTGCCAATGAACCAACGAAACCATCAAACGAACCAAATCCCACAGAAAACTTGTCCGTGCTGATAACAGTGAATTCCGCCACCAGTGCAATAAGGATTGCGAACACACTATACCTCTATGACCAACACGGATGCATGAGGATGAGCCACAGAGGACCGGGCTCCTTCCGTCTGGACTTCCGAGACAACTCACACATGGCCACCTACATGGAGGCCATAAATGAGACCTGTCCCTTTGGTCTGGACAACCACCACTTTAGGGCAATCTCAGCCAAACCATCTGAGATTGTCCTGAGGAACCTTCCGTTCTGGGTGAGGGAGGACGACCTCTTGGACTACCTACAGGAAATGGCTCCCTCAACTACGAAAGTGACCCGAATGTCCAAAGGATCGCGGCCCATGCCAATGGCGATGGCCACGATTAAGAGTAGACCAGAAGCCACATCGTTAATACGTTGTGGTTTCTATATTGGAGTGAACAAAATATCCTGCGAGTGGAAGAGAAGAGGACCGCCGATCTGTTATAAATGTCAGCATATAGGTCACTTCTCATACCAGTGCACAGGAAAGCAAAGATGTCTACGTTGCGCGGGAGAACACGATATCTCCAAATGTTCTATAAATTTGGATTCTGAACGGAAATGTATCAATTGTGGGTCTGCCAAACACGGTGCGAGATATGAAGGATGCCCTGTGCTTGTGGAGGCCAGGCGAAAGCTCATTCCTCAAATCCAAAAAGCAGATGTGAAACCTATGAACGACATAGGCGAACAAGGTTGAGACGCTACCACGAAAAAGAACTGTTGGTCCAAGTGTTAACAAGCCGTCTGCAGATAATCTACCAAACAAACCAGCATGGCAAACCAGAGGAAAAATACCAGGAAAAATCAAAGAAGAACTGTATGAAATTATCACAAGATTGAGAGAACTCAGTGTTACTATGGGAGTGGATTTACGGGAAATGGTGGACCTGGCCATGGAGAGCCCGGGCCACCAAAAAGAAATCTGAAAAGAACCCTAAAGTTAGTGCTGGTGAATGCCCGCTCCTTGGTGAAAAGGCATGATGAACTAGCACTACTTATGAGGACTGCCAAGGCAGATGTCTTGGTAGTCAACGAGACGAAGATTCGAGAAGGAAGGCATTATATTCTGGAAGGATATGACTCAGTGGACATTCCATGGAAAGATGGAGCAGTTGCTGGAACAGGAACCTCAATCTTCTTTCATAAACTATTGCAAACTCGAAACGACTGCATTATATCGGCCGACGATTCGGAATTCGTGTCTGTCGACGTGCAATGTGGTGGAACGTGGATAACCGTGGGAGGGCTATATTCTAAGGACTTGGCCCGGTCCTCTGTGAAAATTGTCGAGTTCTTCGAAAGAAACCCAATGTCGATCCTTGTGGGAGATTTGAACGCCAAGAACAGGACCTATGGATGCTATGGAAACAACAGGGACGGTCAACTACTAGCAGATCTGGTCGGGGAAATTGGAGTCGAAGTCTTAACGACCGAAGAACCTAACCACTTCTCATACTACGGGGGTGATATGCTGGGATTGGCCTTAGTATCTCCACAACTACTAGACCATGTAAACAGGCCAAGGTTACTCTGGGATATAGGGAGTGACCATATCCCTATGGAGATGACCATAAATCTTGAACCGGATATTATTGAAGACATTTTTCTGTATTATGATACCTCGTCGGTAGACTGGGAACATTATCGTCATTATTTATCGAAGAGTATGTTAATGAAGATTAATTATTCCTTTTCTACACATAATGAGTTGGATTCTTTCAACCAAGATCTATCCAATACTATTACGATGTATCTGCGATTATATGCAAAGAAGATTTACTCAAAAATCCTTCCGAAAACGAATCAGTCCTGCCCTCCCTCTATTCGGAGTCTTATTCGCGAGAGGAATACTCTGAAGGCGAAGCACAGACGATGTGTGGACATGTGGGACAGGATAACTTTGAAAAATAATATCGATGCTATACAAAAAGTTCTACAGAGAGCCTTGAAGTTGTATTCCGAAAACCAAGTTAGGAAAGCAGCCTCGAAAGTGCACTGGAAAAATCCTTGCATTTGGAAATTGACTCCAGACTGACCAACAAAAATTTGAGAGCAAAGAACATTGTACTGGCGGATAAAGATGCAAGAACAATTCCCCTGGAAAGAGTACCTTCAGAATTCAGGAAACAATTAGAAAACATACAGGGAGTAGACCCAGTTAGTATTATATCTGAAAAATTCTTAGAAGATATATCTAGTCTATGGTTTACTCCATAAACGATCTGAATAGTATGGTAGAGGTAATCACATTGGCAGAAGTCAAGACTGCTATACGGAGTGCAAAAACAAGGCTCCTGGTTTGATAGCATTCCGATGACTATGTTTAAAGAAGGATCCGATGAATTTCTGTCTGTTCTACAAAAGATGTATAACGCAGTTTCAAGCTCGGACATTCCCCTTCACTATGGAAGCATCAATTGTAAAGATGATCCCTAAACCTGGGAAAGTCGAGGAAAGATCCTCTTAGTTATAGGCCTATAAGCCTTATCTGTTCTACATCGAAGATTATGGAACGGATTATTTTCAAGAAAATTGAATCAATACATAGAAAAAGAGTAATTTTTCTACAGTGTTACCAATGGGGTTTTCGCGCCAGGAGATCGTGTCTGGTAATTGCATTTACTCTCTAAATTATGAGATTGCAAATGCTTTTGAGAAGAGGAGCCAAGTTGAGCCTTGTCTGCCTTGACATATCTAAGGCTTTCGACAGTGTATGGCACGAGGCCCTATTCTGTCAACTGGTTCGATCAAAATATCAAAGCAAATGTTCCTTATGGCCTGAAGAACCTGTTGACTGGCGAGAATATCAAACGTGGTGGTTGGTGGAAGATATTCCGAAGATATATTGTTTAAAAAGGGGAGTGCCGCAGGGATCTATTCTAAGCCCTCTATTATTCAACGTATTTATGGAAGATTTTCCTTCTCCACAAAACGTTAGGACCAAGCTGATGATTTTATGCGGATGACATCTTAATCCTAGACTCATCTCTGAAGGCCTACATCTCTGAGCGACGAATCGGGGCTTTTTGTCGACAGAGTTCGGACATGGTGCGATAGGAGAGGGATGAAACTATCCACAGAAAAATCCAGTTACTTGCGAATATGCAGGCTGGATCGACACCAGAGAGAGATGTATACGCTACGGATACCGAGGTCTCTAGCCTGAAATACCTGGGATTGCAGTGGATGGAGAGGATCGTACCGGAAGGACATCGAGGAGCGGAGAAAGAAGGCCGTTCAAGCGATGTTCTGCTCCAGAAAAACTTATGCTGGACGCCGATACAATGCTCTATATCTTCCAAACTGTGATTCTCCCAAGACTGATATTATGGATGCGAGGGATGGTATTATACTCCCTCGAGAGAAAGGATTCTCGCTCGCCTGGAGAAACAAGGCGAGCGGCGATAAAAATATCTCTTGCGGGAGGAAATTACATGAAAGCCTCTCGCAGAGGAAGAGAATAGCCTTGTCAGGCCCGTTTAAAATAGATATCGAAGCAAGGTTGGGCAACCAGCTTCTCAATACGTACTAAATGGACGACTACAATGGGAGATGGGCATACATGTGGAAGTGTCCAGGCCGCAAAGCGGACACGTTAAAAATCCCTTTAATTGACTCCTTACTTACTTTGGAATAAATTTGATTTGATTTGATTTGATTGAATTTTCGATTCTCAGAACTATGGTTCAAAAAGTGAGTACTAAAGGATCTAAACGGGCGGCAGTTAAAGTTAGCAGCACCACACGTGCCTTACGAAAAAAGAAAAAGCGATCCCAAAACTATCATTTGTACATTCTGAGGATTTTGAAATCTGTCCACACTGATTTGGGGATGTCAAAGAAAGCTATGATGGCTATGGACAGCTTTACTTTTGACATTTACGAAAAAATCAAGAACGAAGCTTGCAATCTAGTCAGCATAATAGCAAAGCTACTATCACATCGAGAGAAATTCAAACAGCAGTACGCTTGATTTTGCCTGGAGAATTAGCAAAGCATGCTATTACCGAAGGGGCAAAGGCGGTCACCAAATATACCAATACTAAGTGATTTTTACTTGATATAATAAAGAAAACTTGTTTTCTAACATTTTTTTCCTTACATAAAAATAGCCCACGTGTCATAATCTTAACAAAAGAATGTTTTTTATTAATTTTAACGCAATAAGAACGTTTTTTATTAATTTTAACGCTATTTAAAAAGTCCGTTTTAGTGTGTTTTCCAATTTTCACTTTAATATCGATTTGTGCTTCCGTGAAAAACTTTTAATATTATCGATTTGTGCTTCGGCGAAAAATTTTTGCGTCGTCAATTTATAAACGCCAAATTTGGAGCGCAAAGCAATGTCTGGACGTGGTAAAGGTGGAAAAGGAGGAAAGTCAGGTGCAAAGCGATTCAAAAAGATCCTGATCGATAACATTCAGGGGATCACAAAGCCTGCAATTAGGAGACTGTGTCGTAGAGGAGGTGTGAGAAGGATCTCAGGCAAAATTTATGAGGAGACAAGATGTGTCCTCAGGATCTTTATTGAGAGAACTATAAGAGATTGCATTTCCTATTGTGAACACGCTAAAAGAAAAACTGTGATTGCTATGGATGTGGTCTATGCCTTGAAAAGACAAGGGAGAACAATATATGGATTTGGTGGATGACTTTTTTTTAATAAACAAATAAATTTTTATCTATATTAAATTCTGAGATATAAATTAAGTCGTTTTAGGGTTCAAGAAGCTTTCTATAAATAGTGTTTTTTATGAATTCTAATTACACAGTGATAATTTTAAAATTTTGTAAAAAGCTTTTTTCTACTTTAATGTGGTAAAATTTTGCTTAAAATAATGCTTTGATAATTTAAAAAAAATTGTGTTTTGATAATTTTCCAAATTGTGCTTCCGGAAAAAAATTACTTGCTCTCTCGTATTGTTGCAAAATTGGTGTGCTTCAGCGAAAAATTTAAGCGTACGTTAGTATTAATACATCGCAGAAAAAAATCGATAATTTTCATTTTCATTGATAAATAATGGCACGAACAAAACAAACTGCTAGAAAATCAACTGGAGCAAAAGTTCCAAGGAAACAGCTTTCTGCTAAATCTGCACGCAAGTCAGTTTCTCAATTGGGTGGTGTAAAGAAACCACATCGCTTTCGTCCTGGTGTCGTGGCAATGAGGGAGATCAGAAGATATCAAAAGAGTACTGACCTTCTATTGCGAAAGACACCGTTCCAAAGGGTTGTTAGAGAAGCAGCACAATTTATGAAGACAGATTTACGTTTCCAATCATCGGCCATTGTTGCTCTTCAGGAGGCTGCAGAGACTTATTTGGTCGGGATTTTTGAGGATAGTAATTTGTGTGCAATACATGGAAAACGAGTAACAATAATGCCACAGGATATGCACCTAGCAAGGAGAATTCGTGGTGAAAAAACATAACTTTTCGATAAATCAAATAAATATAATTTGTCTCTTTTTTTTAAATTAACCTAATCCCGACAAAATTTAGGAAAAAGTAAGATAATCCAATCCTTATAGCCTAATTGATAATGTTTTTGAGACGCAATGTCGTTTTAAATTGTTAATTCACGGGAATTTCTAATCATACGCAGTTTCTATCAACTAGCTAAAAATACCTTTAGCCTATAAAACCCAACTTCAATGTAACAAACTAACCAAATAAATCTCAAGTACAAAAATAAGACAAATTTTTAATTTTGACACTGTTTAAAAAACAAAAAAAACTATATCATTTTCTTTTAATGTGACAAATTTTTAATTTTGACACTGTTTAAAAAACAAAAAAACTATTTCAATTTGATTTTAATATAAAAATTAAATTAATCGCTGTCGAAAAATTGGGGTCAAAAATCCAGGTTTTTGCGGCTGATTGATCTCAAACCAAGTTCATTCAACGCGTCTTGCTTTTGCGCGTTAAAATATGAAATCAGATTAAAAATTGGACGCACGTGGGCGGAGATTTGATAATTGATTATTTTTTAGTTTTTATAAATTAAATTTGTCTATTATTCTTGTTTATGTAAGCCTTGTTAACCTTTAACTAAATTAATTTATTTTTTTGATTACCTAAATGCTACATTCTAAGATAGTTCTAGATATTGACTTAGTCAGCTAGGCTTACAGTTGGTTAGTAATAATGTAACTTTTTTCAAAATAACTTTGTAATTGACTGATTATTGTATTTAAGAGACTGAATCGGTATATAGAGGGGAGCAACTTTCTACGACCTAATCAATTTGGATTCCGTCCGGGAAGATCATGTGGAGATTGTATCCACTCACTAAACTACGAAATTATAAATACATTGGAGAAGAAATTGATTTGTCTAATTAAATTTGTCTACTATTCTTGTTTATGTAAGTCTTGTTATCCTTTAACTAAATTAATTTAGTTTTTTGATTATCCAATTGCAATTCCATTCCAAGATAGTTCTAGACTTGTCAGCTAGGGTTACAGTTGGTTAGTAATAATGTAACTTTTTGCAAGATAATTTTTGTAAGTAATTAAGTTTAATTTTTTCAATAGGGTTTTACTCCTTTGGAGTAATTTTCCGATAGATATCTTGACAAAATAAAGGCAGATGTCTTATTACTTAGGGATCAATTAGATTTCTGCTAGCAAGTACTATAGTGATAAGAGTCAATTAAAGTAAAGGTTTATTTAATAAAATTGTTAAGTGGATGCAGGTTTTGCGGGTTCAGCACTTTTGCGACAGATGTATCTTCCACAAGAGATTATTGCATTTTGGGTAAGTTCTTTTAATTCGTCATCGGCATTGATTGCGACAGACAGGTGACAAGGTTTGATCCTTCGCTTTGCAGCCTTGAGTGCAGTATTACCACAAAGTTCCAGCACTTCAGCACATAGATACTCCATTACAGCTCCAACATAGATAGCAGCACCAACTGCAACTCGCATTCTGGTCTCACTTCTCAAGCATCTATGAATTCGACCAACTGGAAATTGCAAGCCTGCTCTAACTGATTTGCTTTTCGCTTTTGTACGTACTTTTCCACCTTTACCGCGAGTAGACATTTTATTGAAAATTTTGAATTTTTTCGTACTTATGTTTATAAATTGTGCTTCCGGAAAAAACTTTTAGAATTAGCATAAGAAAATCAATACTTTCTAAAGTTTACAAGATTGAGAGAACTTAGTGTTACTATGGGAGTGGATTTACGGGAAATGGTGGACCTGGCCATGGAGAGCCCGGGCCACCAAAAAGAAATCTGAAAAGAACCCTAAAGTTAGTGCTGGTGAATGCCCGCTCCTTGGTGAAAAGGCATGATGAACTAGCACTACTTATGAGGACTGCCAAGGCAGATGTCTTGGTAGTCAACGAGACGAAGATTCGAGAAGGAAGGCATTATATTCTGGAAGGATATGACTCAGTGGACATTCCATGGAAAGTTGGAGCAGTTGCTGGAACAGGAACCTCAATCTTCTTTCATAAACTATTGCAAACTCGAAACGGCTGCATTATATCGGCCGATGATTCGGAATTCGTGTCTGTCGACGTGCAATGTGGTGGAACGTGGATAACCGTGGGAGGGCTATATTCTAAGGACTTGGCCCGGTCCTCTGTGAAAATTGTCGAGTTCTTCGAAAGAAACCCAATGTCGATCCTTGTGGGAGATTTGAACGCCAAGAACAGGACCTATGGATGCTATGGAAACAACAGGGACGGTCAACTACTAGCAGATTTGGTCGGGGAAATTGGAGTCGAAGTCTTAACGACCGAAGAACCTAATCACTTCTCATACTACGGGGGTGATATGCTGGGATTGGCCTTAGTATCTCCACAACTACTAGACCATGTAAACAGGCCAAGGTTACTCTGGGATATAGGGAGTGACCATATCCCTATGGAGATGACCATAAATCTTGAACCGGATATTATTGAAGACATTTTTCTGTATTATGATACCTGTCGGTAGACTGGGAACATTATCGTCATTTATTTATCGAAGAGTATGTTAAGAAGATTAATTATTCCTTTTCTACACATAATGAGTTGGATTCTTTCAACCAAGAGTTATCCAATACTATTACGATGTATCTGCGATTATATGCAAAGAAGATTTACTCAAAAATCCTTCCGAAAACGAATCAGTCCTGCCCTCCCTCTATTCGGGGTCTTATTCGGAGAGGAATACTCTGAAGGCGAAACACAGACGATGTGTGGACATGTGGGACAGGATAACTTTGAAAATAATATCGATGCTATCCAAAAAGTTATACAAAGAGCCTGGAAGTTGTATTCCGAAAACCAAGTTAGGAAAGCAGCCTCGAAAGTGCACCGGAAGAATCCTTGCTTCTGGAAATTGTACTCCAGACTGACCAACAAAAATTTGAGAGCAAAGAACATTGCACTGGCGGATCAAGATGGAAGAACAATTCCCCTGGACAGAGTACCGTCAGTATTCAGGAAACAATTAGAAACATACAGGGAGTAGACCCAGTCAGTATTATATCTGAAAAATTCTCAGAAGATATATCTAGCTCTATGGATTACTCCGTAGACGATCTGAATAGTATGGTAGAGGAAATCACTTTGGCAGAAGTCAAGACTGTTTGTAGAACAGATAGAAATTCATCGGATCCTTCTTTAAACATAGTCATCGGAATGCTATCTAATCCAGGAGCCTTGTTTTTGCACTCCCGTATAGCAGTCTTGACTTCTGCCAAGGTGATTTCCTCTACCATACTATTCAGATCGTCTATGGAGTAATCCATAGAACTAGATATATCTTCTGAGAATTTTTCAGATATAATACTGACTGGGTCTACTCCCTGTATGTTTTCTAATTGTTTCCTGAATACTGACGGTACTCTTTCCAGGGGAATTGTTCTTCCATCTTGATCCGCCAGTACAATGTTCTTTGCTCTCAAATTTTTGTTGGTCAGTCTGGAGTACAATTTCCAAAAGCAAGGATTCTTTCAGTGCACTTTCGAGGCTGCTTTCCTAACTTGGTTTTCGGAATACAACTTCCAGGCTCTTTGTATAACTTTTTGGATAGCATCGATATTATTTTTCAAAGTTATCCTGTCCCACATGTCCACACATCGTCTGTGTTTCGCTTCAGAGTATTCCTCTCGCGAATAAGACTCCGAATAGAAGGAGGGCAGGACTGATTCGTTTTCGGAAGGATTTTTGAGTAAACCTTGGTTGCATATAATCGCAGATACATCATAATAGTATTGGATAAATCTTGGTTGAAAACATCCAAGTCATTATGTGTAGAAAAGGAATAATTAATCTTCATTAGCATACTCTTCGATAAATAATGACGATAATGTTCCCAGTCTACCGACGAGGTATCATAATACAGAAAAATGTCTTCAATAATATCCGGTTCCAGATTTATAGTCATCTCCATAGGGATATGGTCACTCCCTATATCCCAGAGTAACCTTGGCCTGTTACATGGTCTAGTAGTTGTGGAGATACTAAGGCCAATCCCAGCATATCACCCCCGTAGTATGAGAAATGGTTAGGTTCTTCGGTCGTTAAGACTTCGACTCCAATTTCCCCGACCAAATCTGCTAGTAGTTGACCGTCCCTGTTGTTTCCATAACATCCATAGGTCCTGTTCTTGGCGTTCAATCTCCACCAGGATCGACATTGGGTTTCTTTCGAAGAACTCGACAATTTTCACAGAGGACCGGGCCAAGTCCTTAGAATATAGCCCTCCCACGGTTATCCACGTTCCACCACATTGCACGTCGACAGACACGAATTCCGAATCGTCGGCCGATATAATGCAGTCGTTTCGAGTTTGCAATAGTTTATGAAAGAAGATTGAGGTTCCTGTTCCAGCAACTGCTCCATCTTTCCATGGAATGTCCACTGAGTCATATCCTTCCAGAATATAATGCCTTCCTTCTCGAATCTTCGTCTCGTTGACTACCAAGACATCTGCCTTGGCAGTCCTCATAAGTAGTGCTAGTTCATCATGCCTTTTCACCAAGGAGCGGGCATTCACCAGCACTAACTTTAGGATTCTTTTCAGATTTCTTTTTGGTGGCCCGGGCTCTCCATGGCCAGGTCCACCATTTCCCGTAAATCCACTCCCAAAGTAACACTAAGTTCTCTCAGTCTTGTAATAATTTCATATAGTTCTTCTTTGATTCTTCCTGGTATCTCTTCTTTGGTTTGCCAAACCGATTTCTTCGGTAGATTAGCTGAAGAGGGCTTGTTAACACTTGGACCAATAATTCTTTTTCGTGTTAGTGTCTCAACCTTGTCGTCTATGACGTTCATAGATTTCATATCTGCTTTTTGGATTTAGGGAATGAGCTTTCGCCTGGTCTCCACAAGCACAGGGCATCCTTCATACCTTGCCCCATGTTTTGCAGACCCACAATTGATGCATTTCCGTTTAGAATCCATATCCATAGTACATTTGGAGATATCATGTTCTCCCGCGCAACGTAGACATCTTTGTTTTCCTGTGCACTGGTATGAAAAGTGACCTATCTGCTGACAGTTATAGCAGATCGGCGGTCCTCTTCTCTTCCATTCACAGGATATTTTGTTCACTCCAATGTAGAAACCACAACGTATTAACGATGTGGCTTCCGGTCTACTCTTAATCGTGGCCTTCGCCATTGGCATGGGCAGCGATCCTTTGTACATTCGGGTTACTTTCGTAGTTGAGGGAGCCATCTCCTGTAGGTAGTCCAACAGGTCGTCCTCCCTCACCCAGAACGGAAGGTTCCTCAGGACAATCTCAGATGGTTTGGTTGAGATTGCCCTAAAGTGGTGGTTGTCCAGACCAAAGGGACAGGTCTCATTTATGGCCTCCATGTAGGTGGCCATGTGTGAGTTGCCTCGGAAGTCCAGACGGAAGGAGCCCGATCCTCTGTGGCTCATCTTCATGCATCCGTATTGGTCATAGAGGTATAGTGTGTTCGCAATCTTTATTGCACTGGTGGCGGAATTCACTGTTATCAGCAAGGACAAGTTTTCTGTGGGATTTGGTTCGTTTGATGGTTTATTCATATCTGAAGAGTCGTATTTCGTTGGTTCATTGGCAGGTTTAGAAAGTTCTGCCTTGTGCGGCGTCTTGTTCTCAAAGTGAATGACTCAGCCGTAGTAGCCCCCGGAGGACGAGAGGAGTTTCCAATTTTCGTTGTTGAAACTTTCGTCTTTCTTGAAATAACCATCCGCTTGTATTCTGAATTTTTTTTTTAAAAGGAAAAGGAATCCGCATAAGATGTCTCTTCTATGTCTCTATATAGCATTTACGGAGGTCGCGGAGTGCAGATTCAAGGTATATGGTGAATAGTAAAGGGGAGAGGGAATCACCCTGGGGTGTCCCAATCGTTGTTTTGAAACTGCGGGAAGTTGTTCCTTCTGTCCTCACAGATAGTCTTGTGTTCGCAAGTAGTAATCTGATTATCCTAACCGACGATTCATCCAATATTTGCTCAAGCACATTCATCTTCAACCATGGATTCGGGAATAATCAAAAACTTTAAGCATCATTGTAGGAAAAAGCTTATTTTGGATTATATGGAAGCCCTTGATTTGGAAAAAGAATTTTTATGAATTCACGGAAAGCCACCATAATGTTATCTCACGTACCAAGAAAAAGAAGACACAATAAACAAAAAGACTGGACAATTAAATGTATTCATTCATTTACTAATGAGGATATCATTCAAGATCCTGTTTGAATGAATATCGAAAAGAACTGGAAGAACTTGCCAATGAGGAAAAAATAACTCAAACAGAAGTGCTCGACGAGAGCAAAATCGTCACTCTTCGTGAAGATTGCAATGTTGACGAGGAAATTATTGATGCTAAAATGGAGAGATTATTATATGAAAACATAAATATTAACTACACTGAAATTAGTATTTTACCTTCACAATCCCAAGGCATCCAATTTTTTTGTTCGGATTAATGAGGGTTTACTGTATATTGATTTTGATGCTGGAAAGTGGCTGCCGTTATCTAAAGAATTTTATGGATCTTATGCACGCGTCATGTGGTTCGACGTTTCTGGTGACACAAGTTGTGGAATCTACTTCACAAACAAAAATGATCCCTTATTCCTTCCAATCCAAAAAGATTGTCCTTTATATCTCTAAGGAGATATAAATCCAAACCCCTGCCTATCAAAAACTTTTTTTTTTTACAACTAAGCATAAACGGAATAAGAGGGGAGACATTTGCTTACTTCAAGAAACAAGACTATCTTCCTAAATACACACCCTGCCTTCTCGGGTACAACATTTTTCGACGTGACCGCCCTGGTAGTGGACTCATCACACTTATCAAGATTCATTTACGAAGAAAAGAAATTGCTTAAAAAACCTACAAATTCAATCTTGGAAAACCAGGGTGAGGATTCGAGCTTTGGAGAGAGATCAGAAACAAGGCCGAAGTGAAACAGGAGATGGACTGTAATAACCTCACGTTCATCCTAAGCAAACAGTCCTTTCTCACTAGTATGTGGAATACTCTTCTGAGCTTCATAAACTCTTTGAAGACGCTTCCCTGCAAAGACTTGTAGAACAAGAACTTTTTAAACAAGATTATGAAGGTTTATTCTTCCGTGAGTTTATCCCTCATCAGAAATTGGGGGTCCTCCATTTCTTCCACCGACGCAACCACAAATAATCTTTCTATGGATGTCGTGGCGAAGATGATTCAAAACCAAAAGTCGTCCTACTCAAGCAGTCCAGATGGTATCCCTACTATAGTATTCAAGAAGGTTGGCCCTTATGCTGCCATGGACCTCACACGAATTTTCAACCTCTCCATTAGCAGGAACTCCATCCATACTCTATGAAAATTGGCCGATATGCGACCAATCTTAAAACCAGGACGGCCAAAGGATTCACCGGCCACTTAAAGACCCTCTTCAAAAATTCTTGAAAAACTCATTAAACCTTACCTCCCGGACGCTTGCTTCCAACGTGATTTTAAGAAGGGTCACTCTACAACTACTCACCTTTCATGCTTGATGAAATCTATCAATGAGGGCCTACAATGCAAACCTCGGAATCAAAAGACCCTTATGTGCTCCATTGATGTCTTTTCCCCTTCAAAGAACGTATCCAGGTCCCGAAGGGATGATGAATCTCCTTGGAATGTGCCCTTGAGGAGGTACCCCTGATTCTCACATTCAAATTCGTATCCGTTAGGAGTTTTCTAGTCAGTCTGACTGTGGAACTGTAAAGGAAGTCCTCCAGAACTTGTAACAATTTCTGTCTATTGGCAAAAATTTTCGACATGTCAAACTCACGAATAGTCGTTCTCACTTTGAATCTTTGGACCGCTGGGCACCTCAACTTGTGACTCCACACACAAACGAGGTCGATCTGCCCTCACAAAAGTTTTTCCATAATTTACGGACTCTCCATTCTTTGTAGGGCTATATTGGCCAATATTTTTCAAAAACATCATAATTACCAGTTTGAGGTTTTCCACTTTATTAGCATGGAACGACTTCTTTCTACCAGAATAGTTGCTTCGCATTTCTAACATTTTTAATGTCATTTGCATGTCCTTTTTCAAGATATAAATTGATATCACACGGATCCTGTTCAAACTCATCCCAGGTCACAACCAGTGAGATAATCTTTACTTGACAAGAGAAGCGAAATTTCAATTGCAAGGAGGTAGTAATTGTGATAGTTTTCTACTTCCACTTGTTTTAGGCGATTCAGAGATGTAACAGTTCCCACTTTGATTAGAAATATCTCATTCTTATATACGAAAATATCTGGTTTGTTGAACTGTACCTTAGTTTCAGTCAGAACGCATACTTATCTCAACATTCCGCGTGTGAAGGACTGAACTGGATGCCCCTTCGATGACCTTATTAATTCAGTTCGGGTAATGTTTCTAACTTAATTTTAATCAAATTTATTGAAATAAAGCACAAATAATTTTTAACATTTTTATCATTAAAGTTTCTATATTTTCCAAGCATTTTATTTTAATTACAAAAAAAAAAAGTTTCTATATTTCCAAGCATTTTATTTTAATTACAAAAAAAAGTTTCTATATTTTCCAAGCATTTTATTTAACATGGTAAAACTTTTTTTACCAAAATGGTTGTTCCATGACATTTCATAAATTTCCAAAAAATACTGGACAAAACTGTTTAAATTTCGCATTTTTGATTTCTTTCAATGGCATTTTACTTGTTTTTTTTCAATATATAATTTGATCACCGGGCCTCTTTGGACTCGAGCCCCAATTGGCTATGTCTTTGGCTTGGCTATTGGGATAACCTAGAGGTGTTTATGGCTACATTTTCTAAAAGGGAAAGTTTGTAGTGAAGTTGACCTGGAGGAATTGATTGAATCCATAAATTTTATTTCATCCATAAAAGTAAAAAATATCTTGCCATTTTCTTATTTCCTGAATAATGTATACGAATGGGCGAAACAGGTCAAATGTATTAGGTATTCCTGTTAATGTTTTTTTTGCGTAATGCGGCAATCCCGATTCGTTGCCTTAGCCAGAACGATTCGCGAGACTATTTTATCGGCTCGCTAGTTTCCCTACTATTTTTTTTAAAAATTATAAATAAAATATGACCTAACGAACGAAATATTAATTCATTTATTTTATTAACCCAGAAATCACGAGAAAAGGATAAAAGTATCGTCTAATTAAGTGATCTCGGTGTCCATACCAGTCTTTTTCCTGCAGTTAGTTTTGGAGTCCTGGATTAATCTCCACAGCGTAAAAGATTTTTTTTCATCTCTCGGGCTGGCGTCCATATATAATTTGCTGTGCGGCCCGAGGAAATGGTCAAGAGACTTTGCCATCTTGAAAAAGTTCTACTGACGTTCCGTAAGATATTCCATGATTGGAAAGATGTTTAGTATTCTCCGTAGTAACGAGGTGGACGTCTTTTTTGACGATCTCAATAGAATCTTGAGACATCGATTTTGTGAAACTTCCAGCTTGCTCTGTGCTGATATTGATAAAGGGGTAATCCATGCAGCACATGCGTACTCGATGCTAGGTAGAACAAAATGTTTGTATAGAAGCTCTAACGATGGGCGGGAAGATATTTGAGAGTGAGTGAATGCCTTGTGAATTCCAATCTTCGCACGTGAGACCCCGGTGGCTTCTCCAGTTGATCTCTGCTGCAATCGTGAAAAGCAACGACGTCGATATTGTCGGCGGGGTTCACTTTGGATGGTTGGCTGTGTTAATTTGACTACATTATTGATTTTTTTGAGTTATTAAATTCTATAAAAAATAAAATTCAATTCCCATGTTTATTTTTTATATTTCTAATATTTGCTTTAATTCTTCTAATAGATGTAATAAGGACGACATCCTTTCGTTTTCAACGTTCTCAAGAAGATTCTATTCAATTTCACTTAACTTTTATGCTATTTTATTCTTGTTTAGTGGTTTCACTTCAGTAGTTTCTTCATGGATGAGCATCTCATTATCATTAAATAATGATGTATAACGCAAGTTTCAAGCTCGGACATTCCCCTTCACTATGGAAGCACTCAATTGTAAAGATAATCCCTAAACCTGGAAAGTAGAGGAAAGATCCTCTTAGTTATAGGCCTATAAGCCTTATCTGTTCTACATCGAAGATTATGGAACGGATTATTTTCAAGAAATTGAATCAATATATAGAAAAGATTAATTTTCTACAGTGTTACCAATGGGGTTTTCGGCCAGGGAGATCGTGCGGAAATTGCATTCACTCTCTAAACTATGAGATTGCAAATGCTTTTGAGAAGAGGAGCCAGTTGAGCCTTGTCTGCCTTGACATTTCTAAGGCTTTCGACAGTGTATGGCACGAGGCCTTATTCTGTCAATTGGTTCGATCAAAATTTCAAGACAAATGTTTTTATGGCTGAAGAACCTGTTGACTGGGAGGATATCAAACGTGGTGGTTGGTGGAAGATATTCCGAAGATATATTGTTTAAAAGGGGAGTGCCGCAGGGGTCTATTCTAAAGCCCTCTATTATTCAACATATTTATGGAAGACTTTCCTTCTCCACAAAACGTTAGGACCAAGCTGATGATATATGCGGATGACATCTTAATCCTAGACTCATCTCTGAAGGCATACATCTCTGAGCGACGAATCGGGGCTTTTGTCGACAGAGTTCGGACATGGTGCGATAGGACAGGGATGAAACTATCCACAGAAAAATCCAGTTACTTGCGAATATGCAGGCTGGGTCGACACCAGAGAGAGTTGTATACGCTACGGATACCTAGAGTCTCTAGCCTGAAATACCTGGGGATTGCAGTGGATGGAAGAGGATCGTATCGGAAGGACATCGAGGAGCGGAGGAAGAAGGCCGTTCAAGCGATGTTCTGCTCCAGAAAACTTATGCTGGACGCCGATACAATGCTCTATATCTTCCGAACTGTGATTCTCCCAAGACTGATATACGGATGCGAGGGATGGTATTATACTCCCTCGAGAGAAAGGATTCTCGCTCGCCTGGAGAAAACAAGGCGAGCGGCGATAAAAATATCTCTGGGGAGGAAATTACATGAAAGCCTCTCCGAGGAAGAGAATAGCCTTGTCAGGCCGGTAAAAATAGATATCGAAGTAAGGTTGGGTAACCAGCTTCTCAATGCGTACTAAATGGACGACTACAATGGAGATGGGATACGTGTGAAGTGTCCAGGCCGCAAAGGCGGACACGATTAAAATCCCTTTAATTAACTCCTTACTTTGGAATAAATTTGATTTGATTTGATTTGATCTTATGCGATGATGTGGATTTTGTATCACGGGACGTGACCGCACTCCAACACCTGCTAGAAAATGCACCTGCGGAGCTTGAGAAATGGTTTCTCAGCGTAAATGTTAACAAAACTGAAATTACGGAAATCAAAAGAGAAGACGATATTACTCATGAAAGATGGAGACGTACTAATAAGCTCGGCTCTCTACTAGGAGACGCTGAAGATATACTAAGGAGGAAAAACTGGCAAATGCAACAATGGGCTAAACTGAAGAAAGGATGGCTAAGGGCCAACGGACTTGAATTGACATCAGATGCAGGCTTTACAACGCGTTTGTGAAACGATCCTTCTGTATAAGCTGGGACATGGGGAAAGTTTTCAACGAAACTATTGGAAACTGGATTCGTTCCATAGAAGGCAACTAAGAAACTTACTCGAAATGGAGTGGCCACGTAGAATATCAACCACTGGTATCTACAACAAGTGTATGTGTTCTTACATCCGCAAGGATGTGATAGACGCCCGGTGGAGGCTATTTGGGCATGTACTAAGAATGAACCCGGACGCACCCGCTAACAAAGCGATGGAAGATTACTTTGACAGTTGCGAAAAACCCTTCCGCTGACGATCTAGATCGACACTTTCGATAGCCTTAAACAAAAACTTAAATCGTGTGAGAAAAAATCTAAAGACGGGAGACGACCTGGACGAATTGAGATCACTCGCATTCGACAGAGGAAGATGGAAAAGACTAACTATAAATATTGTTTCTTTGAGTGTTGCACATGCGGGGCTATAATCATTATGGCTTTCGTGAAAGTGCCTTAATAATAAGATGACTGATGAAAACATTAAAAAGCTCTGTTGTCATCACTTTTATTTGCATAGTACAATAATTTTCAAAATCTAAATTTTTTAAACATCTTGACCTTTTACTATACCCAATATAAAAGGTTTAATTTTTATTGTTCCAGTTGCGTTAGCACAGAGCTATAATGATCCTCACTTTCGATTGCTTTATACCTATTCTATCTTTAGTTGAAATTGTTTCTAAAGGGAAAGATTGAAAAAAGAGTCCAGTTTCATCCATTTTTAGCAATACGTCAGGGTCAACCTCGTTTAACTAATCATATTTCGTCTATTCTAATTAAGTTCATCTTGTGTTAAGCTGTTATCTCCTTCATGAAAAATTTTAAGTATATGATTAAACTTCCTTTAAATCTGTCTAGCATTTACTAAATTCAAGATCACTGATTCCAAGCTTTTTATAAAATATCTTAGCTTTCGAAATGATATCTTCAGTAATAAAACCATTGATTGCATCGATCCTTGGAATCCATTCAACAAGTGGATCATCAAGTTGATGATGCTTACCACTTGGAGTTCTTGACTTGTTAACTATAGTTTCACAGTTTTCCAAGTTTCACAGGTTTTTAAGATTTTTTGAAAGTGTCGAAATTCCTAAATAAAGGTTCATTTTTTATTTCACAATATGGGATAATATCTATGAGATTTTTTCTTTTCTGTGCAATAAAAATTTCGGACTCTTTCTAACAATGTGGGACTGTAAAATTTTAAATTTAAAATGTAAATTCATTTAAAAGTATAAGTATAATAAAAACGGAATGAACTAATCCTAAATTTTTAATTAATGTCCTTCGGATTGTGGAAGTTTCGCTTTATTAATGCCTGTAACTTGGTCAATTTTGTGACTCATCAAAAAAATTCGGATTACTGAACTTTGGATTAATGGGGGTTTACTGAATTGTAATTTTTAATTAGAAATATTAATTTTTTCCCTTACGAATATTTAATTTTTTTAAATTGGTGCTATGTGGCTAGTTGGTCATAAATTATTTTTCTTCCGATGTCGTAATTGGATCAACCTTACTGAGGAGACGCCCAATGCCTAGCCAGCATCAAGAGGATCCAACTATTCTTCTCCGGGGGACAATGTCGTTACCTGGAGACAAGTTCTGGATGCTGGAACGAGTCAGGATCAAGGAGTTAGTTAGTTTGTTACCCTTGGTCTTTGGAATAATTATAATTTAATTTTTAATTTATTAATACCAAAAATTCCGTATTACTACAATATTGCGTAGAATTCATTATGTTGTTTCTGCCTCCACATAAACTAGGCGAATAAACTGTCTAGATCAGTGTTTCTTAACGTGGTCCCCAGAAAATTTTAAGAGAACCTATATCTTGAAGACTGTTTGTCAAATATACTCGCCAACAGTCCATATATGTGTTGAGTCAACTGCCACGTTGTATTTTATCGCTTTGGTATGTGTTACCATTGTGCGATCACAAATTACCATTAGGAAACATTCTTTAGTTTTTCTGAAAATACCCATTACTGGGTCAATAATAATCACCCACAATTATTCTTTTGTTTAGAAAATAGAATTTAGTCTATTTTATGTTGCAAACGTTGTAACCACAAGAACTGATATATCACATTAATTTTCATTAACATTATTTCTTAGTGCAAACAGGTGAAGCTTTATAGACAGCTTTAAGTATCCTTAAAGATCTATTTTAAAAGTTAATTGACGAGTTCCTCAAAATAGCAAAGTTACGTGAACATCTCATTGGTCGGAAGTCAAACTATATCAGGAAACCAGAGAATTTTATTAGTCCGAAGGGCCAATTTTTTAATTACTAGAACAATTTTTATAGCAGTTAAAATTTAAAAAATAGCACATAAAAAACATAAACCACAAAAAATACAGCATTTGAAAATTTTAAGATCTTTTAATAAAATTACTAATTATAAATAGGGAAATGTTTTGAATCCGAAATTTTGACCTAAAAATTGACTTTAAAAATCCAAATTTTGATTCCACATAAATCGATATTGAAATACAATTTTATTGTTATTTTTTAATTCAAAAATATTTTTACAATAATATTCAACAATTTCAAGACAATTTCCCCTTCTGATCAGAATTATTTTGGGTAAATAGCCAATTTTAATGAAATTTATTTGCTTATTCACATTTATCTGCATCGATTTCGTAAATGAATCCAATTTTTTTCAATTCTATAATAAATGCATGTAAAAAACTCAAAAATAGCTTCGATAAACTTACCTTTGGCATGAATTGTCTACAATTTTGCATAGAAGGAAGTAAAAAAGATATAAAAATCTTAACCTTATCAATAACCTTCTTGATTGAACGCGGTGTAAAGTTGATGTTGATGACCTTCCTGACTGAACGGAATTTAACACGTTAGTATTTTATTCAAAAACTCGAAAAATAAATTAAAAATATAAATCAATAAAAATTTTTTGACTTTATTGACCTAAAAATTTAAATTTTTATTTTTTTACGTTGCCCAAAATTTTGACTTTTTTGATTTTATAACTTTTGATTTATACAATATATTTTTTAAAATCACTTTTTATAAGTTTTAAACAATTTTAAAGAACATGTAAATTTTTGACTTTATTGACAAAAATCGACCTAATATAACATTACTATAGTTATTATGGGGAAGCGATAAATTTTTGACAGGGACGATTTTTTTCATAGGAACTATACAAAAAAAGGTTTAAAATACTGACATTCCAGAATTTTAAGCCTAAATTATACTCATATTGTCACAACAATAGATAAAGCCAATTGATATTTTTAGACCGCAAAATTTTACCTTAAGACAACCCAAGTGTCATTAAGAATGTTAACTCCCGGTGGGTAATCACCATGAGTAATCCCATAAATATCTCACTATTTTTGCATTTGATTGTTGTTGCGTCAGATTGTCATAATAATTTCAACAATCGTGGCTTATAACATCATCATTTACAATCTACAACAAAAGAAAAATAATTGACGAAATGATAAATTTGGAAATTTCATGTTTTTTAGGATTACTCTATTTTGTTTTCATTATCAGGAAATTTAGAGAATAAATGTCTAATTCACTGTTCCCCCTCAAAACAGAGTGTTATTAACTTGCTCTCCCAATTTATCCACATGGAAATCGAACGCAGACATTGTTGTATGCCCTCATATTTTAAAACTTCTGCTTTATGATGTTTCCAGAGTCCAGCTACGAGAGGTTGCATCAACCCTGAGGAGATAACCTTAGACTATAGTGCATCAGAGCTATGTCCGTATGTCCCCAGCTCACCTCCCATCACTAATAATCCGTCTTTGAAGATAAAATCGTTTGATAAGCCATTGTCGGTAATGTTTGAAGCAATATCAATAAGATAAAAATAAATTGATTTTAAGTCAAATTTCCACAATTTTGTTATCTTAATGGGTTTTATGAGAATTCTTATGCAATAGACCACATTACTATAAATATATTTGCACTAAATTATTGGAAACTGTAAATCAGAATGGGCCAGAAAATGAATTGGGCAAAAAGAGTTGAATTTACATTATCACTGCTGTCGTTCGCTGTTGGATTGGGTAATATTTGGAGATTTCCTTACTTGTGCTTCAAGTTTGGGGGAGGTTAGAAATATTCCAATATATAGGTGCGTTCCTGATTCCATATATTATGAGCTTAATCATCATTGGTTATCCGATGATTTACTTGGAGGTGGGCTTAGGTCAGTTCACTGGATTAGATTGCGTCTGCTGCTGGGATATTTCTCCCATATTTAGAGGTGGCAATTTCAACGGCATATTTAGGAGTTGGATATTCCGGTGCAATTATCGGTTGGATGATTGGGTTATATTACAATGTCCTCGTCTCCCAATTCATTGAGTACCTGTACTACTCCTTCCGAAAGACATTGCCTTGGACGACCTGTAACAACTCATGGAATGTGAATTGTATCTTTAAGTATCTCAAATTAGGCACGAGTGGGAGTAGTTCGAAGCAGTTTTTCTAGTAATGGTTATATAACAGTTAGCAATGAAATTATACAGTTGACGAGCTCCATAGAATATCGGGGGTACATTATTCCGGGACTGTGTGTGACCTACTTTGTCTCCTGGACTTTGGTATTTTTATGCGTAATCAAGTCTGTAAAGTCAATCGGAAAAGTGAGGAAACTCTAATCTTAGATTACCTATGTCACTGCAGTGCTGCCTTACGTAATTATGACTGTTTTACTCATCAAAGGATTGACTCTTAAGGGATCTAAGGAGGGGATTAAATTTTACTTAAATCCGGACATTTCTCAAATCACGAGAATCAAGGTGAAATTTATTTTCATATTTAGATTTGGGAAGAAGCCGCAAATCAGATATTCTTCTCATCAGCGACCTGTTCGGGGGCAATAATAACATTGGCTAGCTTCAACAAATACAACAACAACTTCTTGGTTGATACCCTAATTGTTGGTTCCCTCAACAGCATAACATCCCTTTATTCTGGGTTTGCCATTTTCGCTGCGACTGGTCACTTGGCTTATTTAGCAAAGACCAACGTCAGTGCGGTAACAAAATATGGTTGACATAATACATTACAGCACAGGGTCTTCATTGGCTTTTATTAGTTATCCAGCGTCGATCGCGACGTTGCCAATTCCTCAGTTTTGGGCAGCCTTATTTTATTTGATGATGTTTTGCTTGGGCTTTGGGACGATGGTTGGTGGAATGAGGACATTTTAGATTTCGTTAGTGGAAGGATTTGTCGCTCCCATTGAAAACTACCTGTTTCCGAACGCTTCAAGGACAACAAGTGTCATTGTTAGAGGAATATCATGTTTGGTTAGCTTCCTCTGCGGCCTTCCAATGACATTTCAGGCATCTTTGTGATATTTACAATAGGGGGGATTCTATTACATAGACATATATGATAGTGGCTCGAGTTCTGGGTTTCTGTGGGTCGGCATCTTCGAGATAGTATGCTTAATATACGTTTACGGTTATATTTCAAATTATATTTAAAGATTATAGAAATTTCGCTAAAGAAGTCGAATTGATGACTGGAAGGAAATCGGGGTACCTTTGGAAGACGATGTTTATTTTTGTTACCCCCGCTTCTGCCGTGGTAAAACATTGATCTTCATAAATAGCTTATGCTGATTTCCAAATACATCCACTACGTTCCCGCCGACACTGCAACCACACCAGTCTCCCGCGGAGCGAATATTTTCTTGTCCCTTCTCTGCATTCTCCCAATCCCCATCCACGCGATTGGATACACAATCTACGCCTATGTTAATTGAATGATTACTTTTAGAAGTACAATCTGAATATCTTCAAGCCATGTGCTCGCTGGTTAAACCGCCCAGTTAAAAAGATCCAGTTATCAGATACACCTGCAGTTTAATTACTATTCTTATCACTAATTATTCATATTTCTGTTGAGTTCATTTATCGTTATTATAGCGAGATGACGCAGTGTTATAAGTGCAGGGCAAAAAGTCCCTGGTTTAAAATTCGCTGCTGTACATTCGGCAGAATTAATGAGCAAGAACGTTGAAATATTTTCCTCGGAGCACCTGATCTTGGTGGATTAATAACAGTTCCGTGTTGTTTCCATCGGGTGATAATATTCGAACAGTACTTTATGGTAATGTCAACAATTTAGAAATCTCTCCATAACTTTTACCTCTTTGGTCGTTACAACTCGTTGTCTTAGGTCCATGCTCTTTTCTCGTCGACATGATAATTTTAATAACAAGCGAAAAATGAAAGTGTATTTATACTAATCAGAATCTATTAATCAATTTTAATATCATTTCAAAGAAAAAAGAAGCTACCAAAAATAATCATTCATATCTTATTGCAGAAAAAATCCATATTTCTTTGATAGTCCCATCACTTTTTTCCACATAAAATTTGACATTTTTCAGTTAAAGTGCATTTTTAATGATATTTATTTGAAATTCATGAAAATAATAATAGAAAATTTTTTTTGACATTCTACTTGTTGTGGTCGTTGTGGTGATAAGAAGAAGAGAAAAAGAAAGGAAAATCAGAAAAGTACATGCAGAAAGCTAATCAGGCCAAGTCTGACTCTGTTCACTGTCCATCTATGGATCACGTTACATTCGAAGAAATACTACTTCTACCTGCGAGATCGAAAGAGCAGTGCGTGTCTTGTGGATATTGCAACGCGAGGAAGTACGGGTTGAATTGCACATCTTGCGGGAGATTTTTCCACCTCGGGTGTGTCCGAATGTCGAAATTGGCTGCGAGATCTCTATACAAATGGGACTGCGCATACTGTATGGATGCCGAGCCGACCCCGCTCGGTGCCGTCTTCCGGCTGAATTCAGTCATCCCTCTTATTCTGGACAAATCGAACCCTTTTTGTTACGCCTATCGGAGAGTCGGAAAAGTAGACGGATTCCACTGAGGTTACCAAAGGCCGCTCGAATTCCCGCTGCTGAATGCCTCACGTCATTAATTTATAAAGCCATCAGTACCAGCGACCAGGCCTCTTGGATACGTCTACTGAGCTTTGAATCTATGACTCTAGGAATTTCTGCCTCAGAGCAAGCTCACAACGGATCACTGGCCTCAAATATCAAGAAGAATGCTTTTACCTTTTTTGGCCACTTCAACGCAGCAAGACTCAGGAATCGAGCCTGAGCAAGTACTTAGGCGTAAACAGTTGTCAAGAGAGAGTGAACCGAAAACTGATGGAAGGGGACGTTCGCGCAGCTGTAAGAGTAGTTAGTGTCTTGATACAAATCACTGTCGAAGCCGTGCCGAACAGTCTTGGAGTTACTGAGAAGGAAGCACCCTGCTCCACCACCGATCCAGCGGAACTTGACAATGCCAGAAGACCTCCTGTCATTTACTCCCACGGAATTTGAAGTAGTGCGTGGAATAAAGTCTTTTGCTCCCAATAGCTGCGGAGGTCTGAACGGCTAGTGCCCAAGCCATGTAAAGGACTTAACTTCCGAAGCTACTGCTGAAGTTAACGTCTATCACCTGGCTGCTCACTCGAATAGTTAATGGTGATATTCCAAAATTTGCTAGAGATCTTCTTTTTATGGACATCTATTGGCATTAATAGAGGTGTCTAAGGAGATGGAGGTGTCAGCTCAATAGCGATCGGTAAATACTTTCGAAGGCTTGCTGCTAAATTCACTGCCCGGAGAGGGCGCCCTGCCTACTATCATCTTTTGAGAGCTGCAGTCGCTTAGTCCAAGCAGTCCTACGTAACGCAACTGGACATACCTTGGATTCGGAGCATGATAGAGTTAGCAAGCTGTGGGGAGAGTTGGTCTTGGAATTCCGGTCGAACTTTGCTTGCCAGAAGAGTTGGACTCAACTGTATGTATGAGCACTCTGGAGGCTGCTAAGACAAGCGCCAACCAACACCGACTAGCAATTATTAAGTCGGCCGCACATTGCGGAAATGGAGTTTGGCTCGAAGCCCTACCGTTTCCACATCTGGGGACCCTCCTTGACGAAAACAGCCTGAGGATAGGGGTGGCACTGCGCCTATGACTAAACATATGTCTGAAACACATATGCAGTTGCGGCTGGGACGTTGTTACTAAGGACTTACATCCACTCTCTTGCTAACGAAGTGCTAGTCGAGCGCCGAGTCACGCAGCATTCAAATACATCCTTTCTCGAGCAATCAAGGTTGAGG
The DNA here is from genome assembly GCA_011109175.1 of Dicyema japonicum. NCBI lineage: Eukaryota > Metazoa > Dicyemida > Rhombozoa > Dicyemidae > Dicyema > Dicyema japonicum. The sequence goes on along the minus strand of RDEW01000003.1, from coordinate 703,770 downwards.
GATTATCGGCCCAATTGGAATGTTTTGGCTTAGACAGAGGCGAAAGGATGATGACGGATGGCATGACGTTATTACCATACTCTCACGGAAAATCACTCGTCTTCGACGCAACGTGTGTGGACACCTTCTTAGGGGCCAGATCGCTGACGGCGACGCACTCTCTTGGAGACGCAGCGGACCAGGCAGAGCCCAAGAAGATCTGCAAATACGAATCCCGTGAAGACCAATACTATTTCACCCTTATTGCTTTGGAGACAACTGGAATCGTGGGAGCAATGACGGACGCCTTTCTCTCCAGCATTGGAAGCAAACTCGCCTCAAAAAGATGTGAGCCACGGGAGGGACTCTGGTTGAGGCAGAGGCTTGAGATGGAGATTATCAGAGGTAGCGCCTTCGTCATTTTGTCGTCCTAGTTATTTATAATTTTATTTTAAATAATTTTTTTATTAATAAAAAATGTGTTAAAAATAATGCAATATTATGTAGTGTGATAAACTAAATAGAAAAAGTTATCATTATAAAATGTCAAATTAAGAAAAATGATGTGTGCTATGACTTATTTGCCCCACTGTCCGTCACTTTGTCCGTGCTTACGAAAAGGAAGGTATTGACTTTGATCCATTATTACGATTAGTAGACATTCCGTACAATAAAGGTACACCATACCAAACTTTCTTACCAATTAACTATTTAGTACTGCTGTTGTAGTCAATCTAACCTTTTCAAGTTATCATTGGCAAAATACAGTCACCTAAGAATTTTCTATACGATCATTGAAAATCGACTTTACTTTGACAGGACCATTCAAAGATACCCCGTAAATGGAAACTGAGGCCTATCTAGTTTAACTCATCAATTTTACGGTTTCTAGTCCGGTGATTAAAGCGATACAAATAAAAAACAGGTCTCGATTTTTTCTATTGAATGATCAATTTTTTTAACAAAAATAGAATTTTAAAAATACAAACTTAACTTTAGCCTTTTAAAAAAATTAAAACTCCCTATATTTTGGTGCGTAATTAAATCCATTTTTTTCCGAACAAATAAAAAAGAGAACAAAAAAAATTCTCTATTTTTTCTAAAGTTTTTTAAACCCATTTTAAATCACAACCAAGTCACCAATACAAGGGTGACTTCGACTACATCTATGACTTCAAAAATATATCCACAATACGCAGACTCTCACAAATCTCATTTGCTCTTAGTATCTCAGGGTCCTTTCGTTATTCTTAACTTTTGAGGCGGGAGCTCACGAGGCGGAGGTAAGTTTTTTTATACATTATTATTTCATAAAGTTATAATTATTTTATAACTTTTAAGTTAAAACGTCAATTTTTGGAACAAACTCGGTTTTTGAAACGCTTGGTGTTCCAAATCAAGGTCGGACTGTATTATGGTTTTACATGCGTTGCTATAATCCTTTTGAAGGAGGAACTGCAGGGAAGATTACAGGACCTGACGGATTGCTCTTGGTTGCCTCTACAAATGCTTCAAAAAGGTTCCAGATTGGTGACCTCAATGCGAAAAAACCACAATAAAAGCAGCTGAGGTGATTGAAGAAACTGTCAAAAGTTCTTGAGTTGAGGGTAAAGTCGGAAAAAGACAATCACTGGTGCCACTACTAATTCGCGAGACTGGAATAACTTAATTGTTTTACAATAAACGATTCTAAATCAAAATATAGAAATTTAGGATAATCGTCAAACCAAATTCTCGCTGTATTTTTTTCATTCTTTCTGGGTCCATGTGCACTATGCATAGTTCTAGTATACTCAAAGTCTTTATCTCCTAATGGTGGATGAAACTTTCCCCCTTTCTATGGACTCAGACGATATCGAACACGAGAACATTCGAAAAGGAAGAATCTGATGCAGCATCTCTGAGTTCAAATCTTAGGGAGAATCAAGGGAATCACTATCAATTCTCGAATGTTTCCTGTAATTATTTTCAGGAAAATTAAGTTAAAATAAATTTTAATGAAATCCATAATTAATTAAGATAACTGAAAAATTCTAAAAATGCATAATTGTTAAATTAATCCAAAATAATTGCATCCTGATTATTTGTTTAATCGAGTATATTTATGACCACTGAAAACAGTTAAAATTAACTCAAATTTTTTTATGATCGGGCCCCCATTATGGCCTACGGACATTGACACACAATGGCAGTTACTCCTCATAATCGGGAACCAAATGTTATGTAAGAGTTATCGTGTCATTCTAGGCTCTCCCTTCCTCAGTCCTGCAAGCCGCGCGATAGCCTGATAAAATTTTACGTGGTGAGGCCAATAAAAACAGAAATCTCAATAAAGATCAACTGGAAATGTATTAAAAAGTAAATTTATTATTAAAAATTAAATTTTTAATTTAATTAATATTAACAAAAATTAGTTTTTAAACTGGCTAATCATATTTCAATAAAATTTTTCTTTTAAAATTAGTCAAAATGCCATTTTCTCTTTTTAACATATTAACTGTAATTTGATGGTTAACATTCTAATTTTAGATTTTCCTCTTTAACATAACAATCCAAAATGGTATCAAGTATATTGAATTTTAGAAAAAATTTAGCATGCTACTACACAAATTGGGCTGTTTACAAAAAAGGGAATGCCAAGTACGATGCCAAGTACATGTATCCATACCTCTGTACACATATAATCTATGCTTTTGCCAATATTGACGCTCAGACTTTGACTCCCGTCCCGTCTAATAATTGGTCTGATTTGCCAGGCATTATAAATGAATTAAAAATAGACGGATTTGACAACTTTAGAAAGGTCACTTCACTAAAGAACATCAATCCAAATTTAAAAGTCCTCTTGTCAGTCGGGGGATGGAAAACTCCTTAATGAATTCCAATTAATCTCAAGTAATGAAGAGAACAGCAAATTATTCGCCAAAAATACAAAGAGTTATCTCAAAAAATACAATTTTGATGGAATTGACGTTGACTGGGAATACCCAAATGATAAGGAAAACTATACTCGAATGATGAAAGTAGTGAATAAAAATAATATTAGGCTTTGAGTGAAGAATTCAAACGGAATAGTTCAGAAACATATTTGCTGATTGCCACAGTTTCTGCTAGGAAGGAAAGCTTCATTCTCCTACGACATTCCAAGTGTTTCCAAGTAACTGTGCTTACTGAGCCGAAATAGATACCTCGATTACATTAACATCATGACTTATGATTTTTATGGTAAATTTTCACGTGTCGTTGGTCATCATAGTGGATTATACTGCTTGAATGGGAAAGACCAATTCTGCACAGTTTTTAAAATCTTTAGTTTAGGACTTTGCTGTGAGATATTGGCACAGTCAAGGAGCTCCATTGTCGAAGATCCTCATAGGGATCCCTACGTATGCTCAAGGATTTAAAACTAAAACAACAATCCACGTGTTGGAGATGTAAACGTTGGGGGAACTCCTAGGGGCATGTTCTGAACAACAGTGGGATTTTGTCATATCTCGAAGTTTTATAATTTAATTAAATTTAGTATTGTAATGAAGGATACAAAAATGTTTGGAACGACACCCAAAAGCGGCACATGGAGTAAAAGATAATTATTGGCTAGGATACGAGACCATCAGAAGCATTCACGAAAAAGTTGCTCAAATTTTAAATTTCAGGCAAAATATGTAAAAGACAACGGATTAGCTGGAATATTTGTGCGGACATTAGATTTCGACGATTTTACCGGAAAAGAGTGTCACAATGGAAAAAGTCCTCTGATCGGGGCAATCCACAAGGAACTCAATATTTATCCTGGAATTGTAATTTTTCGTATAAGTCAAGGATTGGGAGACAAATGAGGACACTAGATCAACTTCTGACGACACAACATCGACCAAATCAACTGTATCTCCCAACTCTGGTGTAGCAGTGACTGATCAAAGTTTTTTAAGAATATAATTTAGATAACATCTGCAAAAGTATCGGATTTGCTCCGTTGGATGGCTGCACGAAATTCATTAATTGTGCACAAATTGGAAGTACGGTAAACGTTCAAAGTTGTGCAACTGGCCTACTCTTCGATTTAGAATCGAAATCGTGCAATTTGAAGTTCTTGGTGAAATGTAAGAGCCTCAAACCCGAAGCTCACTCGAATACGAAAAAAGGTTAAAAATGATGTCATTTTAAGAAACCACTACCTCAACTACCACTATTACAACAGAAGCGCCAGGGAACTCTGATGCAGCTGTGACTTCATTATTTAGCTTACTAATAATAACTCTTTTCGGATTACACTAACAATTTAAAAAATAACCTTTAACACTAACAATTAATCGAACAGATATCTGAATTCTTTAAAACTCTCTACTCTAACGTATTCGAGGAACTGATCACCCCCTTAAACTGGGAGTTATGGATAGGCGCCTCCCCACTGGCGAACAATCTTTTGGTACAACAATAGTAAAATTGATAATTCATTGAGTATGCATTTAGTGAGGAGTATAAGATCCAAGGATATTGATTATTTGAGGTCATTCATGCTTGAAAAATATGTGTGAAATAGAGTACTAGGACCGTGAAAATAGGAATTGTCGCGAGCCACAGACGTTACCTTTGACAGCTGTCATCTACTGTCATTTTAATTAAAATTTAATCAATATTATAATTTTTTCTATTTTTATAAATTATTATATTCCAATATAAATTAATTCTACTATAATATTAATAATTATTATTTTATCAAAAATTTACTCTAATTTTAGTCTGGCTAACTATTTATTGAATATAAAATGATAATCCACCGGGTGGCTTAGTGGTTAGGTGTCGGGCTTAAGTGGCTTAGGCTACGGGTTAGAATCTCGCTGCTCTTCACCTGGTGGAAGGTTCCACGCATCTACGATGCGGAAAGGGTTTGACGAGTGACGCCGTCATCAGTGAATACTCACTGCGGAACTGGATTGTCTAGAAAGGACACTCAAAAGAAAAAAAGAAGTGAAGATCATTCCTTGGTTCTACGATTAGTTAAAATTAACTGTTCTTTACTTAAATAAAGTGTGTGTCCTGCCTATGCGGAGCTAATACCACGGCTCCGTGAAAAAGGCTGTTATTATTATTATTAATCCACGATAGAAAATTTCGTCACTTTGACCTGATGCCTAGTACAAGACTGTTGTCAAAGATAATGAAGAGTACCAACTTCTAAATTCCGTCCTTAATGATAAAGATGTGAATATTGCGAAACAAATGAGGTACCGAATAAAAAAGAAAGCTGAAAATTTTATTGTTATTGATGAAAAGCTATATTTGAAACTGTTAACGTACTTAACAAACTTGTGATACCCTTAACTAGTAAAGAAGAAATGAGGACTATTCCTCAGGAGATTCACCAGACAAATCACTGTAGACATAACGCTATGGATGCGCTTTGTCATAGGAAATTTTGCGGTATCATAAGAACTGTTAATTGTTAAGTTTTAAAAGACTGCAATGTTTGCAAGTTTGCAGTGCCTCTCAAACAATATGACGTTTTAAGTCATATTTTTGCTGATTTGCCTAATGAGAGATTTCAAATTGATCTTAAAAGGTTTAAGTTTATTAGTTATTATTGCAGATTTGAGAATCAAAATGATCATTTTTCTTGGTTGTTGTCAGTTATAGACGTCTATTCGAAATATGGATTTACAAGGAACTTGGAAAATAAAAGTGGAATCGAAGTGGCCAACAAACTAGAAGAAATTTTCATGGATTATGGCCCTTGTAGGTTCCTACAATCCGACAACGGCACAGAGTTCAAGAACGCTCATATCAAAAATTTGTCTCAGGATTACAGAATTATCCAAATCCATGGGAGACATACCAATCCCAGAATCAAGGGATTGTTGAAAGATTCAACCAGACAATGACACGGAGTTTATCAAAAATGATGCCTTCGTATGACAAGAAAGAGTGGATAAACACATTCGAAAGGCATTGTTTTTATACAATCAAACGCCTCACTCATCCACAGGTAAATTTGTGCTTTTATTTTTTGTAGGTGTTAGTCCGTTTCTGAAATATCGAGGGATTCCGGGCCACAACACCATTGTCGAAAATAGTGTAACGAAGACAGATGGTGAAGACGACCTTGAAAGTGTAGATAATATTGCTGATTTAACAGAATCAAAAGGTAAAGACAGTTCCGAAATATAAAGTCAAGGTTTTTTGTCCATAATTATACAAAAAGTGATTACAAATATGATTTTCCTGTGATAGACTTAATTCTCCTTATTATAAAAGATGAATAATTAAAATGACAGTTGTGACAGCTGACAAAAGTGACGTCTGTGGCTCGCGACATATTAAAATAAAGAGAATTTGAAAAGAGAATGTTTAAAACTTTATCGAAATGATCACAATTTGTTGTTTCAAATCGAGGTCGGACTGTATTATGGTTTTACGTGTGTTGATTTAATCCTTTTCTGAAGGGAAGATTACTGGACCTAACAAATGATGTCCAGGCGATGACAGCACCAAGGGAAAGATCTCTAGAGTTTTTATTAAAATAAATAAATATCTAAGAATTAGATTTAATAAAACGGCGTAGTTCAGTGATTTTAGTACCGATCACATTTATATTATTTTGGGGGATAATCATAGTCGGTCTTGGATAGGGTTCGTCGTTCGTAAAAAGAAAAGGCCGACACCATCCACTTTTCATGGAGGTGGGAAGGAATTGCAACAAAGTACCACAGGGTTATCTAAAACAGTTGAGGGTACATAGGAGACTCTAGGCCTATCTACAGTCGACTATACTAAAGCGGACCCTAGAGAGCCTGACATTGGAGTATAGGAGGAAGAACCCGAAGATGCCATATGGGAAGAAGGTACAATTGAACAAGGCGCTCTCAGAGTTATTTTATCAAACAGAATCATAAATTCAAAACTAAGGAGATACGGCAGCAAACATCATCATGGAAGAATTACTTTAAACATCTGGGAAAAGTTTAGAGGCCGTCCACGTATAACGTTTCCCGAAGTCTTTAATGGAGATTTGAGACCAGTAAACAAGGTACTAAAGGACAGTGAAAACCTCATCAGTCTGCAAGTCTGGCATCCAATAGAAGAGGGTGAGAGAGACTAGTATCTCGGATCATACAAAAACGGAACGAATGAAATTATAGCTAGTATGATTATACTTGTAATAATCTGCCATTTTATTATTTTCCGGCATATTTAATTCTTAGATATCTATTTACTTTTTTTTTTAAACAAAATTTTTTTTAACAATTAAACAAATGTCAGTTGAAAATCTATATTCACGATGTAAATCCAGACCACTCAGCACCGATGTTATTTTATCGAGATGGCGACTATTTGGACATATCCTCAGACTGGACCCGACTACGCCATGTAACAGAATAATGGAAGAATATTTCTGCTACGACGGAAGTCGCGGATTTCGAGGCAGATCAAGAAACACACTTCCAACCTGCTTAAAAGATGACTACGAACAAAATAGTCGTAAATTGGTGACAGCGGACGATCTGTATGATGTTCGAATGAGGGCCAGGAACAAGATGGCGTGGGCGAGGAGGATGGCTGCAAAACATGGCTCAAGCGAACCCCTTTTAGGGCCACGCGAAAGAGCTCTTAACTAACTAAATGTCAGTTGAGGAAGCCTGCTCCGTGGATTGCGAACGAGTTCCCTCGGAGTATGGCTATTCCAATCTTTTGTCTTAGCCATAACCCTTCTCGTTGATCCCTTTTCTTTCTTGCAAGCAATCCTCCGAGTTCTCGCAAGAACTCAGCCGTCATTGGACCAACGGCTCCCGATGATCCGGTCATTACTTAATCGTCTCTAATATTGAACAGTTTCTTCAACAGAAACTATTTTGTAAGTGGTAAGTTTGTTAGTTAAGTAACCCCAGCCTCACTAACTTGTAGGAGGTCAGCAGCTACTAAGTATGTCGCAGCAAATGCTAGTCGCTCCCATAGATCGGTCAGTCCCGGTATTGTAGATGAACGTTGTGCTAGTTCATGACATTCAAATAGGTGGTTTGTTGTCAACACGTAGAGGTTGCAAAAGAGACAGAGGATATCGTATGTTGGTAGATAGGAGTGGTGCCCACATCGTAGACGAACCAGGTTTACTCAGACGTAGGTAATAAAGTATGCAAATGTAATTTTTGAAAGCCCATGTAATATTCAATCACAAGCCAGTGTTAGTACATTTAAACAGATATCTCCACTATCGTATTAAACAAAATATGCATATATCCTCCAACAAGTTGACATGACTAATATTGGCAAATATTGCAGATGCAGAGAATTCAAATTTCAAAATAATTCATTTTCTCATTAGTGAGTTTTAATTCACTCGTCCACTGCGTGCTTGTGTTGGATCGAGGGAAGACCACCGGGACAAGCTGAGAGCCCTATTGGAATTCGTGGGATCACATAATTTTTTGTTTTTGTCTTTAACTGCAATAGAAGCAATCCTAGAGACATTGTATTCCTCATAAAATAGTCAGAGAAGATCAGTTAGCTCAACCAGATCCTTGTTCTCCCAATAAATTTCCACAACCTCCAGAGTTGATTTCATTTCCACTTTCCGTCAGTAAAAGACAATTTGATCGTGTTTCAGAGATATCCCACCTATAAATATTAGAGAGGACTACCATTTGGTTTTGCTGTATAAATTGACTCCACGGTATCATTAACAATGCTATAACTTTCCAAACTCTGAGTAATTCTCATACAATATGCTTTGGTTAATTATTATTAATACCCAATTGTTTGACAGTCTTCCTAAATTTGTGATAAAACATTTCCTTTATAATCGAAAACTAATACAGTTGTATTGGTACCACCTCTTTCTACATCCACAAAAATATTCATTTATGGTCAAAAACAGTTATTTCAATAATGGTTGCTACATAAAAATTAAATTGTGGTATAATCTTTTCAAATTCACTCTAGTCCTTGCAGAAACCACTAAGTCTCAAAGGTTAAATATAAAATTTAGTTTAATTTTTTTTTAATTTAGTTTAAATTTAAATTAATCTGAATAAAAAAAGCACTGATGACCTCAACCTGGACCGACTCAACGCCTGGGTAATGAAGAACCGACTCACGGTAAATTCCAGAAAGTCACGTTTATGTTTACTTCGGACAAAAGGTTGGGGAAGAAGACTGTCACCTTAAAATTGGACAACGTTGAAATCCCCTTCAGCAAATGTCAAAAGATCCTGGGCGTGACACTGGATACGTACTTATGTTTGTCACCACACGTGGTAAACATTGTTCTGAAGTTCGAGAAGAAAATCAATGTATTGAAATGTTCATCTGGAATATGGAAGACCGGTACCCACCCGGTCTTTATGAATATCTACAAACAATACATTGAACCATGCTTCTCCTACGCGTGTTCTTCGTGGGAACCTTCATTATTATGAACGAATACTAAGAAAATCTAGGACGTATAAAAGAAAGCTTTCAGAGTCACGGAGCAGTGGACTCGTGGGAGACACAGAACCGGACCGACTACTCTGGAGTCCCTTATAAAATTAAATTCCGGCATTTGGAAAGGTGGCCCTGCAAATACAGTCAGCCGCCCAGTACGAGCTTTTGTAGGCACGAGGGAGAAGCACCGGGAAAGGATGAGGATTTTCGTGGAACGTGATAGTTAGTTTGGTTTTACCGTGCGCCATGTGGTGCTTCGTAGCTAATTGGTTGAAGTTTGTTTTGTTCGTCTGTTTTTCCTCTTTCTTCCTATTAGAGTGGCGTCATGTGATCCATCTGTCTAGGTGGCGCCCATTGCCAGGCCGGCACGAAAAAGGATCATTTGCTCTCCTCCACTCCATTGGAGTGGTCCCACAACTGGCAACTATTGACGTCTTTTACCTTTTATGTTGATTCCTGATGGACTCTGTTTCTGTAGAAACTGAATACATTTAATTAGTTGTCTACTTTAACTTCTTTCTCGGCATAAATGACCTCAATCTTCAAAAATATACAATTGAGATGAGCTGTTTTGAAATAAATCAAGAAATCCCCAAACTCTGGAAACAAATACAAGAATCAATACGGGGAGCAGCGGAGGAACAACTTCTATACATAGAAACTGTCAGCACATCACTAAGTGAAACAACTGAGATATCACTCCTTGTGAAGTAACAAAAATCTATTTGGCTTCAATACTTAAACACTGAAGACAAGCACATCAAAGCAGAGCTTAGTCGTGAAAGAACAAATTTCAAGAAGAAAATCAGAAAGTACGTTTCCACTATGTCAAGGAACGAGACTGAGGAACATATCAAGGCACTTGTAGATCTGAAGGACAATGGAAGGTACTATGAGGCGATTAGATTACTCTGTGGGGGCAAACGCAGACAACCTCAAATCATAAACGACGAAAATGGCAGACGGATAACAGACTGCAAAACTAATTGCCGGCCACTTTAAGAAATTAATTCAGAAAGCAACGGAATTGCAGCATTTACTGGCCATCCCAAGAAATTAGAGTTGGAAATAACTCCTGAAGAAGTTCAAAGAGCATGCGCTAAGCTTAAAAACAATAAATGTCCAGGACCAGATGGGCTAGAACCAGAACTACTTAAGTATGGAAGTGAAAACCTACATGTACTTATTGCGGATCTGTTCAACGTAATTTTTAAAACAAACGACCATTTTCACCTGGGACGAAGGATACAGATTCCTGTCCAAAAACCGAACAAAGCTCAAGAAAAAGTGGAGAACCCCAGGCCAGTAATCTTTATGAAACATATGGAAAGTACTGACAATTATTACTCTACAAAAAATAAAGCCTGGTACGGAACTATTTATATCCGCTTTCCATAGCGGTTTTCGTGAAGGAAGATCGACTTCTGACATTGTTTGGAGCCATAGACGGCGTTGTTCTACTATTCAAAAATTCAAAAACGCGACATTCTTGGAATCGATTTGTCAATACCTTTTGACTCAATCATTCGTCAGAAATTGATGCTTGTCCTCACAGAATTCCTTGACGAATCCTCTTCTTGGATGATAGGGGTACTTTATCAGAAACTTACCTATCGGTCAGGGTACGGGACAAGTGCTCTAAGCCATTTGAAACAATATCTGGGACACCTCAAGGGGATCCGTTATCTCCCATACTATTTTTCATATACATGGAAGATGCATTGAGGGAGCTAAAACCATACTATGAAGCAAAAAATCGATGTGGTGGCTTATGCGGATGACGTGGATTTCATTTCTCTCGACATGAATGCTACCAGGACATCAAGCAAACCTATCTCACTAGAAATAACGGCATGCAGGTGGAGACTATTTGGACACATTCTAAGAATGGATTTGGAGGCACCAACAAATTCTGTCACGGAGGACTATTTCGAAGCTGACGGACCTCGTTTCAGGAAGGATCCGAGAAATACTCTCCCCGTTACGCTGGATAGAGACCTTCGGACAGTGGGGAAACAATTAAAAGACGGGGATGACCTTGACGCCTTTCGAGACGTTGCCTAGGACAGAGGGAAATGTATGAATTTAATAACTCTTATTGTTTCCTGTTCTGCAAAGCTTTGTCATGACCCATGGCATCGGGAAAGTGCTTAATAATAATAATAATAAAATTCAAAATTAAAGTCGAAGGCAGATTTATTCTTTTATTGATTTAAAATTGTGGTCCCGCTTGACTTCACTATAAGTGGTCTAAAGGTGGACTAGAGAAAAGTAGATTCAATGGTGGACTAGACGTCTATACTGTACTATGTAATAAATTTTGTGTGAGAATTTCAGTAATTTAATATTTAGAACAAACTCTATAAATTATTTTAAATTCAACTACAAAAAAGCAAATCGGGACGGCTACTCAAAACATGTTGACCAGGCTCTACTTTGCTTCGACTTGAACATATTCTGTTCTATTGATGAGGCCGTCGACCATTTGAACAAAATAATTCTTGATGCTCGTAGTAGATTCATCCCTCGTGGAAGGTTCAAATACTACAACGAATTTTGGATCAGAATACCAAATCACTAATCAGAGAAAAAAACCGCTTGAAAAACACGTACCTCCCCTCCCGGGACAGAAATCCCAGACAAAGTCTCTCAATGATGAAATTTCAAGAAGGATCAGAAGGGCTGAAGCAAACAAGTGGGAAAAGCGAATCTGCTCTCTCCCTTTTCATAAATCTGCCCAGATGGTCCGGAATGCAATAAAAAGACTTGGCCTAAAGAAAACTCCACCTCGAAAAAAAGACAGACCAACACAGCTTAAATAAACTAATAAAGTATTATACCGGTATAAGTCACAAAACATTCAAGAAAATGGATGGACCCTCTTTGTTCTCGATGAGACCTAAAAGAATCCCGCCGATCACCTTTATTTTTCATTCAAACGTATTCGAAAGCTTGAAGATGATTAATCCCTCCCGCTCTTGTGGTCCAGATGGCATCCTTTCAATACTTCTTAAACACCTTGGACCGGTTACTATTGGGGTAATCTCCCGTATTTTTAACTATTCTTTGAACATGAATTCCATCCCTACGATTTGGAAACTTTCCCACATACGCCCAATACCAAAACCTGGCAAGGACAAAAACAATCCCGCCTCATACCGACCAATTTCTCTATTATGTTCATTTTCAAAATTATTGGAAAAACTGGTACTTGATCTCATTTCCCCGTCCCTTCCCTTCAGTTCCTCTCAACATGGCTTCAGAAAGTTCTATTCAACGTCCACCCACCTTACTTCTCTCAATCAATTTATCCTTGATGGCTTCAACTCAAGTCCTCGTCACCTCAAAACCATCGTCTGCTCTGTGGATCTGCGTAAAGCCTTTGACTCTGTCTCCAGGAAAATCTTAACCAGGAAATTATTTGGACTCTCCATTAACCCCAATCTAAAACTCTGACTTTCGAATTTCCTCAGCGGGAGAAGGGCCCGGGTTTGTATGGATGGGACCAAATCACTTTCGAGACTACTTCCCAATTGTGTTCCGAAAGACTCTCCTTTGTCCCCCCTTATTTAACCTTTTTATGTCCGATTTGCCACGATCAGTTGATAAAGACGATCTTCTCCTCTCCTATGCTGATGACATTCTAATTGGATCCCGTGACCAGGATCTCCTAAAAGCCTTAGAAAGAGTTCAAAAACAACTACACGTGATTCAAAATTGGTTAATCTCCAACAGACTTGATATATCTCCTGAGAAGTCCTCCACATCCCTATTTACCTCAGACAAACGTCTTGGAAGAATGACCGTTGATTTATTTATCAACCAAACTAAAATACCTTTTACGAAGAAATTGAAAATCTTAGGAGTCGCCTTTGACACGCACATGACCTTTTTCTCTCATGTCGAATATATATCCGGAACCTGCTCAAGAAAGATTGGTTTGATGAAATCTATTTTTGGTGGCATCAGAACCCCTTTCCCAGCATTGAAACTACTACATAAACAATTCATTGAGCCATCTATCAGCTACGCCTGTGCGTCTTGGGGAATCAACCTACCCCGGACGAACAAACAGAAAATCAGTGACATTCAGTCCCTATCAGCTACAACTATCGGCAAGCTCGTGAGAACAGTCAGTCTCACACCCACCTCTCTGGAAGACCTTATCGGACAAAATGGGAAGGGATTCGCCGCTCTGTGTCGAAAATCCAACTTCCTACAATGCTCTAATGGATTGGGTCTTACTAGAAGATTTTATATCACCCTCTTGTATTCTTTCAAAACCCTCCCGTCCTCAGAGAAGCTGTGTTGGATCTCGGAAGGTCCACCGGAAAAAGATGAGAGACCTGATGGGGGCGGCCGGGATCACCTAATTAGTTTACTACAATTAAATTAACTATTGGTGTTCTTGGGTTAAATAAATAATGCCATTTTTTGTTGAGGTGGTGACGTGCCTCTCTTGCACAGATGCCTTTTTCGTGGCTCACAACGTCTTCCACATTCTCTCTCGGAAGCTTTAACAAAAGAGGACTGAAATCCAGTCACAAAAAAGACCAGCTTGCACGGGATCTTTGGAGTCAGCACATCAGCGTTTCTTATCTCCAAGACACAATGACTACCGAAGAAAGCACCATAAAGGTTGACAATTTTTATGTTATCACTGGGGCAATTTTTTGCCATAAAATTACATTTTTCATGCAAGGGTCATTTTTATTAATATATGCCAGTTTAATAAGAATTAGGGCCAGGCATATTGAAGAATATGTTGTTTATCTTGGAAGCAGATCACTGACCCTGCTGAACATATCGGATGAAGAAGGATATTAGAGAAAGGAGCTGGATTATTAAGTATGAGAGCGGTCAACCTTTCTCGAAAGGAACCTCTAGTAGTTGTTGAGTGTTTGTGTAATTAAAAATAAAACAATTTTCTTTATCAAAGTTTATCTAAACTATACTGCAACTTCACACACTATTGAATGACGAATTCATTTTTAGATGTTATATATTCCATTTTTTGAAATTTTAGTTGCCATAAAAAATGCCCTAGTTATGATATTGTGCTGGGCTTACCAAAGAGTAAACCTTAAAAGAGTAAAAATCAGGCCAGCGAAGGGAGATGTATTCATTCCAAGATATCATTAATTTTAAATGAGATTTTATTTGAATTCAAGAGACTGCAGCTATGGCTTAGTTTTGGAATGATATATTATTTTCCTATGGACAATTGAAATACGTGGGGTGATCAAGAGTTGTTCAGAAGATAATCTGCATTTATTCTTCATGATCTCCCGATTAAAAAGAAAGAAAAAGAGTGTGATCCCAGTTACCATGTCAGAATAAAACTTACACTTTCCAGTCCCTCCATATCCGCCATTAAGAGAACCCTCCAGTTACTAGAGAAAGGTGTGATCTTTTTTATATGCAGGCCAGGCGATGAGTGTCTCTTTAGACAGGTGGATCAAATGACGTCACAATTTTCATATATAAAGAGTCGGTGCAAGTGACTTACCAGACAAGAGGTTCCCTAGGTTCAAAGGGGAAGATGATCACCCCATTTGGGTCATTTTCCGTCACGCCGTCAAAGGCCTAATGGTTCAAGCATAAAGGGTGCCTGGTAGCAAACAATTATCATGGAAATTAATAAAATTAATAACTAATAGTGGGGACAGTAAAAAATTGACTGTTTCGACAAACTCTATCGTGCTGGACAAAGCACTTGCATGACTTAACAGATATTGAATCAAATTATGTTAGTTTAATAGTATTCCAGTTGTTGTGGTTTTAATCTTCACGGTACTCCCATATAATCACCCTAAAGAAGAACCTCTTAGTATTTATCACCTTTTCATTATTACAACTTCTAGAAATTAGAGAGTAGTCAAACGACTTTGACTAAAAGTCAGTCTTGAGCGTCATTCCTGACGAGACTGCCAGAATGTAAACGTATGTAAAATGGATCTCCTCAATCATTATTCTTTAAAGAATTAATAATCTCATGATTTTCTTGTACAATTAAAGGGGACTACAGTCAGAGTCCCCCACCACCAACTCAAGGCTTGGTACCGGATACTATTAAATTCCTAACATGATCCACCTTTTCATCAGTTTTTGAAGCCTCGCGTATCTCGAATCCCCCATTTTTTTGTATTTAGAGGACTAGAGCTATACTACCACTCGACTACTTGACGAGTTGACCGCTTTTCTCATTACGGCATAGACCATTTTTGTTTAAAGCAATGATTTAACTAAAGTAGGTTATTTTTTTGAACTTGTCGTTTACTGACGAGCATAATGGAATCAGCACCCCAATAAATTGTTAGACAGAAGAAACAAACCAACTGCCAAGAGACAGTGAGTATTGTCACGAATAATTCAATTCGGGGAACCAACACCCCCAAGGATCTCCCAGACGAGATTGCGATTCTACTTTCTCGGAGGACACCTCTGATGACAGGCCCGACCACACCCAAAGTCTTAAAGGCAATTGGAATGAAACGGAAGATCATCATCTCGTCTGGTCTTCTCCCATCTCCCAGATCAAGTCCAACAAGTTCGATGGTAGAATGGAACCCACCAGTTTCAAATAATATCATTTAGTGCCGTGTGTCTGGATATTTTCCTGAGCTCTTCTTGCAGGAGTGGAAGTGAATTCCTTTTCAATTAATCATCTCCCAATATTGACATCAATGTGCCTCACATCCAGACCAAGGCGGGATAAAATGTCAATGCGAAGGCTCTCATTGTCGAGAAAAGTCCCGACTC
This sequence comes from Dicyema japonicum, assembly GCA_011109175.1. Taxonomy (NCBI): domain Eukaryota; kingdom Metazoa; phylum Dicyemida; class Rhombozoa; family Dicyemidae; genus Dicyema; species Dicyema japonicum. The sequence continues at coordinate 687,609 of RDEW01000003.1, read as the reverse complement.
GAGGGATTGGCCAGGCATCCAACCAATAACTTTATCCTCCATGAATCCCATGCTTTAAGGCTTCAGAGAAAGACCATTCGAGCAAGATCTTGAGGTGCTGCCAATTATTCAATTAAAACGAACTTCAGAGAATTCGTATAAACAACGGACAATTCGTGTTTATTTTAAGGTCAACATGCTTTCTCCTTAAAAAATAAAATAAATGGAGGACTTAAAGCAGCCAAAAATCTCCTCTCCTCTGACTTAGTATACTCACACGAGAAAACGGGGATGAGGATTAAATCAGCCATAAAGACATTTTCCCGCAATAAATGTATACCAACGACTCAATCCCCCAACAAGCTAACCAATGGCTATAATCGAGTTTGATTCTTAAGTTGACTGATTTTCTATTTACGGAATAGCTTATCTCCCCCAATAGTAGTGATTTTTAATCAGATTAGGGTATTTTGCTGAACTTGTCATTTATTGACACATAATGGAATCCACGTGGCCAAGTATTCCATTAATTTAAATATTTTATTAATGAAAATAATTAAGATAATTAATTAACACGGCCATCCATCCAAAGTGGACCCCCCGACATTATCGACGTTGCGTTGCTTCTCACGATTGCAACAGAGATCAACTGGAGGAGCCACCGGGTCTCACGTGCGTCGTGGCTTTTTAGTGTAGCTAAGCGTCCAAGTTTCTTAATTCTTTAAAAAGATTTTCAGAAAGTTAGGATAAGTTCATTGTTTATTTCAACTTGATTTCTCCTTCAAACTTAAATGAAAGACAAACAGGCAAAATTGTAAAAAAAAGTAAACAGATCTACTCTCTCCTACAAGCATCTTCGGGAGCCAGGTACCATAAACCCAAATGGCTCAATCCATTAATTATTATCAGCACTTTCACGAGAGCCGCATGTGAAGTAAAAGAAGCAAAATTAAATATCAATCTCTTCCACGCTTCTCTGTTATAGGGTGTCAACGAGTCCAGGTAGTCGACGGAATCGAGTTGTTACAAATCCTTCTGAAGGACGACTAGCAGTGTTGCTCCTTCTACTGAATCGGCCTTCTTGACAAAAACAGTAAAGCTATTTATTGATTGAAAGAATAATTAAAACTAAGAAAACCCTACTGACGAGAACAATCCAAGTTCTAAATCTTTCCCACTGAGACATGGCATGTGCTAATCGATTATAGCTGAGATAACGAACAATATTATCTAATGTGGCATCATGTGTAATCGATGATCATCACGTGGCGCCATGTGGTGCTACGTGAATAGTTTGTCAAAATTATTTTCCTTCTTTTCGCTTGCGTCAATGGACCTTACTGAGGAGGCGCCCAATGCTTGGCCGGCATCAAGAGGATCCAACAATTCTTCCCCGAGGACAGCGTCGTTACCTAGTGACAAGTTCTGAAATGCTGGAGCAAGTCAGGAGCGAGGAGTTAGTTAGTTTGGTTACCATTGGTCTTTGTAAATAATTTTAATTTAATAAAATTAAGAAGATTAAAACAAAGAGCTAACAGGGAAGAACAAAAAGTCATGATTTGTTAAGGACATACTCGATAACATCACCGGGAGTATGTAGTTGTTCGGCATCTTGATCAGGAATCTCATATTTAAAGACCTCCTCCATCTTCATTATAACTTCGACCTGATCCAGAGAGTCCAACCCCAAGTCGTTCACAAAGTGTGAATCCAAAGTGACTTTGTCTCTCTCAATTTTATCGAATTCATATAAAGCCTGGAAAACCTTCTCTTTTACAATTTCCCTATTTGTTCCAGCGGAGCACAGAAAAACCCTCGGACTTTGCAGCAAAGATTTATTCTAAGATATCCCCATCGAAATACCATTTGCTGATATAAAGTTTTTCCGTGAGGTGAACTAATTTTGACGGTTCTCCCCATCATGCGTAAAAGACTACGTGCGAACATAAAAACCATGCCGATTATTCAAATTGAATTTATTCATTTTTAATTTAATTTATTTATTATTAAAAACAAAAATAAATAAAATAATAAATTTTAAAGAAACCCGATTGGTTAAAAAGATCTCTTTCCCAACCGGATTCCTCTGCAGGATTGCGGGAACAATGGAAGACCAAAGACGTTGGATGGCTCAATTGATTACGGGAACCGGGATTACATATGTCTGACGTTTTTTCTTTTTTTCTTTTTGCTGATCCCGGGGTTCTAAATAAATAATTCTAATTTCAGACGTTCCGGACAAAATCCAGATGGTCACTGGTTTAAATAGAAGTTCCACCCATCTACGATGTTTTTTGTATTGACGAGTGAAGCCATCATGGTAGTTCATCACTGCTGACAGGATTTTTTCATGGGCTCACGCAACAAAAAGAAGTAACAATACTCATTTCTTTGCATCATTTCTCGATTAATTATCAAAACGTGTGGCGCCATGTGGTGCTACGTGAATAGTTTGTCAAAATTATTTTCCTTCCTTAGCGTCACTGGATCCACCTTACTGAGGATGCTCCCAATGCCTGGCCATCATCAAGAGGATCCAACAATTCTTTCCTGGGGACAATGTCGTTACCTAATGACAAGTTCTGAAATGCTGGAACGAGTCAGGATCGAGGAGCTAGTTAGTTCGGTTACCCTTGGTCTTTGGAAATTTTTAATCCCACTTTATTTAACAAACGATAAAAAAGTTAATATATTTAATCAACAACCTTCCTCGCCTGCCTGTTCGCCAGCCTCCTCAGGCAGGTTCGATTCTGGTTGCTGAAACAACTCCGAGAGCGCCTTGTCTAATTGAACCTCTAACTTATTCTGCTCTTAACTTATTTCTTTTTGTTACGTGTGAGTCCTTTAAGATCAGCGTTTCTCATATTTTGGTGACCCAAAATCTATAAAAATTAAAAAAAATAGTTTATACTGAACTAAATTTTTTAGTGTCTTTATAACTGTCAATCATACTCAGTGTCTCGTTTCTGTCCGCATGCTCATATTTTTCAATTAAGGTTTTATTTTTAAAATACAAATTTAATGGTCCTGCATATTCATTAGAAGATTTGAGATGTGTGCTACTGAGGAGCATGTGGTTGTTGTCTTAAACCCGAAGGTAATTCTTATATGTGGATTTCAAATATGACATTGCATCTTCACGTATATGAGTTGTCAGGAATTTTATTAACTTTTAATGTGCAATGCAGCTTAGAGGTGGAAAGCTGTTTTTTAAGTTGCATCAAAAGTTAATAAATGCTGTTTTAAATAATCTTCCCTTTCTCTCAGGGAAGTGCAAGATTTAGGATGGGTCCTGCACCGACATTTTTTCTCAGACTTTCAGGCTCCGCTTTAAAAAGCTGGAGTGACTGCTCGAACTTTCGAGAATTAAAAAAATAAGAGAATATGACAACCTCTCAACAAGATTCTATGTACAGCCCGTAGTCGTCAAGACGAGCAAAGTCTTTGGGCCCAAAATGGTATCTTTCCTAAGATCGCTTGGGTCCATGGTATCCAACGTCGGGAAACCGAGTGGCTGTTCCAAAGGATTTCTCTGGAATTTGTCAGGTGAAAAAGCCACTCAATTACCTCAGCAGGATTATAAAAATTATATATTAAGCCAATTAAAGGCAACTAACAGTTATCAATAACTGGCTGCTCTCATGATTGAGAACGCATTTCTACTGACGATTGCAAGGGCTCATTGAGCTATCCCATCATTTTTCCTATTCGCGATCCGATACTGTTAGCTAGGCTAAAAAATTCAAAATTTAATTTTTTAGATCAATAAAGTTAAACTTTTATTGATTTTATTTTGTAATTCTTCAAGTTTTTTAGAAATACTAACGTGCGATCAATTGTCATGTTACCTATTGTGACGACACGCTCAATCATGCTCATTGAAAGGATTAAGTCTGCTAGAAAAAATACTGATAGATTTACGATCAACTCACAAGGATATCTTGTAATATATTAATGTAAATATTACAAAAGTTAAGAAGTACCGACAAAAAAGAAAAATGAAAATTGTATTATAATTAACGGAAAGCTTTATCTCAAAGTAGTTGACAGACGCCACAAGTTTGTGATAACACCAACAGGCACAGAAGAAATGCGAACTATTGCTCGAGAAATTTTATTTTGTAATTCTTCAAGTTTTTTTTGAGAAATACTAACGTGCGATCAATTGTCATGTTACCTATTGTGAACGACACGTTTCAATCATACTCATTGAAAGGATTAAGTCTGCTAGAAAACTGATAGATTTTTCGATCAACTCACAAGGATATCTTTGCAATATATTAATGTAAATATTACGAAAGTTAAGAGTACGCGACAAAAAAGAAAACTGAAAATTGTATTATAATTAACGGAAAGCTTTATCTCAAAGTAGTTGACAGACGCCAAAGTTTGTGACAACACCAACAGGGCACAGAAGAAATGCGAACTAATTGCTTCGAGAAATTAACCAGACAAATAATTGTAGACATAATGCCTCGTTTTGTCGAAAGGAGATTTGCAGAATTAAAAGATGCATTATTTGTAAGTGGTAAATGACAGCAATGTTTTCAAATTTCGCAGTGCCACTGAAACAATTTGACGATTTGAGTTATATACGTTCAACATAAAAAAGGTTCAGTGACGAAAGTTAATTATAGACAGCTAAAAATAGTTAACTGTGATTAGTTTTTATCGTTTTGAAAAAAATTGATTTATTTTAATTTTTTGACAATTATTGAAAATCGGATTTCGGCTTTCGACCATATTATGTTTATTACAATTTCACACGTGCCAATATTATAAACTATCTGATTTTCTCGTCCCACCTGCTGAGTCATGGATCGATAAGGATACTAAAGACTTTAGTTGAATTTAACCCAAGGGTAAAGCAAAATAACTAATCCCGTGACTTTGACACGTGATGTTCCAGTAAAGCCTTCATCCAAGCACAGTGAATCCAGAGGCAATTTCTGGGAAGCTAAAGGTCGATTCCAGAAACTCATCAGGGAGCGAAAATAGTCAGCAAGTGAAATAGAGATGGATCCGATTGAATGCCGGCCAAAAAAATTGGATGTCTCCTCAGTAAGATGGGATCTATATGACACCACCAGAAAGAAGAGAGATCTTCAAAAAAAACATAAATGTATATGCCCCAACCGGAGCACGTGTATCAACGAATATCGAAGAACTGGATACGTTTTACTCTACTCTCACAAGTGTGTACAACTCACTTTCATCCTCTTACTTTCTTTTTGTCGCCGGGGACTGGAACGCCAGGGCCGGAAAAGCAAGACCTGGTGAAACGTGTATTGGATCCCACGGTAGAAACCGCCGTAACATCCCCGGAGAGGCATTAATACAATTTTGCACGGCATTCAACCTACTCATATGCAACACTTGTTTCAAGCACCCGGCAAGACACAGGACCACGTGGGTTGGTACCAGAAAAGGCAAATCTGGAAACACAGTCAATATATACAATCAGATCGACTATATTATCTGCAAGCAACATCAGAAGGCCCTCCTACAGGACTCGAGATCTTACGGTGGACTTGAAACAAGTAGCGATCATAAACTTGTGGTCGCCCGGCTAGTACTTAAAAGAATCCATGGAATACACGGGAAACACAAAGGCCTTACCTCAGTACGTTTCGACACTGAGAGGTTACGCTACGAAGAATCCACCAAATGTCGTTATAGTGCAGTTCTGAGAGATAGCATCAACAGTATTAACCAAAATCAGCCGACAAACAGCTTATGGGATGAAATAGTGGTTGCTATCCAAAACACAGCCTTTAGTGTGCTTGGTCACATCACCAAATCTCGTCACAAACAATGTAATCCGGATATCGGACAACTCTCTGTAACACAGAAAGAGCTCAGACTCCGGATGGAAAACACAAACGCTCCGGAAGATATCAAAGTACTGCGCACCCAGAGAGGGAGAGTCTTAACGAAGATCAAACAAATACAAAGATTCCTTGCCAAAAATGAAGCTGAGGAGAAAATCTCAGACATATTAAAGTACAAGAACGGACCAAGAATGTTCAAAGCAATCCGGCTTCTTAGCAGAGAAAACTGTCCAATTTCGTTAACTGTCCATGACAACCTTGGTCACGACGTTATCGGGACCATTAACAAAGCAAACGTTCTGGCATCCCATTTTGACCTTATGTTCAACAAACAGGACGCGGCTGACCAAGCAATGAAATCTCGGAAGTCTTACAAGTACACTCTAACTAGCCCTATTACCATATCCGAAACTCAACAAGCTATTAAAAAATTAAATACCGGAAGATCTGCCGGACCAGACTTCATTACTGCAGAACTTTTACAATACGGCCCGGAGGAGCTAATTGAAATGATTACTAACATTTTCAACCGGTCTCTCGAGGGTGCAGATGAACTGGAACTGGGAAAAGGGTGGCTAATTCCACTACAAAAACCGGGAAAAAGTAAAGGCCCCCCTCACAACTTCAGACCTATTATACTCCTAACCTCCATACGAAAAACATTATCCCTCATTGCTTTAAACCGAATAAAGGAGAGGGTGAACATATTTCTTTCGGACGGCCAAAGTGGATTCCGGACGGGCAGGTCCACGGCTGACGTGGTATGGGGGCACAGGTGGTATTGTGCCCTGTGCCAAAAATACAAAAAATCTATTGAGATACTTGGTATCGACATGTCCCGTGCGTTCGACTCGGTGGACCGTGGAAAACTTATGGAAGTGTTGGAGAGTTTTCTACTGCCTGACGATGTCAAAATAATACACTTACTCATGCGGAACACTCAACTTGCCGTCAAAATTGGTGACTCTACCTCTAACTTTTTTTCGACCTCACGTGGAGTTCCACAGGGGGACTCACTATCCCCGGTCCTCTTTATTGTCTACCTTGAGGCCGCACTAAGAGAGTTCAGACCCCTGGTTGGCAACAATTATAACGAGATAATCTACGCGGACGACCTGGACTTTGTTTCTGAGGATATTCAAGTACTTCAACACATGCTTAACGTTCTTCCACACGTATTCTCGAAATGGTTCTTAACCGTTAACACCGATAAAACAGAGTTCACAACACTTACACGCAATGATCGAAGATCGGACGAGTCTTGGAGAAAGCAAAAGAAGGTGGGTTCGCTTCTCGGGGACTCAGAAGATGTTTCTCGGAGGAAAATCCTCGCAATGTGTGCACTAAAGAAAGTATCGAATATGTGGGGTCATAAGAAGAGGATGGGATTAAACACCAAACTCAGAATATATAAGGCTTTTGTCATCCCCGTCCTGACCTACAATTCAGGCACTTGGGGAATCTCTAAACAAGAGATGGACCGTCTTGACGCTTTCCACAGGACACAATTGAAATCAGTAATCAAGATCAAGTGGCCTAAGAAGATCTCAAACAATGACCTCTACTCGAAGTGCAAATCTGGTATACTATCCGAGGAGATCTTCAGATCAAGATGGAGTCTCTTTGGACATATCTTACGTCTAAATGCTCAAGTACCCGCGAATATCGCCATGGAAAACTACCTAATGCATACGGGAGCCGGTTTCCGTGGAAGACCAAGAGTCACACTCCCAACTATTTTGAATGGAGACCTGTCGGCTGTGGGACTGAAGCTCACTTCCGCAGACGACCTAGATACCTTAAGGGAACTGGCACGAAGTAGAGGGTCCTGGAAAAGGCTGATAGAGAGGATGGCTAGAAATACGGCACAAGGGAGGCTTAATTAATTTTATGACTTCTCGGGAGTGCTTTAAATAATAATAAATAAAATTTTTAATTTTTTATTTGATTATTTTAAATAATGCCTGAAAGTGCTTCATGTGAGGAAAATCTCATCATTAATGAAAATCCCGAAAATAATGAGGTCATTCAACCACAAATCGAAGAATTGACTCTGAATCGAGTAATTAAACTCAGTCATTTAGAAACGGTACCTCAACCCAAACTTTGACCTTTATAATATTATTCACAAGCCTATCACTCTCTCCCAGGTAGACGAGGACGGTCAATATACATTGTTCAATGCAATACTACCAAAGTTTAATATTCGTGCTTTTATTTAAGAATTTTCTCTTCGAAATCATCTATAAACAAGAATGATGTGATCTCCAACGCTATCCACGTGGTCGGTGTGTATAGAATGTCCACGAAAGACGTTTTTGATGTGTTTGAGCAGTTTTATCCCGCTGAAGTCGAATGGATTGACGATAATTCCTGTTTTTTGATTTCCGTGATTGCAGGCAACGTATTGTTCCCGTCCCCAACGCAGGTTGCCGAACTATACGAGTCCCTCTGTGAAGAAGACTTGAAGGAGGTCGAAGACTTCGAATCGTTTCGGTTATGTCGCGTAAGTGGAAGCGAATCCAATATGGAAATTAGACTGAAATTGAAATGTTAGGTAATTTGATAAGTTCTAAGCCGACAAGAAGTCGTTCGGAGCTGAATCGAGGAGTGACTACTACAGAATTCACGGAAATCCGAATTTTGGCAACGCCAGAGGAGTTTTCACTGATTCTTTTCGTAAACGAGCCAAACGACGCGGACATAAGCAGGCATTTGACTTGAGAAAGAGTAAGACCTGAGGATCATTTTCAGGGCCACGAATGGAGTAATTTCTGTTTAAATGACTTTTTTGCTACTTAAGATTTTAAACTAAACTTTTTTGTGTTGAATTAACTTTGAGGTTTAATCACTTTTAGCGGAATATTGCTGATAGATGAGTTAACCACGTGGTGAATTTAGTGAAGGTTTAAGTCCACCAGGCAAACATCCCCCTATACAAAATGAATATTCAACGTGCTAGAATCTTTCCCCATCCCGAGTTGTCGTTTGGAATGGATGTCGATTCAACTTGGAGAATTGAATAAATAGATTTACCCACAGCACAATACATCTTTTCCACTTTTAGAACTCAAAAAGAGTAATCCGATGTAATCGGTCAGTCATATGTTATCTGTCTTGTTGAAGTACACTACGATTTTGTTTTGGGGAAACCCTGCGGGGGAAACCTCTTTATAAACCTATATAAAGATGCATTTATTTGTAAAAAGTATGACATTTAAAAAAAAACGAAGAGAAGAAATCCCATATGAAGTCTGCTCTACGTCAAATTGAGTGAATGGGTACCAAATAAATATGGAAGTTTATCAAGTTTTTCGTTCTGAGATGCAGGGGTTTCTCGACTAATGGACTAACATTTAAACTTGATGCATGCAAAATTGGAATAGACTTTTTAATGACGACTTTTTTTGCATCAAATGGGTAACTCCACCAATTTAAGAGACAATTTAATATAAAATTCAAAACCCTTCAAGACAGAAAACTTTCGATAAAAATTAAGTGATTGACTTAAAGATGAACAAGAAAAAATTTAAATTTTGATAAAACTGAAATTTTATAAATCTGTCAAAAAAAGTTTTGTTGAAAAAAGTGAATCCAAGGAAATAAAATAAAACGCCTTTCACTTCTTTTATTATGCAGCTACACTGGTTAAAAATATGAACCGCTTATAATATGCAAAGTCCCAAGAGAGTAGAGAGAAGTAAATCTAAAAGCCATTGAATATGATGCTCAAAAAATATTTATGAAGATGTTACTGAGGGAAAAAAATTGCATTACTGATGGATAATGAAATTATGCTAATTTTATCCAATATTCAAACATATTTTTTTCATAAATACGACTTCTTTAATGTTGCCTTGTGATCAGGATATTAAAATCATTTTAAAACTCAGTTCAAATAGATGAAGCTATAAAGAGATCACAAGATCACAATATCATGTTAATCAGGATAATAATAACACCCTATTCACGAGAGCCATAGTATTTATAGCTCCGCATAGGCAGGACACACACTTTATTTAAGTAAAGAACAGTTAATTTTAACTAATCGTAGAACCAAGGAATGATCTTTACTTCTTTTTCTTGGGCTTAGGTTACGGGTTCGATTCTCGCTGTTGTTCACCTGGTAAAAGTTCCACGCGTCTACGATGCTAAAAGGGTTTGACGAGTGACGCCGTCATCAGTGGATACTCACTGCGGAACTGGATTGTCTAGAAAGGACCCACACACAAGATGTTAATCAGGATATTTTGGAAAATGCAACTTTGGTGATCATAGCGGTAACGAAGATAGCAGCAAGACACAGTGGAACATTTAGAGTATAAAGTTATAAAAGATATGGAACGTGTCTCCACAATGCTTTTTAATTTATTAAAACAAAAAAAACACATGAAAATGTTTATAAACCACAGATTTAAAAACGATATTGTTCTTCACTACGAAAAAAAAGAAAACAACATGAAAATAATAGATTTTTTATCAAAGAATAAAAAATTAATCTTGTTTTAATAAATATTGTCACCGTCCATACCGGGCAAGAGTCTTTTGTGGGTCTTTTTATAAAATTCATTGAAAAAATCATGATTTTTACATAGGCTTACCATCCGTCCCGGATTTTGAGCCTTGTCCCGGATTTAAATGTCCCGGAATGTCCAGATTATCATATTTATTATTTAGTAATTTGTGATTATCACAATCAAAAATGACTAGTAAAATTTCTAGATAAAGTTCATTCAGTTCAAACATAGAATCGACTTTCTTAGTTAATTTTAAATAATAATGTCACAGTCCAGAGCTGCTAGAAGCCAGAGCTGCAAGGTCGATGCTCATAATACGAAAAAATATTTTTTTCACACACATTTCATTAGAAGAAATTATTAATAATAAAAAATAAAACTTATTATATAGTTTTTTTTGAAAATATCAATTACAAAATATGGTTTTAGTGGAATTAACATGAGAAGCAATTGAAAAATTAAGATTTTCAGTGAACCGGGACAACTAGCAAAAATCAAACGATATGCTCAAAGTCTCAGTTTCAAGGAATCCGCGGTCTACATCACTATAAATGGTCGAGAGTTGCGATTCTTTTGTATTGAGGAAACTGATTAAAACTAAAATACATTGAAGTTGTATATTTGTTGATTAAAACTAGACTCAACATAATTTAAATCACTTTGGACAGTTTATTGTCACTTACCTTTTATGGTGCAAGACGTAGTGAAGTGGCTACTGTGGTATCTAAATGTGTTTGTTGTCAGGTAAATTATTAATTCTAACAATTTTAGTCTAAACGAATGCTTGCGACTAAACCAGTAGTTACATCTATTATAACCATCCTGTTTACGATACAACAAAACAAAGACCATTTGAAATTTTTTTCAATGTGAATCTTTCTAAAAAATATAAAAAGGCGAATTAGAAGCGCTACTGGACTTTGACGGCCAAGATGAAAACGAGAAAGTATTAGTACATTCTTCATCGCCTCGAAAAAAATTAGAGGGACAAGAAAAACGAAGAATTGTAAATCAGGCGAAAAAAATGAAAAACCGTAGATGGAAATACGAAGAAATTAAAGATGGTGATTTTAAAACGCCACGACGGGGACACAATCGCCGCTAACATATCCCTTATACGACCAAATTTCAACGAAAAAATATTCAGTAACGAATACCGAAATAAGGAGGGTCAAAAAGTTATGATAATTTTAATTCTTTTAATTTTTTGACCGGATTTCTAGAATAATAAAGTGGTAAGCCTATTTATACATAATTATAAACTTATTAGATTAAATTAATATTGACCAAGATCCGCGAGAGACTGGTTGGTTCCGAGAACGTATCTCGTTGGCTATTGTTAGGGGAAATAGCATGGCCATTCAGATGCCTTAATTTAATTTTTATTCATTTGATAATAAAACCATAAAGTCCCTTAAAAAATTAATATTTATAAAAATCAATCAAATGAATAAGATTATTCCTGAGACGAATGATAGAAAGGATAGGTACAGGATGAGACCCCTCCCAAAGAATATCACGTTTTAGGAGTCTGAAGTTTACATGAAAGTGGGAAATCAAAAATTACTAAGGGATGCGGAATGCGGGGAAAGAATGTCAGTGCATAGAAACCAAATTATTATTTAATAAGCCGAATTACAAAAATGTGACTAAATTTTAACTGATAAGCACTAAATTTTTGTTTAATTCTTGAAATTCCGTTAACAACGATTACAACTGTTTTTCATACTGGGAAGAATTCATTACAGTATGTTCACCAAAAGTACTCCTGAGCTCTTTGCATGTAGGAAAATAAACTAAATCTTCATTTAATAGCTGAGACTTCCATAATGTTCTGATTTCATCTGACAACTGAGTTATGAGTTTGTCTTTGCTCTGCAATTATAATTTAAGGTCGTTCATATGTATGATAATATCCACTACAAATGCCAAATCTTTGATCCAAGATTGAATTTGTCTGGGTTTTTGCCTTTCATTTCCATAAATAGAATTATTTCGGTAACTGATGCAGTACTAATTTTTTTCGCAATTCATTTAGCTTTGAAACACACATTGGTCCTTCTTGGTTGACAAGGAAATACCTTCGAAATAATTGTATGATCGATGATTAGATTGATAATGCCTTTTTAGGTTGTATTCTTTCGGTATATTGACATTTCAAACAATGTATTTTTCCATCAACCTTTGTGCAAAAATATACAAGTTCACATTTATTTTGAAACACTCTCTGTTCATCTTTCAAACACCGTTTTAGTTCCAGAAGAAACACGTGACATGGATAAACAAGATTTAATAATAAAGCCTTTTCCATAGTATTTATAGCTCCGTATAGGCAGGACAGAGTGATCTTCACTTCTTTTTTTTTTCTTGTGTGTGGGTCCTTTCTAGACAATCCAGTTCCGCAGTGAGTATCCACTGATGACGGCGTCACTCGTCAAACTTTTTCTGCATCGTAGATGAGTGGAACCTTCCACCAGAATCGAACCGTAACCTAAGTCACTTTTAACCCGACACCTAACCACTACGCCACCCGGAAATAAACAAGATTTAGAAATAATATTAAAAATTTATTTATTTATTTTATTAACCCCGAAATCACGAGAAAGAGGATAAAAGTTATCGTCTAATTAAGTGATCCCGGTGTCCATGCCAGTCCTTTTCCTGCAGTTAGTTTTGGAGTCCTGGATTAATCTCCACAGCGGGGAAGGTTTCTTCTCATATCTCGGGCAGGCGTCCATATATAGTCTAATGTGCGGTCCGAGGGGCTATCTTAAAGAAGTCCCGGTGATGTTCCGTAAAATATTCCATGTTTGGGAGGACGTTTAGTGTTTTCCGCAGTAACGAGGTGGACGTCTTTTTCGACGATCTCAATAGAATCCTAAGACATCGATGTTGTAAAACCTCCAGCTTGCTCTGTGCCGATATTGATAAGGGGGCAATCCATGCAGCACAGGCGTACTCGATACTAGGTAGAACAAATTGTTTTTATAGAAGCTCTAGCGATTGCCGGGAAGATATTGGAGAGTGAATGAACACCTTAAGCACTCCAATTTACTTTCGTATCCTCGCGATTAATAAGTTCACTTGATAGGTGAATGTGAGTAGGGATCCAGAAAGACTCTACGGATTGAAAAAGTCTTCTTAATGGAAAGCGGGAGTCATACAATGTTATTTGTGTTGTTGGCCGTAATTCTTTACGTGCTAAGGTAAACGTCATTACATGTGACTTTTCTGGTGATATATCCACACGATTCTTCAGGAACCAAAAACCCATCTACTTTAGTAGCTCTTGCACGTATTGTGTCGCCTCCTCGATTCTTCCATGTTTCACTGCGACCACGAGATCATCCGCATATCATAGAAGAATTGTATTTTTGGTGGTAGGGGATGGTAGGTCACTAATGAACATGTTGAAGAGCATTGGAAACAACGGTGATCCTTGTAGAACACCATTTGGAAGGTATCGCAGTTTTAATTTTTGGTTGTTCGCCACCACTCGCCCATTCGACCGTTGAAGTTAGCCAGCCATGATCTGAATTTGGGTGGATCGACGTCGTAAAAATTTTTGCTGTAAGGATCTTCCGAGATACTGAGTCAGAAGCCTTCTCTCCATTTAATAATACCAGCACGGTTCTCTCGTGTGGATTTGAGGTATTCATGCCGTCCTGAATGAATTGAACCAGTTTTGTTAGATAAGTTGTTGTTGAGTGTCCTTCACGGAATCCGTGTAGAAAAGATGGTAGAGTTATGAATGGAAAAATCTTTTGAAGGACCAGTTTTTCTAACACACGTCATAAGGCGCAGATGATGGGTACCGAGCGGTAGGAAGACGGGCAGTTTGTTTTTCTTCAGGATAGGGTGTATCAGAGATCTCTTCCATATTGACGGAATCTTGTTCGAATTGAGAGGTTGAAAATTTGTGTTATTTCGGACGTCGCGAAAGGTGTTTCAGTTCGAGAATGGAGATGTCATCTGAACCGCAGGAAAACGAGTTATTCATTTTCCTGATTACTGAGTGCATCATTGAAGGGTCGATGAAAGTCATGTTGGGACATTTATTCCTTCAACTATTGTCAGAACGAACATCCAGGACTTTTGAATATGATTTATGACTAATATTCACATAGTACTTGATAATGTCATTGGGATTTGGATATGGCTCTCGATGTCCAATTAAATGTGGAGAGCACTTCTTGAGCATCCTTATCGATTTCCATAATACAGTGGGGAAATATTGTTCGCAGCTTTTCTGAGCAAGGCTTCCCAACGTTCTTTGTTGTGTTTTGTGATATTCCGCGTGAATTCTTTGTTCAGTTTTGATATCCTTTCAGTTACTTCCACTGATTGTTTTTCGAAATTCTTCAGCTTATTTCTCGTTTGGATTAGAGCTCGTGTTTCAGCATCAATTGAATGTGATGGACGTTGAGGATGACCCATCGGAATGTATCTTTTGCGAGCTCAGAATATAATCTCGTTGAGGTATTTGACATCAGCGTCAATAGATCCGAAGTTCTCTATCCAAAAGGCAGTAGTTCGGTAAAATGTGTCAAGGAGGGTCATATTGCCTTTGAGTAGTTCACATTGGTTCTCGGAGTGTTCATTAACTTATATTTTTGTGGGATCTTCATGAAGATCGGGTTATGGTCGATATGTAAGTCGTATATAGTATACCATGAAATAACAGCCGCGAGAGAAGGAAGCAGAAATGTCTGGTGAAGTGAGGGAGTCACCTCAACGGGAAGAGGTCCTTTTGTGTTTGCTTGGATTATTGAGAATCATGTCGTCAAAAGTGTCGGATATGAGGACTCCCCATGATCCAGTTGTTGATCAGTATACCATTGAGAACTCTTCGCATTTAGATCACCGCCAATTACCGAGTTTTCTAACCTGGTGAATCGTCTGAGTACGGGGATGTAACCACTGGGGCTGACGGTGGAGGGGGTATGTACAACTGTCAATCGGAGAGAGGGTAGGCATATTCTCATAATTAGATGTTCCAGTGTGTCGTCTTGGAAGGAGAGTCCGGGATGTCGTCCGAGATATTTCTGGCCATTATATACTTCCTGGTTAGCGTAATAAGGCCTCCTCCCTTTCCATAACCTCTGTCTTGTCTAAAAACAGAGTATCCCAGAAAGTTGGGGGTTGGTCGCCGTGGGTTAAGTTTCGTCTCTTGGAAAAGAGCTATATCCAATAAGTGTTTTATAAGAGTGCGTTGTAGTTCGGCAATTTTTGTTCGGATACCATTGATGTTAATTTGTAATATGACTAGATCTGGTCCAGGATTTTCCTCGACATCATCCGCGCGTCCATGGTTCCGGGATATTGAGTTTGCGACTCTTTTCCAACACAGCAAGTGAGCGATGCCACCACGAGGCGAGTCACACGGCATGTCGGCTGTTGAGTACTATAGTATTATTGAGAAAAAATTTAATTATATGTAAAAAAATAAAAAAAATGATTTTTTGTGGTTTATGGCGATTAAATCGAGCCGCACCTATGCTTTTCGAGGGCCACATGTTTGACACCTCTGATCTATTTAAACCAAAAGAATTACGTAGTTATGTAATTATTGAATGATTTAGAAGTAAAAGATTTAATGTTAACTATTTTTATCATAAATTTGAAAAAACCGCTGATTTATTCCACCAATGGTTGAGACCCTTGCTCCTGCGACGTCTAGGGAATCGGATTTCTACACGAATAGGAGATCTCCGTGAACCCTTCTAGCTATTTGAGAGAATCTCGCTGGCCATCCTGAGAAGGAATAGTCACTCAGTTAGGGCGGCTGCTGTATAACCATCGGCTGACTGTTTCTTTGTCGAATATTAAAAAAATTCGCACCCCCAGTAACAGGATGTATTGAAAAACGATTATCAAAGTCTTCAAACTCAAATTTGGTTTCATGGCATTAGTTTTCTCACAACTTTAGTGTTTTGAGTTTGATGCGAAATAAAATTCTCTGCTCTGAAACTGTCAACCAACCTCGTGTTACAAGTGGATGGAGGGGTGGGGGAAATAAAAATGTTTAAAAAAGTTTTGGTATATATAACTTAAATAATAGATAATAACTCAGTAGTTGTAAACTTTTCATGAATTCAATGTCAAACATAGTTGTGATATAACACGGAATCAGAGATTAACAACATCCATGGTGGATAATGTTAATAGATGGTGGACTATCCGATAGTTGCAAGTACTTCCAATAATCCCACAGAGGTCCACCTAGAACAAAGTGAGATAAAGAAATATTGAATATGTCCCCACAAAGAATTATTATTGATAAACACATTGCAAAACAACGTTAGTGAAGTTATCTCGCTTATGTCACCCTCTCCTGGATGCGCTTTGTTAATCGCTTCCAGTTCCCTCTGTTCCTCGATAGGCTTCTCAGGTGCTCAAGACCATCTGCCGACGTCAACCCTTTCCTCAATCGAAGTTAGGTCTTGATGTAGAAGGGTTGGTAGAGTAATTTGTGGTCTTCTCCGAAAAGTCGATCCCGGATGAGGAGCATAGTGGTGTTCCATCGCAAGATTACCGGGAGTATTGCTGTCCATTCTTAAAATGTGACCAAATAAGCCCCATCTGTTACTTCTTATTTCTCCGTCCAATAGGTGGATATTGTAATGGAATAGAGGTGTTTGTTTGAGATGTGCTTTGGTTAGGAAATTCTTAGGATGTATCTGAGATGCATTCTATGAAAGGAGTTCAGACTAACCATTTCATGCATTGTAAGTGCCCAAGTAGAGGAGTTATACAGTAAAAACCGGTTTAACGAACATGTTGTAAAATTTGATTTTTAACGAGGCAGCAATTTGTTTACTTCGTAACCATACATTGTTTAGTCTTTTAAGTGCGAAAGTTGCTAGTGATTTTTTTCGTAGTATGCCTTACTATAGTATATTCTGTTTTCTCTGTTAATTTTTAGGAATGATTTTCAAATGTTTTGGTCAATTTGTCAATAATACCTTTTAACTGGTGGTCTGTTGCCGTGAGATCTATGTCATCTGCTAAGATGACTTCTATTATATGTCTGGGATATTATTCCTGGCATCTCGTAGGGTCGCCTCCAGATATGCGATGAATAAGACCGGGGATAGGGCGTCTCCTTGGGGTGCCCTTGTTTATTCCGAAAACTCTGGATTTCTGATTTTCAAGCTGGATAAATAGTTGAGTGAAAGATAGTAGACAACGAATTATTCTGATGCAATCTTCCTCGAGTAGTGGTGTTAATATTTGTATCATATTGACTCTGCTGATTGAGTCAAATACCTTAGATAGGTTGATTATGTGGTACTCCTTTTTATATTTTTGGCATGAAGCATACATCCATTTGTGGCTCCAAACGGCATCGGAAGTTGATCTTCCAGAGACAAACCCACTTTGGCTAGGTTCGATACATCCACGTAGTGGGGCTTTTATTCTGTCCAGAGCAATTAGCAATAGAATTTTGCGCAGTGAGTTGGTCCCCCCAAAGAATGATCCAGTGTAATGTTCCTTTTGGTATCGTGTGAGGCTCATCAGAGATACCTGGACAACGTGAGGTTTGCATTTAATTATTTTACCGCAGTTTAATGGGTTAATCTGTAAATTATCAGAAGCTGCAACATTTCTCATACAAAGAACTTTCTTAACAGCAAACTGGTTTATTTTGTAACAATTCGTTCTAACAATATACCAGCTTAAAGTCAGATAAATTGCCATTCTAAACAATTTATCGCCTCTGAGTCATGGCATAACTATGCACGTGCATTGGCAAAAATACTAACCCTATGCATGTTACCTCATGGTATATCCTCCTTCTTCCATTGTTTGCGTTCTTCCTCGAGAATAGGAACTCATCTGAGATGCGAATTCGAAACTTTTATAAATGCGTCTGTTCTATACTGATTCTGCCAACATAGAGAGACCAAGAAAAAAAGATATTTCTTTAATAAGCGTTAAACATCATTTAAGAGATCCAAGAGGGACTTTAATCTATTGACTGTTGGATGCTGACCTCAGTGAAATGATGACAAATCAAAAATCCCTCTACTAGCCAAATAAATTAGCCTCCAAATTCTAGGAAGTAGTCATGGTACATTGGTTGGATGATGGACGTGGTTCTTCAGACGATTAACAGAATTCAAGTTTCCACGGCATCCAATGAAGACTTGTTGGACATAGAATTCACTTCTAAAAATCCTAATTTAAAAATATTCAAGGATAAATATATAACTCAAATATCCAAACAGTTGACATAATTGGATGTAATTAATTCAACAATAGAAATGGGCAGATAATAAAAAATACCAACATTGATGGGGTTTTTCCTCCAATCTCAGATACGTGACTGTTTAGCCCTGCATTATGGAATTTGTCGAAATAATCGGACGACAGAAGCAGTCGATTGTGGAATCCAATATATTAATAAGCAATATTTACAGAAAATAATCTAAAAATGATTATTTTTAATGATATTTTCAAACAAAGGAATAATTAAGATATTTAAATGTTCTGAACATTAAAAAGTAAATATAAGGCGACGAATCAGAATAATGTTAAATGATTCTACTATTAGCTGTGACTCGTAAGTATATCTTTAACAATTTTAGTATTGACCAGTGACTGCTTCGGATGTATTCACTAATTCTATTATTTTTAGTGAAGTTTTATGAAATTCCATACATTTACAATGGACATGCGTATTACCTTTCAGCATTAGACTGGTACTATGTGTACCACAGTTATTATTGGCACGCTTATAAATATTATCCTGTGCATATTGAAAATCAAAAAGAGAATGATGCTTTGCATAGTTTGAACTGTCTTGCAATTTTAGGCGTTATCTATAGAGATGGGTATGGAGATTGGGTTATGGAACAGAAATATTTTACGCTGATCACACATATTAAGCTATTGTACTATTCATTTAATAAAGCAGACATACTCCAATAGGGATTCTGCGTCTTCAAAACCTTACTATTCGAAAGCAGTCAAAATGATGGCACGGTCAGGCAAATGGAGAGTTGCCAACCAATATGGTAAAGCATTCTGGATTTGTGAAGCAGGTGGTAGCAATAATAAAAATAGATAAAATCGCATCAAATGGACTAAATATAACTTCTGGAAAAAAGATTAATAGTTGAAAGCAAATTATAACTTTAGTACCCTACGACAGTATGACTACATTCAGAGGACACACATATTACATCTATAAGGCAGCCAGGGACTATGCAACCGCAAGACAAATTTGCAAGTACGACCACAATGGTTATCTCTTCATTCCAAATGATGGAACTGAAAACTGTGCTGTTCATGGTATTTATAAATTATCAATACAATTATAGAGTTAGTTGTTGCTCCATCTTTCGTTGGAATTCTAAATTATGGGAACAATACTTATATGACAGAAAAAAACTATTTAGCGGTTTTTAGATTTTAAATAATTTAGTCATATCTTCCATGGGGGTCACTGGATATGATATACAAAGAATGTGTGGTACGTGATTATATGACTGGAATTTGCAACCATGGATTGTCAAGAACCTGCATATATTATCTGTGAATCAGGTGTTTTTGTAATCTAATAAAAAAAGATTCCGTAATTAGTGGTGCCACTCCAAAAGACTGCAGTGAGGCAAACAAATTCCGTAGAATTCTAATATTTACTTTAGACTATTTTTCACAGATATTTTATTTTCAGAACAATTCTTTCTATGTGTTTGACTTTTTGGCTACAAGAGATCAGGCACTTAATGTTTGTGCTATGAGAAATGCGGTTCTCTATGCTCCATTTAATTCTGTCGAAAATTGTGCTGTTTTTGGTTTTTATTTAAAACTGAATTATAGAAAATGTCGAATTCGATATTGGATTAAACTATGGTTCTGTCTACCTTAATCACGTGCTCATGAGAGGAGACCAACTCAAATCAGTACTTTTCTTATTTTATTTAAGAATTTTACTAACTGGGATACAGGTTATCCTAAGGATTCCAAAAAATATGGGTGCGTCTATGCTCAATATGCTTCGGGGAAATGGATTAACGATAAATGCTACAACACTCGATTCGTTTGTTATAAAAATGACAATAATTGTTTTATTTGTTATTTATTTAGACAATTACTCCAACATAAACTGCACAAATAATTTCTGGCGTATAAATTAATAAATATTTTTAGATTTAGAAAATGAGACATACTCAGTTAAATTAAATTCAAAAACTTACACAATGTTTGGGAGAATATTATCTTATCACGATTCTGCAAGACTCTGTTCTCAGTTTGGTCTTTCCCTGGTCAAGACAACTTCTACCTACGTAATTAAGGAATTGAATAAAGGTAATAGCAAACCTGATTTTAGAAATCAAAAATCAGAGATTTTTTATGGACTACAGAGTTTTATGGAATGACACCACTCTTACGTGGATTGGGGATAAACCTGTTTCTATTAACAGTCTCATTATTAGGACCATACTCCATGGGCTCCTAACGAACCATTTTATAATGACGATGGAATAGTTTGCATTACTGTTGCACAAAATGGATCATGGATTGCCACAAGATGCAAAGAAAAACACATAGCTGTCTGTGTTGGATACCGTATGATGAATTTTTATTTTCTTAGATTCTGCAACCTATTCAGCATCAACATCTGGTAGAATTTTGTTCTCTAGCATATAGGTCCTTCCAAAAAAAGTGTTGGTCTTGGGGTCGGCATCTTTTTCGGCATTCTCGCAGTTATCGCGGTTGTAGTTGGCGTCTTTATATATAAAAAGTATATTTGATTAAATAATCCTCAGAAAAAATCCTCTTCATTTAACATTTCTTCATCATTTGGAAGTTTCAGGCAAAGGTTTATTTTTTAATTTTTTGTAGACGGGGATCTGTTGCCTAATTTTTGAATTACTAACCTCAGATAACTTATCTAACACATTTTACCTTTAAAATGATCTTATTTTTCGAATTTAAATTCTTTATATATTAATTTAATTTATTAACCAGTGTCCCTTTCAAGATGCCGTTAAATTAAGTGATCCTTTTGTCCATTCCAATCTCCAGAGGTTAGTTTTGGAATCCTGGATAAATCTCCAAAAAGGTGAAGGTTTCTTAATTAATCTCCACAAAGCAGATCTCAGAAATAGTTTGACTTCTGGCCAGAAACAAATTCGTCTGCCTTTTTGAGATATGATATTTAAGATTTGTCGGCGTCATTAAAAAATAAATTATTCTTATTGAACTGACAGTAAGTCATTGTAACCACATGTAAGGTCCACTTTATCTCTGTACTTGTAACCTGGATATCTGCCCATGTCTTCCATCTTTGATTTAATCTCTCTGATACTGGGCGCCACCTGACACAGATGGATCGCATGACGCCATTCTAGTAAGACAAGAAAGAGGAGAAACATACAAAACAAACAGAAAACTTATCTAATGTCTGGTCGAGGAAGATGCTCTATGATGAACTCGAGAGATAAAACATTTTCATTGGGTCTCTGCAGGAGATGAAGATTGCCTGCAATCTTAGCGGGAATTATGGAAAATATCGATTGATATGTCTACCAAATGAATCAAAGCATTATAGACTCGGAGACCTTATTCATTCAGTTCTGAAATCTGACATCCACCATATGTGGCGTCTGAAAGACTGGATTGGTGTACTTCAAATGCTTCTTAACTGCCACTGCCATTCCTCAAGTCTCATGACAAATATGAATGAGTATGCGCCATATTGGGAGAGTGGGTAGAAAGATGGAGGTTGGTTCCCATGTATAACCAGATTGACTACATGTGTCGGGTTAAAGACAAGCGCTCTCTCTTAAATGCACGTTCGTATGAGGGCCGACAACTGTCACAGGAAGGTAATTGAGACATTTTACCTAAGGAAACAAAGCTGCTTACCGAACAGAGACAGCAGAAAGGTACCAGGAGTACATTGAGACTCATCTACCGGAAGTATCATCGGATGTCTCACTAAATGATTCCTGAGACAAAGAACACTATAAATGAAGCAGTTGGGAGATAACTTAGCACAAGAGTAGTATATGCATGATTACATCAGGACAAGTTGATCTTATCGCGACTTATTTTGAAGAGCTTTATACGTTAATACCGTGGTAATACCTGCATTTGATGGAATGCTGAGACCTTTAGAAAGGTTAATTATTCGCAAAGAGGTCAAAATGACTTGTCGTAAATTCACGTAAAGGTCTGCCTGTACGTCATCACAGCAGTGCTACTAAATTGAATGTTCTCCGGCAACTGCACTTTACCTTTGAGACAAGATTATTAACTCTGAAAAAGTTCTGGCACATATTGTGCTGGAACTAATAAAAGGACCGTCTTACAGACACTTACCAAAAAGCTGAAGTGGATTTCGTGAAAGGGAGTCAACAGCCGATGCTGTCTGAAGTCACATATGGAGGTGTGCAAAGCATCAAAGATACAATAACCATCAATATTCTGGGGATAGAACTTTAACGGTTAACAGGCATACACTAATGGGGGTACTTGAACAATTTCTGGTGATTCAAGCCTAAAATGATCTGAATTTTACTCTCAATTAAATAACTCTTTTTGAGAGTCAAAAATACCTACTCAAGAAAATTTAAAACAAACCCGAGTATCCTCAAGGAGACTCCCTACCCTCTATGTTATGTTGTCCAATTATGTCGTGTCCGACCCTTGGAGATCTCATGAACGAGTTTCCTCCACTCTCCCCGATCCTTTGCAATTTGGAGTAGCCTTGATATAGGCATTCCCGTGACGTCTTCCACCATCGATAGTCAACGAGTCCTTGGTTGGCCAAGTCTTCTCTTACCAGTAATATTGCTCAGCGTAATGGTTCTTTCCAGTGAATCAGAGCGGACAACATGCCCAAAGAACGCCAATCTGTGTTTTACGATTCTTCCCTCTAGCGAAATGTCAGTCTCTACCCGTTTGAGTACCCTAACTGCACTGTTAGTTATTGTTGTATAGCATGAGAACCCGGGGCAATCTTTGTGTCCGGACTGATAAGTCAACTTATCACTCCAAATCAAATGGTTACGGAGCCATTAATGAAATCCCTTGCATGGTTACGGACCCATAAAGTAGACAAGGCAAAACAACTCACTTGAAAATGAACAGGTAAATGTCACGGCTAACATGTAACTTTCGTTTACATAGGATTGACTAAAAGGCTCTCTTCCTCCTTTCCTTA
Source organism: Dicyema japonicum (assembly GCA_011109175.1). NCBI lineage: Eukaryota > Metazoa > Dicyemida > Rhombozoa > Dicyemidae > Dicyema > Dicyema japonicum. Next base: position 664,102 of record RDEW01000003.1, on the reverse strand, counting down.
TGTCGTCAATGTTATGTCCCACCTGTCCATAGTCCAGTCCCAAATAGTGCAGATTGTGTGCATTGTTCATTTTCTGTGTATTCCTGTTTCAAGTACTTTTCCCACGGCTTATTCAGAGTTCGCATGATTTTTTGAAATCCCTTGCTTTGATGATTTCAGAATTTAGTAGAAACAGTCTGCACAGCCTCTTCCGATACGAAAATCCCACTGCTCCGGAATCAGAAAGTCATTCTCCTCTATATTTCTGCTTAGCCTTTTGAAATTGATACGTTCATTCACTTTCGCGAAAGAACATATTAAGCTAAGTGGCCTGTATCTCGCCGAATCTCTCTTTGGCTTCCCTGGTTTTGGAATCATCCTCACTACAGCTTATTCCACCATCAAAATTTCAACGTTGTTTTATTACCAACCACTATTTCAACTTTGTACTAATTACTTTCAAAAAAATTTTAGACACGAACATCAAAAAAGACATTCAAATAGAACTATGACCCATCAACTCGAGGCCAATAAAAATAATTTAATTACAAATATTTTATTTATTCTATTTAATTTTTTTCAACTTCATTAAATCCAGGAATCCCTGATGAAGTATTACACCTCCAAATATTAAGGAAGCTAATCCACGAAGAAGTCATATACGTGTGTTCCAGATGGTATTCCTAGAATTCTGCTAAAGCTTCTTGGAGATAATGCAATCAGATCAATTACTTGAATTTTTACTTTGTCCTAAATAGAACCCACATATCATATCCGTCGTAAAATCAGGGAAACCGAAAGTCTCACCTTCATCTTTCCGCCCGATATCCCTGACGTGTGCGTTATCGCGCCTCGTGGAAAAACTTGTGTTTTGGAAAATTAAGCCTCATTTTCCATTATGTCACTACCAACACGTATTCACATCGAAGCGTTCTAAAAAAACACTTAATTTTTTATAACCCCGGAAACACCGAGAAAGAAAGACAAAAGAGTCAAACAGTTAGGTGATCCCAGTCCTTGCAATCAATTGTGCCATTCGACGTCTGTGATCTTCCATCGTCCCCACTACTTTCCGGAAGAGCCTTCTCTCTGTCTTGCAGAGGAATCCGATCGGGGAGGGGAATTTCTTATCCAATCGGTTTTCTCTTGCCATGGAAAGGATCAGGCGAAGCGGGTTTCCATCATCCTCACAGACGCGAAGAAATCCGGAGCCACAACTACGGATCTTAGCTTACATGAGTAGTGGGTCAACTGTTGATCCATTACGTGAGGAAAGCTGGTGTATTGAATTGACTCTGTGGACCATAGATTCAGATAGCGCGAATCTCCATGCAACGGACTTAATTTCAATGGCACAATTCATCTTGAAGGCTTCAAAGAACCCAAGCGGCATCTATGGCGTTTGATTCAGTCCCGAGAATCCTGCTAAAAAAGAAAAAATGGTCTTCAACGTCTCCATCCATATGACTTTAAAGCCAATTTTCTTACTGGCCGGGGATTCTTAACCGACTTACCCTGCCCTGGGGGGTCTGATTCAATTCTTCTAACATATGCTGACGATTTAATTATTGCAAGCAGAAACAGATACGTGGATATGTCAAAATCAGAACTTCATTCACGCATGGATGACCTCGGAGTTTGACTGTCTTAGAACCGAATTTCTATATTTAAAGATAGTGGAGGTGGATAAGAGGGGAAGTCTCGGAATTGAAAACCATGTTATATAACTACGGTCAAAAGAATCACATTCCAGAACTTACTGAGAAAAAGAAATTTTTTTTTCATTTATATAAAACATTGATGATCCACGTGCACATCGCTCTGTAGAAATTTTTGAATCTTATGTTAAAATTATTTTTTCGGAACATTGAGTCTGATACTAGAATTTATACTAAGATATTGTGGGAGTTGTTGAGATGAGAATATATCACCAAGACATTTGCAGACAAAACCGGAATTTTTTTCGAACAATTGATAATAAAAGTCACTGTTTAATTTATGCAATTGGCATGGCATTGTTACTAAGTTCCATGGATGTATCTTGTTGGAAGGGTAGAAATTTCTACGCTTACATACAAGTATAGAACCCTCTTAAGTATTGAACAAGTCCTTTTTTGAAATATACTATAAATCTTTCTTGGAATCTACTATAAGTTCTTTCATTTATTTATTATATGTCTTTCTTCTGATTTACAATTCCAATTCCCTATTTCTTCCAGTTGAAGTTAGTTTTAGATTAACATCAGTTTCCTCTCCGTGAGGAGTTTTCCCTTTATCAAGATGAGAATATAATTAAAGTCGCCACTGAAATCGTAAAGACAGATCAACTGATGAGTGTGGGGATATTAAGGTGGCAAATGTATGGTGAAATACGTTGCACTCTCATTATGGGAAACCCTTAAGTGGAGTAGGAAAGAGGTATACTTTTTTTGATGCAGTGGGCGCCTTTTAATAAAAATATCTCAACTGGTTTTTCTTAGAATTTGATGAGATACTTAGCTGAACAGAATCCATCGACCTGGCAGATAGGAGTGAGGAAATCAAACCCAATCTCGGATTTAGTGACAGCACTAACAAACTTGTTACCTTTTCAATAAAAAATTAATTTTTAGTTACATAATTCAACCACCTCAATTTCTTGATTTCACACTTGCTAACTCAACCGGTTTAGTTACGTGGAAACATTGGGTTTCATTTGAGACAGTTTGATCACTTGACGCTAACGTAATAAAGAGATAAAGAACAGAGGAAAGAAAGAGAAATCTTAGAACTAAAGGCCACCGGGGAAATAGATTCCATATTGTAAGTGACATAACATCAAAACTCACAAAAATAAAGCATATCATGATTTGAGAGTTTTCTGAGTAAAAGAAATGAAAATGTGATTTATAAAAACGTTTAGTACTAACGGAAAAAAGGATTTTTCGTAAATATTTTAATCATCACAAGATCCTTCGTAGATTAGAGTCTTCTCCAGTGTCCTCCGCAATTGTCCCTAATACTTTTGAAATCCAAGAATGATGGTTATATTATTTTCATAAAATTTGACATCTTCGCCACGAGTTGTCCGACCAGAATTACTAGTCGATCTTCTAGTGGGCCAAAATCCGAAGAATGGAGTATTCGACTCTTTCTGGTACAGCACAGTAGTTAAAAGTGATCTTCGTACCTTCTCCTTGAACATAATTTTTTGAAGATTACACTATGAAAACTATTTTGCCGAAGAATGAAGTGATGTCCGCGACAGTTGGAAATGGAAGAAGGCGTTCCTACATCTCCACCTTTCTTCTGAAGCGGAAGTCTGTAATGGAGTTTTGGAAGATGGACTTGGTCGGAATAACCATATATTTTCCCTTAGGTTCTTTCCTGGGATTAATTAGTTATGACTGTTTGTGCTGGGCTTACCAAAGATTGTAAACCTGTAGTTAATTATAATAATAAATGCAATTTCTCTAAATTTAGATGCCATAAAATGCAATTTATATAAATTTAGTTGCAATAAAAAATTTCCCTAGCTATGACTGTTTTCGTTAGCTGTATTAAAGCATGTAAGCCTGGGGATAATAAATAACAAAGGTTTCATTAGACATTATCTGAGAGCTATCTTGATTGCATCTAATTTTCCAGTAGTCGACTATTTTTTTTTATTGAAAAGTATTATTTTAAGTCCATATATAAGGGATCACTGTATGTGCATGAATGAACAAAAACATTTCCGCACCTAGTCTTAGTTTCCGCTTGCAGAGGAGTGCTTGGTTGGTAAGTATTTTAGGTCGACGATTTACTTCATCAACAAATTTCTTTTATTTCTACACCTCTTGAGTTCACTGCACTGCATAGCAGTCCTTCTAGGTGTGCCATCTTCTAATTTCTAACATATTCTTAACTTTCTTCCAATATTATTACTTCGACAGAAAAGTGAAAACTATATTAATATTAATTGTAGAGTCTAGGGATATAGCCTTGTGGGACTCCTCTCTTCAGCTGTACCACATTCAACACGTATCGTCCATGCATAGGGATTCCTTCTGTGCATGATATTTTGTCAATTTCACCAAATATAACAAAATTAATGTTCGTGATAACTGGAAGAGCAAAGCCCGATGTTTCTCGCTATCAAAATCCTTAAAATGTCAACAAATATGACAACCCATTTGATTCTATGCTATTGACTGAAAACGAATGGAAATATGATAACAACTAATGCCATTACGGATATTATTATTATTATTAACCCAAGAACACCAATAGTTAATTTAATTATTAAATTATTTAATGATTTTGAAGGCCTCAATTAGATTTCTCATTTTCTTTTTGTGCGCCTTCTGGGATCAACGGATAGAGGTGATGTATACCTTTCTCATAAGACGCGTCATGGCTGTGTGTTGTTGAAAGTTTCACTGCCTGCACAGGGTAGCAAATCCCTTTTCATTTTGTCGGATAAGGTCTTCAAGTGATGAGGTATTAGTTTTTCTAGTTCCCCGAGATTACTAATAGCAGTGGCTGTTAAGGTCTGAATGTCCTGGATTCTTTGTTTGTTCGTCCAAGACAGATTGATTCCCCATGACGTACAGGCATAGCTGACAGATGGCTCAATGAATTGTTTGTACAATAATTTCAAAGCTGGGAAAGAGGTTTTAATGCCACCAAAATAGTTTTGATTATCCCTAGCTTTCTTGAGCAGTTTCCTGAGACAGCATCGACGTGAGATGAAAAGGACATTTGTCTGTCGAAGGTGATCCCAAAGATTTTCAGTTTCTTCGTAAAAGGTATTTTTGTCTATTTGATAAATATATCCACTGTCATTTGTCTAAGTCGTTTGTCTGAAGTAATTAAGGACGAAGAAGATTTTTCAGTAGATATATCAAACCGGTTATAATTTAGCCAAATTTGAACCTTGTGAAGGTATTCTTGTAGTCTTTTTGATTTATTTGGGATATCTTGATCGTGGGATCCAATTAATAGGTCATCAGCATATGATAAGAAAAAATCGTATTTATCATCGTGTTGTGGTAAATCGGACATGTATAAGTTAAATAAGGCGGGTGATAAAGGGGAACCTTGTGGGACACAATTGGATAGAAATCTTGAAACTGATTTGGTCCCATCATGTATACCCAGGCCCTTCTTCCATTGATGAAGTTAGCAAACCAAAGTTTTATATTGGGGTTGACGGGGAGCAAACAATTTCCGGGTTAGGATTTTCCTTGAGAGAGTCAAAGGCCTTTTGTAAATCGATCGATCAAACGACTGTTTTGAGGTGACGAGGATTTGTGTTAAAGCCTTCAATGATAAATTGGTTGAGGGAACTTAGGTGAGTAGAAGTTGAATGATCCCTTCTGAATCCATGTTGTGATGACGAAAAAGGAAGGGACGGTGTTGTAAAATTAAGAATAAATTTTTCCAATAATTTTGAGTGCATAGTAAAGAGATTGGTCGAAATAATGCAGGATTGTCCTTAGGCTTCCCAGGCATAAGGATTGGGCGTATATAGGACAGTTTCCAGATAGTTGGAATTGTATTCATGTTTATTGAATATTCAAAAATCACTGTGATTGCATCAATCGCAATAGGTCCAAGGTGTTTTAGTAAAATACCAGGGATAGAATCAGGCCCACATGAGAGGGAAGAATTCATCCTCTTCAAACCCTCACTGACATCTGAATGTGAGATAAAGTTAATCGGTTGTGTTCTCTTTGGTCTTATTGAGGATAAAGAAGGCCCATCCATTTTCCTGAAAGGTTTGTGGCTTATACTGGCGAATATTTCATGAGCTTGTTAAGACTGTACTGATCCGTCTGTTGTCTTTTAAAATTTCCCTTTGTGCCAAATTCTTTGTAGTAACAATGTGGGCGTCTGTGTACGAAGAAATTAAGACTCGATATGTTTTTTTTCCGTCGCTCTTCTATGGACTAGAAGTATGGTATTACAATGCGTACAAAGAGCCCTTTTTCTTGCTTCCTGAAAAATCGAGGAGAGCAGGAATCAAGATTGCACTACGAAAAGGCTCGAAGAGAAGTTAGATGAAGATTTCTTAGTAATGTCTATCAGAGATGCGGCAGAGAAAAGGATGGCAAACCTCCTAAAAAGATGCCATCATTGACTCGTATGTCGCAAAACAGAATAAACCACAAGAGGGGTCTGAGAGTGCAAAGGAGAGTCCAAGCTATGACAGGACTTGTGGTGAGAAGCTTCAAATTAATACTTTCTTTACCAGTAATTTCTATCTGTTTGCCTTTAATTGGCTTAATAAATTAAAAAAATAAAAAAAAAGTTAAGTAATGTAACGTTTATTTTTTGTAACCGTAATGGCATGTGACAAGTGTCGTATTGAGATAAATCCAGGACTCCAAAACTAACCACAGGAAAATGACTGGTATGGACACCGAGATCACTTAGGCGATAGCTCTTGTCCTCTTTCTTGTGAATCTAAGGTTAATAAAATTAAATAAACTTTCCCGACCAATGCGTCACTTTCTACTCAAAAACATCTTAAAACTCATAATGAGGTGAGATTTTCAGTGTCCTAAAGACCAAGACAAGGAAGAGCTGTTTCACAACTTTCTGCTTGCATTCCTGTATAGGCAATTAGAACCAGAAATTGCATCAATGACTATTTTTTTCTGGATCATTAAAAATTCTTTGTTAGAAGAGGGAAGACCGATCTTTATTTTTGATAAAGTCCGTATTCATAACTATGCGGATTTTGTGAAATGGCAAACATCTATATTCATGTTTGTTCAATTGTAAGCATATACAACCCTCTTATAATGTTAAAGTAAACTCCAAAACTTCCAACTGAATCACTTGTTGCGGATATCCATCGTTTAATTGATTGGTGAACCTATTTATTGTAGCTTTAACTAAACCTTTCAACTTGTCCTTGTAACCATGGTGCTCTAGGCCTTCCACAGATATGCTTCATTTTAAAAAATTCAGAGCTTATCCATTTCAGAATTGCGAAACTCCTTCCGTTATCAGTTTGAAGAATAACGGGTTCTCCAATAACGTAAAATATATTCTCAAGTAGAGATTTCCAATGCACTTTTATTCTTTGCCAGTTCTCTTAATCGAAATCGTTGTTTCCTGTCTAATGAATTTTCCACTGTTGATGAATGTTGAAATTTCTAAATTTTTCAAGCTGTTCCTTAGAATTGACGAAAGGTCTGTTTCATTTATTCTTCATAAGAGTATGACTTGAGTGTAAATTATGGTTGTTGATGAAAGCTCATAGTGCTATTAACCTGATTATGGTTTTTTGGATGAAGAAAATAAATTCGATTAACATTATCATACTCGTTATCGTTGAGTACCATTAACCTTAGGATCCGTTCGTTTCAGATTCCGAATGAATACACACATTATTGAAGGACGAAAGTCTTAGTGACAAAAACCCCCAGAAATAGCGTAGGAACGATTTTATTACAGCTGTATTAATCTCACCAGTGAAGGTACCTTGCAGAAGCACAGGAAACCAGAACATTGTTAATTGTATATTTAACCCAACCTAATATAGAAAATTAATTTAAAAATTATCAATGAAAATTAATTTAAAAATTTATAATATTTATAATCTTTAATAGCCGCCTTTCTTTCTTTCTTCTGATGATATTTATTGATAGATTTTGCAGACTTGTTCTTCATTTTTTCATTCAAAACAAGTTGTCGTTTGGTCTTCCTTGTAACAAACTGAGGATGTTGTCCCTTCTCCAACATTTCAATCTGATTACCTCGGAGTGTTGCATTCACCCTCCGTTCATACAACTTGTCCTTCTCTGACTTCTCTTGTTGTTTACGACGAGTCAATATTCCCTTAATTCTCAAGCTCTCTTCCTCACTGATATTCTCCTTTAGTTTGGCTACCAGAATTGAAGACTCTTCCTTTATTTTATCACTTAGGAATTTATACGCATTCACGATCATACTCCGCCATACTGAGTGCTTTCACTATGAAATCGAGGATCAATACCCCCTTGTTTTATTTGGGGCTTCCTTTTTGGTTTTTTGGAAGATATCTCCATAGGACCACTACTTGTTGATAATTGCCTCTTTTTACAGCCAAACATTTGATCGAATTTCTCTTTTCCATACATGTCCTTTATTTCGTTTATGTCTTCAAATGAAATTGTTGAGAATTCTATTTATATAATTATAGTTACTTGAATTATCTGACCAAAGAATATTGCCACTCATTTACCACCACAGGAGTCACAATTGCACGGGATTGTTATTATTATTATTTTTTTGATTAAATATTTATTAATAATTTAAAATTATTATTTCAATATTCTGGTTGTAAAAATTGAACATACCATATTTCGTAGCCTTGGCTGAACGGAACTTCGAATCCGAAAGATGGACTATTCAACAAAAGTCAATTCTCCCAAACTGATCCCACCAGTGAGGCGAATAGTTTTCTGGCACTATACACTGACTAACTCCACTAGCAAATAATACTATCATGGCAAAGAATACTACAGTTCAACCGCTGCCCCAATAGAAAGGCTCCCCAAATACTGCGATAAAATAATTTATTCATTAAAAAAGGTAGTAATCGCTAATTTTCCCCAATATTGTATTTTAGTCTAAAATCATAATATTCTCAAAGTGCTTCAGGACAAGCATTAAATAATGAATTTTGACAAATTTGACATCTAACATTATCAAGACTTAAAATTTGTCGATTCTGCAAAAACATTTCATTACTAATTTTTCGTAACCAATTTATGATATCACTAGCAACCCAAGCATTTTTGGATGTATATGTATAATTTAATGTTAGTACTCCATAAATTCCAGTTCTTATACTTTAGAGGGCATCTCGCTGATTTAAACTTTCTAGCAGGGTTGTTAGATTTAAATCATTTGATTTTAATCAACAACAAAAATAATTATTTAAATCATTAATTTTTTTATGTCTGAAAGAAAGCGTGATGCCTTGTGGGTTCACTTCGATAAACGTATTAACACAATGATCCACATAAAACGCCTTAGTTCTATATTTTTGCACCTCTCTCCTCAGTTTGAGCATAATGTTTATTATTAAAAATTTCATACTTTTATTATGGATTTTTATTGTACCGGGATCACTTAATTAGTTGGTATACTCCTTCTTTCTTGGTGTTCCCTTTTCGGGGTTATTAAATAAATAAATAATAAATTGTGAATATCTGGTCATTCAATAATAAGTCTTTGTGTTTGATAAAACGATTAAAAATATCATTAATAGCAATTGGGATGTCATCAAAACTAATAAGTAGAGAACATTAAGATAATCTGCGTAAGTGCGTTAGTTCATGATGCTAAAGTGAATATAACCTACTCTAGTGATCAAGAGAACCATTGAAAGCAAACAAATGGAACATGAATATGTGGTGATTACACAGGACAACAATATCAATATTTGGAAGATGGACATTGTTTGAAAGTCTGAGCTTAGTATTTGAGAAAAAACTCACCCTGGGAAACTATAAACCTACCAACGTTGATCGCGTCGCTCAAAGGTTAATAATTGAGTCGGATTCAATTCAAGTCTCTAACTATTTCGAGAATTGATTGTGGCTTCAAATTGTTATTAATTCATGGATAAAAATAAAGAGGATTGAATCATCAAAACCAAATAATCACAAACTGGAATTATAATTCTTTGTCGAATTCTAATTTTCATAGGATTCTGATGTTCGGTCTTTTTTGAACATTTCCACGTATTCACCGAAGGAGATGTAATTGTTCTAATATGAATAAATATCCCAACTTTATCCAAATCAATTTGGTTGAATATTCTGTCTATTTGACGATTGTCTACATATTTTTGAATCACAAAAGGCTTTAATTCTTCTGTTGTAAGCACGTTGTCTCCATCCGTGTCATACGCATATAAATTCAACTGTTTGCACGCTAAACTAAGTTTAACGAGAACCAATTGACTCCTCCAAATCGAGGATCCCGTCATTATTTTTGTCGTAAAACTCCATAAAAAATTCTAAAAGGACATTAACCGCACATTATTACCATGGCGTTTATTATTTGGTAATTTATATCGATTTCTGGATCCAATATAGAAACCAGTTCTTCCGGAGAGATAACTCCATCTTTGTTCAAATCATGAGTCTCAAATATATTTTCAGGGATCTCTATTTTCATAATAGTTTTCAATTGAGAAATGTTCATGCCTGTGATGTTGTTGTCTGTGAATAGTTTTTTGTTTTTTTCCAAGATTCGGTTGAAACCCATTTCTTTTGTGTAATATACGAATTCATTTTTTCCAACTTTACCGTTTTTATTTTTATCCATTGAATTGAATTTATCCCTTGAATTACTGAAATTATACTTACAATGCAATTTCGGTTATATTTTCTGAATCATTGAGAATCTTAAAGAACAAAATTGACAAAATCATAAAAATCATTCCTGAACAAATTTTGTGTTTTTAAATAAATTTGATTATTAAGAAAATTATTAATATTAAAAATTTAAGAAAATTTGTTAATATATTAAGTAAAAAATAATAAACTGGTGCTAATTTATTTTCAAGTCGAAGGGGTTTCAAGCGAGGATCCATACTACAAGACGAAGGAACCTATTGCACTGCAAGGGAATCTCCTTAAGGCGAAAAGCGTATTACAAGTCGATTGAACTTATTCTACAAGACGAAGGAACATATTACAAAGTTAAGAAACATATTACGGGCCGAATGGACATATTCTACAAAACGAAGGAACCTTTTGGGGACGCAGTAGCCAAAGAGTCAAAATCTCCGGATATATTCCAAGTTGGACCTAGTATTCACCAATTGATCCCTACATTCGTATCCGGGTCTACACGGAACTTTGTTACCCAGACTATTGATCCCTACGGGACCTGAGACTACTGTGGAAGTACATACTGGAGTTGGGACTTACAGGGGGTACCCACACCAATTGTTCCTTACATTCGAATTGGAATCTACACGGGACTTTGTTAACCACATCATCGGTCCCTACAGGACGGTTGGAACCACTGTGGAAGAACATACTGGGGAAAGGACCTACAAAGGGAGAACTAACTAAAGATGGGCTTACTGGCTTTGTACCTACAACGTTCTGGAGATGAAATTAGGATGTGTATGTGCCTAGACCAGCAAATGGATGGTTAGCAAGGAAAAAGGGTACCCGGATGAACAGTCCAGGCCAACCGTCGGACTGATAGATATTCCATAACCTGTTGTTTAATTCATTTTCAAGTTCGATATACTAATTATAGAAAGGCGTGATCGTTTAAGACTTTAATTAGTCTTATGTAGAAAGCATGAAACCTGTGTCGAGTTATGGTTGATTAAGGTTCCGCAATTTTTGAAAAAAAACTGACAAAAAAAGAATTGAAGGAAAGAAAAGATATTTAAAAGTTCAGGTTAGGCTTCAAATAGGAATGATTTTTTATTAACAAAAAATCCATGATTGGATATTTGATTATTATTATTTGCCAAGAATGGATCTTTTCACTCCATTTTCGAGATTTGACATATTGTGGATAAGAATTTGAATATAATTTTAATTTTGTATTTTTTAATGGAAGTATTTTGTGACCTCACCGCAACTAGGACCTTCCATCTATTTTTTTGGTGGTCATAAAGAATAAGTTCTCAAACAGAGACGCACGAGATTTTCCGTTCGTTAGCGAAACGTATCTTCAACGTCATGTTCGAGGATTACTCATGGAAGCAAGCCACGCTGCCAGTGAGACTTGGAGGAGTTGGAATTCGCAACCCTGTGGACCTTTCACTCCCTTCATACCTATCATCGCTAGTGGTCTGTAACTCCCATGTCAAGAGGATCTTACACTCTCTACCTGAATTCTCTATTGAATGGTCGCCGGCCATGCTCGTGAAGCCGCACTTATCAGTTTTCCCTGCCTTCCTCGTTCTCTCAACGAAACTTGGACGATGCTATCTGCTGGAATTCTTTCAAAGATTTGCTAGTGTCATCTAGCCAACATTGCCGTTCCTGTTTGTTGTCGGGGGCGTCTTCCGAGAGCGGTGCCTGGCTCAACGCTATTCCCAATGGAGTTCTGGGTACATTCCTGGATGATAAATACCTCAGTATTAGGATCTCATTGCGACTTGGGTTAAAAGTATGTGTTCCACATCCATGCCGATGCTGAGACAAGATAGACTGTTTTTGGCCTACACGCGAGGTGGAGAGATTTTAGTTCACGAAAATTTTCTCTATAATAAAGACAAAATTGTTGGAGAAAATACCAGATGGCGTTGTAGAAAACGTATCTTGAAATGTTCAGCATTTCTTTTAATATCATCAACTGGGATGGTACTGAAACAGGAAAAAATCACAATCATTTAACCGATACAGAAGATACAAGATTGAAATTAATGAATGACATCAATGAAAGAGCACAAGGATCAAGGGATAACTCTAGAGAAATAATATCACACGAAATATCTCCCTAAAACCGAACCGTTGAATTAGACACATTTATAATGTCTTCTTCACTAAGAGCGAGTTTTTCCTTAATAAAGTCAATTTGGACAAATTAAATTTTCTTGATTTTGTGGCAGTGTTGCATTTGATAATGTTTTTCTTCTTTTTATGTCACTTCACTGTCTTTGAGAAGGGTGCCCAGCTTTTTGATTTGCGCCAAAACTCCTTCGTTTTCATTTTCTCTCATCTTAGTTCTGTGACTTCAGGTTTATCGTTAGGACCATTCAGCCAACTTCCCGGGTATTTCCTCCAATATAGCAGTAAGAGATTCTTGTCATTTTTTTAATTTATGAGCCTACCAAAGGCTCTATTAACATTTTTAATCAAATCGACTACATCATCTGTCGAGTCAAAGAAAAATCACTCCTACCTGACTCGAGGTCTTACGGAGGTGCATCTATCACAGTAATCATAAGATAGTCTCTTCCAAGTTCACAATGAGGACTTTGACTAACTTAATAAGAAGAGAGCCAAACTTAGATGTAAGAAGAAACTATAAATGGAACAACTGTGCTACTCTACAATCGATCAGAGACAACTACCAATTATCAGTTACGAAATTTCTCCGAAACCTGGATCCGGGACTTTCTCCAGGAGGCACCTGGCGGAGACAATGAAATGGATCCTTTCGGCAGCAAATGAGAGTATCGGAACCTGGTCCCAGCACTGTTTAAAAAATCTATACATCCAGATGTTCCCGTCCTCATTAAATTACAAAGGGAACTAAGATTACAACTGGAAAATACGTCTGATCCGGACAGGAAACAAATCTTGAAGTCTAGAAGATCCAGCCAGAAAACCATAAAGATTTTGAATAAGAAGCACGCCACTACCTACTTGATCTAAGAGCTGCAGAAGTTGAACAGTTAAGACTCATCAAAAATGTTCACTGCAATCCGTCTGTTCAACACAAGAAAACAAACGAACAAACTCAAACTCCATGACGGAAATGGAAGATTCTTAACAAATCCCAAAGATCAGGCTGGAATATATTACATCGTATTTCGAGGATATATTAACTGTCTGCGAAGAAATCTCTGATCATACTTGTAGATTACGCCATTCAACTTGATAAAGTTATCACACCTGGCGAAATCTCAAATGCAATGGTCAAACTTAGAATGGTCGCTCCCCTGGACCGGATGGAATCAATTGAGAACTTGTCAAATATGGGGCACCTGCACTAACAGACAAATTGCAGAACTACTTAACTCTATGTTTTTTCTTGTTTTTTAATTTTTTGTAGACGGGGATCTGTTGCCTAATTTTGAATTACTAACCTCAGATAACTTATCTAACACATTTTACCTTTAAAATGATCTTATTTTTCGAATTTAAATTCTTTATATATTAATTTAATTTATTAACAGTGTCCCTTTCAAGATGCCGTTAAATTAAGTGATCCTTTTGTCCATTCCAATCTCCAGAGGTTAGTTTTGGAATCCTGGATAAATCTCCAAAAAGGTTGAAGGTTTCTTATTAATCTCCACAAAAGCAGATCTCCAGAAATAGTTTGACTTCTGGCCAGAAACAAATTCGTCTGCCTTTTTGAGATATGATTATTTAAGATTTGCCGGCGTCATTAAAAAATAAATTATTCCTATTGAACTGACATTAAGTCATTGTAACCACATGTAAGGTCCACTTCATCTCTGTACTTGTAACCTGGATATCTGCCCATGTTGTCTTCCATCTTTGATTAATCTCGAAAAAATCATTTTAACATTGATTTAAAAATTTCACAGCGGACTGTTAACGGTCCCTAACTGCACTGTTAGTTATTGTTGTATAGCATGAGAACCCGGGGCAATCTTTGTGTCCAGGCTGATAAGTCAACTTATCACTCAAATCAAATGGTTACGGAGCCATTAATGAAATCCTTGCACCCATAAAGTAGACTAGGCAGAACAACTCCCTTGAAGATGAACAGGTAGGTGTCAAGGCTAACGTGTAACTTTCGTGTACATAGGATTGACTAAAGGCTCTTTTCCTCCATCCTTATGTCGTCAATGTTATCTCCACCTGTCCATAGTCCAGTCCCAAATAGTGCAGATTGTGTGCATTGTTCATTTTCTGTGTATTCCTGTTTCAGGTACTTTTCCCACGGCTTATTCAGAGTTCGCATGATTTTTTGGAATTCCTTGCTTTTATGATTTCAGAATTTTATAGAAACAGTCTGCACAGCCTCTTCCGATACGAAAATCCACTGCTCCGGAATCAGAAAGTCATTCTCCTCTATATTTATGCTTAGCCTTTTGAAATTGATACGTTCATTCACTTTCGCGAAAGAACATATTAAGCTAAGTGGCCTGTATCTCGCCGAATCTCTCTTTGGCTTCCCTGGTTTTGGAATCATCCTCACTACAGCTTATTCACCATCAAAATTTCACGTTGGTTTATTACCAACCACTATTTCAACTTTGTACTAATTACTTTCAAAAAAATTTTAAGACACGAACATCAAAAAAGAATTCAAATAGAACTATGACCCGTCAACTCGAGGCAATAAAAAATAATTTAATTACAATATTTTATTATTCTATTTAATTTTTTTCAACTTCATTAAATCCAGGAATCCTGATGAAGTATTACACCTCCAAATATTAAGGAAGCTAATCCACGAAGAAGTCATATACGTGTGTTCCAGATGGTATTCCTAGAATTCTGCTAAGCTTCTTGGAGATAATGCAATCAGATCAATTACTTGAATTTTTACTTTGTCCTAAATAGAACCCACATATAATACCCGTCGTAAAATCAGGAAACCGAAAGTCTCACCTTCATCTATCCTCCCGATATCCCTGACGTGTGCGTTATCGCGCCTCGTGGAAAAACTTGTGTTTTGGAAAATTAAGCCTCATTTTCCATTATGTCACTACCAACACGTATTTACATCGAAGCGTTCTAAAAAAACACTTAATTTTTTATAACCCCGGGAACACCGAGAAAGAAAGACAAAAGAGTCAAACAGTTAGGTGATCCCAGTCCTTGCAATCAATTGTGCCATTCGACGTCTGTGATCTTCCATCGTCCCCACTACTTTCCGGAAGAGCCTTCTCTCTGTCTTGCAGAGGAATCCGATCGGGGATGGGAATTTCTTATCCAATCGGTTTTCTCTTGCCATGGAAAGGATCAGGCGAAGCGGGTTTCCATCATCCTCACAGACGCGAAGAAATCCGGAGCCACAACTACGGATCTTAGCTTCCATGAGTAGTGGGTCAACTGTTGATCCATTACGTGGAGAAAGCTGATGTATTGAATTGACTCTGTGGACCATAGATTCAGATAGCGCGAATCTCCATGCAACGGACTTAATTTCAATGGCACAATTCATCTTAAAGGCTTCAAAGAACCCAAGCGGCATCTATGGCGTTTGATTCAGTCCCGAGAATCCTGCTAAAAAAAAAAATGGTCTTCAACGTCTCCATCCATATGACTTTGAAGCCAATTTTCTTACTGGCCGGGGGTTCTTAACCGACTTACCCTGCCCTGGGGGGTCTGATTCAATTCTTCTAACATATGCTGACGATTTAATTATTACAAACAGAAACAGATACGTGGATATGTCAAAATCAGAACTTCATTCACGCATGGACGACCTCGGGGTTTGACTGTCTTAGAACCGAATTTCTATATTTAAAGATAGTGGAGGTGGATAAGAGGGGAAGTCTCGGAATTGAAAACCATGTTATATAACTACGGTCAAAAGAATCACATTCCAGAACCTACTGAGAAAAAAAAATTTTATTCATTTATATAAAACATTGATAATCCACGTGGCACATCGCTCTGTAGAAATTTTTGAATCTTATGTTAAAATTATTTTTTTCGGAACATTGAGTCTGATATAGAATTTATACTAAGATTGTGGGAGTTGTTGAGATGAGAATATATCACCAAGACATTTGCAGACAAAACCGGAATTTTTTTCGAACAATTGATAATAAAAGTCACTGTTTAATTTATGCAATTGGCATGGCATTGTTACTAAGTTCCATGGATGTATCTCGTTGGAAGGGTAGAAATTTCCACGCTTACATACAAGTATAGAACCCTCTAAAGTATTGAACAAGTCCTTTTTTGAAATATACCATAAATCTTTCTTGGAATCTACTATAAGTTCTTTCATTTATTTATTATATGTCTTTCTTCTGATTTACAATTCCAATTCCACTATTTCTTCCAGTTGAAGTTAGTTTTAGATTAACATCAGTTTCCTTCCGTGAGTTTTCCCTCTATCAAGATGAGAATATGGTTAAAGTCGCCACTCGTGAATCGTGGGGATATTAAGGTGGCAAATGTATGGTGAAATACGTTGCACTCTCATTATGGGAAACCCTCAAGTGGGGTAGGAAAGAGGTATACTTTTTTTGATGCAGTGGGCGCCTTTTAATAAAAATAGCTCAACTGGTTTTTCTTAGAATTTGATGAGATACTTAGCTGAACAGAATCCATCGACCTGGCAGATAGGAGTGAGGAAATCAAACCCAATCTCGGATTGAGTGACAGCACTAACAAACTTGTTACTTTTTCGATAAAAAATAAATTTTTAGTTACATAATTCAACCACCAAAATTTCTTGATTTCACACTTGCTAACTCAACCGTTATAGTTCCGTGGAGACATTGGGTTTCATTCGAGACAGTTTGATCACTTGACGCTAACGTAATAAAGAGATAAAGAACAGAGGAAAGAAAGAGAAATCTTAGAACTAAAGGCCACCGGGGAAATAGATTCCATATTGTAAGTGACATAGCATTAAAATTCACAAAAATAAAGCAAATCATGATTTGAGTGTTTTCTGAGTAAAAAAATGAAAATGTGATTTATGATAAAACGTTTAGTACTAACGGAAAAGAGGATTTTTCGTAAATATTTTTTTCATCACAAGATCCTTCGTAGATTAGAGTCTTCTCCAGTGTCCTCCGCAATTGTCCCTAATACTTTTGAAATCCAGGAATGATGGTTATACTATTTTCATAAAATTTGACATCTTCGCCACGAGTTGTCCGACCAGAATTACTAGTCGATCTTCTAGTGTGCCAAAATCCGATAGATGGAGTATTCGACTCTTTCTGGTACAACACAGTAGTTAAAAGTGATCTTCGTACCTTCTCCTTGAACATAATTTTCTGGTGAAGATTACATTATGAAAACTATTCTGCCAATGAATGAAGTGATCTCCGACAGTTGGAAATGAAGAAGGCGTTCCTACATCTCCACCTTTCTTCTGAAGCGGAAGTCTGTAATGGAGTTTTTGAAGATGGACTTAGTCGGAATAACCATATGTTCTCCCTTAGGTTCCTTCCTGGGATTAATTAGTTATGACTGTTTGTGCTGGGCTTACCAAAGATTGTAAGCCTGTAGTTAATTATAATAATAAATGCAATTTCTCTAAATTTAGATGCCATAAAATGCCATTTATAGAAATTTAGTTGCAATAAAAAATTTCCCTAGCTATGACTGTTTTCGTTAGATAAACACAAAAGGTAATTCAAAGGTTTCATAGACATTATCTGAGAGCTATCTTGATTGCATCTAATTTTCCAGTAGTCGACTATTTTTTATTGAAAAGTATTATTTTTAAGTCCATATATAAGGATCACTGTATGTGCATAAATTAACAAAAACATTTCCGCACCTAGTTTTAGTTTCCGCTTGCAGAGGAGTGCTTGGTTGGTAAGTATTTTAGGTCGACATGATTTACTTTATCAACAAATTTCTTTTATGCCAGCTCTCTTGAGTTCACTTCACTGCATAGCAGTCCTTCTAGGTGTGCATCTCCTAATTTCTAACATATTCTTAACTTTTTTCCCATATTATTACTTTGACAGAAAAGTGAAAACTATATTAATATTAATTGTAGAGGTCTGGGGATATAGCCTTGTGGGACTCCTCTCTTCAGCTCTACCACATTCAACACGTATCGTCCATGCATAGGGATTCCTTCCGTGCATGAAATTTTGTCAATTTCACCAAATATAACAAAATTAATGTTCGTGATAACTGGAAGAGCAAAGCCCGATGTTTCTCGTTATCAAAAGCCTTAAATTGTCAAGAAATATGACAAACCAGTTGATTCTATGCTATTGACTGAAAACAAATGGAAATATGATAACAACTAATGTCTTATTGAGTGTCACATGCCATTACGTTAACGCGACATTATGGTCATTATTATTAACTCAATATCAACTTAATTCTTGAAGGCCTCAATTAGATCTCATTTCTCCTCGTGCGTTTTCTGGGATCAACACAACTTTCTGTGGGTGGGGTAGTTTCGAGAATAGGAATTGGAGAAAGGTGATGTATACCCTTCTCATAAGCACGTCATGGCTGTGTATTGTTGAGAGTTCATGCTTGCAACAGGGTAGTAAATCCCTTTCCATTTTGTCAGATAAGGTCTTCAAGTGATGAGGGTATAGTTTTTCCATTTCCCGAGATGACGTACAGCATAGCTGACAGATGGCTCAATGAATTGTTGTACAATAATTTCAAAGCTGGAAAGAGGTTTTTAATGCACCAAAATAGTTTTGATTATCCCTAGCTTTCTTGAGCAGTTTCCAGAGACATCATCGACGTGAGATGAAAAGGACATGTGTGTGTCGAAGGTGATCCCCAAGATTTTCAGTTTCTTCGTAAAAGGTATTTTTTGTCTAGTTGATAAATATATTCCACTGTCATTTATGCCGTTATCAGTTTGAAAATAACGGGTTCCCAATAACGTAAAATATATTCTCAAGTAGAGATTTCAATGCACTTTTATTTTTTGCCAGTTCCACAACAGCAAACATGATGAGTCAACGACGACTAAAACATTCATATAAATAATTACTGAAGTTTACTAACAAGTTTGATTGATTTATTTTCTGAATATCTTCTGAGATCTATAGGATCTGCGATACAACGGGCTTTTGGACCTCGGGCAATAATTGAAGTAATAGGTGGCTTTGTTGCCATCAATTTTTTGACTAGCTAATAAATAACCAATACTTGGCAATAAACACATTTGTTTAAAACAGAGCGGATCTCTTCTCTCATTATGTTGTAGAAACTGTTCGCCACATACTATTAAGTCAATCTCGGCCAAAATGGTTTTTATTATGCTCAGACTTCAATAAAAAGCAGATACACTACTTCAATTATCGTTAATTTCAGTTCCTTATTTTCAACTGCAAAGAACCGTAATTTTAGACCATCCTTCAGTAAAAATGCTTTACAGTCTTCAAAAACAAATTTATTCGGTAGTTCTCTTAATCGAAATCGTTGTTTCCTGTCTAATGAATTTTCCACTATTGATGAATTTTGAAATTTCTAAATTTTTCAAGCTGTTCCCTTAGAATTGACGAAAGGTCTGTTTTATTTATTCTTCATAAGAGTATGACTTGAGTGTAAATATGGTTGTTGATGAAAGCTCATAGTGCTATTAACCTGATTATGGTTTTTTGCAAGGACATTATTGGATTAAGAAAATAAATTCGATTAAACATTATCATACTCGTTATCGTTGAGTACCATTATCCTTAGGATCCGTCGCTTTAGATTCCGAATGAATACACACATTATTGAAGGACGAAAGTCGTAGTGACAAAAACCGCCAGAAATAATGTAGGAACAGTTCTAGTACAGTTGTATTAATCTCACCAGTGAAGGTACCTTGCAGAAGCACAGGAAACCAGAACATTGTTAATTGTATATTTAACCCAACCTAATATAGAAAATTAATTTAAAAATAACAAGAAGGGCTATGGCTAAGACAAAAGAATTGGAATAGCCATACTCCGAGGGAACTCGTTCGCAATCCACGCAGCAGGCTTCCTCAACTGATATTTTGTTTAATTGTTAAAAAAAATTTTTAATTAATTTAAAACAATGAAAATTAATTTAAAAATTTATAATATTTATAATCTTTAATAGCCGCCTTCCTTTCTTTCTTCTGATGATATTTATTGATAGATTTTGCAGACTTATTCTTCATTCTTTCATTCAAAACAAGTTGTCGTTTGGTCTTCCTTGTAACAAACTGAGGATGTTGTCCCTTCTCCAACATTTCAATCTGATTACCTCGGAGTGTTGCATTCACCCTCCGTTCATACAACTTGTCCTTCTCTGACTTCTCTTGTTGTTTACGACGAGTCAATATTCCCTTAATTCTCAAACTCTCTTCCTCACTGATGTTCTCCTTTAGTTTGGCTACAGAATTGAAGACTCTTCCTTTATTTTATCACTTAGGAATTTATACGCATTCACGATCATACTCCCGCCATACTGAGTGCTTTCACTATGAAATCGAGGATCAATACCCCCTTGTTTTATTTGGGGCTTCCTTTTTGGTTTTTTGGAAGATATCTCCATAGGACCACTACTTGTTGATAATTGCCTCTTTTTACAGCCAAACATTTGATCGAATTTCTCTCTTCCATACATGTCCTTTATTTCGTTTATGTCTTCAAATGAAATTGTTGAGAATTCTATTTATATAATTATAGTTACTTGAATTATCTGACCAAAGAATATTGCCACTCATTTACCACCACAGGAGTCACAATTGCACGTGATTGTTATTATTATTTTATTTTTTTGATTAAATATTTATTAATAATTTAAAATTATTATTTCAATATTCTGGTTGTAAAAATTGAACATACCATATTTCGTAGCCTTGGCTGAACGGAACTTCGAATCCGAAAGATGGACTATTCAACAAAAGTCAATTCTCCCAAACTGATCCCACCAGTGAGGCGAATAGTTTTCTGGCACTATACCCTGACTAACTCCACTAGCAAATAATACTATTATGGCAAAGAATACTACAGTTCAACCGCTGCCCCAATAGAAAAGCTCCCCAAATACTGCGAGTAAAATAATTTATTCATTAAAAATTTTATTTATTAATTAAGTAGTAATCGCTAATTTTCCCCAATATTGTATTTTTAGTCTAAAATCATTATATTCTCAAAGTGCTTCAGGACAAGCATTTAATAATCAATTTTGACAACTGTGACATCAACGTTATCAATAATTAAAATTTGTCGATTCTGTAAGAACATTTCATTATTAATTCTTTGTAACCAATTTAAGATATCACAAGTCATCCATGCATTCTTGGATGCATATGTATAAGTTAATATTGGTACTCTATAATTCTCAGTTCTTATAATTTAAGGCATCTAGGTGATTTAAACTTTCTAGCAGGGTTGTTAGATTTAAATCATTTGATTTTAATCAACAACAAAATAATTATTTAAATCATTAATTTTTTTAATGTCTGAAAGAAAGCGTGATGCCTTGTGGGTTCACTTCGATAAACGTATTATTTCTGGAAAGACCGGGAGTCGAGCCAGATGCCGTAATTGCGGGAAGGAAGTACAAGGTCTCGTATCTCGGATGAGGCAGCATCATTTGTTATGTCGAACTAATATTGATATCCTTGAAAATCCGTCGAAACCTGAAAGTGATTTGATCAGCGAATTCCTCCCAAGGATGAGGGACCAGTCTTTAATCAATTTCGTTACTGCGATGACGTCATTGAAGAAAATTTTAATTGATATGCAACTCGCTAGATACATATATTCCAGTAACACTACTTTGCTGCTGTAGAACATCCGGGATTTGTCAAATTCGTCCAAATACTTCTTCCTGGGAATCGTTGACCCTCTCGTCATCAAATTGGTGGTCCATTGCTCGATCGTGTGTACGACCAAATACATGAAGATTGTCGGCAAAGATTCCGGACAAGACAGTGTCTATGATGTTGGACGGGTGGAGTAACATTCATAATGAACCTGTTATTTGTGTGTCAGTTGTAACATCGGTGGAGAAAGCTATCTAATTGACAATGTGGACACCTCTGGGTCTAGCAACATTTTAGAAAGTGAAAACTCGAGCAGATCAAGCATTAACATCATTTCACTTACTTGCGAATCTAATGGGCCTAACATGTTGTGGGAGATCTCTTTCAACTGCTGAGATTGACCTGGCCTTGGAGTATTGTGCTGAACATTATGAATATGCTCTTCCGACTCTGATTAATTTCAGAGCAAAAGCTAATCCATTCAAACTATACATGTTCACTCCGAATTTATTGAGCAAAGTATCACCTATAGCTTGGTGGGAGTCGAACTCTTATCACCTTCTGAAGTAATTTCACACTGCAAAAAATTCTTGGAGCAGTTGCTTCCACAGGTGGAATAGAACAAATTTTTTCGACTTTTGGATTCTTACATTCAACTGTACAAAATAGGCTGGGAATTGAAAAAGCTGTTTACAATCTTTTAAATCTGTTCAGACACCTGGAGCAGCTGCTTCGACCGCGGAAAACCTAAAAATCAAGAAATATTCTTGCCTCGGGGATCGCTACCGATTTACTCCTGTTGCGACCGAATCATCGGGAGCCGTTGGTCCAATGACGGCTGAATTCTTGCAAGAACTCGGAGGATTGCTTGCCAGAAAGAAAAGGGATCAACGAGAAGGGCTATGGCTAAGACAAAAGATTGGAATAGCCATACTCCGAGGGAACTCGTTCGCAATCCACGCAGCAGGCTTCCTCAACTGATATTTGTTTAATTGTTAAAAATTGTTAAATTATCTTTTAAATAAATACGATTTCCATTTTTTTATTTTTATTTTACTTTGTTTCAGAATAAAAATCATTTAATTAAAAATCTGATTTAAATCAAAAAATCCTATTTAAATCAAAAAATCAGATTTTTAACAACCTTGGTTTAAATGCACATAAATGGTTCATGTTGCAAAATTAGACCATGAATTCATCAGAAAGGTTTCTTCTGTTTTCTCCATTAAATCAATAAAAAGTTCTCCATCATATGCTTTTCACGTTCTTGCTTTCCAGTCTCCAGTATTGAATAGGAGTAAGTTCTGTGAACACAATGATCCACATAAAACGCCTTAGTTCTATATTTTTGCACCTCTCTCCTCAGTTTGAGCATAATGTTTATTATTAAAAATTTCATACTTTTATTATCGATTTTTATTGTGAATATCTGGTCATTCAATAATAAGACTTTGTGTTTGATAAAACGATTAAAAATATCATTAATAGCAATTGGGATTGTCATCAAAACTAATAAGTAGAGAACATTAAGATAATCTGCGGATAAGTGAGTTAGTTCATGATGNACATTCAAAAATATTCAAACCCTACTTTTCTAGATCTTCAAAAAAATACAACTTCAACCCCTGATGTGGGGATTATCAGTTCTTTTAAATCTTCATATTCAAATGTCCTCTATGAAACAATTTTTATCGCACGATATTTATGAAAATTATTTTGAGACATTGTTAAAATAAATATGCGATAAGTTGTCGTATTTGTTGTAGAAGCCTAAAGTCGGTAACATCAATGTTGGAATAAATAGATGAATTTAGAATGTTCCCGAAATTGCTCGAGCATAAAATCTGAACTTTTGGAGACTCATATTTCAAGTTCAATGGACATCAAATTTAGTGGAAGCGAAAATAACACAAATTATATGATTGGTGTAATGAAATTAAAATCATAATTTTATAGACACAATAAATACAATGAATAATCTGAAAATTCATTATTTAATGCTTGTCATGAAACACCAAGAGAATATTATGATTTCTGACTGAACGTATCCAAGAAATTACGGAAAAAAATATCGAGGAAAATTAGTGATTATTATTATTATTAAAAATTTAAAAACACCGACAAATTAAATAACTACATAGCCGTCAGGTGATTCCGACCATCTCATTCTTGCTCGGTGTTCCTCCCGGGTTCCAACGCATTTCCGGATTGAACGTGGGTTTCTTACTTTTTTGGGTGGTAGTAAGGCTCCAGTTTTCCTCACTAATTCCTCAAATGGTGTAGGGTTTAGTGGTGTCTGTGAAAACTTTTGCAGAGCCTTACTTTTGAAGGAACTTGGTCACTGACTAGTTTTTCCAGCAGTCACTCTTCCTCTTCTTCCATATAGGAAATTAGCAATTCAGACTTTCAGGTTGTTTGGGATTTTTTACGTAGAGATCTTCTTTATCAAAAGCTTTCTTAGACAGTGTCGAAAGTTTTTTCTAAATCGATGGAGCATATCAATGACTTCTGATGAGGTTTGCGTTTTAGGCCATCCTTGATAAAATTTGTAAGGCATGTAAAATGAGTTTCTGTAGAGTGCCCTTTTCTGACTGCTTTTCCAAATTTTTTGATGTAACACATAGGAAAGATATTAGTCTGAATGAGGCTGGTGATCCCTTTGGTCGCCCGGGTTTCAGAATTGGTCGTATGTTTGATTGCTTCCACATGGAAGGAATACAATTTTCGTTGATTGAAAAGTTGAAAATTTTGGTGAGGGCCATGATAACATGGAGGCCTATGTTTTTCAGAACTATTGCAGGGATTCCGTCCGGACCACAGGAATAAGTCGACTTTTGACCATTGACCATATTCTGTACGCTCTCCAAAGAGAGGACAATCGGGGAGGTAGCTATTTTAGGTTTAATGGCTAGGATGGATGGACCTTCGAATTTCTTGTGTGGGATGAAACTCGTGGAGGCGTAGTACTTGGTTAGTTTATTTAGGAAGATCTTGTTTTCCATTTCTTCACGTAAGGGCGTGTTGTCAGCGTTGATAAAGCTT
The DNA here is from genome assembly GCA_011109175.1 of Dicyema japonicum. Taxonomy (NCBI): domain Eukaryota; kingdom Metazoa; phylum Dicyemida; class Rhombozoa; family Dicyemidae; genus Dicyema; species Dicyema japonicum. The sequence continues at coordinate 639,034 of RDEW01000003.1, read as the reverse complement.
CTAAGTGTTTTCCACATTTTTGTAGGGGAGTTCTGCTTGTTTAGATTGGACATGAGGTTTTTCCAAACTTTCTCTTGTTTCTTCTATGAATTGTTCCTGATCTCTCTTTCTAAAGTACTAATTCTCAATCTTGTTTCCCAAGATGGTTTTTGGAGGCTTTTTAGGTAATTTCTTTCTTTTATGAGTGGATCGGCTCTGAGAGGAGGCATCTTTCTTGAGGTCAGTGGCCTTCTTTTAATACAAATATTCATTCCCTCGCGTACCACTCTATTAAAATAGTGTAGTGCTTTATAGATGGAGTTGAAATCGGATAAATGAAAGTCAAGAAGATATTAGTCGACAAAATTTGAGAACTTTTTTCGACAGTCGGTAATGAAACAGGTTTCTTTACAATTGACACTCTTCCTTCAAACGTAGTCATAAACGGGATTATGGTAACTGCTGGACTCGTATAGCACTGTCCATTTTGTTAATGTTGCGTGTTTGGTGAGGCAAGAGTGAAATCGGGGGACGATGTCCTGTCATTCGCTCTGTAGAGAGTCCTTGTATTGAATGCAGGGCTGTTTAATATTACCAGGTCATCCAGATTTGATAACAATTGGTTTCCTCTGACATCGCATGGTTGGTTCTTAGGTAACATATTTTTTGATTCGTCGACGTCTGAAAAAGAGAACCTGAATTCCTTGGGGCATGAGTTAGGCGGTGGTACATACACATTCAATATGTTTATGTTTCCGATACTTGTCTTGACTGAAATACCAATATATTCGACGGGAGAGATGAGGTTGACAAAAGTTTCGTTTGCGTACGGAATTTCTTTTTTGATAAGAGTAAGCAGTCCACCACCCCGCCCAGCTGGGCGGTCACGCCTGATAACGTGATAGTTTAGGAAGACGGGAGTGGAAGAAGATGTAGTTTTACTTGTTTCTTGGAGAAGGCAAATGTGAGTATTTTACTTTTTAAGAGGTTTCTAAGTTCGAGGATTTTCCCTTTCACCCCATTTATGTTTAGTTGAATCAAAATAAGGGGTCTTGGAGGTCCATGATTAAGATTTACATCGCCGGAAAGCATTAGGTAGGCTTCCATCAAGACAGGAGAGAGAGGCCAGTGGGTCGACCGTCCAAGAAGGACATTCCTCTTGGAGTGGACGTAGTGGATGGTTCTTTTGTCTGGGATGTATAATCCACAGTTTTCGACACCAAAAACGGCGAACCACATGACGCTAATTCAAAATTCTCCCGTTAATTTTTAATTAATAAATAAATGGCTTATTAATTTTTAACATGCAATTTAATTAAAAAATAAAATATATTATTGAAAAATTGATAAATTATGTTACTCTGTTTTGGGGCGCTTTTCTATTGTGGTAGGAGTTGAACTGTACTTAGTTGTATTTTATAACAGTATTAGAGATCAATTTACTGACGCACCAAGTTTTAGTGGAAATAATTAAGATAATTATTTAACACGGCCATCCATCCAACGTGGACCCCGCCGACATTATCGACGTTCCGTTGCCTCTCACGATTGCAACAGAGATCAACTGGAGAGGCCAGCGGGTCTCATGTGCGTCGTGGCTTTTTAGTGTAGCTAAGCGTCCAAGTTTCTTTAGTAAGCGAAGCGATTTTCCCCTTATTCCTCCAGTTGTCTCGACCACAATGGGATAAAACGATAATCTGTCGCGTAGCGCTTCGTATTTCTTCTTAGCCCTAATTGTTTTTCCGCGGCATGTAGTGTGTCTACCGCACTCCCGACAATGTTGGACGGGCAAAGTGTGTCGACACAAGTAGCGTCCCAGACCAATGGTTTCCCCTTTTCTAACGGGGTTTCCAGCAAACTCCAGGGCTCGCTTGACAATTCCGTTGATCGCATTGTGTCTTGAGAATTATTCTGCACTTCTTCGACAAGATGGTGTCCATAACAATCGACGGTAACGCCACACCGCATTTGTGAGTCCGGCAAATCTCCAGTCCAAGTCTGGTGGAGATGCCGATGCGGACAGTGTCGTTGTCAAGGGTCCCGACACTAGTGCGTTGATCCAAGCGCCACTCCATTCGCATCTTCCAGTGACTAGACAGGCACGTCTGTGTTGGTTTGATTGGTTCAGAAGCCTCTCATATTTATCGTACAGATGGTCCTGAAACGGTCTTTTTGCTCAGGCATCATCCCTTTCAAATGCTCCATATCTGTGATTTCAGATGATTCTGTTTGGAGTTGGAGAATCATCCTGATCAGGAGTCGGACAGATACACGGGGCAAGCCAGATCTTTCGGTGAATGGATTCCTAGTCCGTCCAGGCTAACGGGTAGTGTCGCTTGGCCCCACCCTCGGTCGTCAAATTTCACATTGGTGATACGTTCAATAGTGGTCTCGAAGAGGGAATCGATATCATCTGTTACTTTTTCATGTAGCAGGGTGCCCCCGAAGAACGTAGTTAAGTTTCTGTGCTGATAAGGCGTTTCTCAGCCGGAATAAGGAGGTATGTGCGTCCATCATTTACAGACGTTCTTTTTGGTTAATGTTTGGAAAGCATGAACTGCTGCTTCACAACCCCTGGGGGTGCCGACCGCTAATTGGTTCGGTTGTTGCTGTGTTATTCAGCGTAGGCAGGATCGCTCTTGCATACAAGTTTTGAGGTCACCGACGAAAAGTTTTCGACGGATCGCACTTCTTAATGTCTGAGTGTCCGAGATGATCTGTGTTGACTTCTCATGGTTTTGGTTTTTGTTGATGGGCTTTTCGGTGTCTGCAAATAGGTTCCTTGAGAAAAATTTGTGGATATTCTCCTTTACTAATGACGTAAGTGATTTCTTTTCGTTCCCCCTCATATGGGGTATGCATAGTGTGAATGGAGCAAAGCAAAATAATAGTACCCAATCCTCAGAGTCATCCGAATAGACTGCCCTTTCAATACACTCAATTAGGCAGTCCGCGATATACGTACGGGTAGCTTTGGGGATCCTGATCAGGAACCTTGGTGTGTGTGTCAGGTTTGAGATCAATGATGGTCTTGTGGAACATGTTCAGAAGGGTAGCGTAGGGCTGAGTATGTCGTATTATCTGGTAGGAGACATGACCGACAGTGCCAATCGGAAATGACAGCCAGGGCACTTTTAGTCATTCCGGCACAGGACATGTGGAAGCCACACGAACAGGCCATGCAATGTATCATCCACTTTCTTTTGTTCATTATGTTACATTTTTTGCAGATCTCATCTTTTGAAATTTTCTGCATGTTCTTTTCTGATTTTCCTTTCTTTGTCTCTTCTTCTCTCTTATCACTACAACGACCAATTGCGTAATTATACAAGTTTTAGTGAATTTCGCCTCATTATCTTTTCAAAGGCATCTCTTTTTCAAACTCTTTAGGAAGATTTTCTGCTATGATTTTTTAATAAAGTGGTTTTCCAAATTCACAACAAGCCAGGGGACAAAAAATTCTCAAAGAAATTGAAAATTCACTAATATGTTAAAGACCATCGGAATACTCAACCATTTAAAACTACGAAATGACATCATTGTTCATTATAAGGATGTATACATTCTTTGGTAAGAGAAAAATTGTTATAGAAAATTCCCTCGAAATTTAAAAACTGGTTCATAATCGTCAACCGAGAAAAAACAGTCTATATCTGGATAAAAAACAAAATAAGACTTACAACTATTTCGTTCTCCCAATGCTAACTTACAATTTGGGCATCTATGTATTAACTAAAGTTCAGTTTGGCCACACGTTGCGAAATTATTTTCACTGGGCGTCTCCATCGGCCTCTGCCGTGTGCATCCGTTCGTAGCTCTTCTAAGACTTCACACACATTTAAGTTTTCTTTCAATTCTATTCAGATCCTTTCAGAGCCACAAGGAGAGTGACTCTAGGCCTTCTCTGAACGATGGTTTGTTCTCTGTTTAAGTAATTGTACATTATTATATTGGAGGGGCGTTCATCGGAAATAGCGTCATATTCATTCTCTAATTCAACATATGCGACATTGCTATTTCAGATTTTTTCTGCTAAGACTGACTGTAGCCTTGAATGCAAACAGTCAAGAGGAATTTCTTGCCTCTTGGTGCGATTCCACAGCATTCGTCACTTTTAATTATTGACATTGGTGCTATTTTATTTATAAAATAAATGTCATTTGCAAAGCACATTCTCAGCTTGGCCCTTTTGATAATCTTTTGGTGAAATTCACTGACATCCACTTATTCATTTCTCCAATATGACTTGAATACATAATTAACTCTTCATCCAATGGCTGAAGATATGGAGTTGTAAAAAATTTAATTCAAAAAATCGTGCTAAATTATCCCGAAAATAAGTTACTGTTAATTGAATTTTCCTCTTGTTGATTTTGAACTTGTTCAAGTGATTTGACAATCTCATTGATTCCTTTGTTATTCTTTCTGACTAGGATCTCCAAAAGTGTCGGCATCATGTTCTTTTTGTCATTAAAACTTTTTGTAATTAAAATTAGCCCATAGACTTATTTTCGGAAAACATCTGTATAATTTCTTATTTGTAATCTCCTTGGCCAACTAAGGTCGAGTAATACGTAATTGTTTTCGATGAAATACATCCATTTTCTTGAGCTCTAGCTCTGTGACCCCCCATGACACATATCCACCTGTGAGACCAAACAGCATCTGCGGTTGAACGTCCCATTCTGACTTTTAACTGAATAAAATTTTTCATTGATAATATTAATCTGCGAAAATGTTTCTTTTGATTTCTAAGAAATTTCCCACGTCGTTAACTATTTGATATACCGTTATTTCTACATCATATAAAGCCATTTCCATATGGGCTGGATTATCTTCGAAGTGTCTCTTGGCAAAGAGGAATCTCGAAGTATTACATGAAGTTGATCATTTTACCATCTTCGTAGGCGAGCCATCTTTTCGCCTGCCCGAATATATCAACGACCTGAGTCTTTACGAGCCTAAATTTATTCCGACTAACAAAACCTGACCGAAAATTTAATCTTAGCAGATAGTGGGATTTTCACCAACAATTATCTCACCAAATTCTTGGACGGTTCACACATAGTCTGTTGGTATTTATAACCCATAAAAATAAAAATGGTGTCTGTCTTGTCGTTTCGTGTATGCTGGCATCGTAAATATATACGATTCGGCTTAGACAAGGCAGATAACTTCCAAAATTGGCTTCATATGCTGTTGTCAAAAATAGCCATTCTTGATTGAATCTTTTTTTAAATAAAAAAACATACCTCTCAATGAACTTACTTGCGCGGGTACAACCAAAAATGTGCTTAGGCCGAATTCATCCTTGAGTTCTTAAACTCCTTCCTATTATCGGTATGCAGTACACCCATAGCGATGAAATATAATTCTTGTAAAATATTATTTCTTCAGATGTTTTCAAAATTGGTGGGTCAACCAACTCAAACTTCAAAAAAGAATCTTTGTAAAAAGAATCGATGACGATATGAATCTGACAAATATCAAATTACTGTATACCCAATAATAATTGTAGTTTCTTTCCGAATAGCGCCTTAAATAAATTAAATAGGAAGGATTTCAGTCCCGTGGTTTTATCCAGGATTGGATTGAAAGGCGGACTTGTCATCCGCTTTGACTGGCAAAAATTAGACTGTCTAATGACATCACTGTTCTCGAAACATTTTTCCACGTAATAGACTAAATAGCCTATTGCTGCCAATATGAATCAAGTTATGCTCCTCCTAATATTTAGAAAAGCCAACGTATACCAGAATTGCACGTTTTTTCATTTCTACCTCATTCGAAGAAACAATTGTAACCTCGAATTATTTTGCTAAACAGTAAACGAATTATACAAACATCAATAAACTTCAGCCCTCTCAAATATTAACGATTCAGCAAGTCGACGATATCTTATCTTGTTAATCTATCCAGATCTTCAGTGAAATATCCGTAGATATGATAATTTTTTATTATTTCTTCTTTCTTTAAATTACAACACAGTAAACCTTATTCAAGCAAGTAGAATTATTTAAAATAAAATATTAAATCTCATAAATATAATAAATGTTAACTAATTAACTAATTGTCGACGTGGTTTTACGAAAAATACAGACACAACAATGAAGACTAATGAAGAAAGGAAGGAAAACACCTATCCATGTGAAAAGTGCAACGTAACTAATATGAGAAAAAGGATGATCGCTTGTGCAGCCTGTTCAAGATGGTATCACAGGTCTTGCGTAGGAGTGTCCAAGAAGGCTCTTATCAATATGACAAAATGGAACTGCCAACCATGCCTTTCATCTGGTACTGCTTTTTCTTACTCCAATCAAACTGCTTGCATTGAACCGTTTGACCCTACTCTCGTAGCAGATCCTGATGAATCTCTGAAACTGATCTCTTGAACGCGCTCGGACGTGACCATTCCTGTGAAGATTCCCAAAGGTGTGAGAACTGCTGTTGCCGAGGCTCTGATCTCCACCATCAAGGATGTTTTGAAGCCTGACGCCGTTTCTTCGGAATGGGTCAAATTTTTCCTTTTCCCGTCACTCACTCTTGGGATCAGAAGACCAACGGAAGCATCCACTTCTCTCGCAACGAATATCAAAAAGAGAGTTAGACTGTTTCTAAATGAACATAAAATGTCACTTACTGCTTTAAAATCAACTCAAATTGCACCCCGGAGTTCAAAGCGTCCGAAAACGGAGGAACTTCGCTTAATAAAGAAACTAATCAGGATGAAACTTATGGAAGGCGATATTCGTGGTGCTGTACGGCTATTAGTTTGTGATCCTGGGACACTTAAAAACATCCCTGAAACGCTCCTGTCTTTACGAGAAAAACACCCCGGATCCCCCGAAGACTTGAGAACTATAAAACCTTTCCACGAGGAACAATTGCTCGCCTCTAACGAAGATATAATCACCTCCCTGCGTTCATTTCGTCCTAGTAGTGGAGGTGGTATCGATGGCTTGAGACCCGGTCACCTACGTGATCTCACAGCTCCAATGATGGGATCTGTCGGAAAGGATCTTTCGAACGTTATTTGCGAACTGATCAACAAAATTCTTTCTGGATGTTTGTCTCCTTTCGGTCGAGATATGTTATTTTCTGCTAATCTTGTTGCTCTCCGAAAGCCTGACGGCGGTGTCAGACCGATTGCTATTGGAAACGTGTTTAGGAGACTTGCAGCTAAAGTCGCTTGCTTTTCTGGGGTTCAAAGATTACTTCCTAGTTTCAGTCCTATACAGATGGGCGTTGGAGTTCGTGGCGGTGCAGAGGCTTGTGTCCACGCAGTGAGGAGTTTTTTCACGTCGTCGTCCCAATGCAAAGAGGACGTTGTTGTCTGCAAAGTAGATCTTAAGAACGCATTTAATTCCATAAGGAGAGATCATTTATTGGAGTTATGCCAAAAAAATTTACCACATATTTGGGAGATTGTTCGCCTTTCATATTCTAATCCATCATCATTGGTTTTCCACGATGCCATCATTAAATCACGAACTGGTGTTCAACAAGGCGACCCACTTGGACCTCTTCTCTTTGCTTTGGGGATCCATGGAGTAGCCGCATGCTTAAAATCACCTTTAAATTTATGGTATTTGGATGACGGAATCATTGGTGGACATCCAGATACAGTTTTGGAGGACGTGCGTCGTTTGATATCTGAATTCGAAGCGATTGGCCTTTCTGTCAACAAGGCCAAATGTGAATTAATCAAGATCAATTTGAGTCCCGATCTGACTACTTTCTACAATGACCAGTTTAAATACACTCTCGAAAATTATGCATCGGTTCCAGTTGGGGAGTCTCTGTTCCTTGGTTCTCCTATATTCGAAGACCGAATTGTGGACGTGTTTAAAGAAAGGACAATAGAGCTCGGTACTTTTGAGACCCGTTTGCGGCATGTTGACAACCATATTGCCCTCTTCCTATTGAGAAACTGCTTGTCCATTCCAAGATTAAACTATTTACTAAGGACTGCACCATGTTATAAGTGTGATTCCCTTTTAATGGAATACTCTGATTGCCTCAAAAGATGTACTGAATTCGTACTTAACGTTTCCCTTGACACCCCTGGATGGATACAGACTCAATTACCGATATCATTGGGTGGAATCGGTCTTACTACTCCCTGCCAAATTGCTGGCCCGGCGTATTTTGCCTCAAAACTTTCATGCAAAAACCAAGTGGACTCAATTCTTTCAAAGCTTCCATCTCGGAAACTGTCCAATGACTTGGTTGAATACATGGACGTGTGGCGGAGTGAAGGGCTTAGCGAGCCGCGTAATCCAGACCAACAATCGTCTTGGATGATCCATAGATGGAATGCTCTGGCATCCAACCTAGTCAGCCGGCTCTCTGGACATCGCCTGGACTGTTTCCAAAATTCGAGGGAGGCGGTTGATGGATCTTGGCTTGGGGTTTACCCATGTCAAGAAGTTGGTGGATTGTTGGATGATGACTCCTTCGTACAGCTGTATGTCTACACCTCGGATTGCCTGTTTGCACCAAATCGAAGTGCAAATGTGGCTGTCTATCGGACGAACTGGGTCTCCACCTCCTCTCATGCCGGAGCGGAATTGGCAGATCTTCTCGACATTCGGCAATGAACGGCATCATTAAGAGGGCATTAGAATCGGCTGGATTCCGTTGCCGGATCGAACCGACTGGTCTATTTGACAACGGAAGACGCCCTGACGGCATGACCTCCTTTCCTTTCGAGCGAGGGCGAAACCTTGTATGGGATGTGACCTGTGTCTGCTCTTTCGCCCCAAGCAAAAAAAAATTCACCGGGCAGACCTTCTTCTCAAGCAGAGGAAATGAAAAATGCTAAGTATTCGGATATCAGCGACAGGTACATTTTCGCACCTGTCGCGATTGAAACTTCGGGGAACTTTGGCCCTAAAACGCTGAAGTTCCTGAATCATCTTGGAAAACTACTATCCGACAAAACTGGTGATCTTCGTGAGACGAGATGGCTCAAGGAGAGGCTCTTGTTGGCTGTTGTCCGTGGGAATAGCTTATGCATCTCCCAACAGCTGAATAATTAAAATTAACTATTCTTTTTCCTTATATAAAATAAAATTAATGTTAATAAATAATTTAAATTTCTTACTGATGAGATACCATAGACACGTATTCCATTAGTATTAATTAACTAATCTACCAATATTTAGTAAATTTGGTTGCAGTCAGTGGTCACCAACGGCATCGGCACACCAACGGATCGTGGCATATTTGATGTCTTTCTGAAATTAGACTTCATGTAATCAAGATAAGTGATTCTTTGGAAATTAGGGAAGGAGATTAAGACCATAAGACGGGCTTTTCTGTCCTCGTACTTTTTCATTTTCCCTGACACTTCAGATCCTTCTGACTGATCTCTTTAGGCGTCCAATTTCGTTTTTTACTCCTGTTTATTTTTATTTATTTACCTGTTGTGAATGAGTGCAGGTTGAATACTATCAATAAAGTCGATATTTATGACAGACAGAGAATTTTATGTGCCTAGCAAACTCGTTACTAACAAGAGACTAATTAAACTGGGAGCCTATTTGTTAGTAAAAACAGGGGTTAAATCTCGAAATACTCCATGGCGTTCTTAATTCATTAATTGAACTTTTAAAATTACTGTTATCGAGATTTTAAAAGTTTCCACCAGTTGACCTTTCTCGTTCAAATCTCCACGTGATAAGTTCTTGGAATTTTGGAAATCTATCCTAAAGAAAGCAAAATATTTGTAAAGAACTGGAAGAAGTCACTTTATTTACTCCAGGACTTTTCAAATGAGGATGCCAGTAGCTAACAAGATTGTAACAAATATTTCAATAGAATTTTGTAATTAAAACGTGCGTCATGTGGTCTACCAGTTATGAAAGATCTTGGAGGCGCTCAGGGTGCACTTAATGCACAGCGGAAAAGGACCATTAACTACCTCCCATCCGAAGAAGGACTCTTCGGACGACGGCCTCTTCCCTTTCTTAATCCTCCTCGGCTAAATGGGTTCCTGATAATTCTCGCCGTGACATTGAACTTAATCCAGGCCCTCTACTCTCAATTCTGCAGATAAACATCAACGGAATCAAAAGCAAAATTCTCGAACTACGGTCTTTCATTAAAGAACAGAACATTGACCTGATTTTACTTCAAGAAAGCTGACTTACTCCATCATCATCTACCCTGCATTTCCAGGATACCACTGCGTCCACCTGGACCGCTCAAACCGTCGTGGTGGGGGTCTCCTTATCATTATAAGAGATAACATTCGATTTACGGACATCTCAGCGAAACTACAATCACTAATAAACGATGGGACCACGGAAATATCTGGGATATCAATTACAAGTGGATTCGGGACTCTCAACATTACAAACATCTACGTCCTCTTCCATCTTGCCCAAAAAGATTCTCTCTAAACCTAACCAAGTTAAACAAGCTCGGAAACCTGATATTGTGTGGAGATTTCAATGCTAAACATCCGACCTGGTTATAATTACAGCCAGCAGACTCAAGAAGATTGTCCTTAATAAACCAGCTCACCTCTCTGACTATCCTCAACAACCCAGGAAGCACACTAGGACTCCTTACAAGGAAAACGAAGCTTCAACATCCCCAGATATTACCTTCTGCTCTCAAAACCTTGCACAGATCACATCTTGGACGGTACATAATGGAATATCTTTCGACCACACTCCCATCATTATTCTCATCAAAAAAGTTCTTTACCACAGAAAGAGACTGTTTCATTTTTCAACTATAAAAAAGTGAATTTGAATGAATATTCAAAATACATCGATCTACCTCTACTAAACTTTGACATGATATTTCTATTAATATATGAAGCTATAGACTTTTACAAAATTATTCTCATGGCGCGGAGAACATTCATCCCACGTGGATCATTTAAATTCTACAATGAAAAACTCGATCAGAACACTAAATCATTAATTAAAGAAAGGAACCGCCTAAAAAGACACGTACCTTCTTTCCCGGACAGAAAAATCGAACAAAGACTCTCAATGACGAAATATCAAAAAGAATTAGAAAAGCTGAAGCAACAAATGGGACAAACTAGTATCTTCCCTTCCATTTCAGAAATCTGCTCAGACGATATGGAGAGAAATTAAACAGTTCGGCCCAAGAAGAAATTTTAAAAGACAACAGACGGATCAGCACAGTCTTAACAAGCTCATGAAATTTAAACCACAAACCTTTCAGGAAAATGGATGGGCCTTCTTTATCCTCAATAAGACCGAAGAGAACACAGTCGATTAACTTTATCTCTCATTCAGATGTCAGTAAGGGTTTGAAGAAGATGAATTCTCTCTCTCGTGTTGGCCAGATTCTATCCCTGGTATTTTACTAAGACACCTTGGACCTATTGCGATTGATGCAATCACAGTGATTTTCAACTATTCAATAAACATGAATACAATTCCAACTATCTGGAAACCGTCCTATATACGGCCAATCCTTAAGCCTGTGAAGCCTAAAAACAATCCTGCATCGTTTTGACCAATCTCTTTACTATGCACCTTATCAAAGTTATTGGAAAAAATGATTCTTAACCTTATAACCCTGTCCCTTCCTTTTTCGTCCTCACAACATGGATTTAGAAGGGGTTATTCAACTTCTACCACCTAACTTCCCTCAACCAATTTATCATTGAATGATTATTTGAATTTAAGATAGCTCACACGTATATTCAGAAACACGTATATTTCAGAAACTATTCGCCTTCTTAAATTGTCTATGAAAATGAGATCAATACTTTCGCTTAGTTTTTGGGGTGAGGTTACTTGGTTTTTTTGGTATTAAAGTAGAAATATTTTTAGCAAAAATATGTCGATTTAATATTTTTAAGTCATATTAGGTCAATATGTTCCTGTTTCGCTGAGTGATTTTAGTTTGATGTGTTCAGAAACAACGACTGTAGGAGTTGCAATGCTAATGCGGATAGTCTACGGAATCTCAAAACATAAAGACTGAAGAGAGTAGATTTCTGAAAAACAGAGCTAACTAGATTTTGTCATATTAATTCTATCTAGATTTTGTTATATGTTCTTAACTCGACAGCTATTAATCTTTTCAAATACCCATATCAGCTTAGGTTGAACTCACACTACTCTAGCCTTGTCTTTTATGTATATCTCATTGGTACTTATGAGTACCTGATTTTAATTCTCAAAAAAGCATTAATCATTTCCTTCAGCACTCATCTAATTGGCTTTAAAATCCTATCCGCTCCTCGGTCAGACCATCACCAAGCCACTATTCTATAACTATCTTGATAACCGATCTCCATGTCATCCCCAATTAGATCTTTCCTTATTCGAATATAATTTTCCGAAAGGTGAAGAGATACGTCTCTACATTGAAATGAAGTTGTACGTAAGAGCCTGGAGGGTTTTTTTCTTTCTAAGTCTAATTCCCTCCACCGTAACTTACGATTTTTTCATTAAAGACAAAGACATAAAGATAGTAATGGGGGATTACGTTATTAAAAATCCTGCCGTGAGGCCAGGATTCTTTCACAGTTCACAGTGTCTTATGAATGAACGTGTCATCCACTTTGGTCCTCAGGAGAATATCCTCGATCCGTTCCACTACCACACTACTTACTGATTTGATTAGGTTTCCTCTTCTCTTCTAGTGGCACTTCACCCCTTTTACGAAAGGGCCAACTTGATTGCCATCCTCCTCGTCTTGTCCAATTGATTAACTATTCTTTTATTTTAGGCAAAAAATACCATCCTTCATCCGTAGACGAGAGAGGTCAGAATAATTCTTTCAAAAATAAAGATAAACGTCTCCTTCTTCAAATCGAGTTTTCGTAGACACAGAAAAACTTGGTAAGCCTTTTTCTTCAGTTAGGTACTTCAACATAATCTCCTTTACATCCAAAACAGACACGCAAATAACACAAATGATCAACATTGCTGATACCAATATGTGTGAACTCCTTGTTGAAAAAACCTTTCTATATGTGAAATTTTCATGGATTTTGACATTTCTATTCAGAGACTTAAGCTACGGGATTTACACCACCAGAGAAATTTTTCCAAAAATCCACGTAATCTTCCCTCCGACACTACCTGACTTCGAGATGTCTGATCTGTACGTCGTCCGCGTATATTATCAAGTTAGTGGCACTTCCCTCTTCAAAACAATCTCTTCAGAAGTAAATCCTCTATCTCACAAAAGATCTTCTCCCTTTCAGAAGATTTCACAACAAATCAAGTAAAAGTTTTGGGATTCCAGCTGCGACTAGCTGACAAAACAGTGCGTCATTCCAGATACCAGGCAGACGACACTCAGTTGATATTTGAAGTTCCTGGCCTTCTCAATCGCAGCGTTCAAAAAGAAAAATAATTTCCACGTGATCTCCCTGGACGAAAGCTTCGTTGTTCCTTGTTGAGAAAATTCTGTGATTCGATGTGGCGCGTAGGTCTTTCATAAATCGCATCTCCATGATTTTTGAAATTAAGTTTATTAGACTAATTGGTCTATAGCCCAATGGAACCGTCCTCGATTTTCCTGGTTTTGGGATCATCCGAATAATGAGGTATATATCCCATATTAAGACTTGCTCCAAATATGTAACGGAGGAGCTCAAAAAGGTAATCCGGAACTTTAGGTGTATCCCGTCCATTCCATTCCAGGAGATTTATCTCGGCACTCTGGATTTTAAATTAGCCGCGTGGCGCCATGTGGTGCTGCTTCGATAAGACTTACAGAATGTTGTGATCTTGGTGTCAAACCTTCATGCTTCCATTTTTATTGACTTCTTTTTTAAATAAGAAATCTATAGTTTTCTGAGTAACTCGTATTCTTCTCTTTAGAAATTATCGGTCCACATAATACAGACAGCGTCTTAACTTTCGTTCTGAAATTTCCCTCTTGATATCGGTAGGGACAGCAGCGTTAGGATCTCCAGAGAAAACAGGTCTCGCAAAATAATGTAAATACTCTTCCATAGCACTCACAATGATTGCGCTAACATAGTCCACATCATCGGGCAACCTCATAGACGTCGATAAAGAAGAAAGTTTATAAAAGTCCTGTTATGACTCCAATTGACATTATTAGTATCAAATTTCATAAAGCCCCCTCAATACATGTCCGATTTTAGATTAACACATGAGACTTTCTGGAATCTGGGCGCTTCCGAAATCTCGAAGAATAGTAGGAGTATCCACATGCGCAATAAGAGATGAAGACACCAGAAAAACACCAAGTTTATGACCACATGTATACGAATAATGTGATTCCTTGGATTTCAAAACCTCGAAGCCAAGAGAATCGGATAAATGTGTCAATCTTCGTCCATCCTGATTGGACGTACCTAAAAGCAAAATGTTTAGAATTAAGATCTCCAACTAAAATAGATTTCGGATAGTCATAAAAAACTGGCTGATACGGTCCGCACAATTAATTAGAGTCTTGGAATACATTCCCTTAATGGTAATCCACACATCGTCAGCAGAGGTCAAAGAGGTAAATTCATATGACACAAGAAAGTTGCGAACTCTTGCAATCTGTAGTGGAGAACACCAGGCTCCAGATCAAGGTAGCAGTTTATCTGACTTCGTTATAGTCAAACAATAAACCGGACATTATGGTACACGATATATAGTCTGGACAATTGCTAATCATAGAATTTGACATTACGTCTCAAGACCGTTTGCAGACTGTGGAGGTGGAAAAAGGAATTATGACTTGCTTCAAACGAGATGGGGTAGATGATTGGTGGCAAGTCCTCGTTGTTACAATATTCATGATTTGTAAGGAATTGTAACAAAGTACCACATGGGATATCTATAACAGAGAGGGGGAGATAGGAGCCTATTTAAAGTCCACTGTTTTAAAGCGGACCCTAGAGAGCCTGATACTGGAGTCTCGGAGGGAGAGCCCGGAGATGCCACATGAGTAGAAAACTCAATTGGACAAGAGCTCTCGGAGCTGTTTCAGCAGCCAGATTCGAACCTGCTTGAGAAGTCTAGCGTGCAAGCAGTCGAAGAAAGTTGTTGATTATTAAATATTAACTTTTTTGTAGGTTAAGTGAACCTAGTATAAAGTAAAAAACTGTTATTTTTTTGATTTCATTCAAAATTCAGAACCACTAAGCCCTTATGTTTGCAATGCGATTGGGATTTTCTTAACGAAATGATAAGCTATTTTGCAGATTAGAATACACAAGTATCCTAAATCTCTATAAAAAGATACTGAATGTTTTAAAAACGTAACTAAACTAGGGCAATGAGATAAAGATAGCTTCATTAATAAATTGGGCATTATGCTATTCAGCAAAGATTTCAAAGTTCAAAGACTTCTTGGAATTGATCTCACTAGACTTTTCGACACTGTCTGTCAATGAAATTTATTGAACTGCTGGAAAGTTCCCAAGATCAAGACTCGGTCACCCTAATGCGGATACTCCTATCAAACACGGTGGTGCGTTTCGTATTGAAAAATGTTTGTTAATGAAAAAATAATTATTTTTCGTTCTATCCTCGCACTGAGACTCAATTGAGTCAGATGGATCACAAATTCACTTAATACGAATAATGAACGATACCTGAGGATCGAAGAGAAACTTTCTATGCGTAGCTCATGAAAGGAACTGAGCCCATTATCATTGTTATAATGTGAAATCTAAACCACAAAACTACCTGGTTTTATAATCAAAGAATATATTTATAACGAGGTTTAGACATTTTCTTTATTATTATTTATTCCTCTCCTGTATTCAACATTCCCTCAAAAATAAATTAAACTTATTCCAAAGACCAATGGTAACCAAACTAACTAACTCCTTGATCATGACAAGTTCCAGCTGTCCAGAACTTCTCTCTAGGTGACGACATTGTACTACGGGGAAAGAATAGTTGGATCCTCTTGATGCCAGCCAGGAATTGGGTGTCTCCTCAGTAAAATCGATCCAATGACACCATCGGAGGGAATGCAAATAATTTTTGACTAACTAGCCACATATCACCACATGAAGCCACGCAGCCAAATTTGAAAGACAATCAGAGACTCAGATGGTAAACTCTGGCATACAAAGTGAAAATAAATATAATAATAATTTATTTAAATTTATTTTAAATTTGTATTGGTATTTAAAAAAAGTCAAAAGAATTATCACCAATGCTGTTAGCTCTCGTTTTCTGCCTCGTGTTCTTGCTCGTTTTCTACATAATCCTCTCTTATTATATGCCAATGGAGAAGACAGAGGTCACAATAAATCGAGGGAGCATGAACTTATGTTTCACGAAGGGAGATCTCTCCTTGGATGAGCTAAAACTATTCGACGGAAACACCGATCCACGGATTTTGATCTCAATTAAAGGAATAGTTTATGATGTCACAGAAAAGCCACAATTTTACGG
Source organism: Dicyema japonicum (assembly GCA_011109175.1). Taxonomy (NCBI): domain Eukaryota; kingdom Metazoa; phylum Dicyemida; class Rhombozoa; family Dicyemidae; genus Dicyema; species Dicyema japonicum. Next base: position 622,673 of record RDEW01000003.1, on the reverse strand, counting down.
AAAAGGTATTTTTCGTGGTTAACTTGTTTAGGAGGTCCCTACCATTGCTTTGCAGGACGAGAGATTGCACGTGCTCTTGCCACTTCGAACTTAGATCACAAAACTGACCATTTCGACCCCTTGGAAGATTTATCAGAGGATGAGTTGACGACACTGGACGATTGGATCAAATTTTTCAGTGGTTTGCCTGGTATTTGCAATTTTAGATAAATACAGGACTGTTGGGAATGTTGTTTATTGATGGGAGTCATCTGGACTTGATTTATGTTGAAATTTATGATTTTGTGAGTTTGTTTTTAAGAGTCTTCGTGGGTGGTAAATCGAATAATGGTTTTCTAATAAGAGTACCTTAAAAACGATATTACGACGTGGGTTTTCTTAAAACTGCATGTCATGTGATTTCTGGTAAATAATCAGACAAATATTAACTGTCAGCTTTTATCTGATAAAATAGAATTAAATTAAAAATTTATTTCATTTTTTAAGCACTCGCGGGAAATAAAAATTAATTAGATTAATTAAGTTTCCCTTGTGCCACTTCCAGTATCCTCCCACACATCTTCTTCCATGTTCCCCTGTTCCGGGCCATTGCTCGTAGTGAGTAAAGATTTTCACCATTTCGTAGAGTTTTGTTTATTCGGATTAGGTCATCATTTAGTACTGAAGGAAACGTCACTCTAGGCCTGCCACAGAATGATCCCTTCAGTTGTGCGAAATAGTTCTCCATTGCAATGTTTGGTGGAGTCAACATATCCATTCGTAAGATGTGACCAAAAAGTCTCCACCTAGCCTTGAGAATCTCCTCTGATAATGGCCTTAAGCCACATCTTTTGTACAGTTCTGAATTTGATATCTTTTTCGGGAAATGTATTCTCAAGATGTTTCTTAGTTGGTTTCTATGAAATTGATCCAGATTGTCCATTCCCGTTTCGTAATCCCACATGTCCACAGGACTGGAACTACGAATGTTTTATACAATTTTAGCTTTGTATTCGTAGTTATGCTCTTCTTAGAACGCCAGATAGTTAAGATTTTTTTATACGCAGCAGTGGAAAGGATTTTTCTGTGGGTAACATCTTCTGAGTCTCCGAGTAGTGAACCAACTTTTTTATGCCTTCTCCATAATTCATCGTAAGTGCGTACAACTCGTACAAATTTTGTATATTCAGTTTTGTCTTGGTTGACAACTAAGAACCATTTAGAAAAGACATTTGGTAAGTTCTTGAGAACGTGATGAAGAATTTCAACATCTTCAGAAACAAAATTTATGGCAACCAAAATAAAATAATAAATTTGTATGTTCAAATATTTTAATATTTTTTATTTTAATTAATTTAATTTTACACAATTTGTAATTTTCTAAACAGCTAACCTCATACATAAGTTAGTGGTTAACACGTTTCTAATAATGTCTATCTCTTTATCGTAATTTCTGTCTATTCTACCCTTTTATAATCACAACTTTCAACGTCAGACGACTGTCTCCAAACTCTAAACAGGTGACCTTATGCATCGATTCATGGATGAACCGTGGAGGAAAGTTACATTGAGAAAATTGATTGAACGAATAGGAAGACAGCGGCACAAACAGATCCCTAAATATGGGTAATGTGGGAGTACATTTTATTAAACTATTCGATGTGATATAACGACCTTCTTCTATATTATTGTTTGGAGCATCAGCAGATGACTCAATTTATCTAAAGAGATTAAAGAAATGTAATTAATGAGGAAACACAATCGGAAAAGACTAATTATTTCGCTTGTTTTAGAAAAAAAGTTATAATTTTTTATTTTTTAGAACATTATCAGAATTAGTAATCTTTAAAGTTTGAAATCATATTAGTGTTTGGAAGCAGACTTAAATGAGACTATCAGAGAAAAGCAGTTGATTTCTTTCATCGGCGTTAGAATGACAGGCAGCGCTTATGAGCTTTCTACTTGGTCAGAAGACGTTCACGTGCTTAAACTTTACTCTCGCCCAGAACAACGGTGCTGTCCTACTAGGAGCGTCCTTCCTTCTGTTTGGAGGAGCACTTTTGTAAAATGTTTTATACAACTTTTAGTTTCCAACAGCATTGCCACACCAAAAGAGTTAGCATTGCAACACCAAAGAGTACAACCCTCGATCTTGCGATGAATATGATGAAATGATGCTTGTTTCAAGACTCAAAGAATTGATAGCAAAATGGCATGGCAATGGGCAATTTTACAAAAATATAGTAAGCCAATGTCGCTTCTGTTACTGCAAGCTATGAACTAGCCGAATCATCGCCATGGGTAGCATACTTACAGAGGAAAAAATTTTATTAAAAAATTATGTCAAAAAGAATGATATTATGTGCACGTTGAAACAAAGATATTTAAGGACATTTCATCAATCAGAAACACTGTTGCTGGACGGATTGATGAAATGGCGATGATTTGAACAAAGTTGAAGTCAGCTTTATCAAAATTTGAACACTTTTAAGTTGCTATTGAAGTGACCGTTGACATTGCTGGAATAGCACAGCTTACAGTTCTTATCAGGGACTATAACAGCGTATTTAATATTTACGGATAACTGATTGAACTGATTTCAATGCATGACACTACATCGGGCGAAAACATTTTTGAAAATTCGAACAGACACTGCATGACTACGATTTGATTTGAGTATACTTGCATGCTCATTTATTGATGCACAGTCATCAAGTTTGATTTGTTAGTGTTGCCTGCTTGTATACTCAAATTATTTGGGCCCCAGGAGCTTTTTGAGTTTAACATGCCTGCTCTATTACACTAACTGTCTACGCTTTCTTCTTGCGGCCATGGACGATGTGAAAGACGCGGGCGATATAAGAAATTCGAAGTTTGAACAAAAGAAGAGTCGGATTCAAATCCCGTCATCCCCAAATTGAAAGAACTCAGAGGATCATCTGTCAACTGCACAGTAGGAAAAACACCAGGGAATTGTATTCCAGGAATTATGGTGTCAAGTGATTATCAGTGATATTGTAACCTCTCAGAAAAGATTCTAAAAAACATATATTCATAGATTTGGGGAATTGAAAAAAACTCCCAGCATGTCCCCATAATGTGTTGACTTCCACTGTCCTATCAACATCCAAGCAAATTTCAGCTGGGTTAACTGTGCTGGAAAAGCACCCTTTTGAAGTTAGAAACTAGATTGATATAACAAGAGGACATTGGGATATAATGTGAGTGCAGTAGTTGAATAAAGAGTAAAAAATTATCAAATCGCCGATTTTTTATATAAAAGACAAAATCGGCGTATCCGGGGTTAATAAATTAAACGTTTCTTCAGAAAGTAGGGCCCCAAACCGATGCCATCTGTAAATAAAATCGATTTAAATTCCTTAAATATTAAAATTTTCACTGTTTTATATTTTAATTTACTGTTCTACGCTGGAAAAGTCTTGAGGTTGAAACTGGCAAAGGACACGGTCCTAACCAATAATTTTTTGTTCGTTCCATTCGCCGCTAAGACGTCTGGTTCCCTTGCGCCTGCGACGCTGGAATTTTTAAGTCGTCTAGGCCAGGGGTTGGCAATTTTTTAAGCCAAAGAGCCATTTTTTTGTTTTTTTGGAAATTAAAAAAATTGAAAAGCCACTTTTTAAAATACTAAAACATAGTTAAATTATATTTAATTGACCGCTTATTTCCTTCGCTAATAGTGTTATGTCTGGGTCTTGATTTGTCACTTTTAACAAGAGAAGATTCCAAATTTACATCGGTAATTTGACTCCTTAATATTGATTTGATCAAATTCATGTGAAAACGCCTGTTCACACAAATAAATAGACCCGAATATCGTGAGACGATATGATGAATCTGGTCTCCATGTATTCAAGATTGGCACCGGCAATGTCCTCTCCACAGATTTGACCCTTTACAGAAATAACGTCAAAAGTTCTTCTCTAAGAAAGTCTCTAGAAACATAAGGTATTAATAGGGACACATAATATAATATTTAGTTCATAAAAACCTGAGTCGTATCCTTAATGTCACAAGACTCTTCTACTCTCATCGAAATTGCAGAAGCTATTTTAAGGTCATCACATACCAAGCCATCTTATTGTTTTTGCGGACAACGGTGTGTTTTTAAATGGATTTATAATCTCTGTTTTATTCGTAAAATTTTGGAATTGTTGTTGACAATTTTAGAAATCAGGATTTGTGTATTCACAATTTCTGATCGTTTCTTCTTTTTTTGCAATCACATAACTGACAATGAAGCTTGAATAAAAATAGTCTTCCAATATGATTGAACTTTCAATTTTATTATTTTTTGGAGTTCAAAGCTAGTTTGCGTGCATCGCCAATTTGATATTTTTGTAAAAAATCACCATTTTTTGGATTAAAGTGTCTCTCCAAATTTGACTTTTTGTTATGGTCGAAGGTTTTGTGCCAAAGGAAACATTTTGGAAGGTGATCTGATATGAGTGCAAAAGTCTCAGTCCATTAAATAGAAAAAGACGTTTTCTATCCGTTTTTTAATTATTTTCATATTATTTTTTAATTATTTACATCGCCAACGTTGATGTGGTGCTAAGTGGCTACATGAATTGAAGAATATATGTTTGATTTTCTGATAGTCCTCTTCCCTTTCAGCTCCAGCGAGCTTTAATTGTTAGCGTGCGTCGTGTGGTTCATCATCTCTGGTGGCGCCAGATATAACCCTAGAAATCTTTTCCAGATTTATCATTTTCACTGAGTTTTTCATCAGCAAAATTTGTGTCCATACTTTGAAATTGAGTCACGTGCTTACTGTGGTGACAAATAGTTAACTTTATCGTAGGCAATGCTCTCAACCATCGGCAATTCACTCAACTGCTAAAAGATATGGATAATCAGTTCACGGATTTCCCTCTAGCAGCAGTCCGTTGGTTGTCATAAAGTGCTCAAAAGATTTTATTTGCTCAAGCAAGAAATCGCTTTATTTTTTAGAGACAAAGGTCACAAAAAAGATGAAATAAAAGATGAAAGTTGATCCAGAATTTAGCTTTTTATAAATTTACTGCACATTTTAATTAGAAGTCAAAATATCAAACTCATCACTAGGGAGATTTTTGTCAATAAAGTCAAAAATTGATATGTTCTTTAAAATTGTTTAAAACTTATAAAAATGTAGTTTTTAATCAAAAAAATATTATATAAATTAAAAGTGATAAAGTCAAAAAAAGTCAAAAAAGGTCAAAATTTTTATTTATTTTTATTTTTTTAATTTTCGAGTTTTTAAATAAAATACTCGCGTGGAGTCAATTATCATCATTCACTTCATGTTGCGTTCAATCAAGAATGACACTGCAAAGACTAAGTCTGTTGTTAGAAAATATTCCAATGAATTTTCTATCAATTCACAAGGAAATCTCTCTTGTAATTTATGTGGGACATTTGTAGCTGGACATTTGCTGAAAAAAACAATTTTTTATTGAATCACATTTTAAGAAGCATATCAAATTAGCAGGTTTATTATTTCTATTATTATTTTACAGGTATACAATAAAACTAACTTATTTTCTCTTCCCATCTGCCGACATATGGGTCGATGAAGTCACTAAGGCTTTTGTCGAATCCGGTATTCACTTGTATAAGTTGAACAGTAAAGGCTTACGAGACTTGTATGAGAGTATTGGACATAATCTTCCTTCTACTTACGCTTGCCGAAAAAGTGTAGAAATTTTATGCCAGAAGCAGCTTGACAGAATTAAGCTATTTTTTAGGTTTTATTTGCATTTATTATAGATCTGAAAAAAATTTATTGATTGACGAAACTGATATCCGGGGACGGAAATATGTGAATACACTTATTGGAAGAATTTCTGATCCCAAGAAAATATTTTTAATATCTTGTCGCTTCCAACTCTTCGATTATCTGTCAATTGACGTTGTTCTAAGGGATTTTGCGATAGATCGCGAGACGTTGTTGAACACATTCAGAAATTGCATATAGGTGACGATTTATGTGGAATCGGGAAGTACTGGAATCAGATTATTTGTTAATCAAGTGCTTTCTATCACAAAAGTGGAAAACCAACACATTTCTCGTTTGTACAACTATCTGAAAAAGTGTCCTTCCACATCATCGTTTGTTGAGATATATTTTTTATTGGATAAATTATTATCTAAAGAGCGAAATTTCCGCAGGCTGAACCGCTAGAAGCCTTCTCGACTTCTTTGTTTAGGCATCGTTTCCATATACCTATGGAGGAATTTAACCACCAGGTGTCGGGACCCTCTACAAGCAGGATATCGAGCCAACAATAGGCTATGCATGTGCTGCGTGGGGATCTAACCGTGCGGCAACGAACCTAATAAAAATTCAAGAGATCCATTCAAAAGCAATCAATTTACTGGAAAAATATACGGATAGAGAAATTGTCCCCAGAAAACATGAGTCTATCATAAAGACAACTGGAGGCAATTTCAGAAGAGGAAGGATAAAAGACTCCGGTCCGTATAGAAAATGTGTGGAGTCACGGTCGGACCATCGAGAAAAGATAGACTTTTGAGAGATGCGGGATCACCTGAATACTAGTTAGTGGTTAAGACGGTGTTTCTTTGGATTACATAATAATTAGTATTAACTCCGGATACACCTAGAATGAAGTTAACAATTACCAACTAATTAAGTGTATCCAGTTATTGTTAACAAGTAATATCTTCAAAGTCATATTTGTTTTTCCAGAACGAGAATAAATGGTGGAAAACGTCAATTCTTTGCAGTTGTGGGAACCTTCCTAGTAAAATGTAGGAAACTGACCCATTTATATGCCACCTTGTCACTTAAGAAAGGTTGTCTACATGACCCAACTCTAATCGAAAAGGAAGGGACATAACAACACCAACAAAAAATCTTATCAAATAGCCACATTTTACCGAGATAACGCGGTCACTAAACGGGTATTTCTAATTAACGATTCAGTGTTATGATGACATGTTAACTATAAGGTGTGGCCTGATATGATTATTAAACACATGCTCACCACACCAAACAATTTTATATAAACTAAAATCCCATTTTTGCCACACGATTCAAGATCCAGCAATTTCCAGCGAGCCTTTTCCATTGGAAGTGTTCGTTGGTCTTCTGTACATTCGAGTTTCTTTTCAATGATCTTAAGATTTTTGTCGAGAGCCACAGGGAGAATGACCCTCGCCTCCATCTTTTTTTTAAAAAATTGTTCCATCGTTACTATTTCTTAGAGTTTATTTTTTTAGGTTGGTATAGGATAGGCTATTACCCCATGCCGCACAGCAGAAGCCGATTGGTGGTTGTATGTATTGGAAGTAAAGATGATTTGATGTTGAGTGGAAACAGTTTTTTAGTATCTAATAGCGTTTTTACGAAGTTTAGTTTTCGTTGGGAAGAGGAGATAACGTTGCTTATGTGTTTGCTGAAGGTCATAATGGGGTCGTATGTGATTCCAAGTATTTTGATTGAGTTTGTGGAGGGAATTGATATCTTGTTAAGAGTCAAAAAAGGTGCTGAGTTGTCGGTCTTCGATTGGAAGTAATTCATTGAGCTCAACTTTTCACGACTTGTGTGTAATATGTTCCTCATAAGCCAATAGTTCAGATTGTCAAGTAACTCTTGTAAACTGAGACCCTCTATGTGGATATACTGGTCTCTTGTTGCCAGGATTATGACGTCAGCATAAGCGAGGAACAGATATCGTCGCTGCTATTCGAAGGCAAATCGCTCATAAATAGTTGAAGAGAATGGGTGACAGTGTGGGACCCCATTCGGCAGAAATTTAGTGAAGGAAAATGTTGAATGTGAAATTACTCTACCTCTTCGTCAGTTGAGGAAGTTTGGAAGCCAATTTTTCAAGTTTTTGAATGTTAGTCATAAATCTTCGTAGTGAGTAATTTCTCGGAATCGAGTAAAAAGCCTTCTGTATGTCGATAAAACACATAAGGTTATTTCGATGCCGAGGTTTGCATTGTAACCCCTCCTTTATGATTTTCTGTTAAGAATGTTTGGTTAGTAGTTGTGAGTGAGTCTTTGTAAAACCATGTTGGAAGGACAAGTCCTGGAGGTAAGGATTAATCTGATTATGAATGCATATTATTTCTCTCAAATTATAATCTAACAAACAATAAAAAAGGTTAATATATTTAATCAACAACCTTCCTCGCCTGCCTGTTCGCCAGCCTCCTCAGGCAGGTTCGATTCTGGTTGCTGAAACAACTCCGAGAGCGCTTGTCTAATTGAACCCTCTGCCCATATGGCATCTCAGGGCTCTGCCTCCTATACTCCAGTGTCAGGCTCTCTAGGGTCCGCTTTAACACAGTGGACTGTAGATAGGCCTGGAGCTTCCTATCTACCCCCAACTGCTTCAGATAACCCTTGTGGTACTTTGTTGCAATTCCTTCCCACGTCATTACTATAGGAATAACGAGGACCTTGCAACCAAGCATCTGCCCCATCTCGTTTGCAAGAAAGTCATACTTCCTTTTTTTCTCCACCTCCACAGTCTGCAAACGGTCTTGAGACGTGATGCCAACCTCTATGATAAGGACTTGGCCAGACTCCTTATCGTGTACCACAATGTCCGGTTTATTGTGCTTGACTAGCACCGAGGTACGGATAACACTGTCTACCTTAATTTGGACCCTGGTGTTCTCTACTACAGATTGCACCTTATGAGTCCGCAACTTTCTGGTGTGGCGAATACCATACTTATTGCATAGTAGAAGATGAAGACTCCTTACTACCTCGTTGTGCCTCCACACATAGTCGTGGCAGAGCATGGATCCGCACCGAGTGGCTAAATGATCAACCGACATGCTCCTTGACTTACAATGGGGACATGTATTTGTTGATCGACACTAAAAAATATAGTGTACAGCGCCTCTGATCGAGGTGAGTTGTCACCGTATTTTAGCCATATTGTCGACGACTTAAGGTCGACATGTGGGTTGTCCAATGCTCTGAAGAGGACCTTATGAAGGCTTTTTAAGTTGATCTTTTCCATCAAATTATTATATTGTAATTCGATCAACGCCTTCACATTTACTAGCCCACCATCATCAACACCATACTTAGCAGACAAAAAAGGTCTGATAGTGCCTAGGTGGGTTGCCCGTGTTTTCTCGGTCGTTATTATGGCGTGCTTCCTAGCAGACACACTTGACCCAGCTATCAGGGTGTCGTGCATTCGCATTAGGATACGCTCACTTAGTTGGACTACTCCACACAGTCCACGGCCGAATTTATCACGGGGTAAATATAGTCTCTCCTTATTGGCTGCCAACACATGGACATGGTTCTCTCTGAGTACTCCACGGATCATAACATCCATCTCATCATACTCTTTGGGCTCAAACTCCACAACACCTATGTAGTGGTTTAGCAGCGAGACAGCATACTCATTTAATGCTAGGAACAAATTCCTTGCATTTAGAGACGTCTTACACAATAACGCTGCTCTTTTACGGATGCCTTCAGTAATTTGTCGCTTTGTCTCAGTTAAGTAAAGAACAGTTAATTTTAACTAATCGTAGAACCAAAAAATGATCTTCACTTCTATTTTCTTTTTCTTGTGTGTGGGTCCTTTCTAGACAATCCATTTCCGCAGTGAGAGTACACTGATGACGGCGGCACTCGTCAAGTCACTCGTAAATTCTCATTAATCCGAACAAAAAAAATTTGGATGACTTTCGGATTGTAAAAAAATAAATATATTAATTTCATTGTAGTTAATTTTTGTGTTTTAATTTCACAAAGAATGACGATTTCGTTCTCGTCGAGCACTTCTGTTTGAGTTATTTCTGATTCATTAGCATGTCAGTTCTTTCGATGCCCATTCAAAACAAGATCTTGCACTATATCTTTATTAGCACATTAATCAGGACTTTCAATTGCCTCAGTCTTTTTAAAACAATTTTATGTTCTTTCACTCGTGTGTGATAACATAATGATGGTTTTCTGTAAATTCACAAAAATTCTTTTTCCAAATCAGGGCTTCCATATAAGCCAAAATAAGCTTTTTTCTATAATATGATTAAAGTTCTTGATTATGCCTGCATCCATGGTTGAAAATGAGCAATTGTGTTTTTGGAAGGAATAAAATTTCAATTTTCAAAAAATTTCTTTAAAAATTGAAAAGAAAATTATCGATCAGTAAAAAGAACTTTTACTGTATCATTTTAATTCATCACTATGAAGACTGATGAAAACATCAAAAAGTTCTCTTGTCTTCAAAACCCTTTTATTTGCATAGTACAATAATTTTCAAAGTGAAAATCTTTTAAAAATCCTGGTCTTTAATTATGGTAAATAAAAAAAATTAATTTTAATGGTTCCAGTTGCATTAGCACAAAGAGCTATAGTGATTCTCACTTTTGATGATTAATGCCCTTTCTATTTTTAAATGAAATTGTTTTAAAAGGGAAAGATTGAAAAAAATCAAGTTTCACCCATTTAGAAATCTTCAGGGTCAATTTTTAACTGAATCATATTTTGTCCATTCAAATTAATTTCATCTTATGTTAAGCAGTTAGCTTCTCTGTGAGGAGATTTAGTTTAATATTAAATTTTCCTCTAAATCTGTGTGGCCTTTACTACATTCAAAATCATTGATTTTAATCTTTTCATTACTACTTTATCTTGCGAAATGATTTTTTCCTAAAAACCATTAATTTCATACATTCGAAAAGTGAATTATCAAGTTAATGATGTTTACCACTTGGCTGTCTTGACTTGTTAATCGTATTTTCAAAATCTTTTAATTTTCACGGTTTTTTAGAATTTCTGAAAGTGTAGAATTTACCAAATAAAGGTTCATTTTTATTTCACAAATATAAGATAATTCTCTGAGATTCATTATTTATGTTTTTGTTATTTCACAAATATTACTTTTCCATGCAATAGAAACTTTCTATCCTTTTTCTAACCACGTGGTAATTGTAGATATTTAATTTAAATTTATTTGAATGTATGATAAAAAAATAAATTAATCCGAAATTTTTAGTAAATGTCTTTCGGATTGCGGATTATGAAGTTTCGGTTTTTTTGAAGCGTTTGTAAAAAAAAAACTTTGTAAAACTTTGCTAACTCATTAAAAAATTCTGATCATTAAAGTTCCGATTAATAGGGTTTACTGTACATGATTACGAAAAAAACGTCAATAAGTCTGTTTTTAACTCAGTTTATTTCCTTGGCCTTATTCGGTACTTCCATTAGGAGTCAGTACTTAGAAAAGCATTCATTCATAGTCCCACTAAGTATTCTCAAATATTTATTCGCAGCACAAAATCTGTTCCTTTACTTTATCATTTCAGTTTCTACTTGTTCATATTGGCTGTTCAAAAATAGTTTGTCAAACCAGTGGATATTTTAAAGTCTCTTTTTATTTATTTGAGAAATTACTGGTTAGTTTTGGTTGCCGCCTCACTTACCGCTTAGAAGGGAACTTTCTGGTGGTCAAATCATATCAAACCGTTAATATCACAAATATCCAGGTAAATATGAATTTGGAAAGTTAATTGATGAATTCCTTTATAATTGTAACTGTCTCTGTGGTTTCAATTGCCATGATAAGAGTCAGCTATAGGCATGTTCACTTTATATGTGTGATATTGATAATCGGAGGATCTAGTTGCATTATCTGTGGGAATATTTTATTGTATGAATATTCAGGTAGTTAACCAGACTAAAAAAAATTAATTTAAAATTAATATTTAGGATTTAGATAAATTAATGCACTTATTTTCTGTTTTTTTGGATTTGTCGATTACGGCTTCTCCAACGTCTATCAGGAGTACTCTGTCAAGGCGATCAACCCAATTGACTTTCTTGCATTCTTCGGGACATTTGGGTTTTTACTATCATCCCTGCAGCTAATTTTTACCACAAAATACTTATAGATCGATTCTGGAGCACAAGGCACTCTCCCAAATAGAATTCACACAAAAAATCAGTTACTTTTTAAATAATCTGTCTAGATGGTGTTTTAGTCACTCGTTCAACATGCATGTTGGTCATTTATGGTCATTCCTGCTGTGTTAAGATATAGCACTGCCATGATCCTTAATATTTCCCTGCTGTTTTCCAACATTTTTACACATTTGTACAACTATTTTCACCTCCACTATGAATCAGTTGTTTTAATTATTAATAGTTTCATTACTCGCATATTATTGCATTTTTTGTTATACCATCTCAGCAGGATTATAGCCTTATGAGACCAAGTCAGAAGGGAATTACGAAATTTTTAATAAATTGAAAGACTGGATAAATATAAATTTGATTTAAGTGAATTTTGACTTTATGTGATTATAAAATTTATGTTTCCGATCAAATTCTATACAATTGCGGAGTGTCTCATGAATCTACTCTACGAGAACTCAATAAGATGGCGATATAGATTTTGGGTTTTTGCTAGAAGAAAAAGATCTTTTTATTAAGATAAAGATCCTCAATTAATTTAATATAGATATTTAAGTGAAGATAATTTAAAGATAAGTGGTTTGTTGGAGGCAGAAAGGGATGTGAGGTATTATGAGAGTAGGATTTTTCATAAAGTTTGCGACCAATTTTTCTTGCTGTATTTCGAATCGCATTGAAAATGTCTCTGATGGGTTATCAATGAAAGAATCTATCCTTTGATAAGGATTTCTTTGACTTTAATTACTACAATTGTGAAGACTTCCGAAATTTGATTAGAATACCATATTAATGCACGTGTTTTTAACCCTTGCTGGTATTGATGGAGCAGTTTATCATTATTGATTTAAGATCTTGTCAAAGATAGTTATTATTATTAATAGCACATTCGAAGAACAAAAAAAGTAATTTATTTATTAAGGTTCCGCCTGTGCCGTATTTTTCTTCAGATTATTCTTTCTCCCACAATTCTCTTAACTAACTTCCTACATGCTCCACGGTTACTGGCAATTATTCTGAGCGTATCCAAATCGTCTCCTGTTTCTAGCTTTCGTCTTACATTGGTCAGGTACTTGTGCAGAACCTCTGGCAAAGTTATGCGAGGTCTTCCATGGAACGAGGTATCCACTTTTTTTGTGTTTCCAGAATCGTTATCAGAATATTTAGTTCTCGTGCTTCACCATCCAATTTTTTGATGTTTTCCCCGTATTTTTGATTGAAGGCCAGCTGATAATGACTGGAAATGGCCGATAAATTTCATTTTGTTCAACATAGTCTTTCCAAACTGATCATGTATTGTAATTTTTGATGACTGCGTGTCTCTATGTAGTAGGTGAACAGCCTCCGTTTTTTAGCTTTCTACTTCTTTAGCCATTCCAAAGTTTATTTTCCTTCATTTCCCTCGTTCTTTTCTTTATTTTATAAAGGGATTGGTTCCGCATGATTCTTAGAGTGTGTTCCTTTGCCCGTTCGTGACAGGTTTCAACCTGCAAACGTAGGTTCCTCTGCAATTTGGATAGTTCTTCAAGCTCGTGGTCATAGTGTCGTTGAAATGCTTCGGTTTTACTCCAACTGTTGAATGGGCCGCGCACTTTATTGCATCAATGGAGTCTTGTTACAGCTCCACAGGCATTTTTTCTTTATTCCACTGTCGGATCTTTTCTCTGAATGTATTTTGATAGCTTTCCCGAGTCGGTCCCTCAATGCATAATTGTTCCACTACGAATTTCTTTTCTGATATATTTATGCGAGCCGCTTTGGAAACCCCAAAATATCGTTTGAAAAAGGATACGTGCCACAACCAATATGTGATCACTATTTACTAGTGACCCACTGTAGCTCCGTGAATCTGTTAGCAGTGCCTTGTAGGCTTGTTTTCAGACAATGTAATCTATTTAGTTATATATAGGCTTGATAGTCCCAGATTTGTCCTTTCGGTAGCAGCTCCATGTCGTCTTATGTCTTGCTGAGTGCCTGAAAGCAGTATTGTATAGAAATAGTTTGAATGTATTGCAAAATTCAATAAGCGATTCTCCTGACTGGTTCCTGATCCCTCTTCCATGTCTTCCCATGAATTCTTCGTGACTACTCCCACGTCCTGCCTTTGCGTTCCAATCTCCGGCGATGTATATTATGAACGATGTTTCCAAAGATATATATACTTGGGACAAGGAGGAATAGAAGTCGTCTAGTTCGTCTCCATTGATTGATACTCACCCCGAAGTTGGTGCATATACATTAATAATGGAGATTATGTAATTGTTCCTTTCATCGTATTTTAATTGCACATTCTATCGCTCACCCTCCACGTTTTGTGGATTCGATTGTTCAGTTTTTTCGTATTGCAAATCCCATGCCGTAGTGTGGGCAGTTCGAAGGGTGCAGAATCAGGCGGAAATCATTGTTGATTTCATCTAGTCCGCTTTTTACTTTCGTTTCCTGTAAGCACGCCACGGTTACCTTGTACGATCCAAGATCCACGCATAAATTTCTTCTTTTAGTATCCGACTTTAATCCTCTTACATTGAACGAGCTAATAGTGAAAGATCCCGAAGACAAGCACGAAAAAGACATGTGTGCAATAGAGTCACGTCACCAGCTCAACCAAAAAAAGATAGATAAGATCCAATATTAGTCAACGAAGATGTCTTATCCGAGGGAGATATCTAAAGTAAACAAGATCTAATGTCGGTGGACGGATAAAGGGATGTAGTTACTCTGAAGCCAATTAATAGCACATCGACATTAATCTATAATCTAAATTGATAATTATTTAATACAGAAAATAAGGTCGACTATGCAAGTCATCATAGTAACCACCTAGAATGAGTTCCTATATAATCATCATTGAATCATGGAATAAGCTGATTCTAAAATGCCTCACAGGCTTTTGGAAAACGGAAATCATACTGTTTTTAGCACCATATACAAACAACACATCATGCATTTCTTAAGCATGTGGTATATGGAACCCATACATCTCTTGGACAAATGTCTTGAAAATTGCGGCTAGCCAGAAAAGACGCTCCAAAATCATGGAAAGCAGGAATTCTTGAGAGTTCCAGCCACCAATGCCTCTTGAAGGCTTGAAACGCATAAACAATGGAACTGGCCGTCGTAACTGCGAAAATCCAGTCACCCGACCGATACGTGTTTGTGTGGGGTCGAGGGATTAGCATCGGGTAAAGTTGAGGTCTTGCTAGTGTGCTGAAATCACGTGATTAGTTAGTTTGTGTAACCGTGGTTACTGGTGTTATTATTATTATTAGAGTTCATATGTTAATAACTCAAATTATTTAATTTTTATTATGGAAATTTAAGTTAACTACGAGAGTTGACATAACATGAGTCTTAACTCAAAGGACTAGGCTCCTCATTGGATCTTTCTTTAACCAGCAAATTAGGAAAGGAAGATCACAGCTTTTCATACGCAAACCTGCTATTCTCTTATACACTTCATCTTTACTGTCTTAATAATATCTCCATGCCCTCATTTAATTTCGTGTCGGACCTCATCTGAGAGCAATATTCATAACCAATTTCCTCGTTTTTATCAACATTCTTTTACTCAGGTGACAAATCATCGTGTTTACATAAGGAATAATGTGGACCTGAAAGATTATTTATTCTCAAATTTACATTACGAACAGAATCCTCTTTATTAAGACGAAGATTCATTTATTTTAGTACTCCAGGATCACTGAGTTAAAGGAAAAAAAGAAAGTTTCTTACTAACTAAGAAATCCAAGACCGGCAAAAAAGTTGTCGAGTCCAGCGACGATGTATCCGACCTCATTGGACAAGGTTTCCGCTCGTACTTGTGTGCGTTGCGATGTATCTTTAGAGTTTTTAATCAGAAGGTTGTCTGAGATTTTGGCTGCGTTAGGATATTCGTCTGTCTTCAAGACTGAGATGATTATTTTATATCCAATATTTTCTCATTGCCTCACATCAATTTGTATACCCCATTCCAATATGTTTACGTGTCATCCTCATTTCAACCTCTGTATCTCATTTTGATTGGAATACACCTCTCGTAAATCTATGCACTCATTACGACTACGAATATCTCCTTTAACTCTCATTTCGAGTTGCACCTATCTCATTTTGACCTATGTCATAATTCGCTTGCAAACCTCAATTGTATTGTTTTTAAATAGTCGTCGTAAGATGGAAGGTTCTAAGTTGGAATCTCGCCTTGGTCAAATTATTAGGAGATTACGGATTATCTTTAAGAAAGATGGAAGAACTGTTACTTCAAGGTTGTAAACAATTTTATTATCGTTAAATAACGAGAGAAAACAGTAAATCTAACAGTCAACACCGAATCCCGGTACCAATCGCCATAAAGAGTCCGAATGTTCCCCCTGCCTGAAAAATAGACTTCCCTATCATTCCGATTAACTCCCTTCCACGCAACCCGAGTCTAATATTAGGTAGAAGATAACCTGAATGCAGAAAAGGAGCCAAATAATATTCCCGAACCGCACCCAACTAAGCAACCGACTCCAAACCCATACTTCATTTTATCGAAACAACTTGGCCCAGATTGACCTACAGGTTGCCTGTAAACTGGCATTCACACAACGAGACTAATTGGAAATTTTAAAAATAAAATATTAATTTTAATTATAAAAATTAAAAAAAAGACACACGTTTAGTGAAAGTCGGAAGTTTAGTAAGAATACCTCGATTTGGTACCTTTAATGATTTTAGCGCGTGTTTTTGCCGTTTTCCGTGGCCATAACTGTGGAATTGTCACACAGTAGAAAGGATCATTTGCTCACCCCAAACCAAGAGGAATGTCTTTCATGGCACGACTCTCTGTAATACTCATCTGGCCTGTTAAGAACGTTCTTAATCATCTCTGGAGACATCAAACCTAATCCGAGCTCTTTCCATCATTCAACTCAACATAAATGGATTGATAGGAAAGATAATCGAGCTCAGAAATTAAGATCGGCTTTATGATCGCCCATACGGCATACATCGTCGCTTTCGAGCTGAACTCATCTCGTCCAGGAAATCCTACTTAACCTTACTAAACTTTCCTTGCACACAGTATTTGACGCAGATTGTTTGCATTGGAGGGAATCAGGATTTCGAATATCAGTAGATGCCTCTGATTAGAACAGGGGTGTGAAACTCATTTGGAAGGCCACATTTATAATAATTTTCCATCAAGGGAAAAATTAGTTCTAAATTAAAATCCCCACTTTATTTAATAAACAGTAAAAAATTAATATTTAATAATCAACAACTTTCCTCGCCTGCCTGTTCGCCAGCCTCCTCAGGCAGGTTCGATTCTGGTTGCTAAAACAACTCCGAGAGCGCCTTGTCCAATTGAACCCTCTGCCCATATGGCATCTCCGGGCTCTGCCTCCTAAACTCTAGTGTCAGCTCTCTAGGGTCCGCTCTAATACAGTGGACTTTAGATAGGCATGGAACTTCTTATATACTCCCAACTGCTTCAGATAACCCATGCTTCAGATATCTCTTATCACTGAAAAATTATTGGTCTGGGGTGTAAACTTCTCCACTTCGCTCCTTCTGAGATCTGGTCAGAAACCTGGATCTGCGGCCAACGCAGCAGAATTGGCCAAAATCCAGAAGTACTCGGCCATTATAAACCGATACCGATTCATACCAGTGACCATAGAAACACCGAGAGCCGTAGGATCCACACTGCAAACTTTCTAAAGAAATCGGAAGCAAACTAGTGAGCCGAAAAATAACCCGCAAATCGTTGCGGCTAAGATAACGAATCGGGATTTCCGTATTAATGGAAACGCACACGCAATCCTGTTGGAAAAAATTAATTATCTAAATCCCTTTTTTGTTAATAAATCGTTTCCCATTGTGAGATTTATTTACCTTGGTTTTATCTAAAAATTTCTTGTGGTTGTATGCATACAGTACGACCCCGCCCCAATAAGACCCCGGCCTTCTCTGTTTTGGGGGCGATTTTTTTAATAAATATTATTTTGAATGATTTTTACATTTTTTACATTTTTTGACCAATAGAAAGCCTAAATTTAAAATACAAAACCCCGCTTATCGGGGCACTTTTTCAATCGATAATATTAAAATTTATTATTTCAATTTTATATATATATTTTTTTTTTTTTAAATCAAAAATATTTTTAAGCATGCCTGCGAAGCTTAGTTGCCACCTGAAACAGAAGATTTCCGATTCTTTAATGAAAGAAAATATGTCAAAAAGAAAAATTTGTCAATTATACAATATTGGAAAAGGAACTGTCTCACGAATTAAAAAAGAAATCGGAAAAGGGGTATCAAAAACACAAATATTCTTGATGAACTCATTGATGAACTGATCTATCTAAGAAGTTTGAATCAGATCTTTCTATTCGAATTGATCGATTAGTATTCGAAGTCTTGAGGGAGGATGGTATTTCAGTTTCAGGATTTCTCTTCAAAACTATTGCAAAAAATTGCAGCTAATCTTGACGTCAATGATTTCAAAGCATCAAATGGATGGTTGGATCGATTTAAAAAGCGCCATGAATTACTGTTCAAAGTAATTTCGGGTGAAAAGAACTCATGTGACAGAAATAAAATCGAAGATTATTTAACGATTACGACAATTTATTTGATAAATACGAGAAAAAAGGATATTTTAACTGCGACGAAACTTTTCTTTTTGTTAAAAAAATTCATGTAAATCATTTGTCTCTTCATTGTTTTGGTAAAACGAAAAGCAAAGAACGAGTTTCAGTTCTTATATGCTGCAGTCTTGAAGGTGAAAAATTAAAGCCCCTTGTTATCGGGAAATTTAAATCGCCATGCTTGGATGGCGATTGATATTTTTGATAAATGGTTACAAAAAAAAACTTTGAAATGGTCAATTAACAGAAAAAATTTGATTCTTATGGATAATGCCAAAAATTTCAAGAATATTCAAACTTATCAATTCTTAAATTTTCTAAAAATACAACAGCACTTTCTCAACCTTTTGATATGGGGATCATATACTCTCTCAAGACATATTATAACAACGTTCTTTATGAAATGATATGTCTTGACGATGTTAAGGAATACTATTCGACCCTATTGAAGGTGAACAGCAGCGAGAATCGAACCCGTAACATAAGTCACTTTAGCCCGACACCTAACCACTACGCCACCCAACGATGTCAATTGTTAGAAGAAAATAAACGACAGAGAACATGTGTACGCGAAATTAATTCAAAAAAGCATCTGAATTAATTGATAAACATGTTTCAGGGTTAATGGATCTTGAAATAAACGGAATTGAATATAATGTGACTTTGTATAATGGAAATGATGAGATTGAAGGTTATGTTTAAAAGATTCATAAGAATAATGAATAATCTCGAAATTCTTTATTCAATACTTGCCCTGAAGGTCTCAAAAAATACTATGAATTCAGAATAAAAATTTCAAAGATTTTAAGAAATAAGTATAATACTGGGTTCAAAATAACTGATTATTTCACATAAAATAAATTAAATCCTTTTTTTATCAAAACAACATATTTTGTTATTAAAAATACGAATTATATATACCCTCTATATTTGGGGCACTTCTCTATTGGGGCAGGGTCGTACTGTAGTTGTTTCTAAAATCAAACTTGAACATCTTTGGAGTTAATTGCAAACAACTCCAGCACATCTCTCGATACGATCATCGACAAACTAAAAAAAGAGGACACGTTGAGTGGGCGTAGAAAGTTTCGTAAGAATACATTGAGTTGGTACCTTTAATAACAATAACCTTCGATTATAAATTCCATATTACCTCTTGTCTGATTCTCCGTTTTCGATCTCAAAGAAGTCATGAACTCAGTGGCAAAGCGAATATTGTGAAATCAAAACCAAATTCTAATATTATCAATCGGATCAAGAAGTTGTAGAGGATCCTCATAAACCAGAGATATCATATTTCAGAGATAGTTTATTCTCAAATTCATTAAGTGATTGTCAAAGCCTACAAGAATATTGTGTCACATTCTGATAAATCGTCTCTTTTAACAGATAATAATTACAAAAATAATAAAATTGTTCGCACTTTCCAAGCAGCCAAATCAGTTATCGTTCCCCACAGGCAGAACACACTTTATTTTTAGCAAAGAACAGTTATAATCGAGGTAGGATAAGGAATTCTTTTCACTTTCCTTGTTTTTTCTTTTTCTTGAGTGTATGTCCTTTTAGACTATCAAGTTCCGCTGTCCAACCACTTTGCCCGACACATAACCACTATGCCGCGCGGCTAACAGATCAAATTAAATTTTAACAGATCTAATTTATAATTATTAAGAATATTTAAAAATCCACTGGAATTTACAAATATTATTAATTTATAAAAAAATGTATATAAAATATATTAATTAAATTAGCGTGCTGAAATGCGTTTTGTACAAATGTTAAGAGAAACCTTGAAAATGCAAAAATTAAAGAAATGAAGCATGAGTTAAACACATCAAGACGAGAAAGAGATCGTTTATTGAAATAGCTAAAAAATTAATTTTTGAAGAAGAATGAACTTATCGGAGAGGGGACTACAAGTTACGATTCTTTTGTGCTGAAGATAAACATTAGGTAATTAAATCGTTTAGATTAATTGTAGGCTGAGCACAATTAAAATCACTTTGGTAGAGATCGTTTTTTATTAAAATTGAAAACTAAACTAAAATGTGTAGCGAAGTCTGAAATCCCTGGGATAATAAGAAAGTGTGTTTTTTGTTGTCAACCAAACAACCGATGACTCCAATAATCGCGATTGGTCTAAGAGAGCGCTATATTGCAGATCTCATAGATCTTAGGAGAAACTCATCTATAAACGACTTTTTTGGGTATCAAAATTGTTTCCTTATTAAAAAGATACTGGTTGTGATCGTTTCCTTCCCAAACTATGGAATGATCGAACTCTCAAGAAGTAAAACATGTTTGGAAATAAAAGAATTGTTATCAAACCTGATTTATGTTGTCGGCCCACATTTGATTCTTCAAATCGATAACGGAATGCTCACATGGAAAAATTGTGTTAAAAGTTCTCTATTAAGCAGGGTTCCATGGGTACAAGGTCAAGTCGAAGGGTAATATTTGCTCTTCAAATTGAAGATTCAACCAATGTAGAAAACGACTGATTTCTTCATTCAGTTGATCTACGGAATTTTTGGTTCTTTTAAGTCTTTCATAAAAAACATCGTTTTTGATTAAAATATTACCATCCACCAGACGATTTAAAATAATACATATTATCTTTTTATGAGGCAATATATCCGCACGCACTTTCAGATAAAGAATGACGCACTTTTGTTATATGAAGACAAATTATTCAATACACGTGATGAAGCTTATGAAAATCTAATAATTGATGATGAAAAAATGGTAAACCTGCGAACAAGTAAATATGACGAAAACGAGATCAAATCGGAAATTACGTTGTATTGAAGTAAATAATAAATTAATCAAGAATGGATAATGATTCCAATATACGAAGGTATCCATAATATCAGGAGTCGCCAACAATAGCTCTTACAGCCATTGTGGCTCGGAGTTTTATGTGGCTCTTTCAATATGGCAAATGAATCTCCAATAAAAACATATGTTCTTCCTCCAAAATGTTTTTTTAACTACGTTTATGTATATTTTAGACTACATGTTTAATACCTAGATGCTATTTTTTATTAAATTTTTATTTTTATTTAAATTATTACATATTTTTTCATATTTTAATTTTAAAATTCTTACTCGCTTAGTCATAAATTCTCTTGTGGATTTTCAATTATGTCTATAAATAATTTTCCTTTAACATGAAACATTCAACCAGAACAAAAATTCAAATCTGAAGAGACAATTTATTACAAAATATGGTGATTTTTTTAAAGAAATTATCCAATTGGCGATTCACTGAAGAACTCCAAAGAATATTAAAATTAAAGGTTCAACATTTAATTATTGCAAGCAGTCTGCCAAGGCTACTAATATCGATGTCCAGCAATGTGCGGAGTCTAATTACTGATACAAATTTGGAATCTTGTCTTAAGTTAAAATGACGACTTAGAAGACTACTTGGGAAGGAAATGCAGGGTCAATTATCTCATTAATTAGACTAGATTAAATATAATTTTGTTATGCTTCAATATTTTAAAAAGTGGCTCTTCAAATTTTTAATTGCAAAAAACCAAAAAGCTCTTTAGTTAAAAAGATTGCCGACCACTTCAATATATGATGGTTAGTGCGAAATACAGTGTAGTAAAGCAAAATTATCCAATTTATTGTAGAACCTGCCGAAAATATAGATTACATATTTCCAGACATGAATTAATTGAATAATTTTTTAATTTTTTCGAGAGTTAGACATTTCGATCAATATAATAATCTATACAATACTGAGATCTACCGAGTTATGGGTCTTTCTCGTACAACTGTATGTACAATTGCTTCTGATATCTGAAGGATGGAAAGACCAAATGTGGTAACGTGGTGGGACAATCTTGATTGCTGATCAGGAAAATGTAATACGGCAGTAGGTTGAAAATGGAACAATGACATTGGGGGCGTTGAAAATAAAACTGTGCGAAGAGATGAAGATATTTGTGAGTACAAGCACCATCAACCGTTGTCTAGATGAATTTCATAGTGAAAACTCTCAAAATTGTTCCTGAGTGAAGAAACTGTGATGCACCATTGAGACACGATTAGAATATGGGACATTTTATTTGACGTTGGGGATAGTCGAATAGTTTTTATGGACGAAGTAGGTTGCAATGTCTCCCAGCAAGTCCGCTTTGGGATATCTGAACAAGGTATTCATACTCGTATTAGTGTGCCACAGGTACGTAGTAGGAAAATTTCAGTAATGGCCGCAATGACTGCACATGGTATGGTCTATCACTATGTTGTTGATGGTGCTGTTAATGATGAAATTTTTAAAAATTTCTGATTCAACTAAGCGGAGTTTGTGAAACTAAAAGAATTGGGTCCGCTCGAAAAATGCTTGACAATCTAGAACAATGGCTCTCGATTCCTGGGATTAGACTCGTATGCTTTCGACTCGATCAATCTATTAAAATTGTTACAAGTCATGGAGCTTAAGCTCCACAGTCAGGCTGACTAAGCCACTTTTAAGGGATATTACACGGATGGGAGAATCAGAGGGAACCTGTTCAAGACAATTGAAGACAACTGTGGAAACTGCCGTCTGACATTCTTTATAAGAGAACGACGAAGCAACTATTTCGTTCGAAATCCTGAAGGCAACATGGAGGCTGTGTGGGAATATACCACATCTGGACCAGGGGAACCCTGAAAATTTGGCCATGGAGGATTAATCGACACTGCACATCTCTGGTCGAACAGATAAATGTGAGATCTGCCGAAGATAATATGAGTATGTGAAAGATTACTAGCTGTCGAGGTAGAGCTGACTTAATTTATGTCGTGAAAATTCCCTAAACTATCTGCATTAGCGCTGCAACTCCTACAGTCCTTGCTTATGAATACATCAAACTAAAATCAGTCAGCTAAACAAAAGCACAATGACCAAACATGATCGAAAATTATTAAATCTACACATTTTCACCAAGAAATTAAAATTCTACTTTAACAACAACAAAAACCCAGTAACCCAACACGAATCTAAGAGAAACTATTGATGACTTTTTCCATAAATAATTTGACATCGCGAATACTCTCTGAAATTCCCGTGAGTGCTATCTTAAAATCAAATATTCTTACAAAGAAAATTCCGATTAAAAAGGTTATAAATTTGCCAAAGACTTCAAATCTAGTATTAAAACAAATAATCATACAAATACAGTCTACTGCATGAATGAATTCTTTCGTATTGCATATCTTCTTAAAATTTTTATTATAGTTGACATCTACTTCATCTTCGTTATCCAAAATATCTACGAAAGTAACTAAATCAGTTTGTATAGATTCATTGCCAATAATGTATCCATAAAATTCTTCATTGGAATATCTATCAATTCCAACAATTGCCGGGAATCCAGTTTATATTGAAAAAATCAGGAATTGTAAGATAGTTTTTAAGATTAACATCTAAAAAGCATACTTGAATCTAAATTAAAATTTCAAATAAACATCATGTTTTGCCGTAGCAATTTTAATTCGTTCAGCTAATTCATAAACTTTTGAACTATTTCGATCAATCATCACAATAATAATCAAATCTTCATTAAGTATGTGATCATAGTTGAATTTATTCAACCAAACTTGGCCTGTTGTATCTTCAACATAAGTATTCATGTTTTTAAAATCTCGTAACCCTAATATTAACATGTAAGTCCACCATAATAATCTTCTTTTTTCCTTTATTAAATAAGGCTATCGTCCCTGGAGAAGTGATTCCTAAACGACTAAGCAATTTTTTATTATAATTCGCATTTACGACTCCAAAGGATATATTATTCACATGTAAAGTAGAAAGTTTCTGTAGTCGATAATATCCATTTAACTGATCGATTGAAGGAATAGTATTTTCTACAATCATTATAATCATATACTGAATAGCACGACAAACCATTCGACTTTATTCACTTCTTTATCAAAGTTTTCATTATTTAGATGTACGAGTTTTTGATATGTGAGGTTAATTAAGAACAGTAGAAAGTATATCATCATTACCTACTTTTATTAATTATTTATTATAAAACTTGGTTTGCCAAATTAAACATTAATTAATTTATTTGTTTTTACTATTTTGTAAGATATTTTTGCATGAAAATTAGTTTTCGATTATATTGTGTCGTTAAAAACTATTTTATCACAAGCCACATGCGCCACGTGGATAATTGGTTTCTTCTTTTCCCTTTATAGCATCATTGGATCCACCTTAGTCAAAAACGTCAATGTCTGGTCTGCATTCAAAGGTATCTCAATTCTTTCTTCCTGGAATCAATTTCGTTGCTGATGACGAGTTCTGGAATCGACCTCAGCTTCCCGACATGTCCCTATAGATCACTGTGCTTTTATGAGGGTTCTGGTGTAACACATCAGGATATAGGAATTTACTAGTTTGGTTTTAGTTTGGTTGTTGGAAATGTTTTATTTATTAATTATCTATATACTCGCTAAAAGTTCTTTGTCGAATTAGTTGGTTACCCGCCTCATCGTCTCCATTGGGAGTCAAAACTTGTAAAAAACTTAATCAGCTATCATATTTCTTATGACTCTCCACTAAGAAATAACTGTATTTTATTTTATAGGAATGAATCTTTCCAGAAACAGTAAATACTCCAACAAGCTTCAAAATTATCCACGACTGGGTATCATCGAATGAGATCAGAACCCTTGGATTCAACAAGTTCTGGGTCGACCTATTGTAGTATTGGCGCTATCAAAAATTTGCCCTCATCGATTCGAACAATGATCCTACATCATATAGTCTTTTTGTTCAGAACTGCAGATGTCTCCTGAGTCCTCACCTCGCACATGCTCACGAGAGTGAAGACAAGTGTTTTTATTCATTATGAAGCAAAGTGCAGTATAAGTGATTTACCACCACGACCCTCCTACCAATTAACCGCATGGTTAACTGATCAGTGATCACTAGGGCAAACCTTTTTTAACCTCAGTTTCATCCTACTCAAAATCTATTGCACCAAGTGTCTAATATGCGCACTCTATTGTACACTCGTTAGTTTCAAATTGTAATATTTTTCTATGTGATAAATTACTTTATAAGAACAACCTGGAATATGTGATCAGTTATGCGAAATTGCGCATAAGCTCTGTACTATTTTTTCACTTTTTAATGCTTTCTTGTTAGCTACTTAAATTCCTCGTCTTCAATTAACTCAAAATGTTAATCATTGGGATTAAATTTTTTGAATAAAAAGATGCAGCTTTCAACCAGGTACCCCATCTCGTCAATAAGAATTTGGAAAAAATTCAAATTTCGGAAAATAACAATTTTAGCTTTTGGTTCTTCTTAATAGAAGCTTGCACGTTAGCTATCACTTAATCTACCTCTGGATAAGATTTTTTGACCACCATTGAACAATTATGCAAAATATGAAAATGATTAGGATATAAATTTTAAAAATATTCCCAGCTAAATCATAGATAAATTAAAACAATACCGGCTGTCATATACCTTGCAGCTCAGAAATAAGAAGCATAATATTGTCTCGTTCAATTATTATATTTTGGATCGAATCATCAACAATCTGTGCTATAATTTTGTAGGTGCAGGCTTAAATGAGACCAAATAAATAATTTTAGGCAGTTTGATTGATCCCATCAAAACTGCGGTTTGTTTCTGATTTGAGTTTCATCGGTTATCGCAAAAATATTTTTTTCTCTAGAAAATAAAATTTGATGAAATACTTGAATATGCCCCTGAACGAAGCTATGTATTCATTTGTATTATATTTGACACAGTTCCTTGCTTGTGATTGCAAAGGAAGGGAAATTTGGTTCCATCTGAAAAGATCAATGAACAAAGGCATTGATAATTTGTTAAGCGGAATGTCACATTTCAGAAGAGTCTTAGTCACCTTCAAATCCCAGTCTCTAAATTCAGATTAATTTAATTTTTGTTGGCTAAATCCTGTCAAACGATCTATCAATATCATCGAAAAATCCTTACCAACGGAAATTTTATGTTTCTTGACGACCTGTAAAGGTTAACAAAGTGTTTTTTTGAGCATTCACTGTCGTTAAGCATAGTTTACAAAATAACTCATGGTAATTATGTAATTAAAATTCTCTTGGAAATTCGTTAACAATTAATGTTGCTATAGTCAGAAAAGACTTAGAAATACTTGGCATAAAAAAACGTGTAAACTACATGCTGTTTAATATTTAATTAATAGTAAAATAATAATTTGTTGAAATAATTAAAAAATAAAGTTAAAAAAATTTAACCTTACGATTTATTTTTTTTAACTTTTTAACTTTATAATTTTCTAAAATATAAAGGGAGAACGTTTAAAAATAATGAAAAAAACAGAATTTGTTTAAATTTTAATAGAAAATATTAAAATTTTAACTTTATTAACTTTATCACCCCCTAGTGATCACTCATTTATATCAACTTATGTGTTGAAATAAGTTCAATCAGTTATCCGTAAATATTAAATACCCTGCCATAAGCCCTGATAAAAACTGCAAGCTGTCTAGCTGTGTCAACGGTCTCTTCAATAGCAACTTAAAAGTGTTCAAATTTTGATAAAGCAGACTTCAACTTTGTTTCAAATCAACCATCATTTCATCAATTCGTCCAACAACAGTGTTTCTGGTTAATGAAATTTCCTTAAATAAATTTGTTAAAACGTGCACATAATATCAGGCTTTTTAACATCTCTTCAATGAAGGTTTGGTATGTCCAAATCGATATCCTGGGAATAATGCACACAGCACAGAAATCTCTAATTTTAGAGTTTGTTCAAGTGAATTTTGTGTACAAATTAATAGAGTAAAATCCATGCCTCGTGTATTACGGAAGCCTACCAAAAAGTCCCCTTCCAACTTCTCAACACAGAAATTCTCTCGGGATTAACTCTTCAATATGGCAATACATCAATTGACACCTTATGGATGTAAGAAGTCAAAAGGGGAACTTAAGAGAGTTACTACTATAATCAAGCACAGGATAAGGATATTGGAGAAGAGACTCGCAACTTATGAAACGAGGAATACATTCAAAAGTGATAATATTGCAGACATATCTCTCCATAATTCCTTGAGTCGTAGTTTGATAACATTTGATCCTCAAAAGTGTGAAATTGATCCGTTTTTAAATTTTACTTAATTATTTCCTTCTGACTGAGCGCAACGTTCTGCAATCATGACTTGTTATACAAAGTCATGGACAACTCTGGACTGCCATACTGGATCGTGAGTTTCATTAAGAATTTGGTAACCAAATGGAAATTCAGACTCAACTTTCATTAAAAAGAAATTGGAGAAGTTGAATTGAAGCGAGGGATTGCAAGGCGATTCGTTGTCACCACAAATCTTTGTACTTCTGTTGGACCCTTTCAGCAGGATTTTGAATGCAAAGTACCCAAAGGTGACCATAGATTGCCCTGATCGAGGATCTCTTGCGTACACCACAAATCATCGACTGTTCATGGACGACTTGAAAATATTTTCCCACAAAGAAGATACAATGTTTTTTTATGATGATTGAAGTTAATATTTTCTTCGAAGCTGCTGGACTTGAACCAAATGCAGAAATATCGGCTACTAATGTTTCTGGGTTGAGCTCCTAAGCCAAATGCTGGATGGAATGAAGGGATATCAATACCTTCGTGTGTTGGTGGACAAAAATAGCATTGTCTTGAAAAACAAAGTTCTAAAGACAATTTTTGATGGAGTTAAGAATAGAATTGACAACTTGGCAGTAACAAAATTAAATTCTGGGAACCTGTTCAAGGCCATGAATGAGCATGCCTTATCTCTCTACAACTATTACATCGGATTAACTGATATCGAACCGACTGAACTTGAACTCATTGACAAGGATATACGCAAATCCTTGTAAATCATAAGATCTACTTTAAACCCGGAAACAAAGAACGACTTTATATACCAAGAGATCAGCTCGGAAGGGGTCTAGTCTCCATTACACACAAAAGTGAACGCATGCTCCTCCAATTCCTATGGGATGTTAAAAATAAATCATGATATTGTCTGAGGAAGTAAGAATTCTACGGGCCATCAAATCAAAGAAAACTCATATGGCCACAATCATAGAATTCCTCAACCGAAAATATAAAATTCAAGAACCCGATATTCTCAAAATGGACACATTAAAAGAACTACATAAATACGTTTAAAGCCATTGCATGGAATACTTTCAACTGTCTTGATGACAACAATGTTGATATAACATAATTTTCCCGTTGGCTTTGTATGGAAACAATTCATCCAAATCCGAAGGAATGTTGCTTTCTTCCTCAGATAGCTTATCCAGATAGCTTTTTACTCTTCCTCTTAGTCCGTTGAGGAAATAGCGAACCAAATTTTAGGTTGTTAGAATGATAGAGCCATAAATCTTCCTAGTATGTAGTTTCCTTGGTATTGAGTCAAAAGCCTTCTGTATGTCAATTGTACACATAATAGTCTTTTGATGCCGAGGTTTACGTTGAAGGCCTTCCTTGATGATTTTGTCAAGCTAGTTAAATGGGTTGTTGTGGAACAATCTTTCTTAAATCCATGTTGGAAGAATATGTCTGGGAGGTAAGGTTTATTCTGATCAAGAATGAGTTTATCCAGGATTTTAGAGGTGGCACACAGGATGGTTATTGGTCTGTACAAAGCTGGTGAGTCCTTCAGCCGTCCAGGTTTTTATGATGTGCCAAATATGGTAAATTTTTATATAGTGGGAATCGAGTTCCTACTGATGGAGAGGTTGTAAATTCTGGTCAAGTCCAAGATGATGTAGGAGCCTATCTTTTTAAGTACAATTGGAGGAATTCCATCTGGACCACTTGCGTAAGCCGATTTCTGATTTTGAATAGCTTCTCTGCACGACGTCCATCGAAAGGCTGTTCGAAATTGCCTCGGGTTTTGAATTTGTTGAGGATGTGGATAGACCCTCAGTTTTTTGATGTGGGATAAAGCTCACGGAGGATTAAAATTTTATAATCTTGTTTAAAAAGTTCTTGTTCTCTAGATCTTCGCAAGGAGGCGGTTTTATCTTAGCCTTGTATCTGATCACTTTTCAAGGCTCGAATTTTCGTCCTGGTTTCCCAAGACTGTTTCTGTAGGTTTTTAGGCTATTACTTTCTTCGTAAGTGAGTTGGGTGCGCGGAGAGCTTTTCGTGAAGTAGACTGGCTTTCTTTTGATAAAAGTCTTCATGCCCTCACGCAGTACACTATTGAAGTAGAGTAAAGCGTTATCGAGAGAGTTGAAGTTGTTAGGGTCAAAACCATGCAGGTTATAGTCGACGAAGTGTGAGAACAAACTCCAGTTGACATTTTTGTATTCTGGCCATAACATAGTTTTCTTTTCAATGAA
The DNA here is from genome assembly GCA_011109175.1 of Dicyema japonicum. NCBI lineage: Eukaryota > Metazoa > Dicyemida > Rhombozoa > Dicyemidae > Dicyema > Dicyema japonicum. The sequence goes on along the minus strand of RDEW01000003.1, from coordinate 592,795 downwards.
CGAAATAAGAGGGAAGTTCTTTCCTTTGCTCTGTAAGGGGTTCTTGTGTTGAATACGGGATTGTTTAATATTACAAGTTGTTTCAGCGTCGATAGCAGGTGGGTTCCTCTGGCGTCTTCCGGTTGGTTTTGGAACCACATCGGATGTTTCGCGTTCAGGTCTCCACATACTAATAGGTCATTGGGCTGTACGATGTCTGGAATTGAAAATTTTAAATTCATGTGGATATGGATGTAAAATTAAGAAATTTTATATTAAACTATCTTGATTATGGAAGAGGGAGATTTCTATCTCCACATAACAATAAATTAATGAATGGGGGAATGTCGTTTGCTTCATGAAATGAGAAATTTGGAAGGTAAATTGAGACGATGTTGGATCCACAAGATTCTTGTTGTCATAAAGAGAGAATCAAGTCTATTACGAATGTATTGATAAAAGTATCAAAAATTATTGAAGAAGATAGATGGAAGAGAGAATGCTCAAAACTCTATCGTAATAATCCTAAATTCTGGAAACTTTTTTCTAAAATGAATTCTTTGGATAGGAAAAGTGAAGAGATAAATTATGTCTCGTGACGGCTCTTGGTTTCCGATAGAAAAAGTTCCAGATGTCTTAAGACAACAACTTGCAGGTACAAGAATTGGATCCTCTATTAATTAATCCCACAGGCATACATACTAGTTTTCTTGAAGAGGAGCCATCTTCGCTTGTGTGGGACGAATTCTATGGAGGAGATAATTCTTGATTTTAATGGATGCAAAAATAAAGCTCCGGAATGGGATTTTGTCCCCCTGACTGTCTTCTGAAATGCTTGAATACCATTATTGAAAACGTTATGGACTTTATTTAATTCTTTTTGGTGTTCTGGACATGTTCCTTCAACGTGGAAGAAGCCATTTGTACGAGAAGGAAAATCTAGTTTAAATCCAGAAAACTGTAGGCCAATGAGCATTATATGTAGCATCTCAAAAATCATGGAAAAATTATTTTCAACAGATTATCAAAGTATTTTGAAGATAAAAAAAATTTTCTCGATGATCAGTGGGGTTTCCGCCCTACTAGAGGGACTGGAGATTATGTCTCAATGTTATCAAATTTTATATGTGTTGCTAAGAAGAATAGAGAATGTCTTACAGCGGTATGCCTGGACATATCAAAGGCTTTTGATAGCGTTTGGCATGCTGAGTAGTTGAAGACTGTCAAATTTTAATGTTGGAAGAAAGGCACTTGTGTGAATGAAAGATTTTCTTTCTGGTAGAGAATTTTTTATACCTGTTGGAAATCATATATCGAAGAAAATTTTGTTAAAAAAAGGGGTACCACAAGATCTGTTTTAAGTCCCCTTTTCAATTGTGTTATGTGTGACATTCCGAAGATTGAACACTTAAATTCGAAATTATTTATGCTGATAATATACTTCTGCTTGATCTTATCATTAATAAATCGATTTCCAGGACATGTGTTTCAACCCAAATTGAAAAATTAAATGTTGGTGCCGAGATAAAGGTTTATCCTTATCTCTTGAAAAGGGTACTAGTTTATGTAATGTAAACAACAAAAATAAGTCAAAAATGTGTTTTAATACTGGAGCAATCGAATGCATGGAACAATTGCAATATCTTGGTGTTTGTGTGAACTCGAAGTGTTTTTATAAATTAAATAACAAAAAACGAAAAACTACCGCGATGTTGAAATCGCTTCTACGTTTTCAATAGTCAGGAAATTTTGTCAATGTTTATACATCTTGTATAGAACCATTCTTGATTTATGGCTTCCAAGGATGATTTGAAGATTCTTTGACCTTGACAAAATTATTAGACAATTTCTCGACAATTGTTATTGGATCCCTATACGGATGTTCAAATTTTTTCAATCGAAGAGAAGTATTCGTCCCATAATTTTTTTGAATACGACCATTTAAGTAATTAAAAATAGAATACAATATCTCCAACATCAAACTCATATTTTTATCGATCCACTCCCATCTTCCGATTCATTCTTCTATAATATGAAGACTGCAAATTCACCCTCTTAAAGTTAAACTGGTACTCATCATCTTTACTAATAAAAATAAAATACCTTTATTGTTAATGTCGGGATTTTCTACAACTTTCAATTCTTCCATATTAAAATTTTTTGGAATTTCCTTGACATCTGATTCCACAACTGTGTGGAATCCAGGAATACCACGATATCTTTGGAATGGACTACGCCTAGAAAATAAAAAAATCCAATTTACATGTGGATGAATGAGCTCTCTGATTTTACAAAAACACAGCCTTTCGAATGTGTTTTATTCACTTTTTTATCATCCAAAGCCATCAATTTGAATAAACTCCTTGTGATCGTCTGATTAAATCGTCCAACTATCCCCTGACTCTGAGGATTGTTCTGCCTTCCATGATTTGAGTAATTTTGAATTCTTTACATAAATTATAAATGTGAAGATTTTTGAATTCTGTCCCGTTATCAGACTGTAAATATCTGCACGGGCCATAATCCATGAAAATGTCTTTAATTTTTCATCGACTTAAATGCCACTTTTATTTCTAAGATTCCTTGTGATGGCATATTTCGAATAGACGTCAATGACCGTTAATAACCAAAAAATGATCATTATCATTTACAAACCTTGGAGATAACATAATCTTATACCTTTAAGGTAAATCAGATCAATCTGAAATCTTTCATTCGGTACATCCGACTAAAATATGACTTACGTCGTCATATTGTTTCAGTGGTACCGCAGAATGGCATATATCGCAGTCTCTTATCACCTGACGAATGATATCTCTTTTAACAAAACAGAATCGTTTTCAACACAATTCTTCCAATGCATTGTGTCCACAATGGTTAGCGTCATCTCTTCTGCGTTTATTTGCATCTCCTCTGTGTTGGTTGAGGCAAGTACAAGCCTGTGATTAGATAAAGAATCTTGAAGATAGAGCTCTCCGTCTATTAAAACGAGGTTTTCAACCATCTTTCTTAGTCTATACTTCCGAGCAGTTGATATATTTAGTTCGTGTCCTTCGAGGATGGATTTTATTTTGTTGTAATCATCAGTATTTTTATGGTGATTTTGTTAGGCATCAGAAAAACGTGATTAGTGGGTTAGTTTTTTGATTTTATTGTCAAAAATTATGGAATGCCAGCAAAAATTGGTGTAAATATTTTATAAAATACTTTTACTCATAATAATAATTATTATTTATTACCTAAGATTAATTTCTATTAGTAAAAATAATGATTTTATATAAAAATGCACAAATTATTCCAAAACTTAAGTATAGAATTGATTAATTTTCAATTAACATGACAGATGTTGGCACCTGCCGGATGGCATAGTGGTTAGGTGTCGGGCTAAAAGTGACTTAGGTTACACGTTCGATTCTTGCTGCTGTAACCCTGGTGGAAGGTTCCACGCATCTACGATGAAAAAAGGCTTGACAAGTGACTCCTTCATCAGTGGACTTTCACTGCGGAACTGGATAGTCAAAAAAACCCATACACAAGAAAAAGAAATGAAAATCATTCATTGGTTCTCCGATTAGTTAAAATTAACTGTTCTTTACTTAAATAAAGTGTGTGTCCCGCCTATGCGGAGCTAATATTACGGCTCCGTGAAAAAGGCTATTATTATGTTGGCACCTGTCATTGTCGTCACTCTGAGCGCTCGCGACATACTCCAAATTAACCATTATTGGAAATTATTCATAACAATATTAAGAAATTCTAATATTTCCATTTAAACTAAAAAATTATGAAATTAAAAAAATCTGAAAATTCTTTTCAAAAACCCAAATAACTAGCTAAACCAGATCAGAAACATTTTCGGTGGACGATCGATGGTCCCGATTCGTCATACTCATCCTTCGAAATCCACATCTGCTGGAAGGTGGACAGTGAAGCGAGAATTGATCCTCCAATCCACACTGAATACTTGCGCTCAGGGGTGCAACGACTTTGATCTTAACGCCAGGTGGAGCAAGGGAAGTCATATCTTTCAATACTCTGTCATCAATTCCAGGGAACATTGTGGTTCCCCCAGACAGGACAACGTTTGCAAAAAGATCCTTACGGATGTCAATGTCACATTTCATGATTGTTTCATTCAGGCTGTCGGCAATTCCCGAGGTTTCCATTCCAATCAGAGATGGGTTGAAAAGTACCTCAGGAGCACGGAATCGTTCATTTCCAACGTTGATGACTTGCCCATCAGGAAGTTCATAAGAAGTCTCGACAGATGAAGCCTCAGACTCTTGGAGTTCTTTTTGGAAGTCCAAAGCGACATAACAGAGCTTCTCTTTGATGTCTCTTACAATCTCCTGTTCGGCACTGGTTGTAAATGACTGTCCCCTTTCAGTGAGGATCTACAGGGTTATAGTCCCGGTTATACTGTGCTCAGGTAGCGAGTTATATCCCTTCCAGCCAAGTCGATTCTTGTGATGCATGAGGGAGTGCATATCCCTTCATAGATAGGCACAGTGTGGCTGACACCATCACCAGAATCCAAGACAATACCGGTTGTTCTCCCAGAAGAATAAAGAGAGAGAACTGCCTGGATGGCAACATACATTGCAGGACAGTTGAAGGACTCGAACATGATCTGAGTCATCTTCTCCGATTGGCCTATTTTTAGTCGATTTAATCACCTTTGGGTTCATTGGAGCTTCCGTCAAAAGTACAGAGTGCTCTTCTGGGGCAACTCTGAGTTCATTGTAAAAGGTATGGTGCCAGATCTTCTCCATGTCATCCCAGTTTGTGACAATCCCGTGTTCAATGGGGTATTTCAAGGTTAATATTCCTCTTTTATTCTGTGCCTCATCTCCGACATAACTGTCTTTCTGTCCCATTCCAACCATAACTCCCTATTCGAGCTATAACCGCCATCTACCTGATGCTTTGGTCTACCAACTATTGAAGGGAAGACGGCTCGTGGAGCATCGTCTCCAGCGAATCCAGCTTTGCACATCCCCGAACCATTATCAATCACTAAAGCTTCTACTTCGTTGTTCATGGTTATCGCCAAATCGCTGCAATAAAATTTATATACTCGAATTATTTTCAAATACAGAAATTACCGAGTTAATGCATAATTAGTTGTCGTCTTTAGATATTCAAAGATTTTTTTAGTATATTTCTCAGCTTATTCCATTTTGATTGAATCGTTGATTCAAGCAAACTGTCCATTAGTAATTGGTTTAACCTTAGATCGAGGAATGATAATATCCCATAACGGGAGGCATAATACTTACTGCTTAGCTTAAGGGACACACTTTATTGGAGTAAAGAACAGTTGTGCTAGTTAATCGTTGAAATGTTCTTGAGTCGTTTTAGTGAGGTCTTTATTCACTGATGACGGCGACACTCGTCAAGCTTTAAGTATCACGCGAAGAACTTTCAAACTGAATATTCAGTAGCGAGATTCGAATCTGGATTTTTTTCCGGACTCTGAGCAATCACAGTTATTAACGTAAGATCTAGTAATGATGAGTAAAAAATACAGTATGTAACTCAAGACCTTATTTTAAAACGACAAAAGTTAAAACAAAATTCACTCCACCAATTGAAATGGGTATAAGCATCATGAAATTTTCAAATCATGTTATTATACGCACTTACGTTCAATGAATCTTTAAGTATATTTCACAGCTTATTCCATTTTTATGCGAGAAACAGGGGAGGATGGAAATAACTCACAGCGCGTATCTAGAGATGCATGGCAAAAGTGGAATTTCAAATTAGTTAACTTTTCTGGTTCCGCGGACATTGCTAATACAGTAAACTCTCCTAAATTTGCCAATTCTCAGATTTTCCATTTTTAAAGAAATATTCCAATTTTAGTGGAAATTTGCCAATTCCGAAATTTGCCAGAATTTTTTAAAGATTATAAAAAAATACTGAAAATTAAAACAATAAAACTTCATTCAAGTAGCATAGCTCGTTGTGATTCTAGTGGTCGATTAAAAGACTCACTATCGAACAAAAAGTGCAAATATTGGGTTATAAAAACGACAAAACGTATTATCATGCCAAGAAATCACCAATAAATTTTCCTTTTTTTAAGTGAAAATTTGTCGAAGGAAAGTTAACGATATCTTAATATCTTGTGAGTCAATTTTTGAACAATTAAAAAACTAAAAATTCCTCAACAAAAACAGTCAAAAAGTCAAAGTTCCCGCAACTTGATGAAAAGCTTGTTGAGCGGATTAGATGGAATCAAAAGGTATTCTAGTGTTTTTAAATTTTAAGGTGCATTGTTGTACGATGAATTAATATCCAGTAAAACAGAATTCTACGTTAAACATCTTTCTCACGACTATTTCAAAACTTATAATTTTTATTCATTTGATAATAAAATTTCTTTTTTTCAAAACTCTTTTTGATTTTTATCCAAAATTAAGAAAAGGCATGGATTTCGGATGAGGAAATTACGTGGGAAAATGTGCACTAAGAAAAGTGTCGATATTGAAGGGTTTCTCAAAAAAATTCAAAAGGATTCAAAGTCATATACCTGTGATCAGATTTATAATCTTGATGAACTGGGATTTTTTACAAACTTATTCCATCCAGAAGTATCTGCAAGACTCCGTCGGAGGATACAAGAACTTCAAAGATCAGTGATGTTATGCACAAATATGTATGGAAATCATAAATTAAAGCCTTTATTGATTGAAAAATCAAAAATGCCAAGATGTTTCAAAAATATATAATTATCGGTGTTCTGCTTCGTATTACAGTTCCAAAACAACATGGATGACCGATTTATTTTTATTAAGGGGATGATAAATTTCGATAACCTTTTGAGGGCAGAGAAGAAATCAATTTTGCTTCTTATAGATAATTGTCTTCTCATTGTTAACCATCTAATTTGGAAAATATTAAAATAATGTTCTTTCCTAAAAATGCTACAGGAATAATTCAGCCAATGGATTTGGGAATTATCAAAACATTTAAAGTCTACTTTAATAGACACAAATTGCAGTTATCTTAGTAGATTATTAGAAAAAAACATGTCAGTTTATGAATCATAACAATTTGAACCTTAAAAACAATGTTCTATTTATAAAAATGGCCTGGGAAATGTATCACCTAAAACAATCAAAATTGTTTTCAAATTCTAAAAAATCGTGTACTGCACACTTTTAGTGAATGTGAACATAAGAAATATTATCTAATACGGATATTCACCATCCGATTGAAATCGAATAATTTATGTCTATACATTATTCTGAAAAAATGCAATAGATGAAAAAGAAATAACCGGGTTCATTCAAAATGGCCTCCAATTAATTTTCTCAGGTTTTGGTAAGTTCATCAATAAACATCAAGAGATTTTAGCGAAACGACATCTTTAGGTAAAAAAATCATCTTTTTTAAATCTTATACAAATTGATTTTAAGGAGTCCTATGGGTAAGTGGAACATTTTACCAAGGTCTTCGACATCTTTAGGTAAAAAAATCATCTATTTAAATCTTATAAAAATTGATTTTAAGAGGTCCTATGGTTGAGCGGAACATTTTACCAAGGTCTTCGACATCTTTAGGTAAAAAAAATCATCTATTTAAATCTTATAAAAATTGATTTTAAGAGGTCCTATGGGTGAGCGGAACATTTTACCAAAGTCCTCCAAACCCTATGATTTTAAGATACTAATTGACTTCGGAATAAAAATTAATTATTTTTATTAAAACTAAATTTAATAAGTTATTGTCTCTTTTAATTTCTTTTATTATAATAAAACTTTTGAACACCCCACTTTATTTAACAAACAATAAAAAAACTTTTGAATAATTTAATTAATTAATTGATTTACTCATTGGTTGAGCTGGTGACGTGGCTCTAATAAAGTATTAACATGTCTGAAAAGTACGAACCTTATCTTTTGGAGAAATTCTCGCTGACCTAACCTCTTCTTGGAAAAGGACCTCCCTCTGTCAAGACTTACATAATTTCGATGTCGCAATCGGTTGCCTACAGGAAACCAAAATCCAAGATAACCACGAAGAAACATGTGGTAAATTCAAATTGATCTTTCTTTCGACTGTCAACAGGCACTATGGACTGGGTTTTGCCATCAAAATGGAATTTCTCCCCATATCTACAGAGTATGGGCAGTTAATGACCGCATCGGAGTTCTACAAATGAAGTTCATGAATGCCAAAGCAAGCACTGACATTGTCTCCATTATCAATGTATACGCACCTCACAGTGGTTGGATTAACAAAGATCCGGCTCTATTTGATGACTTCTACTCAGATTTATCAGATTTATATTTAGAATTGGCCGACTCCGCACTTTTATTTATAGCTGGTGATATGAACGCCAAGGTGGGGAGGAGAACAGATACCGACGAAACGTTCTTGGGGAGATTCAGCAGGGGGAAAAGAAACCTTCCTGGAACGCTGTTAGGAAACTTCTGTCGGTCAAACGATTTGTTCTTATGTAATACAGCATTCGCTCACGCTGCAAGACATATGACGACTTGGTGTGGGACAACCAAGAAAAAGAACGGAGAAATAATCAATATTTTTAACCAGATCGATTATATAATATGTCGATGCAAAGATAAGAGATTATTGACAAATGCGAGATCTTACGGAGGTTCGTCCATTGACACTGACCATAAGATGGTCATTGCGAAATTTCGAGTAAGCTATTACAAACACTCCAAATATACTACCCACCCAAAAAATACGCCTACAATAAGACTATTAATTTCTCAGATCCACAAATTAAGGAGATATACAGAAAACGAATAACCAACAAATTGGAGAATATTAACACGAACCAATCATGTTTAAACGCATGGAAAAACGTATCAATGGTGATGCATAAAACATATGATGAAATGTATATGGAGATTCCAAGCTGGATAAATGTGAATAGTGCAAGTCAAGATATCTCTCATCTAATCAAACTGCAGAGGCAAATTCGACTGCAAATGCAGGAAAAGAAAACTATGAATAAATTTACAATAGATGAACTCAGAAAAGAAAAAGCAAGAATGCATAAGTCAATAAAGAAAGCAGTGAGGACTGCCACTAGATGTGATGCCTTAAACAAATTAGAGCATCTGGAAGGGCTAAAAAGTAACAGGGGATACTACGAAGCCGTTAGGCTACTTAAATGTCACAATAAGAAGAGTACCTTTATATTATACGACCAAAATGGAAGACGAATAATGAACCCATCTGAGATTGCCGAGTTGGTTACTGATCACTTCAGGTCGGGGCTAAATACGACTCAGAATGTGATTTCGGCATTCATTTGGGAATGAAAATTGCACCTTATGAGGTGAAATTAACATGTGAAAGGCTGAAACCTGATAAAAGTGCGGGCCCGGATGGACTACGTCCTGAACTATTCAAACACGGCGGTGACTACCTCTACGAAATCATTGCGTTGATCATGAACAAAATGTTTGAAGAACGTGTGTTGTTACTTATTGGAGAGAGTTATTTGATTCCGGTTCCCAAACCAAATAAGCCGAAAGGAAAAGTAACAAACTTGAGACCGATCATCCTAATGAATGTTATCAGGAAGATCCTGGCTATTATCACTCTCGAACGTGTAAGAGAGAATTTGGAAGCCTATTTTTCACCATACCATAGTGGATTCCCCGAGGGGAGATCAACGGCAGACGTCTTATGGAGCCTAAAATGGAGATGTTCAACCATTCAAAGATTTAGAACATCTTTTGGGATCCTTGGGATTGACATATCGAAAGCGTTTGATTCAGTAAACCGTTGTAAACTATTGGAATCTATCACGGGTCTATTCGACGCCTCGTCAGTTTCGATGATTAGGGCACTACTGGCTGAAACACAACTAACTGTTAAAATTGGAAATACTCAAGCCATGCCATTTTCGACAAATACTGGGACTCCACAAGGAGATCCATTGTCTCCTCTCCTCTTTGTTGCATATCTTGAGTCTGCGCTACGGGATCTCAAGCCTTTTTTGTGGAGGGAACTAGCATCCTAGCTTATGCAGATGATGTGGACTTCGTCTCGCAAAATGGGGAGGCCCTATTGGGATTACTCGAGACGGCACCAAGAGTATTCGAAAAATGGTCACTAAATATCAACAAAGACAAGACAGAGCTGACAACTTTGATGAGGAAGGAATCTATTCTGGAAGAGCATTGGCGAAAGGTTAAAAAGCTGGGATCCCTGCTTGGAGATAAAGAAGACATCATTGCACGGAAGATTAAAGCAAATACGGCCTTATACAACTTGAGAAGAAATTGGTTTCTAAGAAAGAAGGGCTTGAATCGAGAGATCAGAACTCGACTATACAATTCGTTAGTCAAACCAATACTCCTATATAATGCAAGTTCTTGGTCATTAACCCTAAATGACATTGAAAAACTAAACTCCTTCCATCGGGGGCAATTACGAAAGATTCATTCGTGCTGGGACCGTATGATAACAAGAAGTCAAGAACTATACTATATTACGTCTTCTAAACCGATTTCACTAGACATCATGGAATTTCGTTGGAGCCTATTTGGACACATCCTTCGGGGAAATAACGAAACTCCAGCTAATGTTGCCATGGAGGAATACTTTCAAACCGAGGAGGTGAAGTTCCGAGGACGTCCGAGAGCATCACTGGCCACGACACTGAATGAAGACCTGAAGAGAATAGGATTATCTCTAACTACGGGAGATGACCTGGACTACTTGAGGGATTTGGCTCAGGATCCTGAAAAGTGAAGAAAATTAACTAAAAAATTAATGTTTGGTACTGCACTGGTTTTGTCATATCCAATAGCAAGACGTTGTGCTTTATAATAATAATTGATTTACTATTATTGCATACCGTTTCTCGTTAACCAAAAGGGAAATAGAAGTTTAGAACATGATGGAAATCTGTTTCATTTAAAATACAAAAAGGGACAAAGCACATATTGGAGGTGCTCAGATCGTACTTGTCCTAGATCTGTAAAAACTATTCAATCCTGTGATGAAGTTTGGAGTCTGAAGCACCATAATCATCTTCTAAGGAGTGAATTTGTCAAGAGAGCCTTAATACGGGAGGACATAAAGCAGAAATCACTCTTATGTGACATGGGTCCTAGACAGATAATTAATAATTCTCTGCTTGGACAAAATTTGACAACTATTGCTTTGACAGGGACTCATTCTTCTCTGGAACAACTGATTAATAAAACAAGAAAAAGTATCCCACACGAAAGTGATGATTCAGTTCTTATTATTGAGGAGAATTTAATGTATACCTTACGAGGGCATAGATTCTATCAGTTTGGACACAGTTTTCGCCAAAATATTGGTATATTAATGATTAACTTTTCAGATGTTGAGACAACTATGGTTATTTTTTTAATTCTGAAATGACGACACCATTAAAAAATCATAAAATATGGTCTATTGATGGGACTTTTTCTGTCTGCCCTTTTTCCTTGGAAGCAATTATTCACAATATCGGTAATAATTAATCACCATGTAATTCCAATAATATTCTGTCTTTTAACATCAAAAACTGAAAATGAATATGACACAATGCTTCAAATAATTAAACGTCTCATTCCGCATTTAGAACCAAGAGTTATTGTCTCAGATTTTGAAAAAGGAGCAATAAATTCTTTTCAAAAATCATTTCCAAACGCCCGGATAAATTGCTGCATGTTCCATCTAGGACAAAATATTAATAAAAAAATATTGGAATTAAAAATTTTTAACGACAGAAATAATGAAGATATAAATAGGTTAAATATGATTTAAAATTAACGATAGATTTCTAAAACTGTTGAAATACCTCTCCTTTATTCCTACACATACTGTAAAGAACACTTTTAATCAATATTTTTAGATCAATTATATCGGAAATCAAGAAAATGCATTAATTCCAAGATTTCCAATTAATTATTGGAATAATCTGGATAATTTATATGAGGACTGACCTCGGACAAATATCTCAATTGAAGGCTGGTACGACGTTCTTAGAAGTACATTTGGACACTAAACAAGACGCCAAGAAATTTTGTAAAGAAATTGATAAAAGAAGAAAACATAATGATAAAATTTTTTAAATTACAAAATGGAGAAAGAATTCTTAGAAAAACTAAATATATCGCTTTATCTGAAAATATATTGAGATTTGTTCAAGAACAAATATTACTTAACATGGATCCGACAGAATATATATTCAATTTAGTAGAATATGTATTCTATTAACATTTATAATCATTTTCCTTTTTTCTTTTGAAAATAAATCTTTCATTTTAAAGTTATATAAAAATATTTAAAAAAATGACTTTTTTACCTAAAGATGTCGAGGACCTTGGTAAAATGTTCCACTTACCCATAGGACCGTTTAAAATCAATTTTTATAAGATTTAAAAAAGATGACTTTTTTACCTAAAGATGTCGAGGACCTTGGAAAAATATTTCGTGATGTTTATTGATGAACTCATCATAAACCTGAAAAAATTTATTGGAGGCCATTTTGAATGGAGGCCATTTTGAAAGAGGCCATTATAAATGGGAACCGAAATAACATCATTAATTGATGATAATGAAATTATCATCCATGAAGAAACTAGTGGATTGAAATTCCTAAAAAAGAATGAAATAGCATCCAAGTTAAGCGAAATTGAAAAGGATCTTCTTGAGAACGTTGAAAACGAAGAGGACGTCGTCCCTTATTACATCCATAGAAGATTTAATGAAAATAACAGAAATATAAAAAAGAAGCAAATGGGAATAGAATTTTTTCGATAAAATTTAATACTTAATTTTTTAAAATAATTTTTTTGTAATAAATCAAATTTAGTTTTTTTACATCAATGAGAAGTTACCCAATAACTATATAAAATTATTGATTAAATTCTGAAATTAGCCGCAAAAAATGCTGGAACCAAAAATGGCAAATTTGGGAGATTTTACTGTAATAATAATTCCATTTTAAAAATATATATTTTTTAATATTTATTATTGCAAAAACTCGGAGGATTGCTTGCCAGAAAAAAAGGGATCAAGGAGAAGGGTTATGGCTAAGACAAAAGATCGGAATAGCCATACTCCGAGGGAACTCGTTCGCAATCCACGCAGCAGGCTTCCTCAACTGACATTTGTTTAATTGTTAAAAAATTTTTGTTATTAAAAAATATTTATTATTTGTTATAACGAGTAAATTAACTAATTAAGCGGATTTTGATCAAGATTGTTGGTAATTCCTCTTCTTTTCTTAGAAGAAGAGTGTGCCAAAAACATCCTGTTACTCCCCATCTCCACATCAGATTCAGTCGAAATATTTCCGTTAGAGTCCAGTGGGCTGTCCTCACGGCATGTCAGTTCCACAAGTTGGGAGGTAGAAGAGACGTACTCTTCATCGTATACCTTCATCCCATGCTTATGTTCAATGAGCATAATTTCGAGAGTTCTCTTCAGCACAACCGATTGGATGTAACTCCTCGTTGATTTTTCAATAGATAATTTATCCATATCATTCTTGAAGCATCTTGAGACAACTCCATCCTATGTCAAAACCACTGGAATAATTTTCAAAAATATCAGGTTTATTGTATTGTACTTTTGTTTCTGTCATAATCGACGTATCAACTCTAATTTCGACATTTTGATTCGTCAATATTGACTGAGCCGAATGTCCTTTTAATTTCCTGCTTTTTTTGATTCCATAAATTTGACAAAGATGAAGATGGATGCACTTTACCACTTCATTATGTCTTCGGAGATAATCACTATTTAGCATTTTACCACACTGAATGGCCAAATGATCAACAGTTTTCTTGCTTTTTTACAATGGTTGCATAATGACCCCGTGTGTGCAAAAAACAAATTCCTATCTTGCAAAAGACAGTACAATGTTCGCTCCGTGGGCCGTTATTTCCCTTGGATAATTATTCCGAGGAAGTATATAGGTCGACATTTGGTTCATCATACATTTGAACAAAATTGAGTGTAGTGTTCTGCAATAATTTTATTTAATAAATATTTCCTCTGAGTGTCCTTGTTGGACTTAATATCCATGCTTTCCCTGTCGTCAATTGCATATTTAGAGGCAAGAAATCCTGCGATTGTAGCCAAATGCCATTTTTTATTTTTATTACTCTAGAATTCCCGACCTTCGCAAACACACAGTCGACTGTTTTTCCAAACTTTTAAGGAACTGGAAAAGTATTAATTCGCTCTTAAACGAAATCGAGGAAAGTCCTCTTCCAAAAGTCTTTTTGTCCAAATACAGCCTCTCTTTATTTGCAGGTTTGAGGTGCAACTCGAGTGAAGTAAGCAATTGCCGTATTTGTTGGTCAAAATCATCAATTCACGAAAAAAGTTTACAGAATTTAACTTTGTTTTTGAAAGCATGGTTATTTTTTTCTTAGCATTTTCAAGTATGGACTCCATAACTTTGTTTTTAAGAACATTACTTCCCTTCGTTTTCAAAAACACCCAAATATCGATATCCACTGACTCCTTCCAGAGTCTCACAACATGATAACGATTTACAGTAGAGACTGACTTTTCCGAATTCATCTCCAAGCCGGCAACATGAAAGAAATTGCGAACAACTATCATCATTTTAGTGACAGTATCTTTTTTTCGCCCAAATAGATTTAGGTCATCAATGAACAACAAATGATTTGTAGGATAAACCATAGTAATAGAATCCTTCTGATTAATTTGGAGTCTTGGGAACATAGAATTAAGGATCCTGTTCGAGAGTTCCACTACCATACCAAATCGTTAAGGGACAATCAATTTCCTCGCAGAATTACACGTCCCAGCTATACAGAACCAATTCTTCTTTCATCTAAGTGGAGATCTACAGTCCACTTCTTGACTATGGTCTTTACAAAGTTAACAATCCAATGGAGTATTCTTGAACAGTCAAATAGATGAAATAAAAATTCATGGTCAACAGAATTGAAGGCCTTCTTACATCAACCCAAGCGGGCGTATCCATACTCCTTATTTAATCATTGATTAATAAAGGCCTGTTCCTTAGCGCCCTGACAACGTTTCCTCGTTCCCAGCTGATTGTCAGATAATAGCCCAAACGAATCCACAAAATCTGAGAGTTTGGAATTAACACATTTGGTAATAGTTTATATAATGTTGGCATACATGTTATAGGACGTAAGTCTTTAGGAGTCTCACAATCATCTTTTTTATGAATTAAATAGGTTATTCCAGTATAAAACCAACCTTCAGGCATATATTCCCCATTAATAATTCGGTTAATCTCAGTACATAAAAAGCCATGTAAAGATTCCATTTTCTTAATAAAGAAATTATTTGACCCATCGCATCCACTCTTTGATTTTAAGTAGACTGTAACTCGTAATTAGTGTGGATTTTTTATAGCATTTTATATTTAAAATATAGTAAAATATATTTTCTGTTTTTCTCATCGAAACATTTAACTTTTTATGCCCTCTCCGCTGCACATGTAGTTACAGGGCATCCGCATAAATCATGATGATAGTCACTTCCTGTTATATTTGGAATTTCTTATTCAATTCTGCCAGTAATTTATTATTTTGTTGTCTCAACTTAAAATATGTCTTTCTTTCGCTGGATCTTCCACAAAATCCAAATCTTTCATGTTTTTATTGCTTTATGTATTGTATTTTTTCAGCTACGACTCTGAGCAACATTGCCAATCCTGCATAGTTCAAAATTACTGTTCCTTTAATAGTACCGTGTAGATGTTATATATCATATACTGCGTCATCATTTTCGAAATGGTGTTTGCGGCATTGAACCAACTACCCAATCTAAAAATTATCCAGGTTTTAGATAACCATGGGTAACAACATCTGGGGGACATCCGATAACTTTGAAAAGATATCTTCTAGGTCTTTGTGTAGAACTTTTGATTGATGAAATAAAATTGTCGTCCAAAAACTCGTTCGTTTCTATAATCAAGGAATTTTAGTACTCTGAATATCTGACTAAATGTTCAATCTTTTTGGAGGCTAAAGTTTGCATGCTCATCCGTCATGCATACTCAGATGGTTGATCAATATTTAAGTTTTTAAAAAACGTCCTAACACAATCCAGATTTAATTTTATGAGTGAGTTGTCTGCTTATATAAACATCTTTGCGAGAGATAGCTTAAAGGAGTCATCAATTTCTGAAGTTTCCATTAATTTTGATTAAATAGAAGATTTTGAATCTAAATATTCAAAAATATAAACAATACTCAGCTTTGTGATGATTGAATAGAAGCTGATGGATATCGACTGTAAATTTTTTTGAATCGACTATTTTATTGCATAGGGAACAAAACAGTAGATCATTCGAATTACAAATTCATATTTAAATCGTAGAACATATATCTTCGATTTGTTATACATTTATTTAGTATTCTTTTGTATGACAGTCAACCAAAACACGTTTTATGATGTTAATTAATTGATTTTTTTAATATATATTTAAAAAAACATTATCATTTATTATATTAATAGCATTTATTATTTTATAGCATTTTTTATGAATTAGAAAATACATCACACCGGAGGAATATATGGGAATCACTGCCTCCCGACCAATCCGTAGTTGTGCTGGATCAAAAGTCCAACATCGGGAATAGTTGAGGAGCTTTTTCAGAGTTGTCGGAATCGCCTAATTAATTTCTTTAATTAGGTGATTTTGGGTTATAAAAATTACAGCAATAAAAAGTCAGAAAATAAATAGTAATTGTGACCGGTTGAATATGAGCCGTTAAACGAGCCGTTGTAGACGTTATACGTGGCGTTAAAGCCGTTAGAAATCAATAATTTTTTAATGAAAAATAAATCAATTAATTAATTAGTTTTTTGTTATGAAGGTTGTCTATTTTACTCAGCTACAAAATCGGTACATTGAATATTGTATTCAACCGTATCTCATTCTGAACTGGTCACAAAAATTAATTGGATACCAGTTCCGAATACAACATTTTTTAGTTGCTCGCTCTTGTGAATTGATGTATTGTCACATATCAAATTTTATATTTATTTATAACGAGTAAATTAACTAATTAAGCGGATTTTGATCAGATTGTTGGTAATTCCTGTTCTTTTTTTAGAAGAAGAGTGTGCCATAAACTCCCTGTTACTCCCCATCTCCACATCAGATTCAGTCGAAATATCTCCGTTAGAGTCTAGTGGGCTGTCTTCACGGCATGCTAGGTCCACAAGTGGGAGGTAGCAGAGGCGTACTCTTCATCGTATACCTTCATTCCATGCTTATGTTCAATGAGCATACCTTCGAGCGTTCTCTTCAGCACAACCAATTGGATGTAAGTCCTCGTTGATTCTTCAATAGATAATTTATCCATATATTTTTTAAGTATCTTGAGACAACTTCATTCCATGTTAAAACCACTGGAATAATCTTCACTTGGCATTCATCGAGAGAAAAAGTTCATTTGCAAGCATGTCATCTTTGTGAAATTTCTTAACTTCAATTTGCTTCACTCGGTCTTGTGAGGTAATACCCACTTCAATTAAGGTTACTTCCTTTAATTAAGGTTATTAAGGTTACTTGTTTTGTCATACATATATTTTTCGGAGTAACTCCTTTTATAGATCTTCCAAATTTGGATCTGTAACAATTGACTCCCATTTCATCTATAAAATTTCTTCCATATTTATTGTAGAATTTCTCGTTATAGGTACATATTGAATCTTTTTAAAAATATATCCAAATGTCTCTAGCGTCCTATTTATTGTCGATAGAGAGACATTTTTTAAGAAGTATAATTCTATCTCTATGGCGTGAAAAAAACCATACTTAGATCCATACAATAGTTCCGGCAGAATAACTCTCGTGAAAACAAATAGGAAGGTCTCCAAGCTTACGGATAGCTTCCTTGTACAGAAAAGCGCTTGTAGCGCTTTCTTCCTTCTTCGTCTGATATCTTCCATGAAGGAACCTTCTCCATCGATGACTATCCTGAGGTAGCGAAGTGAATTCACTTTTGGGATGCCAAGTGAATAAGGCTGTACACGATGCCTCCGTAGGCGACTGACTCTCATATGGCTCGATTTCTCGGTAGAGAGTGTCATCTCTCTCTTGGAGCACCAGTCCTGAACTTGATCAACGAATAGCCTGAGTCTATTTTCCGATAAATTGGATTTTCCAGAAGTATCCATGATTAGAATGTCATCCGCATATATCAACATCTTGGTGTTCATATCTGTGGAACTTGGAAGTCTGACAAAAATATATTGAATAACAGCGGGCTCAAGATAGATGTGGAACTCCCCTCTTCAATGCAAAATCTTTTGACATATATGGTCCGACACGTATTCGGGAAGTTCGTTCCGTTAAAAAGTTCTTTATCCATATGAAGTGTTTCTTATGGATATTCGCAGCTGCTAGCCTTGATAGTAGGGCTTCATGCCACACGCAATCAAAAGCTTTAGACAGATCAAGACATACTAGGTTGACTTGTCTCTTGAATTCCAGACTTCTCAATACCGTTGAGTGCATCTTGTAGATGCAATCCATACAGGATTTTCCAGCTCTCAATCCTGAAAATGAAAATGAATTAAAACAACAAGTTATGGAATAGGTAACTACCAGTCCGCCGGTTGGCCTGGACTGTTCCTCCGGGTACCCCTTCTCCTTGATATCCATCCAATTACTAAGTTATCTCCAGAATGTTGTAGGTACAAAGCCAGTACGCCCATCTACAGTTAGTTCTCCCTTTGTAGGTCTTTTCCCCAGTATGTTATTCCACGGTGGTCCCAAACCGTCCTGCAGGGACCGATGATGTGGTTAACAAAAGTCCCATGTAGATCCCCCTTATTCGAATTTAGGGAACAATTGGTGTGGGTAACCCCCTTGTAAGTACCAACTCCAGTATGACATCCACAGTAGTCCCAGGTCCTGTAGGGATCAATGCCCTGGGTAACAAAGTCTCGTGTAGACCCGGATACGAATCAATTGGTGTGGGTACTAAGTCCAACTTGGAGAATATCTGGAGATTTTGACCATTTGGCTTCTGCGTCCCCCAAAAAGTTCCTTCGTTTTTGTAGAATAGGTTTATTTGAATTGTAATACGTTTCTTCGCCTTGAGGAGAATCCCTTGCAGTGCAATAGGTTCCTTCGTCTTTAAATATGACCAGGCCAACTTCCAATCCAAATCCAAATTCGCTCAATTCTCATCCAAACCATAACCAAAACCAATTTATTCCACAATAAATAAGGAGTTATTTTAAGGATATTTAAACGTGTTTGCCTATGCGGCCTGGACACTTCTGATGCATCCACACTCCATTTAGTTACCTTTTATCGTTGGATCCCATCGATCCTTTTTTCTACAATGTCTTTAACAGGTGTTAGGATCATGTCTTCTTCAGTACTGAGAGCATCCCAGAGCGTTTTCCCGGTAAATCTCTGCTATTTTATTTTAGATCAATCATTCCTGTAGCAGATACTCCTTTAACATGATTTATGAATGTATCAATGTATTCGTTTAAACCACTTATTCGTGTTTTTTATTATTACTATTATCAGGATAGACCATTCTAACACTCGATCACCGATGTTAAAAATATAAATATAATTCTTCCACATTTTTTGTTAACATATTTCTTTCAGCATTGTTTGAATTTAAAATTGTTTTTGTTTTTAAAGTTTCATTTGATGACCAAAACCATGCAAGATATTCAGTTGGTTCAGTTTGTGTTTCTTCATTCCATGAATCAATTCGCTTGAAAATTTCATTCATTTCCTTTTCTGAGTAATGATTATTTATGGTTTTATTGGAATCATTTTAAAAGGAGAGTGAAAGTTGATGAAAAGTGGACAGAATTATATGAACTTGTAATTTATTCAATTATGTCTATCCACTTGAAATTCAAATTCTTTGAAGAAATCACTCGACTTTTCCCTGCACCCAAGGACACCTAGGACGTCCCCTGACGTGTTTTATACCATATGTTGAGCATAACTCGAAAATTTTTTTATAACTTCGATAGAATTTTCTGTTAATCCTCTTATTGCTAGGTCTGTATGTGTTGAAAAAATTTGATTAAGTATTGATCGTTGGTCAAAAAAGTTATTATAAAATTTAATGCGTCAAATACAGTCTTGCTATCAAATTATTCAACAAGAATTACAAATAATAAAGAATAATAATAATATCATTTCTTTTTGATGAAATGTTCAAACAGGTCAAATATCGATTTTCGTTCACAAAATTATGAAATTGAAAATTATTCTCTAAATCGAATTCGACAGGATAGAATTGCTCTTAATCCTCTTACTATTTCTAAGTCTGTCTGTGTTTAGGAAATTTGAATAAGTATTGATCATTGGTCAAAAAATTATTATAAATTTTAATGCGTCAAATACAGTCTTCCTATCAAATTATTTAACAATAATTACAAATAATAAAGAATAATAATAATATTCACTTCTATTTGATGAAATGTTCATACAGGTCAAATATCGATTTTCGTTCACAAAATTATGAAATTGAAAAATATTGTTAAATCGAATTCGAAAAGATAGAATTGCTGTTAATCCTCTTACTATTGCTAAGTCTGTCTGTGTTTAGGAAATTTGAATAAGTATTCATCATTGGTCAAAAAATTATCATTATAAAATTACTTCGTCAATACAGTCTTGCTATCAAATTATTTAACAAGAATACAAATAATAAAGAATAATAATAATTTGATCATTTTTTTGATGAAATGTTCAAACAGGTCAAATATCGATTTTCGTTCACAAAATTATGAATTTGAAAATATTCATTAAATCAAATTCGAAGATAGAATTGCTGTTAATCCTCTTATATTGCTAAGTCTGTCTGTGTTAGAGGAAATTTGATTAAGTATTGATCATTGGTTAAAAAATTATCATAAATATTACTTCATCATATACAGTCTCCCTATCAAATTATTCAACAAGAAATACAAATAATAGAATAATAATAATTTGACTTCTATTTGATGAAATGTTCAAACAGGTCAAATATCGATTTTCGTTCACAAAATTATGAAATTGAAAAATTATTCTCTAAATCGAATTCGACAAGATAGAATTGCTCTTAATCCTCTTAATATTCTAATCTGTATGTGTTAGAGAAATTTTGATTAAGTATTGATCGTTTGGTCAAAAAATTATATTATAAATTTAATGCGTCAAATACAGTCTTCCTATCAAATTATTAACAAGAAATACAAATAATAAAGAATAATAATTTGACTTCTTATTTGATGAAATGTCCATACAGGTCAAATATCGATTTTCGTTTACAAAATTATGAAATTGAAAAATATTCATTAAATCAAATTCGAAAAGATAGAATTGCTAATCCTCTTACTATTGCTAAGTCTCTCTGTGTTGAGGAAATTTGATTAAGTATTGATCGTTGGTCAAAAAATTATTATAAAATTTAATGCGTCATAATACAGTCTTCCTATCAAATTATTCAACAAGAAATACAAATAATTAAAAATAATAATAATTTGATTTCTATTTGATGAAATGTTCATACAGGTCAAATATCGATTTTCGTTCACAAAATTATGAATTGAAAAATATTCATTAAATCAAATTCGAAAAGATAGAATTGCTGTTAATCCTCTTACTATTGCTAAGTCTGTCTGTGTTGAGGAAATTTGATTAAGTATTGATCATTGGTCAAAAAATTATCATAAAAATTACTTCGTCATATACAGTCTCCCTATCAAATTATTCAACAAGAAATACAAATAATAGATAATAATAATTTGACTTCTATTTTGATGAAATGTTCAAACAGGTCAAATATCGATTTTCGTTCACAAAATTATGAAATTGAAAATTATTCTCTAAATCGAATTCGACAGGATAGAATTTGCTCTTAATCCTCTTAATATTTCTAAATCTGTATGTGCTAAAGAAATTTGATTAAGTATTGATCGTTGGTCAAAAAATTATTATAAATTTTAATGCGTCAAATACAGTCTCGCTATCAAATTATTCAACAAGAATTACAAATAATTAAAAAAATAATTTCATTTCTTTTTGATGAAATATTCAAACAGGTCAAATATCGATTTTCGTTCACAAAATTATGAAATTGAAAAATATTCTCTAAATCGAATTCGACAAGATAGAATTTGCTCTTAATCCTTTTAATATTTCTAATTCAGACCCATGTAATCCTACTTCTCTTACATGAACAATGTACTATCAACTCCCTCTCATTCCCCATCTCTACATCAGAGTCTGAAAAAATCTGTTAGATTCGAGTGAGATGTACTCACTGGCTTGCCACTTGCACAACTTGAGAATTAGCAGAGGAGTGCTCTTACTCATAAACCTTCATCCTGTATTTTGTCTCAATTTATCATGGTCTTGAGATTACTTTTTTACACAGCTGACTGGATAAAACTTCTCGTTTTAACTCTTTAGTTCGTTGAGGAAATAGAGAACCAAATTTCAGATTGTTGGAATGATAGAGCCATAAATCTTCCTAGTTCATTTGGCAACTTTTCTCTCACTTTTAGCTAAAGTTTTTAAAAGCAGAGATCGATAGGCCACGCTTACGTACAGAACATGCAAATAAGGCGTCCAATTCGCGCCATGGCAGATTTTTGTTCCGTCTGAGCTCACCTTTGGACATCTGTTTTATTGTTTAGCAGATGTGCCGCCCCAACAATCTTTCCAAATGACACTGTTTTCAGATCCGAAGGACCCATATAGGGCTTTGAACTATAACCTTTCCGGGTGGGATAGTACGGGCATTATTGAGTAACTAAGACGACTTAGGCATTGGTGTCACATTGTCGTGATAAATCAACTCCCATTTACACTACATCTTCAATCTCATTAGAATTACAATCTAGTATACTTCTGAACCTCCACTTAGCGAAGATGTACAATATTTTAAGAAGGAAAGGACAGTAATGATAATTAACCGTAGGAATGATGCATAGACTTTAAGAGAGCTCTTTTTTTCTTGCATTTTGGTTGCGTGTGAGTCACCGGTTAGAAAATTCGGTTCCACAGTAAGGTATCATTGATGACGGCGTCAGTCGTCAAGCCAAGAAGCGTGGTAGATTTATGGAACCTCTCTTATCCTTTGATTTGTGATGTGTCTGTATTTGTCTTTAGAAACATTTTTCATTTAACTCTTTCCGAGCTCTCGGGGCCTCTGTATTACTTTCCGAATCAAAAGACCCTATCATGACAGAGTGGTCAAGGAGATTACAGTTGGAGTTGAACGCTACCCACAAAGTAGCTCAGCCATCCTATGACCACTGCAGAAATTTCATTAATAGTCCCTCTAAGCGTTAGAATACGAACCAGCTTCAAGCAACTAAAAAACTAACGACCTTCATTTTTAGGTCTTCTAGTTCCAGAAACAGTGCATGATTGCATCAAAAAACCCAGCGTCTTGTTTTTTCTGACACAAAACATCTAGTGTTGACAAGTGATCAGCGGACTCCTATCTTAATCCGATTAATCAATCACAATATGTGTTCAGCATTGGACATGCTACGTCATGAATTGGCGATTGTAGGAGAAAAAATCAAGTTGTTTTTTAGTTTATATCGCATTTTTCTGATACTACTAGCATCTTTTAATTTTTTTATAATTTTTTCAATACTTGACTTTTTTTCCGCTTGACTTTTTTTCCATTTTTGAAATTTTTTCCCTTATAAATTTTCGAAATTTAGCGCAAAATGGAAAAAAAGTCAAGTTTCGTTTCGGACTTGACATTTTATCCGTTTATAAATTAAGATTTTTATTCATGATCGTTTCATTTTAAAGTAAGCGAGTTTAGAATAACAAATTATTTAAATAGTTAATTTTGGCTAATGTTAAATGAATTAAAATGTCCCGCCACAACTAAAACTACACGTGGTGGAAATAAATTCTAAAAATAAAACAGATTTTTTCTACCTTTAAAATTTTTTTTTAAAATGTTATAAACATATGATTTTTATTTAACGTGAATCAAGGGATTATTTAATGTGAATCAAAAGAATATTTAATATTCCATGCAATTGCTTTTTTCTCCTACTGTTTTTTTCCGTCCTGGCGATCCAGACATATATTTAAAAGCCTTTTTTGTCTATCAATCGTTTTTTTATTTGTTCTTGTTGAAATTCTTTTTCCAAAGGAATCCTGGTCAATAATAGTTTTCGTCATTTTTTTCTTTTTTTTGGAATGACGATATAATTTCCACATCGATGGATGACGATATCCCGTCAAATTGTATAATTTATTGTTCCACTCTTCACAATAGTTATTTGTTCTTTCTTTATTATTGAGTGTAGCTTCATACACATTCCATAAATTTGGAGGAAACAATGGAGCAATGTGCTGTATTCTAACAGCTAAGGGTTTTCTCGATCATTTAAGCAACGATAATAACCGCGAACATATGTTCTATCAAAATAATCTAATATATATTTTGAATCTGGAACATTTTCTGGCATATTATTCATTAGGAATTCTATTCCTTCTTCCATATCTTGAATGGGTAAAAACGCAAGAGCGTCTATCATTGCTGCAAGGACAGCTCGAAATACCGAATCTTCAAAGTCTGTCATAATAGTTTCAAGACAAAATTCCAAATTCAAATTATGAATTGCATTTTGAATAGCCTCAAAAAATTCCTCGTAAATCTTTCGTGATTTATGAGGTAATATTCCATAAATAACTGTAATTGCACTGGCATTTAACTGAATCCTGATTAAATAGATTTGCTTGACAATACATGGTGCCATGGAGAAATTTCCATCCATATACCATGATTTTGAATTCGCCAATAACGTTAAATTAGTTTTGGTGCTGAATATTAATATTCTATCGGTTCTTCTTTGATTATCATAAATTAAAAAATTTTCTGAATCTGGACCAAGAGCTAAAGTTAAAGACGATGGAATATCTCCGAGATCGAAAATATTTTTTGGAACAAGCGTTGATTCCTTAGTGTTCGCTTGAAAGAATCTGCAGAAGGGAGAATAATTCTGGTTGCTGTTTCACATTGAGACACAATTTTTGAATAAATTTGTAAGGGATTTTCTTGACTCGTTTTAGCAATAAGTTTTTGTTTCGTTGCACAATTTCATCAGTTTTATTTGACTTTCGTCAAATTCGTGATTGTGAGAGATCCCTTCTTTGGTAAATTCAAAATTATAATCTGTTCTTAGGCTTCCTCTGCATCCTTGTGAAGATTTTTTCACACATTTAAAAATTATATAGTTTTTTGTCACCGAGTGCTTTGTATACATATAACCCTTAAAACAAATTTTTCTTCCTCCTTTGTTAGTTGATATTATCTTCATTTGGAAAAAAAAGTCAAATGGATAATTGGAAAAAAAAAGTCAAATGGAAAAAAAAGTCAAGTGTTGAAAAAAATGTTAAAAATTGAAAAATGCTATTAATGCTATAAAAATACGATATAAACTAAAAAAGACGACTTGACTTTTTTTCCGCTTGACTATTTTTCCCCTTACGGACTTGACTTTTTTTCCGCTTGACCTTTTTTTTCCGCACTCCGAATTGGCATGGTTGAAGTGACAAAGAAGGATGAATATCTGACCAAGATATAAAAAAGTAATTTTATTGCAATTCGACATAACCAGTCAAATTAATGGTGATAAATTAATCTTATTTGTTATCATTGAATCGATTTTTTATTGTGAGCAGTGATAGTGCAAGATAATGCTACTTTCAGATGGAAATAAAACATGAATTGCTTTTGTTCAATCTATCATTCAAAAGCTGAGGATCAGAAGAGAAGGAAGTACTGAAGCGTCTTGGAGGATCATTTATTTGTCCACTTTGCTTTAGGAAACTAGGAGACGGACGACCTAGTCTGTCGGATTGGGTCAAAATCCAAAGGGTCAACTAGGATCTATGTGAGAGTGGATAGTTTCGAGACTGGATCCTTCCGCGTCTCTGAGGAAGATGGAAACCCGATTCGCAAAAAAAACCAATTTGTAAAAAAAATTCACTTCTCCAATCGGATTCTTCTGCAGAATGAGAGAAGTTTCTTTCGAAACCAAAGAAGTTGGACGGTGAAGTTGGTTGAGGGAACTGGGATCGCCTAACTGTTTGACCTTATTTCTGTCTTTTTCTTCCGTTGATCCAGGTGTTCTAAATAAATATGAAAAAGTTTCCATGGTCATAGAAATAGATTTTTCAGCACAAAAATCCACCCAGAATCAAAAGAACGATAAGAAAACATCCAGTCCTTTTAGTTCCAGGGACCCATCCAATGGAAGGAGAAACTCAATAAATGTTTTTGTCTGATAAACCAATGGAATTCAGAATTTGATAGTAAATATTTGTGGGATTGATTATTCGACTGGGCAATAAATCGTTTTGTTAATAAAATGTCAAATTATTGAAAATGAAAGTTAGTTTAAAGTGAATCCTGTTAGATTACGAATTAAAAGCCGTAAATGAATAAATTGAGCATTTCGATGGCAGCCTCAGGTTGATCCATGGGTACCATATGTCCTGCATTCCTCACAATCAGTTGCATGACATTTCCGAAATATTTGTAATACCCATTGACCCTTTAGGGCCATTGGTTGAGTACCAAATATTTTGGGGAGCAACCGCAAAATTTTCCTTGCCTTTCCAGTTAAGATTCCTTATAAACGCGGATGTAGATGGGTAGGGATCGATGATATCAAATTGTCCCGAAAAAAAGAGGCTCTACATTCAGTCACTTGTAAGTACTTTGTATCCCGCGTTGATGACCTTTTCAATGGTGGGGGACATTGATTTCGCTCTGTCCGCATAAAGTGCGTCGAACACTGGGGATGATGTCATTTCAAATTTTAAGTTTCCAGCGTGGAGTCTTTGAGAGTTATCATTCAGAAATTTTTCGAAAGGTCCCCACGTGATATCCTAAAATAAGTAGAATACAGACATTGTCCGCATAGTAATCATAAACATTTTCGAGTCCAGTCATATTGTAATAAAGATGAAATATTTCGTCTTTGTACTGTGAAATGTTTATACAATGGTGGTACCCTACTTGCTTGGTAGTAATCCCCGCTTCAATACTTTGGCGAACCAACTTGAATAAATCGTCAAATCGCCACATTTGGTTGTCGAAAATAAGTCCAATCCTATTGAAGTACGTTCCATAGTTCAGCATCTTTCATTGAATACAGTGAACTCACATTGTAGGGATCACACAGACCATCTCCGATTGCCATTCCAGCCAAGTTTATTGGGGTTGGGTTATTTTGGTTGTATTCATGGATGGTGTTGACCATGGTTGGAATATACTTCCCAGCGTATGATTCCCCGGTAATATAAAGTGGGTTAGGTCTCAAAGCTGGAAATAATTGATAGAATTGCTGCATAGTTCTAATTTCAGTGAACAGATTACCTTAGCAAGTAGAGACCCACCTGATCTTCGTTAGTTAAGTAGCATTTTTCATCCGAAAAACTGAATCCTGCTCCAACCTTTACGTCAAAAATATCCAGGTACCGGATTGTCGATAAAGAGAACGGAATATTCTTGTGTCCACGATATTTTTCGAAGGACCACTAGACTGAATATTAGATTCTACAGTTTTCATCGGAATCCAGAGTATAAGGACCGTTCTCAATAAAAAGACCAAATAATGATGATGCACCAGGACCTCCTTGCAGCCATATTAAGAGGGGAGCAGAAGTATTTCCGTTCTTAAACATAATTTAAGTCAATACTCTCGCTGGGAAATACCAAAAGAACATGTTTCGGACACAATCATTGCTAACACGGAAGAATCCAGAATAACTTTCAATATTATCAAGGAAAGGTTCGACTCTACTCAGTTCTCTGGCAATGTCTGTATTCCCGTTATTTAAATAGTCAGTAAGTATCAACGGTTCATTTCTATCGACCTGAGGAGCTTTAGAGTTATTGTAGTGGAATATGTATCCGACACCGAAGATTGTTAACAAAACAAATACGGTATTCATTTTGGTTTCGATCTTAAATTTTAAAAATTTTATTACTATTTGGGTTTGCCACTAAATAATTAAAAATATTATTAAAGTCAAATATTCAGAATAAGTCAAAAACTTTAAAATGGATCGAAATTCTAAGAAAAGTTTATACAGCTTCTCTAATATTAAGGAACTTGCGACCGTTAGGAAACGCGTCTCCAAAACAGGTCGAGTCCTGAGATGTGAAAATAGGCGAGTGATGGATTTAGAAGACATTGGAAACCTGATGTTATAAACAAAGTGAGCGTAAGATTCGAGGTTCGAATCCCGTCCGGTCCAGAATTGAAAAAAAAACTTGGAAGATCAGCAGCCAGCTGCACGTATGATAGTTACTATTAATAATTGCGCTATCACTGTAAACCAGTGGTTCAGCCTTAAATTGCTCACGGAACCCTTTAGGGCTAATTTTTTGCGGAACCGTTCTAATTCAATTTTTTTTATTTTAAGAGTTTTTTGACATAGAAACAAAAGTTAATTGAGGAAGCCTGCTGCATGGATCGCAAATGAGTTCCCTCGGAGTATGGCCACTCCAGTCCTTTCTCTCTGCCAGAACCCTTCTCGTTGATCCCTTTTTTCTGGCAAGCATTTCTCCAAGTTCACGCGAGAACTCAGCCGTCTTTGGATCCAACGGCTCTGATGACTCGAGGGCAACAGGAGTAAATCGGTACCGGTCCCCGAGGCAAGAATATTTCTTGATTTTAGGTTTTCCGCAATTGAAGCAGCTGTTCCAGGTATCTGAACCGATTAAAAGAGGTTTGTTATCCTTTAAAATCAAATAAATTCTTGTTAAAAACGTGCCAGATTTGAGGCTCCACATCCATCCCCAGTCTCCTTTCAGAAAAGGCGACGGTGAGAAATAACCAAGGCTTCCTATGTATGCAGCTGGGAAACCCATCCAGTGGGAGGTTGTTCATTTAAAGTAGTACTAAATGATTCCAGTTTCACTAATTCTAATTCTATCCCATAGGGTCTTTGAGTGAGTTTACCGTTTTCCATATTTTCCGCGTTTTAGCACATATTGATTATACCATGCACAATAACAAACCCGAATTGAATTTCTGAACTTTGAGTATGAAATAAAAAAGTTCCTAAGATCACGGTGACTTCAAACTAACTACTCATGTGACTCAGAAGGCTTTAACAGAGACCTCAACTTGACTATGATTTCGTTAATGTGGTACAAAAATAATTATTATTATTTTTGCAAAACGCGAATAAAAGAAAGTTATCTCCTTGTCGCTTCTACAACACCGTGGACAATTTTCCATGTTAGATTTCTCCACGCTCTTCTTGAGAAGGCAATTTTTCGATTAATTCTCACGTGGTCTTCTAATAATTGAAATATTCAATTTTCAAGATGTATCGTTATTTGTGGACTATGCCGGTATTTTTTATTACATCTCTCCAATAATCTTACTCTCAGTCTGTCTATTCTACCCGATTTACAATCACATCTTTCAACTTCAGAGGACTCGCTTCGAACACCGACATGTGACCTTATGCTTGGATTCCTCAGTTAACTGCGGAGACGTGCGAGGAGGAAAGTTAAATGGAGAAAACTGGTAGAACGGATAGTGAAGAGAACAGAACTAGCGGAACCATATTCATATGCTCATGGGTAATGCGAAAGTGCAGTTAACTAACTTTTTGTAAATAAAAACGGTTTAATGCAAAAACTAGCGGTTAACAACTAATTTACAAGAAAATGCACTAAATGAGCCGGCTCCTTTCTCCTGTCATTTTCCGCTTCCGATTCTGTTTAGTAGGATCAGTGATCTGCTTCTTATGATTCCTGACGTTTCCATGACGAGTGGTTCAAAAATTCGTATCTTTTTATCTT
Organism: Dicyema japonicum; assembly: GCA_011109175.1. Lineage (NCBI taxonomy): Eukaryota > Metazoa > Dicyemida > Rhombozoa > Dicyemidae > Dicyema > Dicyema japonicum. The sequence goes on along the minus strand of RDEW01000003.1, from coordinate 563,003 downwards.
TATGGTCTCAGTCTTCTCCGAAGCAAATCCTGGGTTAGTTGCTGTTATTACAAGTTGGAAGAAGAGAGGCTATCCAAACAGGTGGCCTCCCAAGAAATGTATCTACCGCTTTCCCGTGGAAAAAGATTTATTCCATCTGTTGTTTTGCTGGCTAGGGCGAGTCCAAGAGGCTCCAATTTGGCAGGACATTCGGAAGTCTCTACGCAATAATTGCGTTGATTGCGGTGTGTTTGGGATCCCTTTAAGCACTCATCCTGGAGGAGAGAACGTGAATACCCTTCGCGTTGACAGAGATGGATCGCGCAAACATCCATTCCGAGGCGGGCGGAAACCCCAATCCTTTTGTTGTCGTCATCAAATAGTGTCCCAAGTGAGGTGCATGGTAATGCTCTGAGCCATGCAACACTTTCGTTCGTCAATGCAGAAGCCAGACAAGCCAGATGATGGTGGTCAAGTTCAGGTTTATCGCGTCTATGATCTATGAGCATGAAAGCTTGTCCCAGTCTCGTTGTTTATTAGCGTTCTTCGGGAATCCCACGCTCAATCGAGTCCAGACATCCCGAGCCATCCAAATCACTGGTTCAGCTTCAAATCCGTTAATGTAGCGTAGGATCTGGCGTATGAGACCATTGGAAGCATATGTCGAAGATAGAAAAGCCGGGAAGGCGAGATCTAGTAGTAAGCGTATTCCTATTCCTCCGTAGATAAGCGGTAGTTTTCATTGGATTATCAGTTTTATCAAAAGAAATGCTGAGTGTTTCTTCACCGGCAGTCCTCAGCTTCTCGTCGATGGCCCTTAAGAAGTTCATGACCGTGAAACATTGGAATGTGCGTAGAAGAAAAAGGAGTCAGGTGAAAATAGCAAGATATCTTGGGAGCTGAGTCGACCCCTATAGGAAATCTCCTGCCATATTGATTTGACTCACTGAGCATAAAGATGATCTGAAGGGTTACATCACTAAACTCGGTCAAAAATCGGTATTTCCATTTATCTTATCGCCAAATTTCCTTGAATCCAGTATTTTTATCATGCAGGCGTATGTCTTTAGTAGTCGTTCTTAGAAAGTCATCAAATGAACCATGGCTGAAAAACTGTGCCTTCGTGAATCCTGTGAGACCCCATGTGATCCACCGGTCTTAAGAGAGGCCCAAATTTTCTAGGAATCTCCTACTCCACTGTTCAACCTACAACATATACAAAAAGAATTTTTACAGTCATGGCCCACTAGTCACGTGCGTTTTATATTGACGGTTATATTATGATAAGCACGTAGGCGATGCCAAGATCATGAAAAAGCACGTGCAACACGAAAAGGTAACAACCTAATTAACATCGCCCATCTTTTTCGATCCGTTGCCATGTTCCGTAGCATATCTAGATCATCCCCATCTTTAAGCACTTTCCAATCCTTCTGAGATCTTTATTTAAGATTACCGGCAGTGTTGTCCTCGGCCGGCCGCGAAAACGCGAAGCCTATAAGACAAAATACTCCTCCATTGCTATGTTGGCAGGGGTCCCCATATCGTAGCGGAGTATGTGTCCAAACAGCCTCCATATTGAATCAGTAATTTCACATGATATTGGCTCAGTTCCTGTTCTCTTTTGTAAGATTTCGGACGGCATTTTGAAAAAGCTTCGGGAAGAAAAAAGTGCTGGGAGATGATTTCTGTGAAAATAATTCAACTTTTCGAGTTCCTGCCCTGTACCGGCATTACATAATAGGATTGGCCTCATAAGGGCATTGTATTGTCTCACCGGCAATAGTGTGTTCCTTCGTGTTATATCTTCGGTGTCACCGAGAAGGGATCCTAGTTTTTTTGATCTACGTCAGTGCTCCTCGGTCCTTTCCTCACTTCTTTTTAGTTCCGTGATTTCGGTTTTGTTTGTGTTTGTGACCATTTAGCCATTTTATCAGGCATTTTCTCCAAAAGTGCAATTAACTCTTCTTTGTTATTCGAAATAAAGTCCACGTCGTCCGCATATGCTATTATGCTCGTTCCTTCTCCGATATGAGGCTTCAAGTCTCGTAGAGCTGCCTCCAGAAAATAAAATACAAAATCGGGGTTAATGGATCTCCTTGATGGGTACCAATTGTCGTTTCAAATGTCCTCGATAAAGCTTTCCCAGTCCTGACCATCAAACTTGTGTCCGTCAGGAGTGTCCTGAACATCCTAATTGTTGAGCCCTTCAAGAAGTGCTCCAGTATTTGCAGCAGCTTGTTCCTGTTGACGGAATCAAAGGCCTTTGACATATCAATCCCCAGAATGGTTGTCGTTATTTTAAATTTTTGAACAGTCGCACTTCTCCATTTGTGGCTTCATATAACATCTGACGTTGATCTCCCTTTGCGGAAGCCACTTTGATAAGCCGACAGGTACGAGTCTAGGAGTCCCTCCATTCTTTGAAGCGTAATATTGGCTAGTATCTTCCACAATTCTTTGGTTAAGACCACTGGTCTTAGGTTCTCAACTTTCCCCGTTTTTTGTTTGGCTTCTGTACTGGTATCAATAGTCCTTCTTCAAGTAGCAAGGTGGCTCCTTTACTGTACGTTTTTTTTATGATCCAATTATTTTGTGTAGTTTTTGCGTTCCATATTTGAAAAATTCACCATTTAAGCCATCTGGGCCGGACTTTGAGATTGAAACTTGCTGTCAACACTTCTTCCAAAGTTATTTCTTTGTCTAATTTTCCCTGATCCGTGTTAATTGTGAGTTTTTTGGTATTTTTTGCTTGCAAACCCATAAGTTTCTTTGGCACTAACCATCTTGTGATCGCTGTCAATTATAGACCCTCCCTCCATAAGCACGGACATCAGTGACAATACTGCGGTCTTTTTGTCTGTAGTCTATTTGATTGTAGATTTTCGCAATGCTTCCGTCAGACTTTGCCTGACCAAATTGTCCTTTCTCTTGCCGAGTTCATAAAGGCAGTGTTACAAAGGAATAGGTTATTTGCTTGACAAAAGCTGGCTAACAAGGTTCCTTTTCCCCTTCCATGTCTTCCAATGAATGATTCTTCTATAATGATTCGATTTCCAACTTTTGCATTAAGATCACCGGCAATCAATATTAATGTTGAATTTGCATAATTGGAATAAACATCAGACAGATTCGCATAAAAGTCGTCAATCTCCTCGGGTTTCTTGTTGATCCATCCACCATGTGGGGTATATGCGTTAATGATAGTTATGATCGTCCAATGTTATTTGTAAAATCCCAATCCTTTCATTGATAGTCCAGTAACGGTATATGCGCCGGACTAGGTCCTTTCTTACAGCGAATCCTAGTCCGTATTGTTTTGATCCCCCAGAGAGAAAGATTAACTTAAACTTTCCGTGTTGTTCTTCAAACTCCTTCGATATTTTTGTCTCTTGGAGACATCTGACTGATATCTTATATTGTGAAAAGTTTTTTTTTCTTTTCCAAACCTAGAGAGTCCTCTGACAGTGAACGTTAAGAGAGAAGTCCTTTAGATTGCAATTTTCGTGTTTTTCAGACATAACTTTCAAAAGGGACGTCACCACCTCAACATAAAAGGTAATAGGACAGAATTGACGGTAACGTAGATAACGGGAACCCCCAAGAGGTAGGGAGAAGTTATTGACTCTTTGGTTCCTTTCCGGAAAGGGTAACACCTTCTCGGGTGAGCCACAAGACACCATAAAAAATTCCGTTAACCATAAAAAATTCCGGTTATAGGACAGAAATAATATATTGAGATTTTAATGAAAATAATATATTATTAAATAATTTAAAAAATAAATAGATTTCCGCTAATTATTTGTTATGGTGTTGGACATCGATCTTGTTCTTAATTTCAGCAATAGTGAATTCTTTTACTGCTTTCTGCAGAACAGAATTGAATCTTTCAAATCATGGCCTTACAACGATGAAGTCAACAATCCTACAAAAATGGCTTCATCAGGTTTCTACATGTCAGGCTATTTGTCCTCAAAGTGCTTTATGTGCGAAATTGAATTGTCTGATTGGAATAAGAATGACTGCCCTTGGTATTTGATTCACATAACCAATAGGACCGAGCATATCAGCCACAATCCAACGTGTCCATTCTTGTCGTTTAAAACAGAACATCCATCCTTAAATGTCAGTGACTTCCTGGACCTCTTAGAACTTAAAATTGCCACTCATCTGGTTGTGCTGTCTTTTATTTAAATAGGACATTATAAAGGAGTCCTGCCTGGATATGTACAAGTATGAGTGTAAGGAATTGATAAGCGGTGTAAAAAACCTTAAAAAATATCTACGTAAAATTTGATTGGTAAAATTTCAATTTTTGTTATCGACTTTAATTTTGTTTTAGCCTTTCTCAATCTCGTCTATTATTGGGACGTTTGTCCGGTTTTAAGCCGATTAGTTTTGAATTTGCGGAATCTCGCCGGTGATTGTTAATTAACGTGAGAATTGAATCTGCTTCCTTCTATTCTTTCAAAACAGGGACTCAGTTTTGATGACGGCGTATGTAAGAGTTGCATAAGATGTCCATCAGTTAATTGGTTGCGTAATTTTGCTTTGATCCGCGTGAGTTTGCTGAACAGAGCTTCACAAACATACGCTCATCCAAATCGCATTTTATACGCATTTGTAACCAAATTTGGGTATTTTAAAATTGAAATTCTACCCTAAAATTCTAATAGTTGACTTTTCTTAAATATTGCGGTGAGCTCGACTGCATTTCAATGAGCTCTATTTTAAATTCATCTGGAGCGGTTGCAGTAGCGGAAAATACTTTCATGATTGGCAAGGCATCCTTGAAATTATTAAAACGTCTTTCAAATTCTTCAATTAAATCGCAAATAACTTGAGTATATTTCTGATACGATTCATATTTGCTATGATAAGAAAGCGAAGGGACATGGATTGTAGCGCCATTTAAAATTTTGTTTCCAGAAATGTAGTTTTTTTAATGAATGCAAAAACATGCCTATTCAGTTCATGACAAAATTTATTTGGCCTTGTAGTGAGCCATTCAAATTCGAAAGATGTGTTGAAATATCAATCATGAAAGCTAAATCAGAAATCCAAGGATGTCTTTCTCATCCTGGGACTGCATGTACCTTATTATTTATTAACGATCCCTTGAAGTGAAAAAAATGCTGGTTAACAAGAAAGTAACGTAACCTGGAGATAAGTTCTGGAACGAGTCAAGATCAAGAAGCTAGTTAGTTTGGTTAACGTTGGTCTTTGGAATAATTTTAATTTTTTACTCCAAGACCACCGTTCAACCGGAAAAAAACTAAGTGATCCCGACAAATTTAATACAGGGTCTCAGCTTGGCTCGATACTCCTCCCTTGATCCTACACAATCTCGTTGGGATTGGGTTTTTTCCGATCATGTTGAATCTGACTTCCTCAGTTATTCCTTCGGATTATGATCTCTAAGGATGTCGGCATCGTGCTCTTTTTGTCAGTAGACATCTTATCTATCACTGGATTTAATTTCTACTTAGCTTCATGGCGGATGAGTGCCTTTGTCTTCCTTATTCTTGCGAGCATGAACGCGTTGACGGAATCTGGTGAAATCGGAAACTCGGTGTTCTAAACAAAACAAATTTAGAATGCACGAAGGGCTTAGGTTGAAATCTCATCCATCCAAAATTGAAAGAACTCATAGGATCATCAGTGAAGAACTCGTAGCTTTTTACCATGTATGTCTCTTGGGATTTATTCATACGGATCGGAAATGATATATCAAAGAAGATAATACTCACAAGAGTAGTTCCAAAATGGTCTACTCTTTACTGGTAAAATTCCTAAAGTGGAAGACTCGAATACTGATATTTATGATGAAGGCACTCCTGGTCGACTCAAGTATAAGTGACTCAATGTCTCGGATAAGGATTGCGTTCACTAAGTTAACTAGAAAACCAGAATTCACGTTTAAACAATTTTGTTGACTAATTCTCATTGAGAAGCTTTGCTAAGAAAATTCACGTTTAACTCTAAGAAATCTAAAGGAACAACCAAATTATATAAGCGGTTCTACCTTCCAAGGTTTTTTCGGTTGAGATGACGACGTGCTTATATTGCGCACGTGTCTGTGTTGAGACCTTCAAAAAGAGAAATATTAGTAGTCTTAAAATCTTTAATTTATTATTATTTTAAAACCCAAAAAAGAAAGAATTAACTCGCTAAATTAAATGATCCACAACCTCCAACATCTCTCGAATTCTCTTCGAATGCTCCTGAAGTGTCTTCTTTTATTTCTGCAGAGAATTCTATCGGAGTGCACTTTTTTATGCTGTTTTGAATTTTTCCGTATGAACCACCCTTTGATTGAATATGCCTCATGATCTTCCCTCTGAAAGAGTTCATAAGCTTGACCCTTGTAGAAGGAATAGCGAATCTCCATGTAGAACAGGCATATTCGTCGGTACAATAACTTGGAAATATACTTTGCTGATACAAGCAGTAGGAGAGATGGGGCTTTTCATATGAATTCTTAATTTGCTTCATTTAAATCCTGAGACATTCTCTGCCAAAAAAACTTGCATTGATTCGTTCTTGCGAGATGGCTTTCAGAGATGTAGTAGGATGAAGAAGTGAAACAACCTGTAAAAACTCGAAGGTGCCCGATTAAACTGGCACGTGTATTGGATTTGAAATCTTGCATATCAGCATGCTATAAAGCAGAGGTTTTCGGAAAATAATTCTCGCGGGCACACTAATCGTAAAAAAATAATCCACGGTACACATTAAAAAATAAAAAATTAATTTTTTCAGATACGTAAAAATGAGGACAAAAAATTGGTTATTTTATGGGAAAATTTTTGTAATATAAAACAACAACAATAAATTAGGGAATGAGGCGAGAATTAGTAATTGAATCATGATTCACAGAAACAATTATAATTAAAAAATGAAATACACATAAATATTATTTTTGCATATATCATCAATATCTGGGTTGACAACGTCACTTGGATTTCTGCATTGATTTTTCAAATTTTCACGTTTGTTGTATTTCATATATGCAGCGTAGAAAACCTGTCTCGCATAAATATGTCGTGAAAATTGTAAAATAAGAAAAGGATTATCGAGTTTTAGCCAATGGTATTGAGGTTTCAGTTTATTTGTTATCAATTCTGAGATTAGGTATGACATTTCAATGAGTCCTTTGTGTTTACAAAAGTTTCACTAAACAACATTTGACTGGATCTATAATGCATAGTAAAAACTAAATAATACCTGTGTTGTTTTTTTCAAATGCATAAAATAATCCACATATTTTTTGAATAGTTAGGATGCTTGGAAGTAAATTATCTATTTTGTTTGCTAAGAACTATTTATTTAAATTCGTTTTTGGCTGGCGGCATAATAGAGATTGTCTCACCGCACACCGTTTGCCAATCTCTGCTATAAGGAATAAAGTCGAGATTTCGTTCTCGGAGGCCCTGAGATAGACTATTGGCCTCCATAGTCTCTTGTCTGATATGAAAAGGTAAGTGATTGACTTTCTGGGCCAGTCAATATCGGGTTGTCCCTTAAAAAACGTGTAGTCGATCCAATTGCATGCATTCTCTTTGAGGAGATTGAATGTAACATGTGATAGTGGGGATCGTAGTCTTTACAAGAGGAAGTGATTCCTTATTATAAGAATTTTTGAGTCACAATAAAATGATCGTTTGGAGATGACTTTATACAGGCTGTAATTGTTCTTGTGACGGAGTTGAACTGACATACAAGATTTCCCCAAAGTTCCTGGACTTCTTGCTTGATGAAATATGTACCAGTCACTGCTCAAACTATTTGACTTTTTTCTGGAATTTTCTGAAACAAGTTTTTGAAATAACGTGCAAATATCGAAGATTTTGGGATTTTGACGACGGGGGGAAGAAACTATCGTTTCGATTGCTTTCTTTGTTCCTCAATTTCCAAAAAAATAACGAGGGGGAATATGACACGATGAAGAGACTTAGCGCTGGCTTATGGCAAGACCTTCGGAGATTTTTGCATCTCACGTGCCTGATCTGTATGTAGCGACGCACGAGGATGAAGGCGTTACTTCAGAAAACTGTACGATTTTGTTGTTGAAGAGACCGGCGCTATGAGGGGGTTATTCAGAAATCACGGCCGCTGGAAGAAACTGAGTTGATTAACGTCTAACTGGAATATATACAGTTCCCACGACATGAGTAAGACTCTTCCTTTCTAAGCAACACACCCAACTTGGAAGCCCCTCCAATGGTGTAGGGAAGAACGAAATTTTTTTGGATGTCGGCTAACCACTGGGCGTCTACCAGAAAGTTGGATCTCATCTATTCGGATGAATAGCTGCTATACTCATGTGGGTTACCTGCTCGTTAAGTAAACTGCCTGCACTTGTAGCGTACAGACACCGGTCCGAGTTGAAGAATACCATCCAGACATACGAGTCGACCGGATTAAGAAGAAAAAATGGTTCTTTTCCGGTGTCTTTCCACACTGAGCGTCACCACATAAGGTGAACTACCTGACCCATGCAAACATTAATCAATTCTTAATAATAAATGGACAGCATATGCCCCTGACCAAACAATACTTATTTATTTTATTTTATTTATTTTAATAAATTATTATTTTTCAATTATAATATTAATAGAATAATAACCAAGAGACATTATTGAATTAATATTGAATGGAGGATACAAATAGTAGAATAATGGCTCGTAGAGAAAGAAGAGAGAACAAAAGTCTCAACAAACTGTAATAACTAAACAAATAATAAAGTCCCAAGGAGAAGGTTGTTGAAAAAGAGTGTGGAATCCCGACCATCCAAATTGAATCAAATAAGAGAGTCGTGCAGAAAACACAAGATTCAGCATTGACTCTACTAAGGAATATCAAAGTCGGACTTGACGAGAGGACAATTCATAAGCAAACGCAGGACAACCTCGATTTGTCGAGACTGTAATGTCAATAATAATTTAGTGACGAGAAGGTTAAGCAGAACAAACTCACAGAGACCGACAAATATTATGTGGTGGTGTATTAAGAATCAGTAGATAAACCAAGTTATGAGCAATGTCTACAAATTCATGAACCCCAACAAAATATACGCCGTATTTGTTGACGTGATCGTAGGAATTGACGGAAAATAAGAAGCGGTTGAACGATATTTTGGCGGACAAGGAACGAGTCATAGGGGAACTAAAACAGGTCATTCGTTGTCTGTACTTTAGCATCTGAAACTAACCGATGAACACTACGTGAAAAATCTGGAAACTCAGGCGAAAGACTTTGACATTCTGATGGAGAGGATCGGAGAACAGACAAAGCGAGTGAGTAACGTGCAAAGGGAGGAAATTATAAAACTGAAAGTATCCCCCATAATTAGTCCAGAATATTCACAACAGTAGACGGATGGAGATGATTGAGGCACATTTGGAGTCCTACAACAAAGCATTGGAAGAGCGGAAGGAATGCGAGGACAATTATTGAAGGACGACTCTCCGTCTTGGACTCAAATGACGATAAATTGGAGGAGATGAAGAAAACGATAACGAGGAGTATATCGTGTTAAGGAAAAAGCTCGAAGTCTGACATCCACGTGGCAATTTGGTGATATTGTAGGAGTTGCAGCAGAAACTTCAGCATGTCAAAGCTGTCTTCCAGTTGAATCAAGAAAAACTTGAGTATAACTACCAGGTTCTAAGGAAACGGGACGAAGAGAATGCCCTGATGAAGTCGAAACAGAAGAGGAGACTCACAAAGTTAGATCTCTTGTCGATTTTAGAGCACACGACGTTCTTCTGTGCTACAAGAACAAACTGAAGTTGCAAGAGAAACGTTTCAGGCATTCGAGGGGGTTTAGTTTAGGGAAGAGAATGAGATCATTGGCAATGACTATAGAAGAGTTCTCGAGCAGATCAGGGACTTTCAAAAAATGGCAAAATCAATAATAAAGAGCGACGAACGGAAAATCTACGATATTTGGCACCACAACTATAACGAGTGCTGCGGGAGATTGTCCGATATATTTAAAGTGGCCGAAATATTCTTTGATCAGCAGCTCTGCATGGAATATAAGCCTCCATTAATGTCCCCATGTTGTTTATTAGCAGGGAGGATATTCAAACCCAAAGACTCCGTGGAAATAGGTCCACTAGTAATCCTCCGTAGAAGTAGTCAGGAAGATACTGTCCCTGCCTGAATCGAGCGAAATTGGAGTAATTCTAGAAATGCTATATGCAGATTCTGTACCCTAAGTAAGTATAATACAGGACTATCTGATCGAAAAGAGGTTATCAAATGTTCTGAAGACAGAGGAGTCCCCCCTTATTGGAATAGATGCTGTTCTTTCGGTGAGAGGACGCATAATACGTAGGCCTTGAATATAACGGAACAGGATCAGATCAACCATATCTGCGACTACATAGTAAAATACGACAAAACTCACATGCTGACGGATCAACTAGTCTGTGATGTGTATAATAACAACTACATCCCCCGTAATATACAGCTGCACCACAACTATATATTGGAGATACTCAAAAACTACATGCAAGAGGAGCATAAGCACTACAAGTACAGCTTGGATATATTAGAAATAAACTTTACAGTAGTACCACGCTTTCAGATCTTTTGTCGGACTTTGATTACAACTCCTGCTGGGACATCTTTGCGAGGGCTGCTGATGAAGAAATTTGGGGGAACATGATTCAATACTTTGAGAAATACAGGTTGGTCCCTACTTAACAACAGAACTGTCCTCCAGAAGAGAATTGAAATGACTCGATTGAACAGCACAATCGAGAAACAAAATTACGAGCTTAGTTCTCTTCTTAAGGAATATTATAACTCCAAGATAAATACGGTGCTTCAGATTCCACCACCACTAACAATTCAGTTTGATAAAAGCTAACACTTATTTAATAAATATTAACAATTATTTTAATAAATATCACATGCTATCGTGTCCGGGCAAATTCTTAAGTTTGAACATCTCACAACCAATTTTTAATCACAAAGTAAAAATCGATTTTTTTTATTTTGAATAATCTTCGATTTGATTAATTGTTTTTAACTGGAATGTGTATACAAGAACTTCGGCCCGCCCACAGTAGGGTTAGGGATAATGTTAAGGTTAGGGATTAGAGTCAAAATTAGAGTTGGAGGTTAGGGATAAGAATTAGAGTAGGGGTTAGGGTTTGGGGTTAGTGTTAGGGATAAAAATTGTATTATAGTCATGTTCAAAGTTGGGTTGGAAATTAAATCGTTGTTGGGACCCACAAGATGTTATCTTTCTTAAACAGAGAATAAAGTCGACTAAAAAATCATTAGAAACAATATCCAAGAATACAGTAGAGGAGAGCTGGAAAAAATGCTCTAAACTCTCTTTTAAAAATCCAAGTTTTTGGAAACTTTTCTCAAAAATGAGTTTTGATTAAAAGGGCGGAAAGATAAAACTCAAGTGAAGGCAAATTGATTCCAATTGAAGAAGTACCTGAGAAATTAAGAGAGCAGCTAGCTCAAATTCCGAAGTGACTCTGTCAATTTTTTTACTATATGGACTATGAAGTTATTCAATTCTTCGTGAGTATCGGGCATGTCCCTCAAACGTGGAAGAGGACAATCGTTCACATGATCCCTAAGAAAGGAAAGCCGAGTTCTGATCTTGCAAATTACAGAACAATTAGCCTTATATGTTTCAATCTCAAAAATTATGGAAAAAAATTGTCTTTAACTATCAACTTATATGAAGATAAATAGTATCTCTTGCAAGAGCAATGGGGATTTCGGCGTAATAAGGGCACTGGAAATTGCTTTTCACTGCTAAAGGAGTCTATATTTACGACACAGAGGAAAAAAGAATATCTTACAGCCGCATGTCTTGACACATCAAAAGCGCTTGATAGCGTCTGGCATGTCAGGTTACTACGAACTTATACAATTTTTAATGTTGGAACTTTGGATTCCTTTTGACGGCCCTGGTTTGGATAAAGAGTTTCCTCTCAGGAGGAAACCAATTGTCGAAGAGAATTTTGCTTAAGAGAGGAGTTCCACAGGGATCCGTCATCAGTCCACTTTTACTTAATTGTGTGATTTGCGACATTCCAAAAGTGGATCACTTGCAAGATGTGTCAAATAAAGGCTTGTAATCTTTTGAAAAAAGCACTGTTTCCTGGATTGGCAAGAACCGAAGAAACCTGCTCCTTGTATTAACACTGAAGTAATAAAATCCGTGGACAATCTAAAATATCTCGGAATAGTTGTGGATGCATCTGGATCTATTAAGACTCATATAATCGGCAAAAGGAAGAAAGCTACCGGTGTGCTGAAAGCCCTTATACGATTTCGGTGAAACCGGAAACCTTCCTATACGTATACTCTGCGTTTATAGAACCTTTCCTGATCTATGGATTTCAAGGATGGTTCGAAAGCTGGGATGGAAATAAACACGTGGAACTCTTAGAGAAAACGCGAAGATATGCCATTAAACTGGCGTATGGTTTGGATCTGAAATCCAAATTATCCCCAAAGTTAGAGGGATCTGTACGATCCATTGAGAGGTTGTTGCATCGCTTAAACAAATAGTGGTGCAAGGGGTCAATATTTTCGAGGAAAAGACATATTTTCTGGTGTCTCATTATAGTCGACCCCGGCAGACTACAAACTCAATTCGCCTCTTTTTTGACGGCTTAATCTTATCTCTTAATTAGTAACGAGTTTTTTTGATAATAAACTATTCTATTCTAATTTTTATGGGCGTCGAACATATCTTTGATTTTTATCTCAGAAGGAAGAAAGCCCACCATGGATCTTGTGTATGAGGAAATTGAGACTCGAAACGGATATGTTCTTATTTATTTTATCTTGCTTTTTGAAAAATCGATGAGAGCAGGGATCAAGATTGCCTCGCACAAAAGGCTCGACGAGAAGCTAGATGAAGATGAAATTTGCTGGTAAATCAGAGATGCAGCAGAAAAAGGATGGAAAACCACCTAAAAAGAGATGCCATCATTGACTCGTATGTTGCATCACAGAATGAACGATAAGAAGGGTCTGAGAGCGCAGAAAAGAGTCCAAGCGATTGCAGGACTTGCGGTGAGAAGCCAACCAATACTCTCTTTGATTTCCTTGTTAATAACGTTAAATTTTTATAGGCGATTTGAATTTTTACGAGGCGCCTTTGGTGCTACGTGGAATTTTCAATTAACGAACAGTTTTTCAATTCGAGAGTTCAAGACGAAGGAAACTATTGCAAGGCAAAGAAACATATTAAAAGTCGAATGAACATATTTTACAAGACGAAGGAACCTATTCCAAGACGAGTGAACCTAGTGAAAGGAACCCAAAGTATCAAAATCTTTAGATATTTTCCAAGTTGGACCTGTTACCCACACCAATTGATCCCTACATACGAATTGGGGTCTACAAGACTTTGTTACCCACATCATTGGTCCCTACAGGTGAATTGGGACTACTGTGGAAGAACATACTGAGGGAAAGGACCTAATAGGGGAGAACTAACTGGAGAAGGACTTACTATCTTTGGACCTACTACGTTCTGGATATACGGGCGTTCATTTATGAAGAAGATTTGGCACTTGCAGGTACATACTAAGGAACCTATTGTAAAGCGAAGGGGGCAAACTACCTTGAGATTTTTTTCACGCTAGACATAGTACCCACATCACTTTGACCCTACATGCTAATTGGGGTCTACAAGACTTTGTTACCCACCCCATTGTCCCTACAGGCGAATTGGGACTAGTTAGGAATGACATAGTGGGAAGGGACCTACTGTGGAATAACTGGAGAAGGACAAACTATCTTTGGACTTGATAGGATCTCGACATACGGGTGTTTAATAATGAAGGAGATGGAAAACGTGCAAACTGTCCAGGACATTATGGCGAGAACTGAGATAAAAAACCCTTTAGTTATCTCCTATTTACAGTTGTTAGTTAGTTAGTTAAGTAACCCCACCCTCACTAACTTGTAGGACCAGCAGCTATTAAGTAGGACGCAGCAGATGTTGGTCGTTCCCATATATCGGTCAGTTCCAGCATTGTGGAGAAATGTCCAAAGCCAATTCATGACATTGAAATAGGTGATTTGTTGTCAGCACGTGGAGGTTGCAAAAGGGGCAGAGTATATCATATGTTGGTAGATATGGGTGGTGCCCACATCGTTGACGAGCCAGGTTTACTCGCACGTCCCTTGAAAAAGTGGATTCTGATTGGTCTATTGGAGGAGGGGGTCGCTGTAATATTTTATTGTCTCTGAGTCTTCGGATGCTTCTTGTAGAAACAAAATCGTGTATCTGTTTCAGACGACTTCTGTCATTGGGGATGGAAGGAATGGCTGATAACATTCGAGACAGGTCACTGGTTGTCAATAATTTTCCTTTTGTTTTGCGGCTTGCATAGGAAGTGGCAGGGATGTTCTAGACTGTAGGCTTGGGAGAGGAACTGCAGGGATCTCACTTCCAGATGGTCTCCAATTGGAAGGATCTTTAAATCCCAATGTAGATGATCGACAGGAGTTGATCTGAGACATCCAGTAATTATCCTGAGCGCGATGTTTTGTACTTTGTCAATAGAAGTAAGAGAGGCAGAGGTTGACCAGCAAGGGCTTGCATAGTAAATAGTTGTTCGAATGAATTGTTTATGATGGTTAGGGATTCTTTGCTTTGGCCAAAGGAATGGCCTGACACAGCTTTAAGTATGTTGATCTTGTTAGAGGCCTTTGTACATTGTTCCTCCACATGTTTAGAGAAAGTTAGTAGTTGGTCATAAATAACTCCGAGTATTTTGGGATGTTTCGTAACAGTGAGTGGTTGTCCACGAATTGTTAAAATTGGTTGAAAATTTAGTTGGCGGCGGTTGGAAGTGAATACAGTGACGGTGTATTTCGATGGAATAAGAGATAGGTGGTTTGCTCCAAGCCACTCTTCAAGAGTGTTCAAGTGGATCTGAACATCCTTTGTTGCTTCGTAAGGTCTATGTCTTTAGAGGCAGCAATCATGTCATCCGCATACAATAGTAGAAATGTCTTGGAATTGATTGGAATGTCGCTTAGGTGTAAGTTGAATAAGGTGGGTGATAAAACGGAGCCTTGGGGAACTCCATTTGGAAGAAGTCTGTAATGAGATAGACATGACATAATTTCAGCTTGACCAATTCTTCCAGAGAGGAAATTTGTTAACCAATTCTGAAGACGTGGAGGAATTCCAAATACAAGAATTTTGTTACTTAGCGCGCGCCTTGATGTTCGCCTTGGTTTGGTCGATCGATGCGAGGATAGTCCGTTTGGGAGGATTATAATTGTTACAACCATCAGCGATATATTGAGTTAGGGTAGAGAGATGTGTTAATGTTGTGTATTGTGGACGAAAGCCATGTTGAAAATCAGGGAAGGGAAGATACTTCGATATTAGTTTCGATACTACAATAGTAGTTGTTATTATTATGGTTTTTTTATTATTTTTTATGGTTAATAATTCCTAATCTTACTTTAGGAATTATTGGTGCTGCGTGGTTAATTGGTTAAAGTTTTCCGCTTTCTTGTCTGTTCCTCCTATCTCTTCCTATAGAGTGGCGTCATGTGATCCACCTGTCTAGGTGACGCCCAGTGCCAAGTCGGCACGAAAAAGGATCATTTGCTCTTCCCCAATTCACTGGAGGGGTTTCCACAACTGCATGTAATGGACGTCTTACCTTTTATGCTGATTCCGGATGGACTCTGTTTCTGTAGAAGTGGAAACTGGATACACTTAATTAGTTGTTTACTTTAACTTCTTTCTCGGTGTATCCGGGGTTAATAAATAAATAATCTTACTTTGACCTATTCGGTAATTTTTTACTATAAAGAATTTTTTTCTTAGGCTATTCGTGCAGTTTACTTTCACACAAGAGGATCTATTACTGTTAGTTTATTTTCAAACTGACGCTATTTGTGTTGTTTACTTTCGGACTTTCACATATAAGTCGAGAAAATTGTTTAAACGTCGGTTGTAGGATGTTTAATTCAGAGACTTTGGCTGGACCCGATGGCACAGGTCATTACAAACAAAGCTCATTTAGTAATTACAAACAGAGCTCATTTTATGGCCTCCGAAATTTATTTCACATTCTCAGGATCATTTTTTGTCCCATTTTCGGTTGAGATGTCAGGAATCCTTGCCCCACAGGAGGACGATCTAGTCCTTATCAATGATTCAAAGGGTCACAAAGGATCTATGTAAGAGTGGATGGAATCGAGAGTGCATCTCGATAGCTATTTGTTTATATATTTAAGCACCTCACGAGAGTCATACTACTTGTAGCATGTGCAGCAAAAGAAACAATGTTAGATGTCATCCTTTTCCATGCTCCCCTATTCCTAGCAAAGGTTCTCATAGTGTCAAGGTCGTCGGCAGTTTTTAAATTTCTTTTAATATTTACCAAGTCTTTTTGTAAAACTATTGGCAGTGTTGTTCTAGGTCTTCCACGATAGCGGCCTTCTTGACTAACATAGTATGTTTCCATAGATATGTTCGGTGGGGATGTTAATTTCATCCTCAGCACGTGTCCGAAGAGCTTCCGTCGGGATTCCAGTACTTCTAAGCTGATAGGTCTAGTGCTGCATCTCTTATATAAAGCATTCCTTGATATTCTCGTAGGCCAAGTAGTTCCTGTTATTTTTCTCAGCTGACCTCTGTGGAACGAGTCTAGTCTTTCCATATCCGCTGATGAGGTCGCCCAAGTTCCAGCGTTATATAAAAGTACGGGTTTTATGAATGAGTCGTATAGTAAAAATCTCATGTTCGTGTTGATATTTCTTTGATTGAGCCATAATTCTTCAGTTTATATAACGCAGCATTGGCTAGAGTTTTCCTACTTAAAATATCTTCGCAATCTCCCATAAGTGAACCGAGTTTCTTTACTTGTCGCCACTTCTTTTCTAGGACGCTACTCATCCTTCTTATCTCTGTGAGTTCTGTTTTCTCTCTGTTCACACTAAGAAATTATTTCCCTAGTACATCTGGTGCTTTTTCTAATGGGTGTTCCAGGACCTCTTTGTCTTCAAAAATTAGGTCTAAATCGTCCGCGTAGATCACTTCTTCCGTCTTTCCTTGGTTTAACGGTCTAAGTTCCCTCATAGCGGCTTCCAATTAAATTATGAATAGTAGAGAAGAAAGGAGTCTCCTTGTGGAGTGCCCGTGTTTGTTTCAAATTTTTTTGAATAGATCTTTCCGACTCTAACAAGGAGCTTATTGTTGGAAAGTAGAATTCGGGTCATCCTTCGACTCGAATCATCAAGAAATCCGCTCAGTACCCCCATTAACTTGTTCCTGTTTACCGTATCATTCTCAGTGATCTTGGAAAAACAACGTCTCTAAAGTGATTTTCAGGCAAACGACTGTTATTTTGCCAATTACGGAAGCGTAATCGACTTTGGGATAAAGGATTGTTCAGTCAGAGACCAAAAGAAGGCGAATAATGCTTAAAATAAGAATGACCTATTTTAAATTAGTTCCTATGTAATCACAAGTCGAAGATCATAAACTCAAAGGCGTACAAACCGCAGTTGACTTGAAAGTATAATTGATAAATATTCCACAAAATGACTATTCACTGATAATGAACTGAAAAACAGAAATGGGGCATTACGTGCCCCAATTAGAGCTTTTCCACATAAATAAACAAAATGAACATTATTTAAATATAATTAGTCATTTTCTTCCCATATTTATATTTTATTCCTACTGTCACTTCCGAATTCACAAAAATCATGAAAACATCTGGAATCAATCAAAAATGTTTGGTTTTCCATAAACTTAAAGTTTCTGATATTTAGTGGCAACGTTATCCAATAACATTAAGACTGTATTTTTGAAAAATCATTTTTTCATTAATTTTTGAGAGTTAAATGATCTATGCTGACATAATCGACGTTGCTTTTTCACGATGGCAACGTAAATTAGCGTAGAAGCCACTGGATTTCACGGGCGTAGTGGCTTTTGAGTGTAGCCAGACAGTGATTCATCACTCTTTCCTCCAGTTGTCTCGACCAAAAACCTGGTAATGTGAACCGGTAGGAAGCAGTAAACTTCCCCCTGGCCTTCTCAGCCTTCTCCTTGGCGTATCGTGCGCTTGTTTTCCCAGATTTTAATATTCAAATTCCATTACGAATTTCTCTAACAAAATTATTTACGGTCGAATTTGAAATTGTGATGACATGGGATTGCATTGTCACTAAATTACACGTGGAGTACGTGAGAGAGTTTTGAGTGGATATACACACTTAATGCGAGCATCTGTGTTATTGAGAACCCTTGAGAGGGTATTCTTGACTCAACCGAGAGGATAATGGTAGAGTTACCAAAAGCTTTGCTAGGAGAAAAATTAGTTAATAGTTACCCCCAATAATATATTTTTGATGATAAAAAATTCACACCAGTGGCTGATCAGCCGGTGTGAAGAGCGAGTAGCGTTTATTGAATAAACGCTGTAGGAAACCTCCGGAGCTTTCGTAACCAATCCTAAGATTTTTTTGAAAAATTCGGAAACCCAATCTCAGTTCTATCAGGGGACTTTGCCCTCGCAGTCCAGACTGGGAATAGATGCGCAGTTATGGATGACCCTATTGTTTTTGAAACCAAAATTGTTGGCCCCAAAATTGGACCAGATGTTTAATATTTTAATCCCATTAGGAATTTCCCAGCAAAATGTGCAATATTTGCGGTTGAAATCGAAATGGGGTTTATATCTAATTGATCAGTAAATTAATTCAAAGTTGTAATCTAAATTATCGAATTTAATTATTTCAATAGTGAATTATGTCTCATTCGATTTAACAATTCATTCAAATTATATTTAACAATAAATACAAATTACAGAAATTATAAAATTAACTAATAATGTTTTTTTTCTGATTGTCAAATAGTTAATATGTATTTTTTTATATATTTAAAAAAAATTAATAATTATTATTATTTAAAAATAAACATTGAAAATAGTAGGTAATTAATAGAAATTATCATAAAAGTGTGATGTTCCATATTGAATAATGGATCTTTGGAAGGTTCACTGTTATTATAAACACCAAGGTAAGGGTTCCGTCAACTCTCCACGTTTGGTTCGACACGAAACCTTCTTCTTCATTATGCGACATTGGAGAACACGACTGCGTGGGGGTTTGATTATCTATAATACGACCTAGCAAAATTCCGAGGTACGCCTAAAGTGTGCTTCCTGTCATATCGTAATCCACGAAAAATGCCTCCAGTCCGGCCAAATGGTAGATATTGTCCATATTTGCAGAATTTCACTAATAAATGCAAAGAATCTTATGTAATAAATGATAATGAGGTGGTTTAATATATTTACGGTAGTTCGTTCCAAATGAGGCCCCACAGCACAGGCATCAGTTTGAGATAAGACTAAAGTCGAGGGGTAAGTGTAATACCTGTAAGAAGACCTTCAACAGAGCATTCAGTGGTAGGAAAGTAAGGGTTCTCTCATTCAAGGTTTATGTCATGCAGTGCTTGTGGTGTAAAGTAGAAATTCACTCCACCTGCTTTAATCCTCTAAATAAAACGGAGTACTGTAGTATTCCCGACTATGTTATCCCCCCTTCCTGGATTAGGAAGGTCACACTCTTACTGATATTAAGAAAGTGCTCAAGCTACCCATGCGCAATTTGGACATCGAGGATCTCAAAAACTGCCCATTTCAGATTTGCGGAGGGACCTATGATAAGATCCCCATTTTATTGTTCATTAATAAGAAGAGTGGTGGGGGACAGTATGAAAAGTTATTCAAACAAGCTCTCTGGCTGCTTAACCCCCGACAAGTGTTTGACCTATCCATTGTATCTCCCAAATTCGGGTTATATTAACTTTAATGTAAGAATCCACTTGTTCAAGGATTTGCAAAACTGTGTTTTTGTTGTGGCGGGGGGTGATGGTACTGTCGGGTGGATCCTGTCAACTGCTACTGAAATTGGACTCTCATCAGTGATCCCCATTGCCATAATACCGCTTGGAACTGGGAATGACTTGGCTCGGTCATTTAACTGGGGATCGGTCTTTCTGTTAATTATTAAAGGGATATACGACTGAGAGTCTGGATGACATTTTGGAGGACGTCATCAACTCTCCCATAAGAAAGTTGGATAGGTTGACTTTACCGTTATTCAGGTGGTCTCTTACTTTCCACTCGAATGACTCCACTTCCAGGGAGTTTCCTGTGATGAACAATTACTTTAGCATTGGAGCTGATGCCAGGATTGCTTGGAGTTTCACGAGTCACGCAGTAACCGTTGTTGTCATGTAGATGCTAATCCTGACAAGTTCAATAGCAGATTTTGGAATAAAGTCTATTATGCCGGAGTATATGGGATGACTTACTTTAGGTTGGGGGAAAGGACGTAATAATGCAGTCATGTAAGGATCTGTCGGAGTTTTGTTACCTAAAGGTAAACATTTTGTTGATTTAGTGTGATGACCGCGATTTCACTAAGAAAATAGTGGAAAAGAAGATCTCTACCCTGCTGTTTCTTAATATTGATTCGTATTGTTTGGTAGTATACTAGGTACTCTGGTGGAAAAACCCATGGGGGAATCCTAACAATAGTTCGTTTAAACCACAGTCATGCAGTGATGGGCTTGTCGAAGTCATTGGCTTCACTTACTGTTCTTTAATCTCCACCCAACTAGGGGGATCAGGCTACAGACTTTGTCAGTGTAGGAAGGCGGACATAACTCTACTGAGAGATATGCCTGTGCAGGTTGACGGAGAGCCTTGTATTCTCTCTGCGGGTCATATCCTCATCCGTCTTCACGGACAGGTTAATATTTTCATGAGAAACCACTCACGAAATTCGTAAGAGTCTGTAATATCAAATAGACCGCGGATTAATACACTCTCGATGATGGGAAGCCCTGAGTTCAACACGATGAAGGCGTCTTTCTACAGAATAAATAGCCAGCCAAACTTGTTCAAGGATAAGGGTTCCTGTATTGGTGCAGCCAAATACTGTGGGGAGGTCATTATTTGTGCATCCGACACAGTCTCCCAAGCCAGAAAACTCATAAATAATTGTGAGTGGAATCCTGAGATGACATCGTGGAGTTTTGTAAAATGTTAGTGTATGGTTTATTTGTAGTTAACTCCAAAGATGATATTGTCTTAAGTAAGCTTGAAGAGAGGACTCTTTGATTGTCTCTGATTGGCTGATTAATTCCGACTTGTATGTTATCTTCTGATTTTTTGCTTTTTATTTTAAATAATATTTATTTAATTTTTGTTTTTTGTTTGTCGTTATACACGGGTTATGGAAAGTTCTCTGTTAGCCCGAGTTAAGGTGTATAATCTCGTCTCAGTCGGAATTGAGGATCAGTGGGTTGACAAAGGCACTGGATATGCTTCCATTATTGAGGATCCTGTCCCTTCTATCTTAGTCAAATCTGAAGTTGACGGTTTGATGGGTTATTTTGACAATTGTAGAGGATAGACTTCTCCTTTCAGCAATAAATAAGGAGGTTGAGTTTGAAAAACAGGAGGTTACAGTTTATCATCATTGTAGGGGACTCTCATACTATGGGAGGACTCGGATGGACGTAATTTGGCTATCAGTTTTCAGGAGAAGATCAGATGCGACTCATTCTTTGATCAAATATGTTCTGTAAGCTACCATTTTTAACAAATTTAGTTCAAGGAGACAAAAGAGACTAAGATACCGAGTTCTGATGAAGAAGACTCTAATAACAAGTCTTCCAGTTCTGTCGAGGATTTGAGTGAGGTTACCAGTTTACTTTTGGCTGGTGGGAGAATCGATAACATTCGTTCATTCTTTCCGATTTTGCTGGCTCTCTACTTTCGATGTGAGATGCCCGAAGACGCTGTTCAGCTGCAGAATGTCTATTTTCTCGTTAAACGACTAATCCACAGTGACAGAAGAGAGTATTTTGATGTTATGCTGAATCCCCAAAACATTGACCACGTTATTGATATTTTGAATTTGCACTCTGAGCGACAAGTCTCCGAGTTCAAACATATTGAGAACATTGATGATGAGGCACTATCAGAAACGCTCGAGATTGTGTTCAAAACGTTGTATATTCGTGATATTTCCTACAACCCTCAGTCGGTCCTCGAGAGGGAGACCATTTGTCTCGGTCTTACTAGTTTCCTGTCGGACAGAGTTGAGGATGCACTCCGGTTGTTCGAGGTTTTTTATGTTCTAACATCAGGATTCCTCATTTCTATCATCTTCTTTTCTTCAATAGTAAGTGACCCCACTCGTACCGATTTGATGGTGTTTGTCCGACAGTTGGTCAGGTTAACCGAGGTCATTTCATCGTGGCAGCACTACTGTCAGGTGTACTGTCGTATTAGTCTAGGTGCTGTTGGATGCTGGACTCATTAAGGCTATGCATGCTGTGCTGGTTATTACTGTACTTACTATAGAAATGTGGGGGTTCCGAGAGAATAGCTGTCACTATTTTACTGCATTTAATCGATAAGTGTCCCAATGTCATCAGAGACTGTCTTCAGGAATCCGTATTTACAGTATTTAGTGTAGAATGATATTATTGACGTTCTTGTTCACATCATCATTAATGACTCAGACTCTGGTTTGGTAGTTGGCTTATTTAGAACTCAAAACTGCCTATGAGATTCTCACTGCTACACGGCAAATATTAGACTCGGAGACCATATCTGATGATCCCAAACAACCGTCCCAGCAGTTTGTTGATGTTCACTTCCATATTTGTATCCCTCGACTCATTCAGCCTCTTTTTGATGTCACTGATCAAACAAGGCTTATTTCTGGTATATTCTCTCCTGTATTGGTAGACAAACAAAAAACTGCCAAATACTTGGAACTTATACTCGACCATTTGTCACTTCAAGTCCCCAATCACGCCAACCAATTGCACCCCCTTAATATTGATAAGGGATTACTTGTTAGAGTTGTTGCTCTATTCAGTTCAGCCCATAAAATATTAGTTCTAAGTTGGACACGTGTATATTTTAGGTGCCGTTCGCTATTTTAAGGAAATAATGCTATACAGACCGTCCTATGCTCAGTTTGTAGCCTCACATAGACTGATTGATTATTTAATTCCTCTCCTTTCAACCTGTGGACGACGATATAACATGATAAACTCGGCTGTGCTAGAATTTTTTGAGAATTGCTGTGAGGTTGGTCCTTTATTTATTCGAGAATGACTTTATCGAGTTGGCGGTCCACATAGTCTCGGAATATTATGATTCCGTGCTCTGCAGTATTAGTTATGTCAAGACATTCATCAAAATGAAAATGAGGACTGACACGATAGGAAAGGATAGCCTGAGTTTTGACGACAGTTGTGATTTCGATGGTCCTAAGGAAGAGTCACTCGCACCCGATGAACCGTTTAATGCCCTCGAGTTTGAGAAGGCATCTGATGCTATAATTAGACTTGAGAAGGAGAAACGTTGTCTATGCTATTTACTTTAGTGAATGAAGAGGATGAGTTTGTTCCCTTGAGAAAATCCTCACCTATTGTAATTTTAATGCCTTCCTCCGTTGGGAATGGTGAGGAGTCTTTGAAAAGAGGCCTGGTTGATTATGACTCGGATTCAGATGATGAAGATCACGTTAATTTACCTAAACGAAAATGTATTGATTGATGTAATTTTGTAATATTCTTTTGTTTTGTATTAATTGATTTATTATTTATTTGACAGTTATTTTGTATTAGTCTTTGTGGGAACTTTATGTATTTTTGTAGATAGATTAAAAACAGTGTCAGACGATCATCCAGATCGTCAAGCTTTCTCGACGTTTCTAATTGTTTTTATTATTGTAAACATACATATTGAATTTCAAGGAGAAATTGTGACATCCTGGAGTTGTTAGTTATTGCCCCTTCTATACGGTTCGGAGTTGTTCAGTTCCCCTGCCAGTTCGGACTTGTTGGACTCTAGAGTGAGCTTTGCACCTAGCTTAGGGTGGCATAGTGGTTAGTTGTCTGGCAAAATGGCTTAGGTCACGGGTTCGATTTTCGTTGCTGTTTACCTGGTGGAAGGTTCCACGCATCTACGATGCTAAAAAGGGCTTGACGAGTGACGCTGTCATCAGTGGAGATTCATTGCGGAACTGGATAGTCTAAAAGGGCATACACACAAGAAAAAGATAAAAACAAAGAAGTGAAGAGTATTCTTCGATCCTCCCTCGATTAGATATTATAATTGTTCTTTGCTTAAAATAAAGTGTGTGTTCTGCCTGTGGGTAGCGATAACTAATATGGCTCCTCGGAAAGTGCGAGTGTGCAATATTAACATAATTGTAGGATCGCCATTTATTTAATTAACACCCAAGACCACGGTAAAACCAAAACTAACTATCACGTGATTCCGATGCGCTCCGCCAAAATCCTCATTCTTTCCCGGTGCTCCTCCCTCGTACCCACACAAGCTCGTACAGGGCGGCTGACTGTATTTGCAGAGCCACCTTCCCGCATGCCGGAGTTTGTTTAATAAGGGCCTCCAAAGTAGTCGGTCCGGTTCTGTCTCTCACAAGACCACCGCTCAGTCATTCTGAAAGCCTTCTTTTGAACGTCCTCGATTTTCTTAGTGTTCGTCCATGATAATGAAGGTCCCCACAAAGCACACGCGTACGAGAAGCATGGTTCGATGTATTGCTTGTAAATGTTCATCAAGACCGGGTGGGTACCTGTCTTACATATTCCAGATGAACATTTTAATACATTGATAATTGTAGGATCGCCATAGCATTTAGATGCCTCTAATAGTCAGGTACGGATGTACAATGGTACATAAATGTGCTTTTGGGGTATTGAATGAACATTATAAGAAGTTCAGAATACGGACAATCATTTTGGAGGATTAGCTATCGTATTTGCAGGTGACTTCAGGCAAACATTACCAATTTTTAAGCTACGAACTCCGACGGAGGAATTTAGAAATGTTCGAAGGCTCATGCAACTTATGGATAAGTTTAAATATAATATGAGAGAGTACCACTTGTCTGGGACGTCACCTGCACCAAAACAATCGTCTTTTGAAACCTACGTCAGAGTGCCTTTGGAGACTGTTCTGCAGCTGAGAAGCCACAGAGGTTAAAACGGGCAAAATACGCCGTCCTACCCGAGGATGTTTTGTTTGTTTCGTTCGCAGTTGAAACGTCAGGTTCCCTCGGTCCTGCGACGCTGGAATTCCTGATTCCTCTAGGAAATCGGATTTCTACCCGAAACTGAACGCCACTCGCCACTTGAACGAATCTTGCTGAGAGGGAATAGCCACGCAGCCAGGATGCCGTTCTATGACCTTTTGCGATATGGTCTGTCTAAAAAAATTTGACACTTTCCAGTGATACATAAAAAATTCAACTATTTCATCCGACGAAATCGAGTTTACCAAAAAAATTAATGGAAGTTAATTTTATAAATGAAAAGAATATCAAGGAGTTTGTCTCAGATGAGGCAACACTTGGAATTCAGCCGAATTTGGTATTCATCAGACTCCTATTTCTCCTAAACCCAGAAATAGTCAAGGTGAGACTTAAAAGCACCCTGAACGCTATATATCTTTACATATCATGGGGATTGATTGTATATGACATAAGCTTTGGATATTACAAACCGAAGCTTCATTGTGGATAAAAAATGTCTGGGAGATATTCTTCTGTGAAATGTGGACCTTGTTTGTTAATCCAGAAGGACTGAAAAAGTCCTTAACCCCCGACTTTCCGTGGGCAAACTCACAAAATGCAAGAATCCTGATATATCTGGATGATGTGCCACTATCTGCTGTAAGTCAGAAGAGATCTCGAAGGGAAGACTACAAGTATATATGGAAGATACACACCGATGGTGCAGATAGCGTGGACTGAACCTCTTTGCAGGTAAAACATTGAGAGTATTTTTTTGTATAAGAAATATCGCCATCAACGATGCCATAGGACGGTTTGAACTGTGTCATCTAAGATACCTGGGAGTCCTGCCAAATAAATACGGAAGTTTATGAAGTTTTTCGTTCTGAGATGCAAAGGTTTTGATCGGGAAACCTTTTGACCTTGGACAAAATAAGCCAGAATTACGAACGCTTTAAAAAGGCCTTGGAAGGTGAACTTTATGACATTAAAAACAAAATGATAACGAAAAAGCCCAATTAATCAGGATATTATTGGAAATGAAAATTTAGAGACTTTATGATGATCTGGACAAGATAACAGCGAGATATTTAGAGTATCAAGTCATTAAAGATACGGAACATGCTACCCCTTAATGTAGTCAAACAAGAAACTCATGAAAAGGTTCTTAAAATACTGTGCATTCACTGCCAAAAAACTGTTCTACAACTCGTTGATGTGGTTCCGGATTTCTCCGCATTTGCGAGGAAGATGAACACCCAGAAAATCTTCCTCTGAAGGATCAAAGAAGGTAATTCGGTTCGACAGTGGGAACAATGGACACACAGGCTTAGGAAGCCACGTTTGGTTGCGGGAACTGGGATCACCTAACTAGTTGACTTTACTTTGTCTTTCATTCTCGGTGATCCCGGGGTTAATAAATAAACCCTCATTTTTTGGGAAAACTTCAAAATTAGGGAATTGTGCCCCATTTCGGGGTCGGACTGTAGTAATTTGGCGCTATAGGGTTGCGTTTGAGTACTTTTATCTACGTGATATCTTCCTGGTCACTTAAGAGGGTTCATAATTTTCTGCCATTGCTGATCTATTCGTTACTGATGTGGGAGGTTTTCTCTACGAGACCAATTTATTATCCCTAAAACTATCGAGAAAATGGGGGTTAATCAATGACTATTAGGGGACCCCAGCTTCCAATAACGACCGCTTTTCTCTTGTATGATTCGGTATGGCCAATTTATCTTCAAAGAAGGTAAACTGATGGAAAACAGGAAAGTAACTTCCAAAAGTAGGCGCTTCCAGAGATCCTTCAGGAATATCTGGTGTGGCACAGAAATCGAAGGCGGACTTGGAGAATTAAATTAATTCCAAAGACCACTGTTAAACCGAAAAAACTAAACTAAGTGATCCCGACGAATTGGATCAAGGTTCTCATCTTCGCTCGGTGTTGATCCCTTGAGCCTACACAAGTTCGTTGCGGACGAGCACTTTCTTCTTGGCATTGGTGTCCATTTTTGTTTTTTTTCGATTAGTTTCTCCATGGGGGTCGGTGATTTAATGTTTTCCCTTGTGTACCATCTCTCGGTTAGTTTGAATGCCCTTTTCTGGGTTCGACTTTCTTTTTCCTCGGAAAAGGACAGGCTAAGCAGGTTTCCGTCTTCCTTACAGACCCGAAGTAATCCGGAGGCCTTCTGGCTGAATGTAACGTCTGATGACATCGGATCTGAAGGTCGTGGGTTCAAATCCGAAAGATGGAGTTTTCAGCGATGGTCAATTCTTGTCAAACAAATCCCACCCGTGAGGCGACGAGTCCTTCTGGCACGACACAGTTGTTAAAAGGGATCTTCCTATTTTTCTCGCGATAGTTTTCCGGTAGATTGTTGCATCAGAAGCATCCAAATTCAAGAGTCCTCCGGACAAGCGCCCGTACAACATTCAACTTCTCCAGGCCTTTAGTGAGGACTTTCTTCACATGTGAGTTGAAATTCAACAGTTGTCGAATTGGAATAGTGTGGTTCAATGGGTGGTGGACCTTCCAGGACGAAAACTGAGCTGGAAAGCCGCTTGAGGGAAGTCCGGAGTGAGTAATGGCGGATAGTACCAAATTTTCAAGAAGTTTTGATAATGTGCTGGTTAGGGAGAGCGGCCTGTACGAAGCAGGTTCTCCCACTGGTTTTTCAGCCATCAAGACAGGTTTTATAATAGAGTTCTTCCAAATCTTGTGAATAATATTGTAGTTAATAGACAGGTTAAACACTTGCTTGAGGTAGCGTATTTTCTTAGGTGTTTAAGAAAAATTGAAAATACTTTGTCAGAGCCGCAGGCCGTGAGTTCTTTAATCCGACGATAACCTCTAGACTTGCTTGTCTGAGAATAGTTATTGGTAAGGTTCTTTCTTCAGCTTATGGGCACGTACTTTAATATCCAGGTGTTTAAAAAATGTCTTGAAGCTGATCGAATGATTATTTTATTATAAGGAAAAAGAATAGTTAATTTTAATTTTAATTATTCAGCTGTTGGGAGATGCATAAGCTATTCCCACGGACAACAGCCAACGAGAGCCTCTCCTTGAGCCATCTCGTCTCACGAAGATCACCAGTTTTGTCGGATAGTAGTTTTCCAAGATGATTCAGGAACTTCAGCGTTTTAGGGCCAAAGTTCCCCGAAGTTTCAATCGCGACAGGTGCGAAAATGTACCTGTCGCTGATATCCGAATACTTAGCATTTTTCATTTCCTCTGCTTGAGAAGAAGGTCTGCCCGGTGAATTTTTTTTTTGCTTGGGGCGAAAGAGCAGACACAGGTCACATCCCATACATACAAGGTTTCGCCCTCGCTCGAAAGGAAATGAGGTCATGCCGTCAGGGCGTCTTCCGTTGTCAAATAGACCAGTCGGTTCGATCCGGCAACGGAATCCAGCCGATTCTAATGCCCTCTTAATGATGCCGTTCATTGCCGAATGTCGAGAAGATCTGCCAATTCCTCGCCGGCATGAGAGGAGGTGGAGACCCAGTTCGTCTTCTTGACATGGGTAAACCCCAAGCCAAGATCCATCAACCGCCTCCCTCGAATTTTGGAAACAGTCCAGGCGATGTCCAGAGAGCCGGCTGACTAGGTTGGATGCCAGAGCATTCCATCTATGGATCATCCAAGACGATTGTTGGTCTGGATTACGCGGCTCGCTAAGCCCTTCACTCCGCCACACGTCCATGTATTCAACCAAGTCATTGGACAGTTTCCGGGATGGAAGCTTTGAAAGAATTGAGTCCACTTGGTTTTTGCATGAAAGTTTTGAGGCAAAATACGCCGGGCCAATGATTATTTATTTAGAACTCCGGGAAATAATAAAGTTATGTCACCAAATAAGTTTTATTAAGATTATTTTTAATAAAATTATTTTTAAATATTGGGCGGTCTTTCTGAGTTGTCTCATGGCTCTTTGGGTTGATAAATATCGTCCTTTGACACTGGATGAACTAGACTACAATAAATCACAAGCTTCATTTTTAAAGGACCTTGTACTCAATAATATTTAAAATAGGTCAAATCTAAAGACTTCCCAAACTTATTAATTCATGGTCCTAGTGGTTGTGGAAAGTCCACTCGAATTGCAGCCATTCTCAGGGAATTGTACGGTCCTGGGTCATCATCGGTTAAGAATGAAGTCCATCATATTGAAATACCCTCTGGCAAGAAGATCGAATTTAATTCAATTGGTTCAGCCTACCACCTTGAATTGACTCCCAGTGAAGTCGGTCAATACCACGACCGTCTAGTTGTCCAGGATGTCATAAAATCTGTGGCACAAACACGTGTTATCAGATCTGGTGAGATTGACTTTAAAGGTTTACTGTTATTTCGTGTTTTAGTCGTTGTGCTTAACGAGGTTGATAAATTGTCGAGGACCGCTCAGAATGCTCTCAGACGGACTATGGAAAAGTACTCGTCAGTCTGTCGCCTTATTTTGTCAACCGAGTCTCTAAGTAATATTATTTCCCCCCTAAAATCGCGAACCCTGCCACTAAGGGTACCATCTGCTTCTGATGATCAAGTTTGCTCTTTCATTTACCAGATTTTGGGAATTTTATCAAAAATAGGTGATTATGAGAAAGTCACCATGGATGGGGGATTGTCTCATAAAATTATAAAAATGGCAAACGGCAATCTCCGACTAGCAATTATGGCATTTGAGGCCTTCCATGAGTTGTTGTAGTAATAATTAGATACCCAAACTCACCAATTACCAAGGGAGACTGGCAGATTTATGTCCACGACACTGCTGAGCTACTTGTTAAGCAGCAGAGTGTTAAATGGTAGTGTTATGTAATATGGTTAGTCTTTCAGAGGTGAGACAGCGGTTATATGAACTGTTGATTCGTTTGATCCCCCTAATGTTATTATTGGGGTTTGTTGTGCTATGACTGTAGGAAATGATGACTGTATTCCATAAGCATTGTGATGATCAACTGATATGCCACTTGGCTGTTTTGGCTGCTGATTGTGAGTGCAGGCTTAATAAGGGGAATAAGACGATTGTGCATCTCGAATACTTTGCTGCCTCGGTTATGAGCTTATTCAAGTCATTCATCTCTGCTATTATTGACGATGATTTCTAGATTGATTTGATTATTTGTTATTTTTTAAACAAGGAAAAAATGTGCTGGTTGGAGGTTACTTATTGCCTCAGGATCGCTGGGTTAAAGAGGGAGTCCTTAACTAAGTGATCACAGCTCTTATGGTGGGAGTAAAACCTATTTTTTCCAACCAACACGTACAACCAGTGTTTTTAAATTTGTCCCCACTGAGCTTTATTAAATTTAGTTTAAATATTTGGCGGTTTTCTGGATTGTAGTATGGCTCTTTGTTAGTGACCCATACTTCACGTGTCCATTTGAGATTGGTGAGCCTTCGATTGATAAATATCGCCCATTGACATTGGATGGGGTAGATTGCAATAAATCACGGGCTTTAACTTTTTATTAATTTGATTATATTATTAAAATACAAAGTTAGTTGTTGTGACAAGGTCTCCATTATGACATTGAACACGAAATAGGAGTTACCACTTATGATCGCGAGCACAATGTTTGGAAAAGCTATTCTAAGCTCACTCTTCCGCAGTCCTGCAACCCGATGCATTCTAACAGAGACTTCATCTTTACCCGGTGTTCTTCCTTCGTGCCCGCGCATGAACGTACAGGAATTTTCAGGGCCACCTTCCCGTGATCTGGAGTCTAGTCTCATAATGGCCTCCAGAGGCGTAGGTTCGGTTCGGTGATCTTCACAAATCCAACGCTCCGTTACTCTGTAAGCCCTCTTTTGCATTTCCTCAATTTTCCTCATATTTGTCCAACATATGGACGGACCCCACGAGGCGCATGCACATGAGATGTACTGTTTGCACACGTTCATCAAGACTGGGTGAGTACCACTCTTCCATATTCCCGATAAACTTTTCAATACGTTCAGTTTCTTCTAGCATTTCAATAGAATGTTTTCTACGTGTGGTGTCAAACAGAGATGTCAATTGTCACACCCAAGATCCTTTGACATCTGTTGAAAGGGATGCCGACCTTGTTTAACTTTGAGGTGACTGTCTTCCTTCCCAATCTTTTGTCAGAGGTAAATAGCGACGTAGACGACTTCTCTGCATTCACCACGAGCTGGTTTTCCATTATCCAGGCATTAAGCCTGTCCAGGTTAATTTGTATTTTTTCCGTGGCCTTCTGGATGTCCTGATCTCGCGAAGCCAACAAAAATCATCTGCATAAAAAGTAGAACATAATTATCAGATTCAAGAGTCGAGTAATCAGCCAGAGAGAGGTTAAACAGAGCAGGGGATAAAGGAGCTCCTTGAGGGACTCCGTTGGGGAGGACCGTGAGATTGATTTCAGACCTCCGAGGCAAACACGTCCCCTTCGTCCACTTAGGAAGTTAGTGATCCAAAGCTTTAGTTTCCCTGGGATCTCCGATTGAAATATTTTTCTCGATAGAATCTTCTTCGAGACTGAGTCAAAAGCTTTATCTATGTCAATCGAGCAGAGCACTATTTTAAAGTGTGTCGGTTTGGTTGTGAATCCGACTCGAATGAAGTCGGTCAATGTTTGCAAGTATGTAGACGTGGATCTCTCATTTTTTAATACATGATGAAAAGGCCTCTCTGGTAAAAATTCTTTCATTCTCCCGAGCACAAGCCTCTCCAGGATTTTTGTCATGGAACATAGTAGTGATACCGGTCTAAAAGACGCTGAGTCATCTCTCGGTCTTCCTGGTTTCAGTATTGGCCGTATTAGTGCCTGTTTCCATAATGACGGTATCACATTCTGGTTAATCGAATAGTTGAACACCGACGTATGGAAAGTGACTCCCCGTCTCCAAGATTTTTAATACAATAACAGGAATGTTGTATGGTCAGTGGGAGGATGTCGTTAAAACCTTATTATTATTACCTCCAGGATCACTGGGTCAAAGAAAAGAAATAAAGGTTCTCAACTAACTAAGTGATTCCTGACCGACAAGGGAGAGGACGAGTCCGGTGGGGTCGAGAATCCTGAACAGCTCTTCTCATTGGACATGGCATCGGCTCAAAATTTCTGTATGATTGAGATATTTCCATAGTGTATGGAATAGAGGGCAGCTCGGTGAACTAGCCTCCTTTAAGAGTTTCCGTTGTAATTTGATTAAGAGATTTTCAATGGGCTGGATTTTGTGTTCTGGTCCAATTATCCTTATCCGGTCTCCTCGGTTGTGGATAGTTTCAATGAGAGGATCGTGAAATCTGCATTGCCCATGAAGGACTTGCATACGTCATCGTTGGTCGGATAAATTGTTCATAAACCGTGGCAAGGCCACCAGTTTGGCCTCTAAGTATTTTTGAGAGAACTTTTAAAATTCTCATTTTTCTCAGAGCAGAAGTTCTTTGTTTTCAACATGCCGGATAAAGATGAGTCCCTGATCAAAGGTAACTCCCAGAATCTTCGGTGTTTTGTTAATAGGAATAGCCGCGTTCTTCATAAAAATTTTTGGTTCGACACAGAGCTGTCTTTTGTAATTGGTAAACAGTGTGAAGATGACTTTGTTGCTGATGCGTCGAGTCTCCGCTTCGAGAGCAATAGTTCCAACTCGTCAAACGTTTGTTGAGCGGACTGAGTCGCTGATTGAATGCTTCTGTCCTTGGAGGCAAGAATGATATCGTCGGCATAGGGGAGGATTAGGCAGTTTTCATCACAGGTTTGTGGCATGTCGCTTATGTTATTTATTATTAACCAAAAAACACCAATAGTTAAGCTCTTGAAATTAATTAGGTGATCCCGACAATCCTGATGAGCTTTCTTAGCTTCTCCCGATGTTGGACTTTTCACCCAACACACTCACGGTATGGGCGGGGGACAGTGTTTGTGAAAAAAACCAACTTGGGTGATGTGCTTCTGGAAACTGCTTGACACAGGACGGTCTGTCGACTACAGGTCCTGCTGGAGGGTTAAGAAACTCTTGCCGTTTTGCTTGATAGGGTGGTCAAAGGGACTGGGTAGAAATATTGTTCAGCTTCGCGATGTGCATTATGGTAGTCGCAGCTCGACATATGATGTTGTCAACTTTAAGACGGTTGGTCCACGAGAGATTAATTCCCCATGCTGCACAGGCATAACTGATAGTCGGCTCGATGAATTGCTTATAGAAAATACCGAGAGCAGGGTATGGCTTTTTTATTTGACCAAATGTGGTTTTGAATAAAACCAATTTTCCTCCAACGGTCTTCTCAATATGGGCAGAAAAACACATGTGGGTATCAAAAATAACCCCCAGAATTTTAGGGTTCTTCGTAAAAGGGATTTTTTCGTTGTCAGGAATAGATTCACGGTACATCTTCCGAACCTTTTGTCCGAGGTTTGGAAATGTAGAATGTACACGACAGACAGACAGAAGGCCTCCCAAGAACTACGAATTCACTTGAAGGATGGCACAGATCTTTTTCACAAAGAGTGTCTATAAAACATCCAACCGTTTGTCGGCTTGTTGCAAAAATACGAAAAGGAACAGTCGGAGTGGGAGCTCACAGTAGAACAAGTGATAGGAATAACAATGAGACAAGTAAAGAAGTACCAGGATGTGAACAAAAGGATAAACAGTATTATTGAAAAATATGATGAATACACTCCAGTAGAATTTTGACTGCGCTTTCTCACAACCTTTAAGTAAAAGTTTTTATCTTGAATTTTATCTCTGAATTTTAAAACCAGAATTTCCAGTCGGCTAAATGTCCTGTCGGCCTAATATCTGGACACCGGGGAAGGGCAGGGTAAATGATGCGTAGAACGAGTTTTCCAGGAGCTTCAATGATGAGTATAATAATGCAATGGGTCTGTACGAAGAGGGGTCGCTCTTCGGCCTTCCCGGCTTGAGAATTGGGCGTATGTTGGACTGTTTCCAAATTTAGTTTATTCAAAAGTTAAAGATGTTCCGGACTGCTTCTATTCCAATTGGGCCAAGATGTTTGAGCAGAATAGCCGGAATCAAATCAGGACCGCAGGAGAGGGAAGACTTTGTATTTTTGATTTCAGTCCAAATATCGGAATATGATAAGCAATATAATGAAAAAGACCTTTTTGGCTTTGTGTTCGTAAAGGAAGGGCTGGTTTTCAGGAATTTCTTGTGGTTGATTCCGACATAAAACTTCATGAGGTTGTTTAGTTCTTGGACATTTGGCTGGCCTGTGTTATTAGGTTTCGTATATGATCCGAGCTTTTTAATGGTCTTCCACATGGGTGGATTTATGCTTGCAAAGACCTCTGATTCTGCTTTCCCATTCATTCCTTTGAGATGATTTCAACCTCTGTGCGACTGCATCGTTAACTCTTGATTTGGCTTCTCCTCACGGGGAGAGGAGGAAGATTTCTTTTAAACTGATTCCTTTCTTTGATGAGGGCTCTAGCTTCTCATCTAGTTTATCGTTGTACCGCCTGAAGGAACATCTTGGAATAAATAGTTTTCTTCCCAGTAAGATCACTTATTCAGGTTTTTCACAGCTCCATCGATATATTTGAAAAAATTGGTGTCGAAGTTTTGTAGCATTAAGTCTGTGAAAGTTGTATAATCTCTCCAGTTTGCGTTCTTATAGTTGAAGAATGACGTAGTTTTCTTCATGGGAGGAATACTTTCTTGATTCCGATGATGATTGGGTTGTAATCGGAGTTGAGGTCATAGTCGACAGACATGAAATGGTTGAAGTTAGGTTTGTAGTGCAAAGTGTAAGGTCCGGAGAGGTATAACATTCATTATCCTTGTAGGGCGTCCTCGAAGAGTCTTCGGATTGTTGAGGATCGACATTGGCGAGAGTTGTTCAAGTAGGGACCACCCTCTAGAGTCAGCCCGTTGTGATTTTAGCCAAGTTGGGTGTTTGGCATTTAAATCTCCACAAATAATCAAGTTCCTTAGATTGTTCAACTTCGAGAGGTCTGGGTTATATCCCTTCGGGCAGGAAAGAGGAGGTGGAACATAAATATTAACAATGTTGACTTTTCCGATGATAGTGGGAATCGAGATACCTTTTATTTCTGTAACATCATCTTGGGTCAAAGACTTGAGGTCATCTGTGATGTCAGTATACAGTAACCCATTCTTAATGATGAACATGAGGCCTCCGCCTTTCCGGTTCAACTAGTCCAAACAGATACAGTTGTATCCAGGGAAGGAAGGAGTAGTTGAGATAGGCGTCAATCTGGTCTCTTGAATTGCTGCCACATCCACTTTTTGTTTATTTAGATAAGCGCGTAGTTCGAAAATTTTTCCTCTGATTCCATTGATGTTAAGCTGTAGGATCGTTAGTTGCGGCCCTGGGTTTTGCTACACGTTGCCGGCAAGTAGTAAGGTTAGGTCTTTTGTCCAGAGGAGGCTGAGACAGCAGGGTTGTCGTCTGAAGATGACTCCAGATGGGGGGAAAATGCAGGTCCTTTTTTGTGCATAGAAGCACTCTTAATTAGCCTTTCCCATCCCCTCCTGTCCGATCCCAAGTGCCGCAGACTACTAAGGTCTTCACCGTCCTTTAGTAGTCTGGTTACTGATCTCAGGTCACCATTAAGGACTTCCGGAAGAGTTATTCTTGGACGACCTCTGAACTTCTCCCCTGACGTATCGAAGTATTCTTCCATGACGACGTTTGCTGGCGTGTCTTGTTCCAATCTGAGAATATGGCCAAACAATCTCCAGCGAGCCTTCATGATCATGGTGCTCAGAGGTCCGGAACCGCATCTTCTATATAAATTTTCACTCCCTACACGCATTGGCCACTTTAGTCCCAAGAGAGACCGAAGTTGCCTTCTGTGAAAGGAGTCAAGGTTTTGTTCGTCCGTTTTCGAAATTCCCCACGTCCCAGAGTTGTATGTTAGTATGGGCCTCACGAACGCCTCATACAACCTGAGTCGGAGTGATGGCCCGACCGAGCATTTTCTTATCCAACATTTCATAAGTTTTTGCATAGTAACCGTAGATAACAATTTTCTTCTTGCAATGTCTTCGGAGTCTCCGAGAAGAGAGCCAAGCTTTACGGTCTTCCTCCAACATTCACTATTGCGTAGTTCCATCCGCTTAATTTCAACAATATCCGTTTTCTGAACATTCAGTGATAGACACCATTTGGCCAAACAGCCTGATCACGTTGCATTAGCATTTTTAATCTGTATGAAGATAAATCGAAATAAAATGGAAACAATTTTTAAAACTCTTATATTTTATTGTATTTAAATTATATAATTTATGTTATTTATTTAATTAATAATAATAATGGAATCGGCAACTAGTGTGTCTAATGATCCGCAAGTTAATACTACAGTTGATGATACAGGAGCTCTAGTGGATACAACTAGTGAAGCTAATGAAACACAAGGGAGGAGACTGGTTGATACACCATCTATTGACCCCGATGAACCGCCAACAGAACGTACTCTCATAACCCCTAATAATCAGGGGAAAAGGATTACGGACCTGATGACCTCCTGTCGGTCCTAAAGCCAGTGACGATTTGCATGATACTGATAATAATAATCGTAAAGTCGATCCCCACATATTCACAGGTGTCAGCTCAACTGTATCGTTGCCTATAACGTAGAATATACACCCCCCTCTCAGAGAAGGATAGCTCTAATAATGTCATAGTGTCCAACGTATTCCTGAATAGTCTTATATTCACGGGCTTCATCGTCGTGATGACTGTGATATTGGTCGTCCTCTATGTCAAAAAGTTCTATAAAGTAAGTTGTAGCCTAATCAAGGTCATAAACTGCTGGTTGATGGGATCCACGTGTCTTATTCTCTTCTTCTTCACCTATGACTTTGCTTGGTCTGTCTAGTGTTGATTGGTAGGAATTTCTGTCGTCATTTCCGAGTGCCAATGGATATTATTACTGCTGCACTCTTTACTTGGAATATTGGTGCTCTGGGGGTCGTCCACATTCACTTGGATAATTCATCCCCTTAATTATCCAGCAAATGTACCTCGTTTATATTTCTATCCTCTCTGCACTCCTTTTCATCCGTTATTTACCAGAGTGGACTACCTGGGCTGTTTTGGGGCTCTGGCTGTTTGGGGTACACACAGGTGGTAATTTAGACTTGATTGCTGTGTTGTGTCCTCGTGGACCACTGAGAATACTGGTTGAGACTGCTCAATCTCGCAGTGAGCAGATAATGCCTGCTTTGATTTATTGTTTGTTTTATTTGCTTAATTAGCCACGATGGCCCAACCTGACGAATCATCTGAGGAGTCGTCAGGACCAAAATTAGGACTTGGTGACTTTATATTTTACAGCATTCTCGTTGGGAGGTCCTCGTCGAGTGCGGACATTCTCACGGTTGTGTTTTGCGTTGTTTCTATTCTCGTGGTATGATTATATTTTCATTGAAGGGGTTAATATTCACTTTGGGATTACTAGTCCTCGCCAATAGAGCTCTTCCAGCTCTCCCAATATCCATTACATTGGCTGTCATTATTTTCTTTACGGTTTTCTACACAACCTCTCCCTTTGCAGATAAATTAGTCATTAACTCATTATTTATTTAATTAGTAATTCTGTCTTCCTATTTCATGATTTTTTGTCTATTGCTAAAGTAGACGGTTTATATGGGGAGTGACGTCATCAGTGTTTCATCACTGTGGAACCGGATTGTCATCTGGAACTCACACACAAGAAAAGAACGAAAAGTTTTAATAATAATATAGTTTTTTCACGAGAGCCATAATATTTATAGCTCCGCATAGGCAGGACACACACTTTATTTAAGTAAAGAACAGTTAATTTTAACTAATCATAGAACCAAGGAATGCTCTTGACTTCTTTTATTCTTTTTCTTGTGTGTGTCCTTTCTAGACAACTCAGTGAGTATCCACTGATGACGGCGTCACTCGTCAAACCCTTTTGGCATCATAGATGCGTGGAACCTTCCACCAGGTGAACAGCAGCGAGAATCGAACCCGTAACATAAGTCACTTTAGCCCGACACCTAACCACTACGCCACACGAAAAGTTTCAATGCTCGGATTAATTAGCATGAGTGTTCTTAAAATAATTTGAGTTCTACCTAAGCTGAGGTTTACATTACTACTCCTTGGCGACAGGGCTGTATTCTATTCTAGAGCGTATATATTCTCGTTATTGATTCCCATATCTCTACCCCTTGCGGCTTGGGATAAAAACATTACCTCCCCTGGTCACCAATGCATGAGGAATCTCCAATTTTTAAACGAAACCACAGAACCACAATCCTTGCAACTCCCACGTAGAACTGCAGGACACCTGATGACGGCCGGCCTCCTACAAGGGAACGAGGACAACCCTACCTCAACGAGCTGGTGCAAGATCAAGGGAGGAGTATCGAGTCAAGTTGAGGTCCCTGATTAAATTCGTTGGGATCACTGTTTTTCGGCTTATCGGTGGTCTTGGAATAAAACACTCTAAGGGGAAGGGATTCGCTAATACTCCTCCAGTTCCTTAAAAGTTTGGAAAAACAGTCGACTGTGTCTTTGCGAAGGTCGGGGATTCTGCGAGTAATAAAAACAAAAAAATGGCACTTGGCTACAATCGAAGGATTTATTGCCTTTAAATATGCAATTGCCGACAGGGAAAGCATGGATATTAAGTCCCTCAAGGACACTCAGAGGAAATATTTGTTCAATAAAATTTATTGCAAAACACTACACTCTATTTGTTCAAATGTATGGATGAACCAAATGTCGACCTATATACTTCCTCGGAATGGTCTTATGTAATTTTTAACATTATTTTTATTAAAATTTCCTTCTTTTTGAGATTTTCTATAGCTCACTCAAAAGTGCGCAAAGCCGCAGTATTTGTTTAAACATTGCTAAAGAAAATTTTTATTTTTAACTACTCAAACAGTTAACTCATTTCAGCCTGCTCTCAGAATTGAAAACCTATCTCCAATGACAATTTTTAAGGAAATGCGCTCAATAAGCCAGATCCTTTCTCCACTATCAATCTTCATACTTACGAAAAGCGATCCGATGCAGTTCGGCAGGTCAAATTGGCATATATAGTTCTTTTATTGTGAATTGTGATTTCTTATGTGGAACAACAAGGAATAGTATTCTTACACGTGGTTAATATTTTATTTTTATTAAAATAATTAATTAAAAGTATAAAAAATATAAATAAAAAAAAGTAAAAAATGGAATATATAGCAACTAAAACCAATTATGGTCGAATATTGAAACCGGGAAGACCGAAGAACGATCTCGGCTCTTACAGATCAGTTTCCCTTATATGTGTTTTGTCGAGGATCCTGGAGAAACTGGTCCTAAAAGTTATTCGCCTTTCTCTCCCACAACCTACATTCCAACATGGCTTCAAGGAAGGATTATCCACAACCTCCTTCCTAACAACATTAATGAAGTTCATAACTGAAAGACACAAGAACAAGCCAAAACAGGAAAAATCGGTCATATGTACGATCGACATTCAAAAAGTTTTCGACTCTGTCCCAAGGAAGATCCTCATACGAAAAATATTTTTGATAAAAATTGATGCACCATTAAAGTTATGGTTAGCAAATTTCGTAAGTGGACGCCGAGGGAAAGTGTCCAGCGGAAACAAGAGTTCCAGATCGGGATTATTACCCAATGGTGTACCCCAAGGATCTCCTCTGTCACCAATCCTTTTTAATTTATTTTTGAGTGATCTCCCCGTACTTATGAATAATAATGACATGCTACTTTCCTATGCCGATGACATAGTTGTCGCATCTAGAGACGTAAATGTCGAACATGCTAAGAAAGACTACAAGGAATACTAAATAACATATTTGGATGGTTGTGAGAATCGATTAAATGCATGTTCCGAAAAGTCAGCAGTCACTCTATTTACTAAGAATAGAAAGATGGGAACGCAAACAATTGATGTCACGTTAAATGGAGTACCTATACCACAAAAGAAATCGCAGAAGATACTGGGAGTAACTTTTGATACTTTCCTCTGCTTCTCAGCCCATGTGGAATCTATCATATCAACCTGTGCAAAGAAGATCAATTTTGTAAAGGCCTTCCTTTGGAACTGTGGAGGAATTTATCCGCCAGGTATCGGGACCCTCTACAAGCAGTATGTCGAGCCAACAATAGGCTATGCATGTGCTGCATGGGGATCTAACCTGTCGGCAACGAACCTAACAAAAATTCAAGAGATCCAGTCAAGAGCAAAAAAATTACTGGAAAAATATACAGATAAAGAAATTGCCCCCAGAGCACTCGAGTCTATCATAGAGGCAACTGGAGGCAATTTCAGAAGAGGAAAGGAAAAAGACCCCGTCCGTATAGAAAATGCGTGGGATCACGGTCGGAATATCGAGAAAAAATGGCCCGATTACTGAGAGATGCCGGGATCACCTGAATATTAGTTATTGGTTAAGACGGTGTTTCTTTGGCTTAAATAATAATAATAGCAATTAAATCAAAAATGGCATCTATAACTCTGTAAAGATAAAACATTTTTAATTAATTTTTGTATAATTTAACTCATTAATAAAAAATGACCCTTCCTTTATAAATGGCATTTTATGGCAAAAAATGCCCTACTTATGATTTTCACAAAGCATGGTGACTCCAAATAAATAAAAAAATAATGAATGTTTCAGAGTTCAGGAATTTTTTTCGGTTCTTTTCTTGATCCAAAATGACCAGGTACCTTAGTAGTGTGACTTTTCCACGTGTTAGAAGAGGTTAAAATTTGCCTTTAAAATGAAGTACGGGGAAATTTTTTGATCAAATCTAAATTTATGATTGGTCCCCGAGATGGAAGAGGTCGATAATTCCCTTTCACAAAATGAAGTATACTTTATAGGTATCGAACCACAGTTAGTGACTGGTCCCGAGTTGGAAGTGGCATGAATGAAATTTAAGGAATCCAGTTTATTAACAGAGGCGTTCCAAATGAGAGGCGTTCCAAATGGATTCTAACTTCCCGGTAGTAGGGAAGCCATTGAAAACATTAATTAAATTTATGAAGAAACCGAGAAATCTATGAGTTTATGAGTTTAGGGGATAGGTTAACTATAAGACACAGCTTATGCCTCTCCTCCGTTGAAATAACTCTTTTTACGTCACACGTGAATTATGCATTGGTGAATAATCGAGTCACCGGCTTCGCGCACGCCAAGAATTCTTAGTGTGGC
This sequence comes from Dicyema japonicum, assembly GCA_011109175.1. Taxonomy (NCBI): domain Eukaryota; kingdom Metazoa; phylum Dicyemida; class Rhombozoa; family Dicyemidae; genus Dicyema; species Dicyema japonicum. The sequence goes on along the minus strand of RDEW01000003.1, from coordinate 521,740 downwards.
CGACGGGCAGACTCTTGAGGGAGGAAAAAGATTTCAACTTCAACAACTCTGTTGTTTTCTCCGTTTGCTTCTGATATGAGCTTTGAAAGATCCCGTTCGACCTACAAAAACGAATCTATACCAATCTTCAATTTTCCAAATATTGAGCCAAACCTTATTCCTTGACACAAATCTTGGTTGATGTCTTAAATATAATATGGCTGTGACGACTTGGGGGTAATTCAAACTATAATTGAGCAAGCTTCGAGGTCAGAGTACTCAATATTTATTGTACGACACCCTCCATCCTTGGCAGTGAGGACGATATCATCAAAGTATGAGAGCATGTGTAATAGTGCGTTTTGCCATGTCTTCCATGCACGGGCTGATGAGTTCCGGCAAGTAGAGGTGGAACTCCATTGGATGTGGAAACCATCTCTATGTTTTTGCAGACCAATATCCACCTCTTCCGATTTGTAAGTCAAAGAACCATAGCTTTTTGGCGAATATTCATATCGAATACTATTTTTGTGAATAGCGCCCGAGGAACCGAATCAAATCCCTTAACAGGGGGACAATTTCCAGCATCGCCATCTCGATTCTGCCGTACTCCACAGTACCCACCGCTGCCCTCGTGCTCGAAAATATACAGCATAGAGTTATAATCCGCATTAACTAATTTTTGAAATTTAAAAAATAGTTTTTTATCGGTCAAAAAGTAATTCTAAATCTGAAGATAAGCCGGGGGAGTTACATCAAGAATCACCACATCATCGGTCTGTGCGAACAAATTCTGCTCCTGGGTGTACGGAACCTGAACTATTAGTACATTAAAACGATATTTTTAGCCAATCTACTACGGCGAATGGAACAGGCAACGAAGACCGTAAAACAGATCAAAGTAAAAATCGTGAAACCAACACACACGTAAATCATACTCCGTTCGAACACGTTCCTATGCTTATGCACAACATTCATAGTTTCAACAACTGGATTGAGAAGCAATATATCCGAGTTGCCTTCAAATCTAAAAGTAAAATTTACATTACTTGGTTTTATTATTTTCGAACTTGGTGTTAAAGTCTAGTGGTTAAGGCTAAGACAACCGCTGTCAAGTGAATCGGTCAATTGTGAAGATATCTCGCTTTCGTGGTCAACCTTAGAACTGAGGGATTCTATTTGAAATAAGACAAACATCTAAACTTATAAATTAACAAACCTGTATAAAATATGTCATCTAATTGGGTTAAATATATTATTTTATTTACTTAAAATATTAATGAAAATTAATAAATATTATTAACTTTAATATTAATAAAATAATTTTGTATCCAAGAAACATTTTTATAAAATAATAAATGAAAAACGATTTGGACAGACTGGGGATTTTCAAAGACTCTGGTTACATCACAATTGGTGACCCCTACATGCAAAGCCAAAGTAGTTTTAATCGCATTATAAGTGGCCTTTAACGCCTCTGCAAGCAAGGGGAAGCAATTCATCATTCCCCACGCGAAAACCCGGTCTGCTTTGGCCGATGGCTACTTTGAGGATAAGTTTCCGAGAATATTTGAGGGGGAGGCGTACACTGATATCATCAAAATTAAGAGGAGGGTTAAAAAGGAAGCTCTAAAGAAGCACGTTGGAAACCTTTTCTTGATGGTGGAGGAACCAAACAATTGTAATGCTTGGAAAGTTACAATAGAGGGAGTGTTGGGAGTTATTTGGGGACCTTTGGTGGCCGAGTTCCTTATTTTAGTGGACTGAGCAAAGGAAAAAAAATGCCAACGTCTACCAAAAAGAATTTTATGACAAACAACCACAAAAAAGGGACAGGATACGGGTTTGTTTGATCATAATCTCCAGCTACGCAGACGTCTGCCTTAACACGTACCCCAAGTATTCCAACGAGAACTACGAACAGTACAAAAACGCTAAAAAGGTCCCCCTTGAACTTTAATTTAGAAAGAATCAGAGGAGCACAAAAAACTCATTAAAGGGGGACCGTTTAAGGTTGAATCAAGGTCCCACTCCTATTTTGGACCCAATCCTTTTGTCTCCACCTTACAGGGACCTCTTTATGGGGAGGTAAAGCACCAGAAGGAAGACAAAGTTTTCAAATATTCATCACCAGCCAAAAAGGTTGCGTCCCCATATTACTTCAGGACGGTGGAATGAAAGCGGGTACATTTTCTGTGTTTCCGACATATATGCCTGATCCTGTAAAGTCTTCTACTGAGAAGAAACCCAAACAGCAGCCTGCTTTGTTTATTCCAAACCAAGGATCTAAGTCAACAAGGATTACTTCAGTGATGAACCAAAATATTAACAAGTTTGCTTACTTAATAATGATAGAACAATCACTCCAATGAACTACATGAAAGCAAATAACATTTTCTCCCTTTAATTAATATTCTAATATTTAAAACATAAACTTATTATAATATTAAAATTAGGTTTTAAATTTTATTCATTTAAATAAAATAAATAATAAATATTATCCCCGGCATAGTGCTTACTGCTGTCCCTCGAGTCGGGATTAACTGTGGGTTCGATTTCCATATCGCTATTTACCTAATGGAGGATTCCCTTCTCTGTGCTTCATCAAATCTTAAGAGGCCTCAGTTGATCCAACTGTCTTAGGAGCCATCCAATACCTGACCGAGATCCAAAAATGATCTATCTGGAGGGGTTCTCATAACGACCGATATGGATAGACATGATGCTTGGACAGGATCCGTCTTATTCCGACCGTGGGAAGAGGATATACGTTAATTAGAAGTTGGTTAACCTCTTACCTGGTAATTAAATAAATAAACTGGAAGTTTATCTAGAAACAATGGAAAGGTGAGAATACATCGAGTCCTTCCAGTTGTAAGAACTCCTCCAATTGAGAGCGAGAGATCCTTTTTCATGCCACCCCGGCATTTGACTTTACCTGAGACAAATGGATTGGATGTCCCAATATAGTAAAATGAGAGAAGTTAAGGAACAGAGAAAAGGGGAAGAAACCTTTTACCAAGTATCCTTTGTGAAGAATCGAACCCAAGACCAATTCCCATAGTAAGACATTTTATCCACGGTTGAGGTAGTAACGTCCCCTTATTGCCTTTTTCGCCTTTTAAAAATCTACACCTTTGGCTAATTCAACGTGAGTGAACTTGAAGACGACGTAAAGAAACTCAGTTGTCAAGGTTTTCCTAGAAACTCAGTGTCGGGAAGAAGGTGGTCGGTTGTATTTGCGATAAAACGGCACGTACCCCTATTTTGCTCTATGATTTAAGAAAGTTCTTTTCTTTCTTATTTATCAAGGATGAGGTGATGAACTCGGGAGACATCAGAAACTCAAAGTTTCGAAAAAAAAGTACTTAAGAAATGTGTTCGAACCTCGTCCGTCCTAAATTGAAAGAATATGGAGGATTATCTGTCGGAAGTGTAATAAAGTTAGGCCTATCATCAATTGGGGGATATTCAATTTAAGGTGGTTAAATCAAATGACAACAGTGCTAGAATAATGACAATTATACTACGCAGTGTACTTTACCATTCAAGTTCTTTGTGATTCTAACAGTTGTTGTGTTCTAACACAAGAAATTGTAAAATTTATACTTTTCTGAGAACCACCTTGTACTTTTTCATTTATTCCGCAGTTAGTCATTTCGAGTATTGCCAGACGATTTTGAGAAAGTAATGGCTCCCAAGTACTTATTTTATTTACCCCCATTCCATTGGATTAGAAAACAAGTGCTAACAGTAGAGTAAAACCAAAAACGGCACCCCCAGAGATCAGTCAGGGTACGGTAGTGGTTAGTGCTTCCACTTGTGTCTCATTTAGTTCGATTCCCACACTACCACATACTTGGTCGAGGGGTTTCCTTATGCTATTTGCCTCCTTCAATCCCTAGAGGTGTCAGTGGATCCACCAAACTTGCCCCGTGCCTGGAAGGCATCCAAAAATTATCTCTCTTCCTTACTCCAGTAAAGTGGTTCCCACTTAGAAAAAGCATGATACCGAGAAAGATGAGTCCCTCTTTGAACGGGGGAACTTGCTAAAAACCTATTTCGGGGATATCTGAGGTTCGTGAACTACGAAGTCAAATTCTACCAGAAATAAAATTAGGCAATAAAGGTTGGGTCACTATATTAATATATTGAGGACTATCCAGTTATACCTACGAATACTCAGAATGGACATACATCTTTATCCTTAATAAACCGCTCAAACATTTTCGGTCCCTGCAATTTTAGAAGCTGATCATCCTTAAATTCAATATTTCAAGGATACAAGCTGTTGAGACTTTTTCATCAGGGAGTTGTAATGCGTACTCTCCGTGATGTCAACTTTGTCTGTTTTTATCCACGAGGATTTCTCCACATGAGGTCCACTCATCGCAGAATTACCTGAGGATAACTTCTCTCTCAAAATTTGGGGGATATCATGCTTCTCCATAATTTGGGCGATGACAAAGTGATCAAAAAACCCCTCACACCTATTCTTGAACAACCCCACTAGGGTAGGCACATCAAAGTTCAGTTCAACCCCCGGACATATGTTTTGCAAGTAGTCCACGAAAGGTTTGGCGATCTCCTCCATGTTATCCTAACATAAAACTCCAAGTTACATTCGAGTACATTTCGTTGTCGCAATCCTTGTGGTTCTCCGACTTTTCTAGCTCGGACATGATCCAATGATGGGGAAGTCCACAGGATCCTCGTCAGGACTCGTTTTATTACATATACAACTCGTTGATGAACGTCGTCTGCTCTTTGGTTAAGGGTTCGTGGTCTTCTTTGGTCTGATCCATGTCCATGCTATCTAAGACATCTTTGATCTCCGGATCTGTCGAACCAATCACACTATCGAGGAGAATGGGATCGAGACAGTTTTGAAGATGCTCAAATAGTACGATGGGGTGTCTCTTCAACTCATTCTCATAGCTTTCTATGAACTTTTCCTTCCGTTCGGCGGAGGGGATCTTTTTGGAAAAACAAATTTCGTGTTTCGTCAGATTTGTCTTGCTTTTCGTTTTTATTTTTTTATCAAAATTGATGAGATTGGGCCTTATGTCCCCATTTTTGGCAGTTTGCACCAAAAATATCACTTCGTAGTACCTTGGAAGAGTCGACGTGAGGACTCCCACTCCGAAAGTCATCAATCCCAGTCTTCAAGAAATTCCATCCATGGGTGCTCAAGTAATTTTTGTTACTTTTCCTGCTGTTGGATTTGAAGACATTGTGAAGTTTCTCTTTATACCTAAATGCTATTTCAACGACTAAACCAAGGATGCATTATAAAAATCCATGGAAATTATTTTATTTAAATTTTATAAATATTTTTAATATAAATATTTAAATTACTACGCTGTGATGTGTTTATAATAATACGGTGTGATGGGGGACCACTTCGATCAGCTTGAGAATAAAATAAATCTAAAAAAAGTGTCTTCAAATATTGATTATTTAGAATATCCAGGAACTCTATGATAAAATAAGGGACGTTAAGGCTAAGAAGATCGGTCTAATTTCTTAGTTACCATAGAAATGCATAGGGAGATCAGAAGCCTATCTTTGAAAGATAATGAACTCAGTGAATTGAAGTCAAAGTGTGACCGGTTTTAGTGTTGTTTATTTAAGCCTTTCTGATCTAGCTATCATTTATAATGACAATAACTTACGACTTGAGTATTATCCACTCTTTTGAGGAGGAATTCAATTCTAAGGTTGACTTGTTAGCTTCTTCTCATGAATAATTATTCTTTCCTTTTGTCTCTTAGTCGATAAACAAGGTTTCACTTGACGGATGCCAGGGACCGACCATTTTCGGTAGTTGCTGTTCTGCTAGCTACCAGATTATTATGAGGACCGGGAGTAGACAAATAAACAACGTTGTGAAGGAAAGTCGGTTCTTTTAATTTGTAAACTTGTACTAACCCCGACTACATCGTCTGGGAGACAGTGGACATTGCCACGGACAATGACCGTAATTAAGCGGTGTGAAAGCCATCTAAGATCCTGAGGTATGAGTCGCGCAATAATCACATTTCCGTTTTCGTCGACGACGTTTTTATTCGACTCCTCTATAGGTTTTGAAGGCGATTGGGACTAAAGGTAAGCGATAAAAAAGGGCCTGGTATTTCTTCAGTTTCTTTCGTTCGGCAGAGTCGACATTTGGGGAGATGTCAGTGGAAAACGAGAGGCAGTAATTCTACTTGAGAGATCTAACAGTTGACCACTGATTAAGTGGATCCAGTTTTCGTGACAATTCTCCCCAATGTCAAACACAAATTTTTTTAGTCAAAGAAAGATACTGTTCATGCAGGGTAGCAGGGAGATTCACCGCCAGTAAATACATTGCATGTAAATTCAAGGACCACGTGGACAGGTTCCTAGATAGAATAGGCTATTGTTAAAATGTGAATTTGGGGAATAATTTGGAGATAGTAACCACGTGGGCAGGTCCTCAAGATAGAAGAAATCAAAAAGTTCAATTCCCTAAAAGTGTTAAAATGGGATTTCTATGTTCGAATTAACCATTTGGACTTGTAAGTCTATGCTATCTGGAATAGGAGCTTGAGCCTTAAATTTCTGAGTTCCTAAGGTTCTTTTAATTAAAGAATTTGTCAGCAGTCGGGCATAAGCTTACCGCGTCAAACCTACGCAGGCTTCAGTAGCAATAAGATGCGCATTTTCCTGTGATTAAGAGTTTTTTTCTTATATCACAATTGGAGATGGATTTAAGGTGACAACTCATCTCTTTTATTTACCCCAATAATAATTCTAAAGTAGCTAAAAGTATCCACCAATTAAGCGGGCCGCTCTCAAAAATTGAAATCGCTTTTCCCCTCACGATTTTTAAGAAAATTTTCTCAATAAACCAGGAACTCTTTAGATAATCATTTCCACCTGATACAATATAGCAGTGGTAGTTAACTACTCCCAGATTTCGACTGCTACCTAATCAGCTATCCTTCATTGAGTGATTTTGTCAATAATGTGGGATGAACTTATTAGCGACGAAGAAAACGTCCAGTCTTTGCAGTTTCTGGAACCCCTCGAATGAAATAGGGAGAGCAATGATCCCCTGTCTTGGGATGAAAGAGATTATTGTACTTAAATCCTACTTGCAACTCAAGACAATATTCAGTGGTCGCCTGGGACATGCCCATAGTAGTTTTTAAAAAACCCACTATCTTTGGCTTGACCTATGACTCATTGATGACTTTCAAAAAGTATGCTCACCAAATCTTGACGAATGACTACGGACATTGAATGTCCTCAAGGAAATTGTTATGGAAGATTGATTACGTTATACAGTCAACCCATTGTTCCCGCTATATTCCTGTGCTTCGTGGAAGGGATTTTTCCAGTTCTGCCAAGAACAAGGGAACCCACTATTTGGAACGATCTGAAAATGAACAATCTTTTCTCAAACATCCGTCTCCAATCGAATTACTGCGTAAAGATAAACGCAGGCACTTTTTTAAAAAAAAGTAGGGTTTCAATGAGGACGGGATGAAATGATAAGGGGAACCGGGATCACCTAATTAGTTCGGCTACTCCTCTATCGTTACCAAGTGAACAAATGAGATGCTTGTCTTATGGCTTTCCCATGCACCCTCCTTTGTACGCTATTGGAAGGCGACTCCAGAGACGGTTAGCACCCTAATCGGAGTGGATGTTTGTTTGGCCCACCGCTGTAGATGCGGAACGATGGTCGACCCTTAAGCTCTTCACGCCATCTCCTGCCGGAGGGACGCTGGGAGGAATCCGAGGCCAGAGCCATCGACGAAAGTACTGTGAGACGATCCAGTTGGAACCTCTTGGATTCGCCACAGCCGACAAAAGACCTGACGGGACAACTCTCTTCCCTTGGGAAAGCGGTAGATACCTCTCCTGGGACACCACCTGTGTGGATGACCTCCCCTCTCCAACTTTGCACTGACGACAACTCAGCCAGGATCAACCAAGTAAAGGGCCGAGACCCTTAAGATAAAGAAATACGAAAGTCTTGGTGGACAGTTCAATTTTGAACCAGTCTTCAGTTCGAATCCCAATGAAGTTTATTCCACTGAAAATTCTATGCATCTACAATGATCGACATCATCATCAGTGATATCTCACCCAGATTGTCTACAGTGACTCGCAAGTCAAGAACACTGATGCCTTGGCTCCCTTTCTATTGTTAATTAGCATGACTGTTATTTCCCTCTTGAAAAAGTGCATTTCCTGCCCGTGGAGGTTTAGCAGTGGAAACATGAAAATCTATAGATTGTGTGAAAAAACAATAATTTCCAATACAAAATATGGAAACCAGTTATCGAAATAGTTAATTGGTCAGAAAGTTGAGGTTGTAGCGTACCTCTATACCACAGAGTGTCTATTTAGCTTCATGATAGATGAAAGGTCAAGTCTTCCTTCTCTTGACTATGGACGTATAATAAATCCGATTCCCTATTGGATGTTAAAATCAGTAAACATGTGGTGCCACGTGGCTACTTGATTTAAGATTTTTCTTCCTTCCCTCTGGTGGTGTCATTGGATCCACCTTACTCAGGAGACGTCCAATGGCATCCAAAAAAATCCATCTATTTATTCTACATGGAGACAGTTTCGCTCCCTGGCGATGAGTTCTGGAATCAACCTCAGCTCCTCAGGCAACGTCCTCTGGATAACTGTGCTTGGTGAGGGTTCAAACACAGAGAGTTGAAGTTGGGCATAAAATGAAAGGATCTGTTTCTCACTGAAGACCTCGACCGTGAGAACTGAATAAAACCTTCATCAGGTATATCCGGTGTTATTAAAAGACCCCCCCTCGTTAACTCACTATTCCCTATAGTACCCGTTAGCCAAGTGTCCAAAAGTTCATCATGTGAGTTCCCTCTACGACTGTTGTCTAAATATGCCATTTAATACATCGATTTTTTATTTCCTTCGTAAAGGCTGTTACGTGGTAGCAAATTGGTTAATCGGTCAAAAAATTGAAATAGTGACGTATTTTCAATGAGGTGACATTTGTACCTGTCACTTTGGAAACCTCGACATTCGTCTTACGTTTTCCTCAAAATACTCGATGATCTATCTCAGCTGAGACCCATGTTGGCGATTTGAGCCTATTTCTCCTCAGCCCAGAGAGGGAATAGCCAAGAGTCAGTGGTCCCCAAGTTCCAATTCTTCGTCGTTTTTTTATTCAGATAATAAAAAAGTATCCATTAATGGAATGCGTGTCATGAATAAAGGTCAATATGCAAATTTACATAAATACAAGTCAAACCTATTGACATGACAGTCCGATTCGGTGACGGTTCAGGTGGAATAAGAAAGAATCTGGAAACGAGACTTTAAGAAATTTTTTATCATAAAATGGAAAAACGAGGTTTTCTTCCTTGCTAGTAGAGGCTGGTGCTCACATCTGACAATGATTATAACTACAATATTTCGCAAAGATTTCGGTTAACTATTTTGCACTAAAACTTTCTTATTTGCCCGCTTAAACTCAAAAACAGTTATTTATTTTATTTTTAAGGTCAATAAAATAGCCCAAATTATTGCAAAAAATGTCTACACTAGACGATTTATTGACTATAAACAGATCTCTGAATATTTTTACTCGCTATTAAATTTCTATTACAAGAATAAAGCGGATACCCATTCACTATAATATTATTTGATCATAGAATGCTATTTAAATTAATATTATTATATTAAAAACTATTTTATCATTGAATAATTTAATTTTATAATAAATGCTAAATATTATACCATATTTGTAGCTGCTCTTGTTGTTCGCTTTGCTAACTGTTATGAGTAAGAAAGCATCATCAGCTGCTAGAAGTCGCATTTTTAAAGTATAATATTACAAGGACCCTCTAGGAGATATCAATGATGGAAAAAGATCCTCCAGAACTCTGTACCGCTGGACCTGTGGACCCTGATGATGGTTATTACTGTAATGACTTGTAGTGTTCGTTTGGAAGGGCTACATCCTTGGGCCAGTAATCAATAAAATATAAATAATAGGCTGACAGTGTCTACGAAGGGGGCAAATTTGAAGTATCTATAAAATTCCCTAACGACTACCCATACAAACCACCCAAGATCTGGTTTGTGACTCCGATCTATCATCCAAATATCAATTCTAGCGGGTCCATATGTCTGGATACTTTAAGGGATCAATGGTCATCCGTCCTAACAATTTCAAAAGGTTGCTAGTATTGTATATCGTAGTACTACTCTCTATTGTGTCTCTTCTAACTGCCCCCAACCCGGATGACCCTCTCATGCCTGATGTGGCCAGGCTGTATAAGACTGACATTAATAAATATATGAGGTCGGCTAAGGAGTGGACTGCTAAGTATGCCCAACCTTGATTATTTTTCTTTTCTTGGATTTGATTATGTTTTACTTATTATTTTAACTATCTCTCATAAGATTGTGACATAATTGTTAACAAATATTGTCTTTTTCTACTAATTAGTGGCTAATTCGGCGGGAAACTAATTGGTTATGTGGTGAGAGTGGAAGTCCCGGATAACGTGGAAGACTTCTCCCTTGATGCTTCCTGATTTCATGAACGACTATCCTGCTTATTGTCCTGGACGAGTAGTTCTAGAATTTGGGAGGTGTATCAGAGAGGTTCTAGATGGACCATGAGAGCTCATTCGTGGCGGAACAAGTGGACAAATCTATCTCCTTTCTTATACAACGGTTTTGGAATTATGGAAGTGTCACTTACATTAATGATCTGACTTCAAATACTTCCTTACTAAAAGGAAACCAAGAAAGGAGAAGTTAAGATCAACTTATTATGTGATACAGGTATACCTCAACATACGGGAGAGGTTTTTTAAGTGCTCATCCATAGTACCCATTGTTTTTCTGTTCCCACGACGCTTCTCTTTAGCAGAACTTGGAGAGGTGGGCGTTTTTTCCTGATTTACGCGTTTCAGCGGCTGATCAAAAGAAACAATCAGATTCGACGCCACAGAGAGTGAGGAAACCGGACCCATTTTTCCGGATTGCCGACTTGTCAAGTAGGGGTGGAATAGTTGAGTGGGGAAATTAGTTAAACAGACCATTTTCGTTCTATAAAAATGTCATAAAATAATTGAGATTTCATAAGCCCAGGAGGCACAGACCTACTCCACCGTCAGCTGTGGGACCTTGTGACTGATGGGTCCTGGAGTTTAAATGTCGAGTTTCCAGAGACCCTTTGCCATTTCTAGCCCATTTTTTTGTCTCCGGTCTATTACTGAGCCTTTGGCTACACTGCGGGGTTCATGAAAAGTGTTTATTATCATTCAGTCTCTCTTATCTCTTTATCTTACTTAAACAGATCTCAGATATTAGTGACCTCTTTTTTTAATCTAGGTTACAATTGTTTTAATTTACCACATTCGATAACTAAGAGATTATCTTTTTTCCCGCCAATCTTGAATATAATTTACTTTGATATATTAATTTTCCTTAAAAGTTTCTATTATTTCACAATAATTATTATCTCAGATATTTTTGCGAGATAAAAAGTTTAACACTAATTTGTTGAAGTTTCTGTGTGTTCGCCTATTCCTCTCTCTTCCTATTAGAGTGGCGTAATGTATCCACCTGTCTAGGTGGTTACAACCATCAGCGATATATTGAGTTAGGGTAGAGAGATGTGTTAATGTTGAGTATTGTGGACGAAATCCATGTTGAAAATCAGGGAAGGGAAGATACTTCGATATTAGTTTCCATATTACAATAGTAGTTGTTATTATTATGGTTTTTTTATTATTTTGTATGGTTAATAATTCCTAGTCTTACTTTAGGAATTATTGGTGCTGCGTGGTTAATTGGTTAAAGTTTTCCGCTTTCTTGTCTGTTCCTCCTCTCTCTTCCTAATAGAGTGGCGTCATGTGATCCACCCGTCTAGGTGACGCTGGCAAAATAGGGTCATTTGCTCTTCCCCACTCCACTGGAGGGGTTTCCACAACTGCAACTATGGACGTCTTTTACCCTTTATGCTGATTCCGGATGGACTGTGGTTCTGTAGAAGTGGAAACTGGATACACTTAATTAGTTGTTTACTTTAACTTCTTTCTCGGTGTATCCGGGGTTAATAAATAATAATAACACTAAAAAACTCAAGCTGTAATTAAATTACACCTTGGCACGTGTCTTTGTATAAAAATTAGACTTTATCTTGGTTTTAGGCTATTCGAAGTAAGGGTATCTCTAAACTTGAATTATGTCATCTTTGGATTAAATCAGTCAATGAGGATCAGGAGTAAAACTATATAAAAGAAGGTCAGTCGAATGCTATGTCCCGAAGTGACAGACATATTCTTAGAATGGAGGTAGATATAACGGGAAATGATGTGATGAAAGAATATACTTCAATGTTGGGACAGGTTCGATTTCCCCCCATGTATAACACTTGCTGGGACTCTTGATGTAGATCTAAAGTCTATAAATGAGAAACTAGTAGCTAGTGGGGATCTTGACAATTGGAGGAATCTGTTATGAAACGGTTCCGTCTTTTAGGGATTGAAAAAAGCAGAGACCAAGAATAAATCCTTCGTGGGAGTAATGGAATAGAACTCCCAGCTAATCACGACACGAGCAACAGCACTATCTACAACTACCAAGCAACTGTCAAGTAGTTTTTTATAATCCCGGATATGCGTGAAAGATGTTTTGTCCAGTTCCCAGAAGGGAACCTAACCACTACTCTCCCAGGTCACTAAATACTTTGCTTGATGATCACCAAGTTGTTCCTCCCATATTTCTTTATTAGCATTGAATTCATCAAACGATTCTTATTTACTTTAAAGACCAAGAATCACTATTGAGAGAAAGAAGCGTTATTAGGTGACCTCAGCCTCTCTCAATAGTCTCCCCACCATAGCTCGGTGCTACGCTTAAGTTCTTACTCAGTTTGACTGTTTGCGTTTACGGTGGATGCTCGTGTGAGATAAAATAGGCGTAGGTGATGATTTGTTCGATATAATGCACTTGACGCTGATCTGAATGACTTCTTAAAGTGTCAGTGACACGGAAATAAATATTTTTGTTGTCTTACTGAGACAGGATCCTCTTCCTGATTTTTTTGGTTTGGCTCAGGAGGTTTTTGTAGTAGCAATATTCAGATTATAGCACGTGTCAGCAGAGCCATCAACTTGGCTCTGCGCTCAACCATTGACCCACACGAGCCAGTGATGGATGGAAAACAGTGCGGTTACGGTTTCCGTGGTCACCGCACCGCTTAAACAAACTGTGGTTACCAAAGTGTTATGTGACATCAGTTTCTTTCCAACAATCCACTGCTCCATCACTCTGTACCCTCCTTTAAAAAAACCGGGATCTTATCAGCATTTGTGCACGTGCTGCATGCGCAAGAAATGTATTACTCGATGTACTATTTTTGTGACGTTCTTAGGATGAGAAGGTTCCTGAGAAGCCTTTCAGTTGATGGCCTCGAGATGACAAAAAGTGATGGATTCCTCCGGTGTAGTTTGAAAGTCACCACTTCAATGTCGGGGACCTGTCTTGGAATTACATTATGTTTTCTGATAGCCATTTTCGACCTCTCCTAACTCAGGGACCAATTCCTTTTTATCACTAATTTAAGTTATCTATTTTTTGATCTTCTCTAAGTCGAAGACCAATTTCCATTCATCCCAAACCCCAATTTGACACAAAAATATCAATTACGCTTCATAAGTGATTCTCGACCTATCAAACTCGGAGACCAACCCCCAAACTCCCTACCTTGTTCTGACACCAAGTAATCACCTTTGCTATTAAAAAGTGGCTTATACTAAGATGCTTATAATACGGACACACACAAGTGACCCCTGGAAGATGACCGGAGACAGAGAAACACAAATTTGCTGTTTTATAACATAAACTCCCAAATAAATGTTAAACCATAAATAACTAATCACACAACCCCAACAAAACTAAAATAAAGTCCCAATTAAAAAGGCGATAAAGCATAAGATAAGCAAATATTTGTAGCTGATGCTTGGTCGCTGGGTTAATATATTATTTAGAGACTCCTTCCTCATGTTATTCTCCTTTCTGATCTTTTCCAATGATTTTTCTATGTCATTCAACTCATTTTTTAACTGATCCAAGTTCTCATCCTCATCAAAGTTGACATAGAACTGTTTGTGGCTCATATCCTTACTCAACACTTCTTCCCACTTTATCTTGGCTTCGGGGAGTGCCACTAAATATTGAATGAGGAATCTGTGCTTATAAGTAGTTGGAGGGGGGTCACATGGCTGCCAAGAGACTACAACTGAGTGACCTAGGAATACTATTTAAGGTAATGTTTTCAAGTGGCTCCAGACTACCACCATTTGGACGAACACAGTAATTCTTTGGCATCGTTGTCTTTACTTTGAACTGTATTGAGTCGAACTTTGATTTGTTTGTTATCCTTATTGAAGCAGACTGAGGCACATTGAACCCATCTATGAATCACTCAAATAAATAGACCAGAAAATTCAATTATCTCCGGAACAACAGACACAGATGGCAATGACATAATTATATTTTTAATAAAAAATATTTATTTTAATATTAAATGTTATATATTTACTATGAATTAATTTACCGGGTAGTTTGGTGGTTAGGATGTTATACTATTGGTCCTTGCCTCAATTCCCCTCACTGACTACTTGGATGGTGCCGGGTGGTATGAAAAAGGATCATTTCCTGTCCTTTACTGTAGTTGCGGGGTTCACACAACTCCAAGGACTGGATATGTTTTTCCTTTCCGTTGGTTCTGGATTAAGTTTAAGTGATATTGGAAGGTCTCTGCCTCTGTTACCATGGGAACTGGATACATTTAATTAGTTGTCCTTCTCGATGTATCCGGGATTAATTAATCAAATTACTTAAGTTAATATCAAGATGGCATTCAGTCTAAGTATAGTATCATTGGATATAAGGTGCTAGAGGGGGTTCTTTTTAAGTTCCACGTGCTTAGAATTGGAGTAGTAAGTAAAATATTTCAGTGATTTTCCCCCAATGGTAAAAGTGCCCAAGGCTGAATTTCAGAAACTCCATCATGGCCTCAAACGAGCCTGATTTCTTGGAACCAAGACTACACTACCGATAGTCTGAACGGGACCTCCTGAACATCTCAGATATTCCTAGTTTTCTATAGAAGAGGAGACGAGGACATCCAATCAATCGTTTGAAGAAAATTCTGAAGAGTGCTGAACACAAACATGGAATAGAGCTCTGATGAAGAGTTCATCCCTGCTTTCAATCAACTTGTGGAACTTGCATGTAGTAGTTCCAAGGACACCCCATTGAATGCTGGGAAGAGGACAGACTTGATTTTAGAGAAGGGATAAGCAGCAGTTAACTCAGAAGAGAAAAAAGGTGATTTCGATCGATTCGAATGGATAGATTAAGATTTATTTACTTTGTTATTATTTAAATAAATTATTTATTTAATTAATTTTTTATTAATATAAAAAATTTAAATATTGGTAATGCCGTTTTATGAGTTGTCGTTGATAACAAGAAGTGGTCATCGAGTAACCAATTTTTGTAACCAAAGAGCGAATTGTTTGATATAATTAAAAAGTCGACGACTTTGATTTTCCAAGGAAGTGGAATTGTGCATAAAATGGAAAATCATGGCCATCGAGAATTGCCAAACCAAATCAAAAAGCTGGGAGTGAAATATTCGGAGGGAAAGTAAATTCTCAAATAATAATAGTTATTTTTGTAATCAAATGCAGTCTTCCGTCTAAATCAGTAATTTCATTGGTGGCTCATTTCAATCGAGATTCTGACTTTATTCGTTCCGACTTTACTCGTCTCACAAACAAACAGACTTATTCCTGTCAGTTTGGTCCTTGTTTCTTTGGAGAAGTCTCTGAGGTTTGGAAAGAAAAGTTAAAGTACATATCAAGATCAAAGGCATCCAAAAACATTTCAGTTCCAAAATATTAATTTTTTATTAAATATTTTGACTATTTTGTGTTGTTTTTTATTTAGTCTTATTCTAAAACAGCCGTATATTCTCCCACAAAACCAAGCATGTTATGTTGTCCAATCAAGTCGTGTCTAATGAACGAGTTTCTTCCACTCTTCCCGATCCGTTGCAATTTGGAGTAGCCTTGATATAAGCATTCCCGTGACGTCTTCCACCGTGAATAGCCACCGGGTACTCGGTCGACCAGGTCTTCTTTTCCCAGTAATATTGCTCAGCATAATGGTTCTTTTCAGGGAATCAGAGTGGACAACATGCCCAAAGAACGCCAATCTGTGTTTTACGATTTTTCCTTCTAGCGAAATGTCCGTCTCCACCCGTTTGAGTACATCGATGTTTGTTATTTTGGAAGTCCAGAGGATTCTTAGTAACCTCCTCCAGCACCACATTTCAAAAGCATCAATTTTTCCTCTATCTGCCTTTTTCAGTATTTATGATTCTGCGCCGTATAGAAAAACCGGGAACACGATTGCATCAACCAGTCTACCAAATATACTTGTCGGATCTCTAGGAACGTCCGTTCTTGGCTGTGACTTTTTTTTCAGCAGTTTCTTTAAGGCGAAGGGACCTGTGCTAAATAAATATATTTTCCGCTTAGTAATTCTAGCGGAATGGCACAGTGTCATGATTCCCTGATAAACTATATTGTTCTTTACTCATAATGTTATCCCATTAGAAGCTGGAAGAGGAGATGTGACTGACTCTGATGCAAGGAAGGGCGATAAGGGAGAGATAATGAATATTTATGGGATTGACAGGGACGCCGTCGTCAGTATTGATCACCACGGAACCAGATTGCCTTAGGGACTCACACACGAGCAAAAACAACAAGAAGTTAAGAACACCCGATGTCTTGGATTAATTTATGTCCTTTACTTCTTAAAGTGCTAGTGCTCCCTAAGTTTGGATTATTAAAGGTGGAAGACGTCCATTGTTGGAACACCTCCAGTGGAATGGACAGAGTAAATGATCCTTTTTGTGTCACCCTAGCAAACGACGCCACCTGAGACAGATGGATCAAATGGCGCTACTCCATTAGAAAGGGAAGAGGAGGAACAGAAGAAACAAACAAAAATCTCCAATCAAGTAGCCACATAACACCACATTAGCTTGGCTTTCCACTGTGCTTCTTAGTCTTGAATTTTGGTGTATTAATCATCCCATTAAAGGAGCTTCGTTTCCATAAATGTCAGGTGGCATATAAGCTTGTTGATACCAAGGATTTGGTGACGCTCATAAAACGGGTCATTGATCGTATTGAGGCGACCGGGTGACCTCGGATTCCAGAATGATTCAAGGAATACGAACTTTATCACTGAAGTATGACCCTCTCTGTGGAAAGCCATATTGATTACATGTCAATAAATTCCACGTTTCCGTCGCTTGGCTGTTTAATGGCATGGAAACGTTAAATAATCAATCTGACAGGTCATGGGTATTTTGTAAATCTACCTCCACCTATTATGGTCTTCAATAATCCAAAGTACAACCCAACCCCAGGTATGTGCGGAAGTTTTATTATGAAAACCAAAAATCACCGACAAATTAGGAGGAATGGTTATCCCAGCTTCACTAAGTATCTCAACTTTCCCGGTGTTCATCCCACGGTCTGGCGTACACTATGTACTTTCGGGTTACGCTTGGAAGCTTAGGATATGACATTAGAGCTCCCGTAGCACGAGCCTCGAATGGAGTTAGTCTACGTCAACGTTAAAAACATAATAACCCCGGATATAGCGGAAAGAGGCAAGAGCCCTAATATCAGCCGCTAGTTCGACATGCACCCTGTTTATCTCTACCGGGGGAGAGGAGGAACCCAAATCTTGAGTGGATCTGTGCAAAATTATGAATAATGAATACATGGTCTGGACGCCACTTGTGTGATGACTTCTCTTTCCAACCTCACGATGACAGCCACTCCAGGATAGGCCTCAGCGAAAACCGATACCACCAAAGAAAAAAATACGCAACCTTCTGAGAGAAAAGTTTGTTTTGCGCACCTTCAGGACGAAACCTCGGAGATTCTAGGACCCAAATCAGTCTTTTCCTAGTGCCAATGGACCGTCGGTAGCGGAAAAGGAGCCAAGAAAGGGTGATGACACTCCCTTACAAATCGTAAAAGGATCACGGGCTACTTACTAATATGTAACATTTTGGAAGTTTAATTTTACAAAAAATAATAAATTATTTCAAGTGTTTTCTTATACACTCACAAGACACGCTTAGTTGAAAATTATCAAAAATTTCGTTTCGTAGAGTTTTGAGAGAAATCTTTGGATTTTGAATTACTTTGTCTGATAAGAATTTTATGTGATCATCCTCAAGCTTACGATGTCTCATTCCTCCTCTTGTGTCGACCTTATTTCCTTCCCTTATCCATCGATAAGCAGTGGGCATGTTAATTCCGATAGTTCGTGCAAGTGGTCTCCAATCACCGCCACTCTCGTAAATTGCAAAAATTAGCTTTTTCTTTTCAAGAATCTTTCTTTTTTAGATACCTCCTCGCTGACATTTACAACTAAATTTAAAATAATAATCAATAATATTTATAATATTTTTTATAATTATAGTCAAAAATAAATAATCATTTCCAATTATAAAGACTAGTGCGTAGGGTCCCGGGAAAACATCGAGAAAAGTTGAGAAGGCTTCTAAGAGAAGCTGGAATCACCCAGTTACTATGTTTCCCCTAACTTAGCGATGATTTTTGTTTTTAATTAAATAAAAAATAAATTCGACTATAAAACATGGATCTCTAGAACGTTTTGTCATAGCGGGGCGTTTTGAAGGTTGCCAGTTTCCTACATGTTGGCTAAACTGGGTTAGTAATCTTATTTGCGGGGAAAAACCTCGATTTTGGAGAGATTTTATCATTTTAATAGTAATAATGAAATTTTTAGTAATAAACCCTCAAGTGGGGAAAATTATAAAATTTTAATCTAGTTAAATTATTAATAATATTTTAAGTTTTTTAATTTTGTAAGAAATGTTACAATTTATAATTTTTAAATTTATTTTAAAAGACATTAGTCATGAAGAACGCGCCGATTGAGTTCATCTGCAGAAATTCGAGAAGACACTCTCGAAGACAGTAGGATCGCAGGCGGGGGTCAATTGGATCACCTTCCTTCTCGGTGATCTTTGAATTTCTTATATAAATGAAATAATAGTACAAGACCTAGTGACAAGTTGACGCACGTCGTTATTGGCATCTAATCAATATCGGCTTCCAGAGGAGAATCATACATATCCTCAGTGATAAGGATCGCATCGTTCGAATTCCGAAAATTGAGTTCACTCAGTCTCGCATTTAACCATCCAAGACCGGTTTCTATTAACGCCATCAAAAGCTAACAAGCTTCAGGGACGTCTGCTGCCTAACTTTTACCGATCGAAGTTCCTTTAATGCAATGAGTAATACGCCAAAATGTAAGGCTAACAAAGATACCATTTCCGTTGTGTAAAACGCGGATTCCGTGAAGAAACGACAACGTTATCCTCCTCCATTTGTTTTTGTCACAAACAAGTTCCATTAGTTTGTCTATGTCTTCTTCCTTTTTGGAGGCTCTCGTCCAGGATTATCGGTAGAACGGTCCTTGGTCGTCCACGGAATCTAAGACTATCGGAGGACGTCTGTCCTTTTCTTGTGATCGAAGACGTTTTAGTTTAATTTATAAATTAAAATTTTTATAATTTATATTATAAATTTAAATAATGTGTCAAACCATGAGTGGGGATAAATATGATAGACAGATTCGGTGGTCAATTAAATAACAATAGAATATGGGGTACTTGGGGACAGGTTGCACTGAGACAGTCCCACTGCATTGTGATGGGGTCAAACACTTTGGCCTCTGAAATACTGAAGAATCTTATATTAGCTGGTATTATAATTAATATTAAGCAGGAATTGGTCACATAGGGATTGTCGATGATGTAACTGCCACCTCTGAAGACGTCAATAATAAGTTTTACGTTTTACTATTGTAGTTTTTTCCTCAGTCTCTCCAGTTTGGGGAAGGTTTCTCACTTGTGATTACAATTAGTCTCGAGCCTCGGAGATTTCGCTTAACTTAAAAGAACTAAACAATGATGTTGTTATTAATGTATTTCAAATGGTCATCTTGTTTTTATAATTTGAGAATTTTTCAAATTTTATTAAAAGGCGGGAAATTATTGACAAAGCAAGTGTTCTTGTGGTGACACAAACGATAAATAAAGAGTACCCTTATGATGCCTATTTTTCTAGACTATTGGCCGAATTGAGCGATATTTTGTATGAAAAGAATATATACCTGGTGGTTTGTCACACACGTGGTCCATTTGGTTTGGTTAGATTTACATACCCTGAACATTTTGTATACCAAAGTAACAGAATGCACAGAATTCCTGATTTTCGGTTGTTAAATCCATTCGCTGAACTGAAGGAGTACTTTGACGATTTTACCCCCTTAAACGACAAAGTCATAAATATACAAATTTAGGAATTGGAGGCAATTCCATGGATTGTAATCGTCTATAAATGTGTCGAACTGTGGAAGATTGAGCATCACGGACAAATACCCTGTGATTTGAGGACTTTCAAGCAGTTCATAGCCAACTGTTGTGTCTGTTCTCATTGTAGTCCAATTCACCACAAAAATTGACCCTGAATGTATTCTACAAGCTCAAAATGAATTTGTGGGGTCACTTATCCCATATACGGTCCATATTGGTTATAATGGAGATTTCGGATGACTTTGACGACTTACTGAAGAGGTCTCGGACTGAAATACAGCAAAACAAGCATTGTGACATATTCTGGTACATTTTGAGTGCCCTTAACGAATTTTATTCCACCACAGGTTTATTGGTTCATCACTACAGGATTTCTGCCTCATGATGGGGAACTCCCTGATATGATCTCGGAGACTCCACATTTCGTCAAACTAAGAAAAGTATATTCAGAGAAGGCCAAAGATGACTTTAATTGCGTATCAAACATAGTCAAGAGACTCATTGGGGGTCATAATATCGTTGGGTTTTTTGTTACCCCCAGAATATGTCAACTGACGTCGATGACCTGGTCGGAGTTATCTGTTCTATTACTTTTTATTCCCTTAGGTAAGCAGTCACGTGGACTCATATTCAAGTCAACCCCCTCTCTTGGGAGTCAAAAATTAATTGGTGATGGTTCTTGTTGCGGTCACGTGTAGACCATAAGGACTGCCAGGAGAGGTTATATCGTTGTTTCCTCACTTATCTGGGGGTTGGAGAATTTGTTTGTTTATGGATTATTGATAGGTGGAAGATGGTATTTTAGGGGAGATGAGGAGATATTTGTAGTCGTTGTTTAATGATTAGTGATGATTTGAGGGGGTTGTCGTACATTCTGTTGATTCCTTGTTTGGGGGGATCATATGCTGTGAGATTATTAAATTGCTAACAAAACAGTTTGAGCCCGCCAAACCAGCCATTTTTTATGACGGGATTAATCAAATATTGTTTGATTGTAATTATTTGTGAGTTAATTTTGCTTTTTATTTTTTGTTTGAATTTGCAATAATTTAAATGAAAGGCTTAAACAAAGGCGATGGGAATAGGCCAGATGTGGTGTCATTTTCCATGCTCCACGGTAAATAAGTCGTTTGGGACGCCACGTGTGTGGACAGCTATTCGGAGCCAGATTGTTGACAGCGACACACTCACCTGGAGACTAACAAAAAAGGCGAAGTTCTGAAAAATCATCAAATATTCCATGGCACACATTAAATTTATTGCTTTTGGCAATACAGCAATTTCTACTTCAAGTTTTTCTAAAAGAATATCCCCAAATTCGATATTAAATCCTTTTCTTCTGCCATAGGATCTACTAATTTGGGCCTTAAAGCAAAATCACTATAATTCTCAACACTGTTCATCAGTAGTGAGAAATTTCTTCATTGCACTATTTGGCAAGATTAAATCATGGTGTTTGGGCAGGTTTCTTTCCAAGCAAAGCTCAAATATATCATGGCGTCTTCAAACGGTATTTTTACCAATTTAATTATCCCCTTGTCAAGCGGTTCCAGTTAACTTGTTACAGTTGGTAGTAAGAGGAGTTTGCTGTATGATTTGGGGATTTTCAGTAAAATTTGGCCGTTAAGACGAGTTTACTATATACTTTTTAGACGCCGACCAGGAACTGGGCATCAGCTGAGCCAGGTAGAAGAACTGAGGATTTGAAGAAGGCACGGAACTGAGCAGAATCCTTCGAGCAGATAGGAAGCGGTGTGAATTAAACCACAGCTAATCGTGACAAAAACAACAATAATAACCACTAAGATACCTGGTATATTGAATGAGTTATGACATCGATAGAGAAAGGACAAATGTCTAGTAAACGAATCAGGAAGGCAAGAAATGTAGATGGGAGACCTTTTTACGACATTATGTTAGAGAGGCATATCGGCAGATCGATTTAATTAATTTACCAAAAAGACAACTAACCGGGGTTATACAGTAGCCGACCTGACTGGGTCGCTATTCCCTCTAACGATGGCGAACGAGATTCGCTCTACCATTAGCACTCACGGAGATCTCCTGTTAGTGAATAAATCTGATTCCCTAGACGACCCAGGAATTCCAGCGTCGAAGGCGCAAGGGAACCTAAAGTTTCAATTGAGAGCGGGACAAACAAAAAATCATCGGGTAGGACCGCGTATTATGCACGTTTTGATCTCTCGGCGTCTCATGACAAATCTAATTAATTCATTACTAAAAATTGGAGGAAATCTTTTGCTTTTTGTGTTGTGCGGTCAATGTATTACAAAAATTCCGACTATTAAATAAAATATTTAAATTCCTATGTTTTTTGTCTCATATTTAATATGCGGTCAATTTGTTCAAAATTCAAACTATTTTGAAAAATTACTTAAACAAGAAAGTTCAGACTTTACAGTCGTCAACCACGTGTTTGTCCTTAATTTAATGATGAAAACTGACTTTCAGATTCATCAACATTTTATTTATTTTTTTGCAAATACTCTAATTTTACAAGCACGTACTAATGAAATAGATCACGATAATACTTTAATAATTAATTAAATTTAATTTTAATTAATAAATTTAAAAAAATATAAATTTTTAAATATAACAATAAAATAACAATCAAAATGATTACTGCGACTAGGTGTTTTGATTTACAAATAATTCAAAAACCCGATTTTTGTGGATTTACTATAGACTCAAGGAAGGAAGGCATAGGTCATTATATTAGAACAATAGAACGTGAAGGACAAGCAGATAAAGCTGGATTGAAAATTGGAGATAAAATATTAGCGATCAATGGTACTAACACGAAAAAAATGGATGAAAAAAAAGTAAAGAAGTTTCTGAAAAGTCAAAAAAATACGATTTCACTACGAATTCAGCGAGAAGTCAACGTTGCATCAAATTCTATGGAAGATGAGACGAAAGGATGCGAAGGACAAACATCAAAGTTTCAGGAAGAAGTAAAAATAAATGGGCAGTATCAAGGAAATGAAAATTCATCCAAAAAAGAATCTCCAACCCAAGCCGAGGAAACTGATCAGGACAACAATCGTCAATTTGAAAATCAAAATGATTTTGCTGAGGAAACCTATCAAACTCAAGAAGTAGTCTGCGAAGAAACATTTTCGAACCAACCTCCAGATCTAAAGCTGAAGTGAATAATAATTTTATACTTTTCAGGAAAATGAAAACGCACTCCAAGAAGATCTAAAACCCAAATCGAAAATGCTGACCAAGAATACAATCGTCAATTAGAAAATCAAAATGATTTTGCCGAAGAGACTTATCAAACTCAAGAAGTAGTTTGCGAAGAAATGTTTTCAGAACAACCCCCAGTATCAAACGATAAAGTAAATAATATTTTTCTACTTTTAAGGAAAATGGAAATGCACCCGAAAGAGATTTTCCAACTCAAGGCGAAGAAACTCATCAAGACAACGATCGTCAGTTAGAAAATTCAAATGATTTTGCTGAAGGAACTAATCCAGAAGATTCTCAAACTCGAGCCGAAGAAGCTAATCCAGAAGATTCCCAAATTCAAGCAGGAGAAGCTAATCCAGAAAATTCCCAAATTCAAGCAGGAGAAGCTAATCCAGAAAATTCTCAAACTCAAGCAGGAGAAACTAATCGGGACAACAATCGTCAGTTAGAAAATTCAAATGATTTCGCTGAAGAAACTAGTCAAAATCAAGTAGTTTGCGAGGAAATATTTTCCGAACAACCCCCAGTATCATACAATAAAGTAAATAATATTTCCTACTTTTAGGAAATTGAAAGCACATTTAAAGACGATTCTCAAACTCGAGCAGAAGAAAGTGATCAGGACAACAATCGCCAGTTAGAAAATTCGAACGATTTTGCTGAAGGAACTAATCAAACTCAAAAAGTAGTTTGCGAAGAAACATTTTCCGAACAACCCCCAATATCGATAGCTGAGGTGAATAAAGAATTTTCTATTTTTAGGAAAATGAAAATGGATTTCGAGAAGAATCTAAAACCCAAGTCGAAAATGCTGATCAAGAATACAATCGTCTATTAGAAAATCAAAATGATTTTGCCGAGGAAACTAATCAAACTCAAGAGGTAGTTTGCGAGGAAACATTTTCCGAACAACCCCCAATATTAAATGATAAAGTAAACAATAATTTTATACTTTTTAGGAAAACGAAAACACAATCCAAGAAGATTCTCAAACCCGAGCACAAGAAACTGATCAGAGCAACAATCGCCAGTTAGAAAATTCGAATGATTTTGCTGAAGAAACTAGTCGAAATCAAGAAGTAGTTTGCGAGGAAACATTTTCCGAACAACCCCCAATATCCGACGATAAAGTAAATAGTATTTTCTACTTTCAGAAAAATGAAAGCAAACTCCAAGAAAATGCTCCACCTCAAGCGGAAAACGCTGATCAAGATAACACTCGTCAATCAGAGAATCACAGTGACTTTGGCGGGAAAGATAATCAAAATCAAGAAGCAGTTCAGGAAGAAACATTTTTGGAGCAACTTTCTGAACAACACGCTGAATTAAATGGTGGTTTATCTGAAAGCAACAGTGAAATTGGTGAACCTAATTCAGAATGTTTTCAAATTTTAAATGGATGTGGTGGGGGACAATTCCCAGACAACATAATTTATATAAAAAATATAATTGACAAACGCTTAGGTATGAGACGGTATCTTTCGTCCAATTCGAATATTCCCGGGGTTTCGAATAGGGCTGCTTATTTAGCTGGTCTATAACTCTAACATTAATTTTTTTGGGGACTAATATAATTTTTAATATTATAATATTTGATTATTTTTTTTACAATATAAGTTATCTTAAATATTTTTTTATCTAAAAATTACTTTAAAAAAAAGGCCAAACACACATGGACTATATCGCCACGTGGAGCTACGTGGCTAATTGGTTGAAGTTTCTGCATGTTTTGTCCTTCCTACTAGAATGGCGTCATGTGATCCACCTGTGCCAGGCTGGCAAGAAAAATGATCATTTGCTCTCCCCCACTCCATGGAGGGGTTTCCACAACTGCAAGCTGGTTCCGGAAGGACTCTGTTTATAGGTAATATGGCTATCGCGTAAAGTGTGGGTTTTTTTCTAAGAGGACCTCACGGTATGTTTGAAATTAAAGGAAAAAAAAGATGGGATTGAGCACGATTCATAAATTTGAAGTTCAATAATAAAATAACCCTTTCGTAGAGTGATACACATGATTTCACGATTAAACCTCCACTGGGCAGGACACACTTTATTTTAAATGAGAAGGAAAAGTTATGGAAATTCTCAAATCTGTCACATATCTCTCTAATCTGTCACTTCGTAAAGAAGCGAGACAAAGACTTTAATCCATCATGAAGCTAAGTGAACATTCGAGGTAAAATTTAACTTTTTCAATATTAAATAAATATAATACAAGAATTAACTCAGTTTACTAAAGTAACACACACTAAATATTGTGGGGTGAAATATTTCATTGGTTATATCCAAAGTGTAAGGAGATCAACTCGAACACCAAATATATGAATAATAATGAAATATTGGAGGAGAGGGGGCTTATTTACATCGACCGGGGAAAGAAAATGTTTTAAAATATCAGGAATTATGGACAACAACCGTGGAACATTTAAAACACGCTGATACTATTTCTATTATACGATGTGAATAGTATTTAGGGAGTTTTCCAAAATGAAAATGTACGATCATACTTGGCCGTAAGCACCCGTTCTCAGCCGACCACGGAAGTTAAGCGGTTATAGGCTGTGTAAGTACTTGGCTGGGTGACCGCCTGGGAACTCACAGTGTCGTACTTTTTTATTTATTACCATAAATTAATAAAGCAATCCTTTCTTATCATCACGTCCTTTTTTTAACCATCATTATGTGAACCGTCTCTGGAGTGGGAAAAAGAGGCATCCTTTTTGTCTGTCGGCCAGCAAATGGGGCCTCTTGAGTCAGTTGGATCCATTGACGCCTCTAGGCATTGATGAAGAAAAATTGCAGACAGGAATTTTTCGATCAAGTAGTTTACGAACATCAATAGTCACTTTTTAATTTCATGGCAACAACCTCTACTTACACGTGTCTATATTTTACTTGATGCATTGTTTTAGAATATTTGAATTCCACTGTTTTTAAAATCAATTGATGAAATTTTTGGAATAATCATCGGATTTTTAAAACTAATTTCCCATAAGTGGACAGAATTAAGCTTATTTTTGGAAAAATTTAGCAGGATTTTTTGAATTAAATTTTTATACCTACGAAGCACTCAATTTTTTTCAACCATTGGATGTAAGAGTTAATTCTGCATTCAATGGGATAATTGGAAGTTCCTCTTGATTTTTTGCATTCAAGGCTACAGTCAATTTTAAAAAGTCTGTAAAGTGCAATGTCGCATATGTTGAATTAATGAATATGACAGTATTTCCTATGAAATGGAATAATTATCGATAATATTGAAAATATTGATTTAATAAATATTGATTTATTAAACAAGACTGTCTTCCTCCACTCCCTCCCCAGTCTTCCCAGGCTACAACATTATTCGACGTGCGGAGGTGAAGTCTTCATACTTATCAAGAAAGATTCCTTTCACGGAGAGAGCACACCTCTACTTCCCCCATCCCGTTGAATTATTATTATTATTAAAAACCAAAAATCACCGACAAATTAAATAACTACATAGCCGTCAGGTGATTCCGGCCGCCTCGAGTAGCCATCTCATTCTTGCTCGATGTTTTTCCTGGGTTCCAACGCATTTCCAGATTGGGCGGGGGTTTCTAACTTTTTTGGAGGGTGGTAAGGCTCCGGTTTTCCTCACTAATTCCTCAAAAGGTGTAGGGTTTAGAGGTGTCCAAGAAAACCTTTGCAAAGCCTTACTGGCCATTTTTTGGAAGGTATTGATTTTTTTATATTCCTGTTTGATAGGTTGGTTCCCCATGCAGCACACCCGTAAGTTAGAGACGGTTGAATATACTGCACGTAGAGCGAGTCCAAATTTGAGTTGAAACACCCCTTATATTGTCCAAGGAGTGTTTTAACAAAATTTAGCTTTCGTTGTGCCGAAGAGATGACGTTGTCGATGTGTTTGCTGAAGGTCAAGAGTGGGTCGTAAGTTACGCCCAGTATCTTGACCGAGTTGGTCGTGGGGATTGAGTTTCGTTGAATAAATCACAATTTCAATTTTAACCAACATTGGATGCCTCACTGTATTGAACCTCTATCTACTTCCTCCCGGTTCGTGGCCCAAAGGATACAGCTTCTCACTGCCAGAGATCGTCCAAGCCAATAACTTATTATTATGTGGAGACCTAAACGCGAAACATCCGATGCGGTTCAAAAAGCAACCGAAACACGCCAGAGGAACCCACTTGCTACCGACGCTGAATCAACTTGTGATATCAAACAATCCCATAATTAATACAAGACCCTTACAGAGCAAGCGACAGAACGTCCTCCCCGACCTGACGCTTGCTTCCCCAAAAATTGCCGTTCCTAATCAATTGGTCAGTGCCAAATGGGGGATAATAGTGTCATTTGACTCAACCACCATGAAGGTATCCCTGATCAGTTGAGGAAAGTCAACATATTATTATTAAGCACTCTCAACCTGCCATGGTAACGATAAAGCACGTGCAAATCGAGAAACTAACAACAAATTCATCTTCCTCTACTTTCCCCTCTCATACGCAAGTTTACGTAGTCCATCCAGCTCCTCTCCCTCTCTTAACAGTCTCCCTATCTTTTGGAGGTCCCCGTTGAGGATCATTGGGAGGGTGGTCCTCAATTGTCTCATAATCAGGAAGCATCATATCCGAAGAAGTCCTCATGGCCACGTCAGTTGGGGTCTCCAGGTCCATTCTCAGTACGTGTCCAAAGAGCTTCAATCTAGCTTCCATGGTCTCAATCGAGATTGGCGAACGCTTCATCCTCTCGTACACAGCTCGATATTCTGGAGCGGAAGCCGGCTTGTTGAACTGAAATAATTTATTCCAAGACCAACGGTAAAACCAAAATAATTCGTCTCATAAAATTTTTATTTATAAAAATTAAAAAAATTAATATCCATGACAATTATATCGCAAATTTATCTGGGAAATGAAGGATGAATTAAATTTCTTTGACAAATTCAACGATGAATTTCGCGGGAAAAATCAAGTATTAAAATTCCCATTACAAAGGATTCAACTAGAGAGTCAGTCAGAACCAAATCCAGCACAAAAGAAGAATCCGAAGAGATTTCAGAAGTTTTGATAAAAGTATGAGTTAATGTGTACGTTGTCAAGGAAAACAAATTACCTAATCAGGCGAGAAAGGGTACTTTTGCTTAAATGATTAGAATTCTGGGGCAAAAAAGATTTTAACGATGACTTTTTTGAAAAAGTTTTGAGAGTCTTAACGTTGAAGGACGAGGAGAAAATTACAAAAATGCTGTTTGAAATTGAAAACGAAATTTTACAGTCACAGTTACTCAGGAAAGAAAAAATCTCAGATTCCAACGTTGATTTCGATAAAGTAACTGAATTTTGTCTTTTCAGAAAAATGTTAAGCGAAAGTCGGTCGATTACTTCAATCCGATGGAAAAAATTCAAAAAATCAAAATAGAAAACTTGAGCAGTCAAACCGAGCACTACAAAAATTTATATATAGCAGTTTCGATTTTCAGCATTTTAGACTTCTTCCGACCTGAAAACGCTGAAGAGCGTCATAGCCGAGCATGAAAAGGAAATTGAAGTCACAAAAAGCAAAGTTGAATGTTGGGAGAATTTTAGTCTAAAACTTTGAAGGAGGAAATTGAAAATAAAAACAAAACGATACGGTCGTTGGAATTTCAAATCAACAAACAGAAAAATCAATTTGAGAACAAAAAAGCCCGACTAGAACACGAATGTATGTTAAGCTACAAATACTAGTCCGACAAACGAAGAAATCGGCTGAGGATAAGCTTATAGAGTCTGGTGCTACTAGCTGTGACCCCAACGAGGCTGTGAAGCGAGAATACAATCAACTCAAATACGAAAAAAATAAGCTGGAAGAGAAAATAGCCGTTTATATTCAGTTTACTTAAGAAAATAAGGAAATCGTTGATAAATACGGAAAACGCCGTCAAACAGTCAAAAAAACAGGAACAAGACTGTCAAGGTATGGACGAGGAGATTTCCAAACTTACGTCGTTGAAGTTCATGGAAAACGCGAAAATGGATTTAATTTCAGAAAAATACAATTATTCGGTGGATGCTTTGAATTCCCTTGAAAAAGATCTTTCCGACCTCAGAGACACCTATTCGGGGATTGAGGTTCATCGGCTGAATGTGATTAGTAGAACGAAGATGTCGACAAGGAACTCATCGAGAAATCTCACCAAGTTTTATTTGGTCCTCAACATAGTTTGAAGCCGACGTTGGAATGAACGAAAAGCTGGGATCCAAACTCAAAAAAATAATCAAAGAAAACAAAGTACGCCACATCTAAGTTTTAAAGGATCTGAAGGACAAGGAGGCCTCGTTTAATGACGAATTAAGGAAACTCGAGTCCGAGTTTTCGAAGAAGATAAAAGAGCAGACGAACGAGATCAGCCAATTAAAGGTCTCTGTCCAATGAAAGTACAGGAGTCGAAAGAAATGGAAGAACTCAGTTACAAGAACCTTGAAACTCAATTCCATCAGCATCAGCAAATATGCCAGGAACTGAAATCTGCGATTCACAATTATGACGCAGAATTGCGAGGTGTCCACCACATTCTGAATTTTAGAAAAAGAGGACGACAATGCCCACCTTCAAAGCAAAGTAACCGAACTTGAAAATTTTCTTAAATACGACGAGGAATGCAGACGAAAGCTAATCCAGCAAAAGGTCAGTATACCACGTGTACTCAAGAAAGATGACTTTGAGAGCGAAATAAGGCATAAGAGATTAATAAGTGACCTCATAATTAAAAATAATATTCTCTCCGACCAAACCAAACCTCAAGGACGTGACTCCCAAAGCTCTCAGTTTGATGATCTTTACAAGAGACTAAACGAGTATGATTCATTGATAGTAAAGATGCGAATTCATGATACAAAGATGCACAACACGGCCGAGACTTCGTTAAAGGATGCTTTGAGTTCGACATCTTTGTTGAGACCAAATTTATTTTTACAGAATTCAGGATCAATTGAAGCAAGTCAACGAGAAAACCACGGAACTGAGGACATCCGACAACGTATTGCGGAAATTGTAAAATTAGTATTTGAGAGAAGGCTTCAAAAAAATGAACTTTGAAGATTTGAACCGATCAGTTAGCCTTTGCCAAGTTGGTAGTTTTCTCACGTTAGAAGCGAATTGAGGATATTCAAAACTGTGTTCAAAGACCCAATTTAAAAATCCAGGAAAGTCACTTCTATCGGGACCATTATATGGTGCATATTGATGCGATTGAAAAGAGGTCCATGAGGTCTGACTCTCTCTTTATTTTAGGCTCAGAGAACTAATTAATGATATAAAAAATAACATTGGTTAATTTAATGGTTATTGGGGGTTATGCTTATTCATTAATCCCGGGGTTACAATCCTTGGTAAGTCCAGCAAAAACAGTCTTAACTAATTAGTCCAAGGAACGAACCCTAGGGAGAAGGTCTGCTTGTGGCGACCGAATCTATCTCCAATAGTCCATTATAGGCTTCCTTTTCCGAAGAGAGGTGGAGAAGTGGGTCCGCCCTCTTCTATTTTTATCGCACGTCTTACCGGCGTGGACATCACTTCATTCTTTGGCGGAAGAGTTTTGATAATGGCAATCTCACCAATGTAGGAAGATCCCTTTCAAAAACTGTCATGCCAGAAGGACTCGTCGCCTCATTGGTGGATCTGTTTAACGAGAATTGACCTTCTCTGAAAACTCCATCTTTCGGATTGGAACCCACGATCCGCTGTCATCAGACGTTATGTTCAACCAAGGTTATTCTACAATGTTAGCAGGTTGAGAGAATGACGGGCGCCCAGGTAGCGGGATGGTTAGAGAAGCCCTGATTATCTAAAAGTCGTCATGTGGTCAACTTGTCTTAAGTCGGCGCCCAGTGCCTGGCCGGGATCCAAAAATGATCACACTCTTCTCTATTACACTGGAAGGAGTTCCCACAATGGCGGATGTTACGAACGTCAGTTCTACGAGTTTGTTGGAAGCTACTTTCGAGAGTTCTCTTAATCGCGATTGACTGGATAATGTCCTCACTTGTTAATCTATTACTACCTCAGTGGAGAATATATACCATTCAAATTTTTGTGGTTTTATTACTATTTATTCAACCTACACCAAGGGTTGTTCAGAAATTTGTTCAAAAGCCTCCTGAGGTCGTCACCTCGCCTATTCTACGAGAAGGGGATAGAGGCCTTCATCAGCTCAACTTTTTAATCAACAAAATGGTCAAATAATAAGATAAGTCTCCATATAGTGAATAGACACCAATTAGCCATGTAGTTAATTGGCTGTAAACAAATTTATTATGAGTTAAGAAGTTTTCTGGAGGGTATTACATCTGAGTCCTATCATAAGGTTTGGACTCCACACCCGGACCCTTCCTACTTTTTAAAATTTTTTAGATACGTTTCTCCCAGTTTTATACATGTTTCCTGGATCTTTGATCTCCTGAAACCATTGACCCGATCCTGCACAATCCTGCTAATCGGTTCTAACAGCTTGTCTTCGTTTTCGCTCAGACAGTCTCTCAGTTTCTTGTTTAAGAAGAGCTTATTGCAGCTCTTTTTGTCTTCTCTAAGAGGAATAAAATCTTCTCCCTCTTCGGAGAGAAGAACCAACCCTCGCACCCATAACTCGTCTAATAATAAGATAATTGGGCGGAAGGTAGAGATGGTGAGGTACCCATATTGCACAGATCAAGGAGTTCTTAAAAATATTAAATTGTATAAAATTATTTTTATTTAAAAATATTAAATTTATAAAATTTATTTTTAATTTAAATTAATTGATAAATAATTTAAATATGATTTCCGTAACGAAAGCTGTAGTTCTTGAATTTGATCCCGACCAAGTCGAAGATGGGAAATATGGATTATCAATAATAACACAAGAGGAAGAAAATGGACATTATGTTGTAAATGTAAAACATGGGAGTTATGCTGAACTTACAGGATTGAGAGAAAAAGACAAAATTATTGCAATTAACGATAAAAGCTCAAATCAAATGAATCACGAAGACTTGATTGAATTATTCAAAAGTCAGAAAGACAAATTCTCATTTAAGGTAGAAAGAATTGTGGAACCGACTTCAGGGGGAGAACCGGCCGAAGAGATCAAGGAAACTACCAACAACAAAGAATCTCCTGTGGCCGATGAAAAACCGGCCGAAGAGATCAAGGAAACTTCCAACAACAAAGAATTTCTGTGGCCGATGAAAAACCGGCCGAAGAGATCAAGGAAACTTCCAACAACACACAATCATCTGTGGCCAATGAAGAAAACAATGAAAAGCCACAAATTGAAAAGCCGCAAATTATAATTCAGGAAAAATTAGAAAATTTGAAAAACTCTGACAAACCTGAATTGAACTATCCCCAATCAACAAATTTTGATTTGAAACCACCCCGACTGTGCCGTGTCGTGATTGATGATGGACTAAAATTCGGAGTCACTATTTCTAAGAGAAATTTACAATCTGATTTTGTAGTCAGCGATATAATAAAAAAATCTCCTTCGTACAGAGCTGGCCTCCGAACGGGAGACGTTGTGATTGAAATCAACAACCAACTGGTATCCGATATGTCTTACGAACAATTTCTTGAGTTAATCGGGAACTGTTCGACTGAGATCTCGATTCTCGTAATTGACAAAACCAGCTATGAATATCACTATAAAAGTCGAGTCTCTGAAATCACGAGCAGTCAGGCCGAGTTCACCACCAACTTGCAAGGTTTACTTATTTCCAATTTCTAAGAAAGTGAATGTGGATCTACCGAAAACTGGAGTGATTCCGTTATTACTGATGATATCATAAAATACAAAAATATGTATTTCAGCAAAGAGAAGAAAATCGACAAACCACCACGTGGCTATTCAGAAATGATTGAATATTTGTCGAGCTTATGACAAAAGACCACGTGGCAATATTTATTAATTTTGGTTAACAAGGAATTTTAATTTTTGTTTAATCGATAAATCACGTATTGTCCCAAGAAATAACCAGAAAATACTGAAAAGGTTGAAATCCGCGGATGAAGTCGTTGGCTAACGATCGAGGACCGTGGAAGAGATTGACGCCTAAGATTGTGTCTTTAAGGGCTATGAGTACTATCGCTTCAGTGAAAGTGTTTATTCTCTGAACTTGTCTTCTTACAAAACATAACCCGAGGTTGAGACTATGTGCTGCCTTCTTTTACTCAAAAAAGGTCAAATAACATTTGTGGTCGTTCGAGTAATTCAATTATTAAATCGTATTAATCAGTAGAAATTGTATAAAGCCCCCCAGGATCTATCAGATTGTTAGCGACATGGGGGTTACTAGTTGTTTAATATAGAATAACTAATAAAAATCACTTCCTTCTTTTGTCCAAAACCGCAGGTTTCTGATGTCTCCTGAGTCGGTGACTCCTTCATGCTTACGAGAAGGAAGACAGGGGCTTTCAACCCTCATGAAAGCAGATATTCTGTTGATAGAGGTACGTCGTTACCTCAACCTTCAAACCACAGATATTAAGAGGAAGAAGCCCAATTTATATTCTCCATCTTCAGTTGTCCCTCAATTTTTGCATTATCCCGGTTGGTCTTTAAATACTGGATTAATCTTCACCAGGGGAATGACAGACTTACAGATATAATCTGAGCTAAAGCCCAAGCATCTGGGGGTCGGGTAATAATACGAATTGATGCTGACATTATTCTTGGGACTGGCTGATCACCTGACACATGTTAATGAAGTAATTAAGAAAATGAACTACTCAAAGATCGAAACCCTAACCAATGACGGTAAGAGAATTAAGGACCGTTGCTATAAGCATGACATTGGGACATTCGACCAAGTAGGTTGTGGTGTGAGAATCGATTCAAAAGCTAAATGTGACGGAAGTGACAGCTAGCCAATAAGTTACTCCCAAGATATTTGATGTGGTGTTAACTAGGAACTTCGAAAAGTGCCTTTACTACACTCCCAATGATGTTGTTGGGAGACAGAGAGTCGACATGTTGCATCCAAAAGTTTAAACAAACCCAATCGCTCAAGGAAGCAAAGAGGACGCCTCGACCACTATAATTTACGCGCGATTGCTGGAGAAACAACTAGAGATATAAGCAGCAAGTCCCTGATCTTCCTCAAGAAACTCGGACATATTGCCTCGCTCAGAAGCTATGATGACCTCGAAACGCGATGGCTTATCCAATTGGTCTCTATAGTGATCATGAGGGGCAGCGCCGCATAAATTGAATCTTTACTCCAAGACTACCGTTAAATCGAAAATACAAATTACGTGATCCCACAAATTTATTCCAGGCTCTCAGCTTGGCTTGATCCTACACAAAGGTCGGGTTGTCTCCTGATCACGTTGGATCAGTCCTCCTCCGTTATTCCTTCGGATTAGATTTCAAGGGTGTCTGTATCATGCTCTTTTGTCCGTAGACCACTTCTCTGTCACTCCAAAATCACTTTTTGTGTGGCCGCGATTTTCTGAGCATTAGTCCAAGGGATCGAAGGTCTCCATGAGGTTCATGCATAGAAAATGTATGACTCAATATATATTTATTTACCCCCAGTCTCTTCAAGTGAAGGAAATAGTAGCTAGCAAGAACGTAAATACCAATGACGGACGTTCTCAGAGATTGATTCCATGCAGAGGGGAAACAGATGGTGGGCCAGGACATGAGAAAAGGGGGTCCATTTTCCAAGAAATGTAGTCCGAGTATCTGGAAATGAACTGTTGTAGCGAACTGACCCGATTTTCCTTAACAAGCAACTACCAAATAGTTTGCTTGGTAGGTCTTAATAATTTCAGGAGGAAATAAGAGGCCACGATTAGCGATGAAACCGCGGAAAATAAATTTTTGGAGCAGAAAGAGTACTAATCTTCCACATCATGCAGAATTTGGTTCGCTAGAGAATAGCCAGGCAGGATGATAGGGATTAAAATAACCACCTAATAAGATTTTCATAGAAAAAGGTGGAAGTAAGTTCAGTGTATTGTTAGGAGACACGAATTTAGACTTCAGAGATAATCAACTCTTGGATGAGAGCAAAACTCACATAATTATTTTGTATAAAGTCGTCAAATCATAGCATTTCTTGAAATCCCTTAATGTTTAGTTAGAGGTCTTTCAATCTTCGAACAGAAGGGTTTTGCTCAACGTCACCGTAGCCACTACCAGGCAAACTAATAAATAATCGTTTAGCAAGGAAGGGACTGTGAGAAGTTCAATATATTGCGAATAAAGTCGCAGTTAATTATTTATTATTTATATAATTAATTTTTGATTATATTTAAATTAATTATAATCTATTCAATATAATTTAAAATTAAAATGTCACCAGACAACAAAATGATAATATTGGTGCTTACAGTTTTGTCAATCAATATTTCACTCCAATCAAAGTGTTTTTGTGATGCACTATTGAATTACTGCGATGAACAATGCTGTTGCGATAAGGAATGCCCCTACAGTCTAACCAAAGAACACGAGAGCAAAGGAACGTGTTTACTTAATGTGTAAGATTTCCTTTCTACCATCTTAGAACAACCACAATTGATTGCTTCAAATCCTCAAACGTTCAATTTCACTACGAAAACTTATTCTACAAGAGAGATGAGCTATTCTGCAAGGCTACCTGTATTTTCGTAATTATTATTCAAGCGAATTATAAAGACACTTCAATCACATCGTGTTCACCAACGAGTGAGTACCTGTCCATTATCGAAAAGTATAATTCTGGGGAGGTCATCAATTCTCCGCAATATCTACCCGCAGTAATCATTTATAAAATATAGGTAAACTACAAATACACCACTTCTTACCAGAATGATGCTAAAATTCAATTTTTGTAAGAATTTATTTTAATTTATTTAATTTAAAAAATATTTAATCAATTATCAAATATTTTTTTAATTTTCTTAACTTTTTTGTAGAAAAGGGATCAACAGTCAGCCAATTCAGTGTTGTGATATTAATAATGTCACTACATTTGGAACAAATGCTTTTTATGAGTTTTGTCTCTTATAATTCGAGATGCTCGAGTTCGTCAGCGGACTGCTTTACCGATTGGATCGTGCACTCAACGCCAGCGAGGTCTTCCCACGTGTCTGTCAACAGAGTGTGCCTTCCCACTGTATTATAAATTACTAACGGACTCTAGTGTACAGCGAGTTCTCACTTTTTTCTTAGGCTTCAAATACTGTACACTCTTTCCCCAAGCCCATTTGACTTTGGTGGAGTAATCAATCAAGTGAATGTCGTTATAGACACCAATACTACGGTAATTGTTATTAATATTGGTTTAGCAATCGTCAGTAGAAATAACCTTTCAGGATGTCAGCTCTCATCAGCTTAGCGTGCTCAAACGTATAAAATTAATAAAATATCATTTATTTCTGTCTACTTGTCGCTGAGGAACTCAAGAATTTAAATTTTCTCGTTTAAGCATTTCTGGGAATTTGGTAGTTATTATTTCTTCTGGAAAGAACTCCTCTGGAATCCCCATTTTGTAAGAACCGAGTGGCGTGCTCATGTAACTTGCTTTTGTGGGTTAGAGGGTGGAACATTGGGCTCATGGTTGGTCATTGCTTCAGTGTGCCTGGAACATATGATTAGTTCGTTTGGGTTTAGCTTGGCTTCTGGAATTTTCAGTCTCCCCCAGGAGAAGAATGAAAACAAAGGCTTCCATTTATCATGAATACATATTTGGTGCAATCGAGGTACATCGTGGCCTCAACCTTCCGACCAATTAGCCACTCGACTACCTGGTCTTTAACGTGGCATAATTCTGATCTTATGGTGCTTATCATTTTGGATAATTAGATACCGGACGATTTGTAGAAACAAGCAGAATAAGCTTACGTAAGTTGGACTTGCAACAAGTCTGCCGATGTAGACAAAATCAGTGGAGCATGCATCAATTATTTTTCTAATTCGTAATGATACGGTCTATATTTTTGCTGGACGGAGCCAAATGTGAAAATAAGTAGCACAATACTCACAGACTAAGGATTTGATTGATACCGACAACAATACTTCACTTTTTGTGAGAGCCATAAAACTTATAGCTCCGCACAGGCAGGAGACTCGCTTTAGTAGAGTAAAGAACAGTTATGAAAAAAAACGAAAGGATGCTTTTTTACATCTTCTATCTTTTGTTGGATGAGTCAGTCCTTGTAGACGATACGGTTCCGCAATGAAGAGTTCACTGATGACTAGGGCACCCACAAATATGACCTAAAAATGATTGAAATATATCCTTAAAAATATAACTTTAAGAGCTTAAAAAATTAAATCAAATATTTAATCATAGGATTTTCAACAGTCACATTATAATATTAAAAAAAATACTTTTTTCGAAAATTGTGTCTCATCCACAATTAAAAATACATTTCTTATACTAATAGAATCAATTCTCGTAATTTGATTTGAAATAAGGTAATGTGCTAAATTTCTACAGTAACTTTCACTGGGAATTCATATCCCACTTTTTTAAAGAAATCAATAAACTTAGTGTCGCAGATTTTGTATAATGGAATATTCACTTTGGTCATCATTTCGGCCAACTTGTGGTTCATTAATTGCCGGTGTTGTTCCACATATAATTTTTATTTACTTGAAATTTTTGACAATATAAACTACCATTAACACCCCTCTCAAATTCCATGGGATATTGCTTATGATTTTTTAATTTTTTTCTGGTTTGCAATTTTGATTTAGGCATTTTATAAAAATTAATTAATATGACCGATAAAGTAAGATATGACTTAAATCAGGGGTTCTCAACCTTTTTTTACTCGTCGACCCCTTGACTTTTTTCGACCCCCTAAATTTAATCGACCCCATTATTATTTTTTATTTAGAACAGAGTAAAATTAGTTAACTATCTAAAATGAATTCATTGTTAATAATCAAGTCAAAAAAAAAAGAATACTCGATGTTAAGTTGGCATCTTAGCATAAATCTATAATAAAAAAAAGAATTAAATAGCATGGGATCCCTGTGACTGATGTTTTTTGACCAAAGATTCGATATCTGGCTCTCTGTGTTATTTTTAACCGGATATCTCCTTTAATGGACACATCCAATTTGTTTCGTTCTTTATTTACAATTCGATGTAGAATGCTAAATCCGCATTCAACACAGTATGATGTCGAAAAATATTGTGCTATTTCTGTCCACAATTTTGGATAACTCTCTTTCAAAAAATAACGGGTGATTGTGAATCATTATAATATAGTTTTAATTCTGGATTGAATTTTAACATAATTAATTCCTCTTTAATATTTTTCTTATATACAATTTTCATATGAAAACCAAATTTTTATATGGAATCTTCTTGTCATCCAAAAATAATTTGACTACGGAAAAAATAGAAAATCCAGTCGTATCAGTTTCCAAATATTTGACGAATAATAAATTTTTTGTAAGAAGACCATGATCGTCAAAATATTTTAAAGGGTAAGCTTTTAATAAATTAACATGAAACATCCTATTAGAATTGATTGGTTGTTACATATATGACTTTCAACAATTTGAAGCGAAAAAATAGTATTTTTAAGCCTTTCACATGAAATATGTTCAACATTATCTAACATTTCGTCAACCCTTTAATATTTCGTCGGGATTTAAACCCATCAGATCTGATGGAATCACTGATATAGATGGTTTAATGAGATATTCACCAGAAACATGGGAACTCTCATTTTTGGCAATAATCATTGAAATTTTATAGAATGCAATTAGTCGTCCTAAATATAATTTAAAATAACAACAACTATTGTTTCTTTCAATACTATTTGTAAAAACAGTGTCAATCGTTTTTTGTTTACGAAAAGAATTTTTTAATTCTTCAAAATACTCTAATGGTTTATCTTTTTTATCCGAATGTTTTCTCCTAAGATGATCCAACAATTTGGACGGTTTCATTGCATTATTTGATAATGACTTATTACACAGTAAGCAATATGGTCTATTTTCAAAAGAATTTTTTATAAATCCAAATGCCAAATGTTCACTTTTATATTGACGAATTTTTAATGTAGAAGTACGAATCATACACGAACAAAAACGAGCATGGTAATTTTAAAAATTTTAAAGAACAAAGGTTTACCACTTTAAAAATAAACTAACTTAATTTACTTTTTAACCCACTTTATTTAACAAACAATAAAAAAGTTAATATATTTAATAATCAACAACCTTCCTCGCCTGCCTGTTTGCCAGCCTCCTCAGGCAGGTTCGATTCTGGTTGCTGAAACAACTCCAAGAGCGCCTTGTCAATTGAACCCTCTGCCTACATGTCATCTCAGGGCTCTGCCTCCTATACTCCAGTGTCAAGCTCTCTAGGGTCCGCTTTAACACAGTGGACTGTAGATAGGCCTGAGCTTCCTATCTACCCCCAACTGCTTCAGATAACCCATGCTTCAGATATCTCTTATACTGAAAAATCTATTGTCTGGGTGTAAAACATCTCCACTTGCTCTTTGTTGCATTCCTTCCCACGTCATTACTATAGGAATAACGAGGACCTTGCAACCAAGCATCTGCCCCATCTCGTTTGCAAGAAAGTCATACTTCCTTTTTTTCTCCACCTCCACAGTCTGCAAACGGTCTTGAGACATGATGCCAACCTCTATGATAAGGACTTGGCCAGACTCCTTTTCGTGTACCACAATGTCCGGTTAATTGTGCTGACTAGCACCAAAGTACGGATAACACTGTCTACCTTAATTTGGACCCTGGTGTTCTCTACTACAGATTGCACCTTATGAGTCCGCAAATTTCTGGTGTGGCGAATACCATACTTGTAGTAGAAATGAAGACTCCTTACTACCTCGTTATGCCTCCACACATAGTCGTGGCAGAGCATGGATCCACATCGAGTGGCTAAATGATCAACCGACATGCTCCTTGACTTACAGTGGGGACATGTATTTGTTGATCGACCCCAAAAAATATTGCGGTCTTGCATATATGTGTACAACGCCTCCGATCGAGGTGAGTTGTCACCGTATTTTAGTCATATTGTCGACGACTTAAGGTCGACATGTGGGTTGACCAATGCTCTGAAGAGGACCTTATGAAGACTTTTTAAGTTGATCTTCTCCATCAAATTATTATATTGTAGTTCGATCAACGCCTTTACATTTACTAGCCCACCATCATCAACACCATACTTAGCAGACAAAAAAGGTCTGATAGTGCCTAGGTGAGTTGCCCGTGTTTTCTCGGTCGTTATTGTGGCGTGCTTCCTAGCAGACACACTTGACCCAGCTATCAGGGTGTCGTGCATTCGCATTAGGATACGCTCACTCAGTTGGACTACTCCACACAGTCCACGGCCGAATTTATCACGGGGTAAATATAGTCTCTCCTTATTGGCTGCCAGCACATGGACATGGTTCTCTTTGGGTACTCCACGGATCATAACATCCATCTCATCATACTCCACAACACAAAAAATTAAATATATTAAATTTATTTTCGACCCCCAAGTAATTCATTTTTGACCCCCTTGCGATCGTTCTGGATTGATTTTAGAACCCTGGGGTCAAATCGACCCAGGTTGAGAACCGCTGACTTAAATGACTATTGGTTGCCCTACTGATAACGGCGTCTATCGTCGAACCAAAAATATCGTAGATGCAAGGAACCTCCATGGAATGTACAGCACCGAGATTCGAATCGGGGCCATCTGGATTTGTCCGGCACTTAGAAAACTAGCCATAGAAGCTAATAATACCAGGCAGATTAAATAAGGTAAGCCTAAAGTTAGATCTATCCAAAAGTTAGAAAAACCCACGGTAGATTTGCGATGATTCATCCGAAATCTATACCAAAGATTCTCAGTAACTTTGGATGCCATTTGTATGCTAACTTAGAGCAAGACGACCTTTTAATTAAAAATAATTATATATTTTAATCAATTATTAAAAATAAAATAATTTATTAAATATAGCGGATTTTTAAATTCTTGTGTTTAATGGATCCTCCAAAAATAAGCAAAGTAAGAATGGAAAAACATCCAAACATTCAAATAATAAAATGGCTTAAAGAATGGCAAGATCAGTCTGCCAAAGATGGCTTAATGTCCAAATTTATATTTCGCAAAGTATCCACTTAACAATAATTCCAGGCCGCCTCTTCCCTCAGAAAATACCCTATCAAAATAAAGTCAGGAAACGACTGTAAGCTTTTGGAAGGATTTGGTTTGCTTTATAATAGCTATTTAGGTCCTAAATTGTGCTCTTTGATTGATCAACGATTATCTCAGTTAAATTCGGAAACAACTGCACCTACTGAACCACGTGGTTCAGTTAGTGATTCGAAAAATGGTTTTCAATTGATTAAAGGGTCACATGGTTATGCTCTCGTTATGGCTCTGAATGAAGTGACTGAATAATTATTTTAGATTGGCGAACCTATTCGAAAAAATAAAATCAATAATTATCGAAAGAGCGCGAAAATATATTCGTTCAGATGCCTTATGTGGTGTTTTTATGTTTTGATTGGTTTTTCTTAGAAAATGAAGTTCTTTGGAAGCAAATGAGAAATTTATTAAAATTAAACATTGTCAGTAAAAAGTCCGCAACAGAGTATGTCTAATATAATCTAAAACAGATATATTCTTTCCTCCAAGGGGACAGAGTTGGCTTTCAACTTTACATCAGGCGCCGATTCAGTCGACCAGACTCTGACTAATAGTATTTTTTACTAACCATTCAGTCCCTTCCATCTGTACTGCTAATTTTAGAAAAAAATGTGACGTTGTAACTACTAGAAATGAAATGGTAAACTCTCACTTAAAACATTTAGCCCCTCACTACTACAGGAAATTATTTGGCTTGCAACAAAGCACCCGAGAGTTTTAAAATTGATAAAATCGGTGAATCTCATGAAATGTATCGAGAAGAGTATTATTTTGAAATTGATGCCCTTAGTCTAACTAGTGAGAATCGCATATACACGGAGAATCGTTTGGGAGACGGAAGGGTTGTGCTTTATGTGGACAACTGCGAGTACTGCGGGAATAGGAACGAGAAAATATTCGAGGAGCTCAGAAAGGCCGGAGTCTTCTTTTGTGTGACGAAACTTTCGATAGGAGACTATTTATGGGTGTTTTCGAACCACACAGATGAGCCAGTAGTTCCGCGTATATTTTACCTTAATTCAGACGGGGATGACGTTGTGCTGGACTACATCATCGAAAGGAAGCGAATTGACGATTTGGCGTCCTCTATAATGGATGGGAGATTGCACGAGCAAAAATACCGCCTAAAACAGACGAAGATCCCTCATATTATGTACATTGTGGAGATGGTCGGAAAGGAGCCGCTTACTGCTCTTTAAACTCCGCCAGTCTACAGCAGGCTATTTGTAACATTGAGGTTTGAAGATTTTAATGCTAGATTGTTGACGGAATTCGAGTTAGGAGAACGTTGAACGCGGTTTCAACT
Source organism: Dicyema japonicum (assembly GCA_011109175.1). Lineage (NCBI taxonomy): Eukaryota > Metazoa > Dicyemida > Rhombozoa > Dicyemidae > Dicyema > Dicyema japonicum. The sequence continues at coordinate 478,626 of RDEW01000003.1, read as the reverse complement.
GCGAATTTCTTGAAGACGGTTCATTTTCATTTAAGGGAGTTTTTTTCTACGGGGATTGGAGTCAAAGTGAGACCGATTGACGAGGTCTTGGCGAATTCTGTGAAGGAAGATGGCGTTTATTATTCGTTTGGGGAATTTTCTGGTCGATTTGTGAAGACTTCTGTCACAATTTATGATTATTGTTAGAATGTAACGAGTCGGGCGCTGCTGACTCTGTTTTTGTCCCAAATTGATGGAATGTCTCTTTCGAAGGGGGCTGCGATTGCTGAGCGATATGGTAGCGTTTTAAAGTTAGACTTTTTGCCTAATTTGTAGATTGAGTGAAGCTTATAGGACTTGCGGTGATGATCGTAGCAGACTTTTACTGTTGGCTAATATTTCTGATGGGAACAGGTTGGTTGGAGATTCTTTCCTTGTAGGAGAGTTGGTCCTGTGCTCAGTAAGACGGTGTATCAGCTGTTATTCTCTGATTTCTATTAATCATTTATTTTTATACGAGTGATTTACTATTAAATCAGTAAACCCTCATTAGTCCGAACAAAAAAATTGGATGCCTTTCGGATTGTGGAGGGAATGAATATACTAATCAATAGTTTCCTCGTCGACATTATAATCTTCACAGAGAATGACGATTTCGTTCTCGTCGATTTATATTTGAGTTATTTCTTGCTCATTAGGAAGTTTTTACAGTTCTTTTCAGTACTCATTCAGAACATGACCTTGCATGATATCTTTATTAGCAAATGAATCAGGACATTTAATTGCCGCTGTACCATAATGACGGCCTTTCGTAAATTAACAAAAATTATTTTTCCAAATCAAGGGCATATAATCCAAAATAAGCATTTTTCTATAATAATGCTTAAAGTTCTTGAATATGCCTGCATTCTTTGGTAGAAGATGAGCAGTTGTGTTTTTTGGAATGAATAAAATTTCAATTTTCAAAAAATTTCGTTAAAACTTGGAGCATTATCTAGTAAAAGAAAAATCCAGTTACATTAGCACAGAGCTACAGTGAGCCCAACTTGATTGCTTTATCCCTTTTCTATATTTATTTAAAAGTGTTAATTCGGAAACAACTGCACCTACTGAACCACGTGGTTCAGTTAGTGATTATATAAATGGTTTTCAATTGAGTAAAAAGTCACATGTTATGCTCTCGTTATGGCTCTGAATGAAGTGACTTAATATTTATAGAGATTTGCAAGCCTATTCGAAATGTTGCAATCGTATATAAAGTAAATAAGAAAAATGAGCTCTAGTAGCTCAGCGGAAGAGCGTTAGACTGAGGATCTAAAGGTCGTTGGTTCAATTTCGACTTTGGGCAGTTTTTTAATTCAGATTTTTAATAAAATTATTGGTATATATTTAAGAAAATAAAATACTTCATGGTCAACTTTTAACTTAATCATATTGTGGCGCAGTGTGACGGTTGCCGGGCAAGAGACCTGAAGGTCGCTAGTTCGAATCCCGATACTGCAATTCGGTTGAAGGTTCTACGCATCAATATGCTTTGGCTTGATGAGTGACGTCGTCATCAGTGAACTTCACAGCGGAAGAGGATTGTATAAAGGACATACCTCAAACAAGTAAAAAGTGAATAGCATTCTTTGATCCTTCCTCGATTAGCTATAGTAATTGTTCTTTGCTTAAAATAAAATGTGTGTTTTGCCTAACGGGAGCGATAACAGATATGGCTTTTCGGAAAGTGTAAATATTATTATTATATTTTGTCCATTCAAATTAACTTCATCTTGTGTTTAGCTGGTAGCTTCTCCATGAAGAATTTTTATTTTAAGAATAAAATTTTCTTTTAAACCTATGTAGCCTCAATTCAAGATCACGGAACCCTGGGGAGCTAGTTTTAGGGTTCCGCGAAATTTATTACAATAATAGTTTTTAATTATTAAAATATATTAAACATCCACGCTTATATCTTGTTTTGTTTTTGGTTAGTTAGTCAATTTTATAAGATTTTTTATGAGAAATAATAATCGCATAAGAGATTCCAAAAAAAATATTCAAAAAAGGTTTTTTTATAATTATAATTTTAAAAAAAATATGATGAAAGCTACCTCTCATATGGGTTTTCTCAGAACGGATCTGATTTACCGCCGCATATGGCAGAATGTCTAATATGCCATCATATAATGCCTAACACATCTCTTATCCCCGCCAAACTATCAAGACATACTTTAAAGTATAATCTTTCAAAGTATAAAGATATTTCCTTTTTCAAATCAAATTGAATGCATCTACTAGGTCAAGTTGGAAATGTCCAATTTTTCGAAAGACAACTAAAAATCGACCAGAACTTCTTATGACGTATATAATAAGTTTAATTAAACAGGTGATCTTGTCACGTTTGGAGAGGCACATACAAGAAAATCTTATAAAACTATGTTCAAAAAAGATCATTGAGTGTATTTACGGCGAACAAATGTCTAAGAAGCTAAATCTTGTTTTTGTCAAATAATACTATTTCAAGGCGAATTCAGGAATTTTCGGAAAATATTGAAAAGCAGTTACTAATTCGTTCGAATTCCACACAAATTGATGAGTCTACTGATGTTGATGGATTGGCAGTTTTATTGGTTTTTATTCGAAACCCATTTGACGATATTATTGAAGGAGACAGGTTAATGTGCGAATCGTTGGGGAGTAATTGTACGTGGGAAAATATTTTCAACACTATTAAAAATTATTTTGTTGCAAAAACATAAATTGCAATAAATGTGCTTACATGCTTTGCCGTTCTGCAAGAGAATCTGATGAATCAAAATGCGCATTGGACGATACAGTACTTCAGGACATCTAAGATCTTTTGGTAATTTTGGATGATAACATTGCGAAATATTTTCGGATAAATTTGATGACGATTGTGTTGGAAATCCACTCAAAGTTAAAGTAATACCACAAATATAACATCAATATGAGCATCTTACTGACATCAGAATCAACGTTAAATCAGATATATAAAATGATTCCCTTTCCACTTTTTGGAGAGCATACATTTCAAAATATCCTGATATCTCAGAAGAGGCTATACGTACACTGTTACCTTTTCTAGCGACTTACTTATGCGAGTCGGGTTTTCAAAATCTACCAAAACTTCCCTAATATGAGGATGCAGTCGTCAACAATTACTCCTAACGTTACACAACTATGCTATGTTAAAAAGTTACCTCAATGGTCACATTGAAATGGTTACTACGATTATGTTTAAAGCAAATCGTAATAATTGAATTTTAAGGGTTCCACAAAAAATAAATTAACCCAAAAGAGTTCAGCGAGCATCTTAAGGTTGGGAACGACTGCCTTAGCAATCAACCATTAATTACATCCATCCTTGAAATCCATTATATTTATCAAGTCGATGATGTTTACCATTATCTTGACTTGTTAATCGTAGTTTCAGTTTTCCCATTTTTCACGGTTTTTGAGAAATTCTGAAAGTGTCGAAATTCCCAAATGAAGGTTAATGTGTATTTTACAGATATGAGATAATTCTCTGAGAGTATTTTTGATGTATTTTTTATTTCACAAATCTTTTCTGTGCGATCCTCTTTCAAACCACGTTAAACTGTAAGATTTAAATTTAAATTATAAGTTATTTAAATTTATTTAAATGTTGAATAAAAACAAAATAAATTAATCAGAAATTTTTGATAAATAAATATCTTTCGGATTGCGGATTATGAACTTTGGTTGATTGAAACCTGTTTGCATGGCAACTTCGTAAAATTTTGCTGGCTAATCAAAAAATTAGGATTATAGAAGTTCGGATTAATGAGGTTTACTGTATATATAATGTCAATAATTGCTAACAGTAGCAGGAAAATATAACCGAATGACAGGTTCGCCTATATTCTTGAGGTTGATTGAAAAGAACATTACGAAATCATGAAAGCAAGCCGGTTTTACGACAAACTTAATCATACACTGAACAAAAGAAATCTATGTTCATTAAATAAAATATAAGATTTTAAGGATAAAATAACATTTATTTTAATCATCTAAAGTAAATAGAAAAATTAATGCCCAAGTAGCTCAGCGGAAGAGCGTTAGACTGAAGATCTAAAGGTCGTTGGTTCAACTCCTACCTTGGGCATTTTTTTCTAAATAAGAAGTATAATTAAGTCATTGGTATATCTAAAAATAGTTTTTCCGATTTATACAATTTAGCAAACTGTTTCAATATCAATCATGGAGCGTCGTTCATACAATGGATCAACACACATTACACCCGAGAGACTGGACACTACATGCTCTACATGCGGTTTTGCCAATGCACGCAAATATGGACTTTTCTGCTCGTCTTGCCGTGACTTTTTCCACCTTGGATGCATAAAGATGTCTCAGCGGGCTGCGTGCTCGCTCTGCCTTTGGAACTGCAGTGTCTGCATGGGAACTGGTCGGAAAACCCAGAGGATCATTCCAAACGAGCACGTTGAACCAAACGAGCCTCTAGACTTCAATAATATGGACAACCTCTTGCTCTTCTTGTCGGATCTAAGGAAAGCCATGAAGATCCCAATCAGGATCCCAAGACCCGTCCGGATCCCCGCGGCTACATGTCTGGCCTCTGCAATTGACAATGCTCTCACGTTCCGACGACCTGGAGGCCTGGCTAAAACTCCTCAGTTTTGCTCCGATGGCCCTTGGAATTCCATTTATCGACTCAAAGGGAGATCAACGGAATTCAGAGGAAAGCACGACACTTGGAAACTCCCTTTCCTCAAAAATGAAGAAGAACATCCAGGTTTTCTATGTGCATTCTCTCACCAAGACGGAAGTCAAGAAATCAAGACATTCTGATTCCAATCCTTCTGTTTATTTGAATGGCCCGGAAAAACTTAAAGAGAGAGTGAACCGCAAACTATTCGAAGGCGACGTCCGAGCGGCGTTGCGCGTCGTCGCCAGCGACGAAACTGTTATGGCTGCGACACCTGAGGTGCTAGAACTACTCAGACATAAACATCCATGTGCTCCGGAAGATTACCGCCCATTCGTGCTTCCGGGAAATTTGTCAAGGATGACCGTCACCGAAGGCGAAGTGCGACGCGGCATTTCGTCCTTTGCGGCGAGTAGCAGTGGAGGCATCGATGGCTTGCGGCCGGGTCACATCAAAGATCTTACGGCGGAGGCTACTGCAGAAGCTGGCTGCAACCTTGTCAAATCAATTACAAAACTGGTTATGCGTATTTTGAACGGAGATATTCCTCCCCACGCAAGGGAGCTCCTTTTCAGTGCACATTTATTGGCCTTCAAAAAACCTGAAGGTGGGGTCCGCCCCATCGCAGTCGGCAACTATTTCAGAAGATTGACAGCGAAAATTGCATGCAGCATTGTCTCTCCGAGAATATCTGAAGAATTTTCCCCCTCCAACTGGGGGTTGGTGTAAGGAACGGATGCGAGGCGGCAGTGCATGCTGCGAGGTGTTTTTTTGGACAGAATGACGAACAAAACCCACACATTGGGGTCAAGCTGGACATCTGCAATGCCTTCAATTCATTGAGGAGGGATCAAATTTTCGAAACTACAAGCAAACGAGCCCCGGAACTTATTCCACTTGTCTTCCTCGCTTACGGAACAAATTCTTCACTGGTTTTCGGGGACAAGATTATCTGTTCGGAGACCGGAGTTCAACAAGGAGACCCACTTGGTCCACTACTCTTCGCTCTGGCCATCGATGAAATTGTCCGCTCTATAAACACACAACTTAACCTTTGGTATCTCGATGACGCCACAATTGGAGGGCCGTGGAGAAAAGTACACGACGTTCTGTCACATGCCGTGCCAGCACTACGAAACCTCGGACTTGAGATAAACATAAAGAAATCGGAGCTAATAAATATCACATACTCGGAGAGTGATTTCATCAACGTGGTCGAGTCTTTCAACTCGGTATTACCTGGAATTACTGTCGTACCCAGGGAGCGGACATACTTTCTTGGGTGCCCACTTGACGAAAAGGAACTGCGGAGCCATCTACAAACAAAAGAGGATGAACTCTCCAGAGTCACGGATAAACTTTCCTTACTCGATGGTCATACAGCGTTTTTCCTTTTGAAGAATAGCATCGGCTTGCCCAAACTCCTATATGCTCTCCGATGTTCTCCCTGCTTCAAACATCGTGACATCCTCCTGTCACTGGATAGGACATTGAGAAAATCGGCTGAATTACTTCTAAACATCCAGTTTGATGCGCCGAGTTGGAACCAATGCAAGCTTCCTACACGCCTCGGAGGAACGGGTCTCAGGTCGGCGCTGGAGATCGCCTATCCAGCATATGTGTCATCGCTCTCAAGTGGAAGCCTTTTGGTCCAAGAAATCCTACGTATTACAACCGGACTCTCTTGGGAAAAAGTCTTCGACGAAGCTCGTTGCGAATGGTGTGAAACTGGTTTGGATATGCCGAACGATCCTTCGAGGCAACGTGACTGGGATGATATTTACTCCAAGAATATCTTCGACGTGCTAAAGTCTGAGGCCAACCAGCATCGTCTTGCATGCCTCGTGTCCGCCGCCAACCATGGGAGCGGAGCGTGGCTGGATGCACTCCCGTCTTCCTCCCTGGGGACCCTATTGGACGATGACTGTATTCGGATTGGAATCGCACAACGCCTGGGAGCTGATGTTTGCGTCGAACACCAATGTCGCTGTGGAGGGATCGTCGATGCCAAAGGGCTGCACCCGCTCTCGTGCAAAAGGAGTGCGGGCAGAGCACCCCGCCATGCTGCTATGAACAACATTGTCTTGCGAGCTCTTGAAGCGGCAGGCTTCCCGGCAGTATTGGAACCTGTGGGATTGGACCGCGGAGATGGGAAAAGACCGGATGGGTTAACTGTCTTTCCGTTCACTGAGGGAAAATCGCTCGTATGGGACTGCACTGTTGTGGATTCTTTCTCGAACTCGATGATGCTCAGCTCGGCGCAGTCTGCTGGATCGGCAGCCGATCTGGCCGAAAAAATCAAGATTAAAAAATATGGCGAAATTGGAGACCGCTACCGTTTTGTACCGATAGCAATCGAGACGTCTGGTGCGGCTGGAAGTATTACAGCCTCTTTCCTAAAGGAAATCGGGGGAAAATTGGCCCACCGCAAGAAAGACGTGCGGGAAGCGGTCTGGCTGAGGCAAAGAATTGGTATCGCTGTTATTCGCGGAAACGCTTACTCCGTGATGTCAGCAGCCGCTCTCCCCATAGTTAATAAATAATATTTTATTGTTAATAAATTTTTGTTTAAAAAAAAAAAAAAAAAAAAAAAAAAAATAAGTCAAAATTAATATGTTTTTTTAAATTTTTTAAAACTTATTAAAATTTCTCTGTCATGACTAAATGTGGAGGTAGTAAGTAGGTAGTGAGATGTCTTCATCTCCTACTATGCAATGGTATTTGCCAAAGCAGAAAACTTGCAGACTCATAAATTGCAATCTGTCGTAAAGAACACCTGGGTCCAGATCAAGGTCCACTGTGCTGTCCGATCCTAGGTGGTTGTCAATGACAATATCCCTGAGATTGTCGTACACGGTAAGGAGTCTTGCCAAGTCCTTATTATAGAAATTGTAATTATATCCCAAGGCTGCTAGTAGACTGTAGAAGTTGACGAGATGGGGCAAGATGCTTGGTTGCAAGGTTCCTTGGTTATTCCAATAGTAATGATGTGGGAAAGAATTGCAGCAAAGTACTACAAGGGTTATCTAAGACAGGAGTAGATAGGAAGTTCCAGGCATACTTACATTCCACTGTTTTAAAGCGAACTCTAGAGAGCCTTAAAGTGGAGTACTGGGAGGCAGAGCCCGAAATGCCATATGGGCTGGAAACTCTATTAGACAATACGCTCTCGGTGCTGTTCCAACCTACCTGAGGAGACTGGCGAATAGGTTGTCTAGAAAAATCGCTAATGGTTAATTTGGTTAATTTTAACATTTTATTTTTTTTCTAAAATAAATTATTTTTTAAATCAATGTAAGCGCCAATTTCTAAATCTTACATATTGACAACCTGCAAGCTTATTGATTTCAAAAATATTCTGTGTTTTCTATATTTTGAAGCATTTTTCCTAATTCTTCCTGATCAAATTTCCAAAAATGTCTTTGAAGGTGAATTTCAATTTGTCCTTTAGTATACAATTTTCCCTGCTTTTATACAAATCCAACGTGTTGGAGATCTACATTTACAGAAATACGAACTCTCTGAATTCTCGGTTCTCTGTCGATAGCGATGGTTTTGATAATATAATCCAAAACTAGATTTGGAGAGAACTTCCTCCCACCAAATGCAATGAAGCTAAGCTCTGCATTCGCCAAGTCCTCGTCTTTGAAAAACGGATACGTCGAGGACATAAATATTCGGAAATCGTCCAAATTTTCCAAGTCAAGTTTGCCAAATGAGCCTCCACCAGGTCAATGTAATATATAACATTCACAGAGGATTCTCCTGTGATGAACCTCTTGAAGATATCGGCCATCTTAAACTCACGTGCATGCTACAACCACGTAGTCCTCAGAGTAGTGATCAATCGAATTGCAGACATCACAAATCACCAACGAGACTGAATTGTCCGATCCGTACTGCTCGTTCAAAAAGCTCCTAAATTCTTCCTATCTCATTTTTCAGGGGACACTACTTGGAAGGGTCGGAGAGATGATTCGCTGCGGCAGTCCTTCCAATGAGAGGTAAACTGAGTCAACGTCTCCTTGAGAATATCCTAAAAATTATGGCATTTTAACGTTTCCCATAATTCTAGGCACATAGTCAACCCTGATTTTGCTTTTTAAGTCAAAAGTGGAGACCTATCGCTCTCAATGAAATTTTACCATCTGCTGAACGGTTTTACTCATATTTTTGAGAGAAAGGTCGACCTCTTCCTGAAAATCCACCTCATCCTCTTCCTGCTGGCTGAAAATAATATTCCCGGCTTCGGGTTGAATAAAATTCCGCGTTTTTTGTAAGCGATCGATTTCAGTAAATATTCGCCTCGAAGCTTCCTTGAAATTGGTCTAAGATAAGCTTATTCTCCCACATTGTCTGACGAACTTTCCCCGAGACTTCGGCCTCTTTCAAAATCTCCAATTCACTCAAACAAAAGACCGGATATCAGTCGATTGTGGATATCTATGAGCTGCTTCTCCGACTTTTCTAGCTCTAGCAGATTCTCCGTTTTTCTGTTCTAAAGTAAGCGGGAAAAATACTGATTTTGACGAGTCCCCCTTCGAAATTCTGGAACCACCGCTCTTAAAATTGTTAGAAAATTCTAAATTTGCTACAAAAAATAGACCGGCGTTGATTTTCCTGTACAGTTTGCTGTAAAACGCCATGTTCTTCAGTAAAAACTCGTTTAACTCCAATTTGTTCTACTTTTCGAGATCAAAGTACTTTTAACGCGGAAAATAAGCCTTCGATTTCGAATTTTTTGCGGTTAAAAATTTCCTTTAAATTTTTATTTTCGTCACGTGCTCTGAAATATTTATCATAACTACTCGTGAATATTCTCCTCGATGCAGTGGAATTTGCTCTCCATTAGATTCAGCCTCATTCTAATTTCATCATGGTTTGTGCTTAATTCGTCATATCTCCGAGTCATCTCAGTATTTAACGACCTTTCCTCCTCCAATCTTGAAATTAGCAATCCCGACTTTGTCTCCAGACTTTCAATTTTATTCTTGAGGATTTTGACTTCTGGGTGTTCTTTCATGTAAAAATCGGCTAATTCGAAATATGGGACATATTCGTCTCCTTCATCACTCGAGGATTTTACCGAGGAACTGTAAATGGCCTCTGAGGTGATTTAAATGTGATACTCTTCAGGTAATCTCTTATTTTTCCCCCAGTGGTCGATAATATGAAACTTTACTGATCAGTTCGTCAAACAGATCAAAGACGAATGCAGTCTTCTTTGGTGTTATTTCTTGGCCGTCCGAAAACTCGGTTAGTTTGGTCTCCAGGTTGATCTCTGTGTTTTATTCGTATATATTACTGGCTGAGTGAAATGAGTTCATTCGTCGTCGCCTTGGTTTTAAATTTTTAACAAATTAAATATTTCTGATTATCCCCAGGCCACGTGGTGTCATGTCGCTACTTGATTGAAGATTTTTCTTCCTTTTGGCGTCATTGGATCCGCTATACTCAGGAGACACCCAATGCCAAAGGATCCGTATCTAGGAGACTATTTTACTCACCGCGAAAGAGTTCTGGCATCAACCTAAGCTTCTCTGATAATGTTTTCTGGATCACTTTGCTTGGTCAACTGTATTAATAGAACTTGTCAGGGTCAAGGAATCAGTAAGTTGCTTTTTTGAAAGAATCTGATTTTCTGGTACTTGTGGAGCACTTCAACTAGCTTAGTGGTTTATTTGACGTAAGGTTAAGCCGGTGACGTGGCTCTGGCACATTATAGCATAGTTTTAGTGCATTTGATGTCTTCCTCTAGGTCATATACTTCATCTGGACCTATGGACCCCCTATGGAGGAATACTTTGTTCTGAACGTTCCGTGTATCCGTGGACGACCTACATTAAGGAAATTGGGAGATTTATAAAGGACAGGAAAAATGCACAAATTTACAAAAATTTGGAAATTGATTAAAAAATACACATGATAATTAATTTAATTATATTTTTCTCAAAAATAATTTTCGCTATTTTTATTTAACGTTAGAAAAAAAATAGTCAGCCGCCCTGTACGAGTTTGTGTGGGTACGAGGGAGGAGCACCGGGAAAGAATGAGGATTTTGGCGGAGCGCATCGGGATCACGTGATAGTTAGTTTTGGTTTTACCGTGGTCTTGGGTGTTAAATAAATAAAACGTGGAGCATTTTTGGAAGTGAATGACCACTTGGTGCCAACGTTAGTGTGGTTCTATGTGGAGCATGCGAAGACTGCTGAGAGAGACCAGGATCACCTGAATTTTTCATTATAACTCTGACGGTGGTTTTCTGGTTCAAAATATTCAAATTTTGGACCTACCAAAATTCACTTCAATGTCATTCTAAAAATTACCCGTTGTCCATTCTCCCTCGGTACTTTAAATACTAAATAGTCAACTTAAGTTATTTGGTCCTCTTTCTGACCATGTGGCAAGATTTTAAATTTAAAATGTAAATTCATTTAAACGTAGAATAAAAAAATAAATTAATACGAAATTTTTAATAAATGTCCTTCGGATTATGAATTTTAAGTTATGAAGCCTATTTGTGTGGATTCTTGGTAAAATTTTGCTGACTCAAGATGGATTAACGGGGGCTTACTGTATATTGAATTTGATGCTGGAACGTGGCTGTTATTGTCTAAGAAAAACCTTTGATTATTTTAAAAAATATTTTAAAATTAATAATATTTTTAAATTACTATTCTTGACTTGTTACATCGGAATTAGCCCGAGAGGGTGTTTCTAGAATTAATTCTGCGGCAGCGAACCGTAAATGTAACAAATAAATTTTAAGTGTCCAGGTTGATTGATCAACTACTTTCTAAGGGAATTGATAGTCGAAGGATAATAATAGGTGGATTTTTTCAGGGTGGAGTCCGTACTGACCAGTCTCACGTAGAAAAAACTGTTGAATGAGGTTCTGTCACTGAGCACATGGCTACCCCTTCATAATGGTGATTTGAAAGGCGATATTTCGTTTGGTGAGGGTAGTAAGAGTCCCATTTTGAGCAGTTGGTTAGCGTGAGCCTTGCTAGAATGGGAGAAGTGATGGTGAATAAACTAAAATTGTAGAATGTGGATATGAAGGAACATTCTAGTTGTCTTAAAGAATTGAGGGATATTCGGATTTTGTCTTAGGGTATGTTCATTGGATATTTTTTAATAGTAGCACACGTGCGTTTTGTAAATTTATGATTTCCTGTGAATGGAAGGCTGGTCAACTATGATGGCAAGGACCACATAGCGTAGTGGTTAGTGCTGCTGCTTGTGTCAAGCTCAGGTGTGCGTTTGAATCGTCATCTACCAGGTCGAAGGATTCCGATCTGATCTTTGACTTCTTCAGCTCCCTAGAAGTGTCATGGGATTCGCCTAATTTAGGAGACGCCCAGTGCCTATCCACAGAATAATTCTCACTTAAATGGTTCCTACGATGATGTGATGCTAGAAAGGATGCATCCCACTCCGACCGGTGGAACTGGATAAAACCTGTCTCAGGTATATCAGAGGTTATTAATAAAGATGATCGAGCTGGTGACTCTCTGGCCAAGTGTCTTTATCATTTTACAGTCACAAGTTGTCGTACTAGGAATTCTACATACGTCGATTTCATAATTTTTTTGAAATTAGTTAAAACGGCAAGTTCCCCCCACTTGGGATTTAGATTCAACGGTGGAGATACTAAAAGGCATGCCCGAGTAACAAACATCTACTATGCAATAAGTATGGTATTCGCCACACCAGAAAGTTGCGGACTCATAAGGTGCAATCTGTAGTAGAGAACACCAGGGTCCAAATTAAGGTAGACAGTGTTATCTGTACTTCGGTGCTAGTCAGCACAATTAACCGGACATTGTGGTACACGATAAGGAGTCTGGCCAAGTCCTTATCATAGAGGTTGGCATCACGTCTCAAGACCGTTTGCAGACTGTGGAGGTGGAGAAAAAAAGGAAGTATGACTTTCTTGCAAACGAGATGGGGCAGATGCTTGGTTGCAAGGTCCTCGTTATTCCTATAGTAATGACGTGGGAAGGAATTGCAACAAAGTACCACATGGGTTATCTGAAGCAGTTGGGGGTAGATAGGAAGCTCCAGGCCTATCTACAGTCCACTGTGTTAAAGCGGACTGGAGATCTCCGCGAACGACGCTGGCTATTTGAGCGAATTTCGCTCGCAATTTTGAGAGGGAACAGCCACGCGGTGAGGGCGGCAACTACCTGACTTCTATTGTTTAAATTTATAAAGCCAAAATAAAACTTATTAATATACCAATAATTTTATTAAAAATCTGAATTAAAAAAATTGCCCAAGGTAGGAGTTGAACCAACGACCTTTAGATCTTCAGTCTAACGCTCTTCCGCTGAGCTACTTGGGCATATTATCTCTTATTTATTTTATATAATTAAAATGCCTCTCACGGTTGCAACATAGATCAACTGGAGAAGCATTTTCACCAGTTGTTTAGTTTATTTTCACCAGTTGTTTAGTGGTTCGCCAATTAAATTAAATAGTCAGTCACTTCAGTCAGAGCCATAATGAGAGCATAACCATGTGACCCTTTACTCAATTGAAAACTATTTTTCGAATCACAAACTGAACCACGTGGATCAAGTGGTGCAGTTGTTTTCGAATTTAACTGAGATAAACGTTGATCAATCATAGAGCACAATTTAGGACCTAAATAGCTATTATAAAGCAAACCAAATCCTTCCAATAGCTTACAGTCGTTTCCTGACTTTATTTTGATAGGGTATTTTCTGAGGGAAGAGGGGGCCTGCAATTATTGTTAAGCGGATACTTTGAGAAATATAAATTTGGACATTAAGCCATCTTTGGCAGACTGATCTCGCCATTCTTTAAGCCATTTTATTATTTGAATGATTGGTCGATTTTCCTTTCCTAACATTAAACACAAGATTTTTAAAATCCGCCAGTGTTCTAAGTGCCGGACAAATTCAGATTGTTCCTGGTTCGAACTCCGTTGCACTACATTCAGGCTGACGGTTCCATGCATCTACAATACATTTGGTACGACGAGTGTCTCCGTCATCACCGAACTCTTCACTGCGGAACCGTATCGTCTACAAGGACTGACTCACCCAATGATCAGTGCCTCTGATTTCGAATTTCGGCACATTATTTTTCTATATACCTTCCAAGTACGGTTACCATATATAGTTATCGTCTAATTAAGTGACCCTGGTGTCCATACCAGTCCTTTTCATGCGGTTAGTTTTGGAGTCTTGGATTAATCTCCACAATGGGGAAGATTTCTTCACGTATTTCTGGCAGGCGTCTAGATATAGTTTGATGTCCGGCCCGAGGAGATAGTCAGGGACTTTGCCATCTTACGGAAGTCCCGGATTTTAATTAAATAATAATTTTTAATCTATTTTTTATTTTAATACTTTTGTTATTTCTATAAAAATTGAAAAAAAATAATTAAATCGACTTTCCATCAAATAACGTGCCACGTGGCTTTCGCAGTTTAATATAGAATTTGGTTAATTTTTTCATATTTTTTTTATTTGGCATAAAAATATGAAAAATTCAGTCAACTATGGTTAGGCTAAACTAACATATCCTTTGACTTCCACTTCCTCCTCGGACCGTGGGTCTGACTCCTCGACAATATAATAACTTTTCCGCTCTTCCAGTCGCCTCACGCGTTAAGGATTTCATCAGTTGGTATCTTGACTCCATATTTGTGCTCAACAATAATACTTTCTAATGTCTTCTTTAAAACCTTCCGATTGAATATACGCTCTTATTGGCACATCAATCGAGAGAGCTTTCAAATGATTTCTGCAGCACGTGGAGATAATCCCGTCCCATGTCAAAACCACAGGAATAATTCTTCACAGGAGCGTCATATAACATGCTCAATTCTTCAGCGAGAAAGTCATATTTGTGTAGCTTTTCCACTTCTGTATGCTTGAGTGCTTATTGTGTGGTGATTCCAACCTCCATAATCCCATCTCATTCTTCAGTTTGTCATACACGAGAATGTCTGGCTTATTGTGTTGAACTTCAGTGTCAGTTATGATGTATGTGTCCACATTGAATTTCACTCTCTGCGTCGTAACAATTGATTGAACTGAGTGTGTTTTAGACGTTTAGACTTTTGGATGCCATACATTCTACACAAATGCAGGTGAATGCATCTAACAACTTCGTTATGCCTCCTCGTAGTCACTATTGAGCATTCTGCTACAACGTGTAGCCAAATGATCCACTGATTTTTTGGCCTTCTTGCAATGACTACAATCTGAATTATTAGTATCAAAAAACAATTTCTTGTCCTGAAGCAAAAAATACATGCCCTCTGATATCGGGGAATTATTTCCGCTGGTCAACCACTCCAAAGACCCGGCCAGATCAACGTTCCCATCTCAGTGACTGTTAAACACCATAGAGTAAAGTGGTTTCTTCGCAATAGAATCAATCGGGCCTTTCTCCTGACTTTCTCTAATAGTCTTTATATTAACTTGAGTGCCTTGTACTTGAAAGCAAGGAATCCTGTGATTGTGGTCATGTGTGTTTTCTTAGTTTAAAGGACCCGCAATCCATCTTTTCTTTGACAAATGCTGGACTTCATGACATTACATCCTTTGTCTTCTAACACTCCGAGGTAGTGATAGCTTTCATACCCATCCAGATTTACGTCTTCCATACATTTCAGATTAGTGGCAGACTTCTCAAAACTAAAGTCCAACCACACTGAAATACTCATCAATATCATCTTCACCAATGTATCTTCCTTCTCAGTAAATATTTTTTGATCATCAATAAAAAATGATTGGTTGAATAAGTCATCAATGATGGATTACTTTGGGTTATAGACAATTTTTGAAATTTAGTATTCAAAATTTTATCAATAAAATCAATTTTAGGTCAAATTTTGAATTTGAGGTCAATAAAAATCGACTTGAAAGATATTCACGCTTATTTACAAGCAACTGTAAAGAATTGATTCTTTTGATGCTTGCAGGTCGAACATATTGTGTATCCCTGTAAGGATATGGCGGTGATTCAATGGAATTTATTTCTGGTTTAGGATATTCAAAAAAGGCTTTTGAAATTACGGAGAGATGGACTTCTGGAAAGGTCCCATACCTCTGGATTTCCTAACCTGCATGAACAAACGAGAGGACCCGTGTGAGTACGAGCATTCATTTGTACGGTCAATATGTGTTTGTTTGTGGTCAAAGGAGGAACATCGTGCCAAGATGAGGGCTCTGTTTGAGCGTTCTTTTGTTTAAGTTAACTGACTCTTATGAATCATCAGCTGTGTGTTCGCTTCGTTCACAGGCAGAACTATTTAGTGGCGATCGATCTCTATCGTGAGACAACACTGTCCACGGGGATCTATAGCGGGGATCAATACTTGATAACTGTCCTTACTGTCTATGGAACATTGATTAATCGTAATTTCGTACCAGTCGGGCAATCTTAGAATGCAAATCTCACATAACAAGCCACAACTAAAATTATAATGTCAGGAAAAAATTAAATTTGCAGATTTTCTTATTCTCCGTCACTGTCGCTGTTGATCGAATCAAGACTTGACTTTAGAGAATCCAGGGTCTTTTGGCGGAATTCAATATTCTATAAACTCAAACTGGCGTCCATACATGTCGATTGGTCTCATTTAAATATGTTGTTACCATCTCCCGAGCGAGTTCTATATAATCTTCGTCGATTCCTTCCGGATTTGCCATTTGGTCGCCAAATAAATCATCAGTTAATTTTTCATGGGGGAGCTAGGAATAACAGCGACTTAAACCATAATCTGTTTGCAATGAAATGAATACGAGGGGAGGTAGTAATTCAGAGTGGTCACAGAGTGGCTATACAAGTCTGCGTATTTTTGAACTTGGTCGAAAAAATAGCAGTGCAGCGAACCTAGGAGTGCACATTATGATCCAACCAGAACGGAAGGGACTCCCCAAAGTTCCATAACGGGAATCAATCATGCGACTGAGGCACTGAGAAATAAATTAGCCAGGTCACCTTGTACACAGAAGAAACCCAGTTTACGACTTGCCTGTTCTCCCCGTAAGCATATCTGGAAGTTATCAGTTGGTGGTTACAGTTCATTTTTTTGGATCTGATCGAGAACATCAAGCATTTTGTAGGATTTGTAGTTCTTCCACCAATGGTGTATTTCCTTTTTAAGTCCTGGGATAATCAGCAGGGTCTTCCACGAGTTCTTCTTAGATTTGAGAATATCTCCGTAAATCGAATCCCCAACATAGATGACTGACTTGGTCTTAGCCTTTGTAAGTCGACAAAACTCGCTAGCACATCCTACATTTGAGGACATAAAGATACCCCAGAATATATTTTCCCAGTTTTCAACTCATTCAGCTCACTTCTAAGGAACGTAAGTTTTGTATCCTAAAATAGTCTCCAATTTCGGACCTCATTGACCAGAAGAAAATGGTTGCACTTTGAGGTGAAGAACGTCGGCTTATTCGCTTCGATAATTATAAAATCAAAGAAGTCCTTCCACTTTTTCCCGTTGCCGTCCAAGAGGTAGCTCATTATTTTCTGTAATCAGAAGATGGCAAACATCGACGTATTTGTATTTGCTGTTTGTCAAAAGGAACGTTTTTCGTCCGGGCTCTCGTATGCTAAGCAAGTTAATACGAGTGCCACCGGTTTATCATCTCCGCTATCAACGGGTCTTTGTTCAGGTACCTCGGAATGTCAGCCAACGTGGCATCCTTCAATTCCTAGTTTAAATAGACAACAAGACATTTTCGTGGACGAAATCTTTGACTTGAGCCACCACCAAATAAATATCCCAGTAGAATATAATGTACTTTCCGTCGTCAACGTAGATCCCATTTTTGCTTCTAACCCTCAAAATAAATCCTCACTCGGTGGGGGTCCCCATAGCAGTGTAGTAGTCGATCAACATCGAGAGGATACAGATCACTAGTAAACGTGTTAATATAAGCCAACCACTTTGGCAGTAAACCGTGCTGAGGATAACAATTTCACTCCCATTCAAGTCGATATGGCGGTTCATGTAATAACTGTCAATTTCACAGCTAAGTTTGTTTAAAGGACACTCTACAGCTCAAGGAGTCTGGTGCCATGGGTGGCCAACAAAATGTGCCCATATGAATCGACTTTGAGGAAATTTCCGTGACTAATATCATAGCAAACTCCACTAATATTTTACTCAACGGTGATAACCGAACTGGGAATGACTCATCATATTGAAAGTTCAGGAATTCCGACGGATAACCTAATTTAACCAACCTCTTTTTATTAGGTCGAAAATCAGTGTCTCCATTTCGGGGGATTTGTACACTAAACTCATACACGTGCTTTACTTGCGAGCGTATAATCCATGTCGAACCCGTAGAACTCGATTTTGTCCAATCTTAGATGTGAATTGGCATATATTCTAAGAAATTATAAGTTAGGAATAAGCTTTTCGGGATATCTGTCCTCAAGACCCTTCGGTGAGCCTTTTTGATAGCTCAATCGACTCCCAAGTTCATTCGCCAAAGAATCAGCATCGAAACTCCTAATCTTAAAAAAACAAAATGACCCATCTACGTACATATTAATTTCAAATCATCGGAAAATTATAAATATATGCAAATCTTACGTTATTATTTATTTGATAACATTTAATTATAACTAATTTTAATAAATTATATATTAATAAAATGTCTAGAAAGCAACCCTCCAGAAAAATCCTATTACAGATCCCCTCGGGACATTTTCGCCTCTGTGATAGATCTGAATTTTGGCTCTTTTCACCTGTCTTATTATCAATCTAATCTTTCCCGGACGAGAACAATCAATGTGCCTAAGGACTTGTAGAAGTGGCTAGTACTCGGCGCTTGATGCCACTTGGTCATATTATCAATCAAATCTTTCCCGGAAGAGGACCACCAATGTGCCTAAGGGACTTGTAGAAGCGGCTAGTACTCGCGCATGATGCCACTTGGTCATATTATCAATCAAATCTTTCCCGGACGAGGACCATCAATGTGCCTAAGGGACTTGTAGGAGCGGCTAGTACTCGGCGCTTGATGCACTTGGTCATATTATCAATCAAATCTTTCCGGAAGAGGACCACCAATGTGCCTAAGGTACTTGTAGGAGCGGTCAGTATTCTCAGCTGGGCGTTTGATGTCAGTCTGTCTCGTGCATCTTAGTGAGGTTGGGGTAACTAACTAATAAAATATTCTCTTTTCGTGTTTGTCTGAGTACATCAAAGGGGTTTATTCAAAATTTCAAGTATTGCTAAAATTATCTTTTGTCTCACTGACGTTGCGCAGATTCCCGCTATGACATCTCTGTTAAGCTGTCTGGGTCACCAGACAACAAATGGTGATGGTTTATCACGTAAAAAAAGCACCGTGTCATTATATAAATTATGGTATGACTCCAACTGAATCATTTGAATTAGAGCTCATATTCAACCCCAACTACATATTATTCAGCAACATACATGGAATCAATATTAGCCAGCCTCCCATAGGAGCAGCTTCTGTCGGATGATCTCCCGATTTCTTTCAATTTGGAGGACGGGATTTAAAAACCTACTTGGAGCACATGACGCTTTCTCGTTCAGAAATTTCGAGTTTCTGATGTCTCCTTAAGTCCGTCCGTGGTCCCAGAGATGGAATTTTTATGAACACTTCATGGAATAAATGCACGTTGCCACCTCAACCTTGTGATGCCCATTAATTCCCTCAAGTCTAAAGTCCCCTGGCCTTCCCCACGTTGTTACACTGATAAGAGACTCAAAAGGTAATGTGAAAAGAATATCAAAAAATAAGGCCATGTTAACGGTTGAAATAAAGTTTCAATTTTATTAAAGAAATCGTAAGATGAGTGTCCCACAACTTCAGTGACTTCACAGAGAGAAACAATTTAGATTATCAGAGTGCAGCATACTTCCGGCGATTTAATGTCTCAGCCTTCACAGCGAGTGAACAGGCATTGGCAACACACAAAGGGAGGTTGTTCAAAGCGGTAGTGTCTTAACACATGGCGCTCCAGACAAGGGACTTTCCAGCAGAAAAAGGAAAAAATAGAATTAGATTAGGGCAATAAGTATAATTCAAAAAAGTTTACGTTTTTTTCCAAAATTAAAAAAAATGCAGAAAATTTTTTGCAAAATTTTATATATATTTTTTACTCAATCTTAAAATACTACACATAATTGTCATTTATATAAATAAATAAAAATTTGACATTGTCCACGTGGTGCCATGTTGATTGAAGATTTTTCTTCCTCTAGTGGCGTCATCTGATCAATCTAACACAAGAGACCACAATGCCCGGCAGACATTCAAATGGATCCATTTCTTCAAAACCAATTGGAGAATGTGTCGCTTCCTCGCGACGAGCTCTGACTTCGACTTCGCCTTCCCCGCCAATGTCTTCTGGATCACTTTGCCTTGATGGTTCTACTAGAATTGCGTTATGATCACGGGATTGGTTTTACCCTCTGTTTACTGAATAATTCCATTGGAGAGGTCAAATAGAAGACATCGAACCCCAAGTTTTTAACAAAGAATATGTCAACGTATTAGATCGGGTTCGAATTTTGTCCACCCAAAAATACAAGATCTTGTACTACAGCGATTTCGCCTCAGACTATAATCTCCCGTGGTGAAAATATTTGAGTCTCTCCAATATTGCAGGAACGTTTGCTTCGAAGAGATGGGAACCCCGTGAACGATTTTGGTTGAGGCAGAGGCTCGAAATAGCTGTGATCATAGGGGACGCTTACGCATCCCGGCCTCTTCACTAAATCACTTTAGTTGTTGTGACTATCACTCTACACGTGCACTTTTTTGACAGATGATCCTCTAAGTTCTTTCAATTTTTGGCTGAACGGAATTTGAACCAGAATTCCTTAGTTCAAAATCCGGGTCCGTCCCCTCGTTCATCCTCACAAGAGACGAGGAATTGATTTTATCCATCATGAAGCTAAGTAAACATTTCGTGAAGAACATCATCACCTTCGTCGTGGCTAACTGGTCCCCACGTGTTAACTAAAATGTTATAATTTCATCCATCATGAAAGTAGTGCAATAGGGGTACATCACCACCTCAGCTTCTTAACCAATTAACCACTTGGCTATTTGACAGAGAACCCTCATCCAAGTACAGTGATCCAGAGGACGTTATCAGGGAGCTGAGGTAGATTTCAGAACACGATAAGATAACCACTTCCCAGCATCAAAATCAATTTATTTTAATTTTTCTAATTAAAATCCAACATTTAATATTTTTCATTACAAATAAAAAAAATTATTATTAAAAATTTAAATTTAAAAAATGGCAAAGAATCCTAGTTGTGATCATCGATACAAATGTGTGTTTCATGCGGCATTTCAGAAATTTGCTAAGAAAATGTGTGGAAAAAATCAATTTTCTGAAAAGCCTAACGGGACTATGGAAAGTTGAGAACTATCCTGTACTAAAAGCGCTTTACTTGCAATATGTTGAGCCACGCATTTCCTGTGTAGTAAAGCTTCTCTGTGTCATAAGCACTCTGGATGCTTGTGGCAAAAGAAGAGTCGTTAAGCGTGGAGAATCCCAGTTGTTGCTGGGTTCCAAAAATGAAGAAGACGCCTGAGCTTTTGAAGCTGAGGTGAATGATAAGGTGCCTTTTGGGCCCGGGGCACATAACATTTCACGGGTCATTCCTAAGGCAGCTGATTCGGTAGTACTAGTCTTCGGAATTTTTCTGGACTTCATGGATTATGATTTACTGGATAAAATAAGCAAGAATTCCCCTCGCCGCACAAGATTGAGCGTTTCGCAAGCGAGGGGAAGAATTTCCAGACCAAGAAGGTTTGACTACGTTCCTATGCTGAGACAGAAAGGATCTACCTCGATAAGGTCAAAGTTGGTTACTTTAGGTTTGGTGTGGCCCGAGAACGACCATCAGCTACCTAGTACTACAGATACCAAGGATTTGGCCACACCAGCCATCGATGCACTTTTAAAGAAAAGTGCCTAATTACATTCGCGACATGTCTTTCAAATGCGTGAACTGTGAAGCGAGGAACACAGGGCGAGCCATAGCAAGTACCCCCCGTATCAGTAAGCAACGGATAAGGTACTACAGGGGTGAAGACTTGCGTCCTCTTCCAAAATGGTTAATAATGTAGATGATATCTACCAGATGGTAAAAGGTTATTGCAGCCAAAGTGCTCATCTTATCCTAATGCTCTTAGAGATATTGCGATGTGTTTTAAGAACGAAAAACTGCCGAAATGATTCCAATTTCGGTAAAATTGTATAAATTTAACTCTAATCGGTAACACTAACCACCAACCCTAACTCAAATCCCTAATTCTATTGTGGGGGAAAGTTCATGTAAACATATTCTAGTTAAAAAATAATCATTTAAATCGAAAGAGTGCCTCTGGAGCCTGTTCTGCCGCTGAGAAGGCCGAGAAGATGAAACGGGAATTTTCGCGGTCCTACTGAAGGATTTTCTGTTTGTTCCACTCGCCGTTGAGACGTTTGGTTCCCTTGCGCCTGCGACGCTGGAATTCTTGAGTCGTCTAGGGAATCGGATCACTACACGAACAGGAGACCCTCGTGAGCGCTGCTAATTATTTGAGCGAATCTCGCCAGCCTAAGAGGAAATAGCCACACAGGCAAGGCAGCCGCTATATAACCATTTACTCTCTTTTCTTTCCTTAATAAAACAAACTGGTTTAAATCGAATATTATTCAAAATCAAAAAATCGATTTTTACTTTGTGAGTAAAAATTGGTTGATGTTCAAACTTAAGAATTTTCCCGAACATTATGTCATGCGACAATAAATAATATTAATTTAAAATTAGACTAAACATTAAATACGATTATAGAGGATTAACTATGTTCCTTTGCCGCCATTATGAGTTCAGTGTAAAATCTGGAGGCCGCCCCAAATCTTGAACTATATTCCGGGTGGAACTGAACTCCAATATAAAAAGGATGATCTACGGAATTAAAACACGACTACCTTGTATTTCCACAATCTCCACGCCATTTCTATCGGCAGAGAACCCAACAAAATTCATCCCGGCTTTTCTCAGCACATCAATGTATTTTTTATTGAACTGCAATTCGATACAACGAAAACCTCAAATTGGTTAAAATGCCGTTGATATAAGTATTCCTCCCCCAACAATTTTCCTAGTTTATTCCCCCAAATATTACTTGTCAGAGAATCACTCGACTTGATTAAAACTTTCTTAGAACCGTAATTTTCGTTTCCTTGTTTTGAAAATCCAAAATCCTCGAAATCTTTGATAACATCTTTCGTTACAAGAGGCTCAGAGGAATCTGGTTCTAATTCCGTAGTATTCGCTAACTCGAGCCCGCACACATTTCTGGCGAACTCAATCACGCCAAATTGCATTCCGTAGCAAATCCCTACTCTATACAAATATCTAAAAACCTAAATGCGGAATTTTATTAACACGTGCAAATTTGGAGGCAACTGCCCTCCCCTCTGCTCCTTTTCTGCCGTTTCCTCCGCAAACCATGATTCCTCTGACATTAATATTATTCCAACCTGCAAGACTTTAGGGTACTCCAAGCCGTCTTGAATTTTTCGCTATTGTCGTCCTCCTCCAAATCGGAGGCAATTATTTTCTAAGGAAATTAATGCAAATACCTTAATCGTGACCTTTTGTTGGGAATCTATGAGTGAGTGCTGGATTGAATCCAGTACAGCTGAATACGAGCGGATGGCGTTGAATTGGCCAACGACGGCGATGGGAGTCCCTTGTTGGGACAGTAAGTCGCTGGAAAATCATACACACGTGGAACCAGTAATCCGAATATTTTTGAGGTAAGTTTAGGACGTCTTGATTATCAATTTTGAATTTTCGCTTAATAAAAATGTCCACATTTTGTCTGACTAGTTCTTGTGGGAGTTGAAGAATGTCAGTTCCATCCTTATAAGTAAAAATCTATGTTTTAATCGAAATGACTTCACCTTTGAAAAGTTCTCCCCCAAAATCAAGTCATTTGAGAAACACTTCAAAACGACCTAAAATAAATCCAAGACAGATGCCATATCAGCGTTGTCCTCGCTTAAATAGCCTTTGCCGTCTTCAGCCTTGGAATTAAAATATTGAGGACCCCAATTGTACGCGCATGAAAATGCAAGAAATGTTGAGGATCCCCTCCTTCTGAAATTCTGTATAATTGACTGGAAGATTATATCCTTGGGGTTCTCGTTCACCTAAATAAATCAAAAATATGCAAAAAATGGATAAATTTCCGAAATATTACATCGATGATGCACACTTCAGGAATTTTCCCGCTCACTTGTATGGTTGATATTTCGGATATAAGAGAATTGACTTTGCTAGCCAAATTCCCGTCGCCTATGGTTTTAGTAGACTAAGTAC
The DNA here is from genome assembly GCA_011109175.1 of Dicyema japonicum. Lineage (NCBI taxonomy): Eukaryota > Metazoa > Dicyemida > Rhombozoa > Dicyemidae > Dicyema > Dicyema japonicum. The sequence continues at coordinate 454,573 of RDEW01000003.1, read as the reverse complement.
AGGGGATGTGATTCTCCCTTTGTAGTTCCTCCAAAGAAATTAAGTGTTTCTTTGTTAGATTAATGTCCAGAAATCGTTCATACTTCCCGACGTTTTGGAAGCAACACGTGCCGTCCTCAAGAATAGCAAATTCGACATCTGCTTAAAAACTATTTATACCTGACGAATCTAGGTTAGTATTAGTATGATTAATTTGGGTCACAGTAATGGGAACTCCAGAGGATTTGAGGATCAGTCCGATGCTGCATACCGTTTCCGTTTTTACATTATGAGTAGTTTCACCAGTTATTAAAATATATTTCATTTTTTCCCGCTCTTGATTAAGTAACTAATTCAAATCGAATTACTGTCTATTTTGAAAATATTTAAAAAAATATTTATATAAATTAATATAAATTAGTCATGATGACGCAGATTACTATTATTTTATTAAAATTTTTAATTAATTTAACCGCAATCTAACCGCAATCAAATTTATCAATTTTTTTGTGGAAAATTGTAATCACGGTATTTGAGGGCCGGGGAATTTGACTACGTAGTTTTTATTTAAAAATCCAATTTTATAGCGTCAGTCGACCAAAATTAGATATTATAATCATTATGGGGTTTCACGACCACTACGTAACCTCCCGACCAATAACGTCACTTTCCTGATAAATACGTTACAAGAAGAGCTGTTTCAGGATTTTTCGCTTCCTATATTCTGTAGGAGCCATCAGAACCAGAAATTGCATCGATGACTAATTTTTCTTGAATCCTTAAAAAATCCTTGTTATGAAGGGGGAATTCTTAATAATCTTGTATTCATCATTATACAGACAATCTCATGTTCAATTACCCCTTACTCGCCATTCCTCAATTCAATTTAGAATTTATTCAGCACGTAGAAAAACTACATATTTCCAGAGGAGGTGCTAAAAATGAGAAAATTAAAAAAAAAGTTTTTTACCCTTAAAAATTTAGTGACGCTAATGATCGGGAAACCCTATATATCAGCCCTTCCGCCGAGACTAATGATGTTTATAATTACCTAAACCTCCTCTTAGACAGGACACCCTTTATTTAAGAAGGAAAAACAGTTATGCTAATTAATCGTAGAATGAGGCCAAGATATCCAGAGTGTTCCTAACCTTCTCTTTTCTTTTAGTTGTGTGTGAATCACTGAAGACAATCCGCTTCCACGATGATGAATCATTGATGATGGGGGTATTGTTAATACAAGAAGAATTGTAGACGCGCAGAACCCTCTACCGGAATTAACAGCAGCGAGATTTAAAACCACGTTCTTCCATACATTTTTGGTAGGCAGTGGGATCAATGGGGACCATTAGAGGAGAATTTGTAAATTGCTACAAGCTGGACCAGAAATTGGTTAGCTCAGACGCTTCCTTTCGAGTTTCTTCGTCGTCTTTATCCCCGGTAAAGTGATATTTAAACACATCACCACCAAATCTGTTCAGTATTTGAACTTCAGTATTCGCATGGTGGTCAACTATCTTTGCGGACTTGCGTTTGCTCTCAGAAACATCTACAGCATTCCTTCGACTACTGGGGAATTTGTTTTCTAAAGTCAGTCGGATCTCCCCCTTTTGCAATATCTGATGTGGGAAATCACGATCGACAGAGTCAAAGGCTTTCTTCCATTTATCCTCATCACGGACAAATTTTCTGCTATGCAGGTTGATGCAGTGATTGACAACCGCCAGCTCTTTACAACTTGACGAACAATTCGTATTTCAAGTTAGTTGTCGCTTATGAGTCGTATGCTTTGATGGAATGTCACTGATAGGTCCACCGAGCAACAGAAATCACTCTACTCTAAATCACCACCAAAAAGCAACCAAAAGAAAGTTATCTCCTCGTCTCTTATGCAACACAACAATCTTCCATGTTAGATTCTTCCACACTCTCCCTGAGAAGGTGATTTTTCGGAGGACATCTAGGTTGTCTGTATTTTCAAGTTTCTTCTTTACAGTCCCAGAATCTTCGTGAATTGCAATAAGAGAGTAAGCGAGGACGTCCGGTATCCATGGCTGCTCTGGAAGTAAGCTTCTATAACATTGTTTGCCCGAACTGTTTGGTCCATTCTTAGGATATGTCCAATAACTTCCACCTCTCCCTTTTCCCGTTAATCCAATCGGCAGTGAATTGAATATTTCGTACAGCCTTGCTACAAATCTTTTTTGAAATCCTGATCAGCGACCATATCTGATTTCTGTGGTAGGAGTTTATTTTGTACCAATGTGAATGCTCCACGTTCCAGAATTTTAGGGGGAGACAAACGCCCTGTAAAACCGCAATTTTGTCTTGAATAATACATCGGGACTACTCATTTATCCAATACTTTTCTATTGTAATGCTTTGATGCACCACAACACCCATTCTATATTTTTTCAGGTCCCAGAAACAGAATTCTTATTCCCCATGTCTTCATCCAGTTCGGAAGAAGGCATGCAAGAACCACTCAGTAATCCTGTAGATCTTGGAAAAACTGATTTTTTCGAATTTCAAAACTGATTCCTCTCACATTAAAAGTCATAAGCTGAAATTCTTTCTTCAGTGTTATTTAGAATTACTAGTACTACGAACTAGAGATGGACGTCACCACCTCAACTAAAAATTTAAAATCCATTAAAGTTAATAAATTCGAATTTAAAATCAACTTTTTAATTTTTTCCGTAACTAGAAACATTTTAAACTTTTTTTTTAAATTGAATTAATTTATTAAAATAAACTTAGTTTCTATGCCAAGATCTCGAATATATCCATTGAGCACGCAATGGAAGTTACCCCTCATGATTGCGAGCCCAATGTTCTAAAAGAGACATCGTATTATTCTAGGCTTTCACTTCCGCAGTCCTGCAAGCCTCATTTAATGAACCATTTTAGTCGTAAACTAACTAAATAGAAAAACTAAAGAAAATCAAGAATTAATAAATTAATTTAATAAAATATATTTCCATTAAACACAACTTTCATTATCAAATGAGACAAAAGAATACGCTAGAATTTTACATTATGGAGAACTTATTCCCATATAGAGACATCTAAGAATTCTTTGAGTGACTTTTGGGGTCTTGTTCTGTGTAAAAAGTCTCTTTTGACGGTTGCTTGGACCCATTGGACACCTGGCATGTCTGGTTACAAAGGAGAAGAGAGAAACTGGAATGATTCTCCAAGCCGAGGAGCAGGACTTTAATAATATCCCCTCTAACTCATAATTTATCGTTAAATAAAATTGTTTTCTTTCTTTTTTCAGTGACCTTGGACCTCTTGCTCTTTTTTCTAAACATGTCAAAAACGTTATGGCAAAAAATCTTAGGAAACTTATACAATCAGGTCCTAAACCCGACGGTGGAGTGCGCCTGTACCTCCTGGCTTATTACTACGAAATAATTTCTCTAAGAACAAAATGGTCTTTTAACCAATTTCCCAATTCAATTGTTCTCCCCACCCCTTGACCAGTCTGCAATCAGAAACAATGGCTCAGGCTTCCTCATTCTCTGCGGTGCGGAAACCTGAAATTTAAAAAAAATCGCACTCTCCAAATTTTGATTAATGGTATTGTGTATATAAAAAACAGTAGATACTATAAAGAAACACTACAGAAACCTCGCACATCTGTTGAGTACCATCGGGATCACTTAATTAGCAGATTTAACTTCTTACTTGGTTTTCCTTTTTTTGGGGTTAGCAATAAAATCTCTACGGTACCCTGGACGAGGTAACGAACTCCAAGAAGTAGGAAACCAAAGTTCTAAAATAATAACAGTCAGATGCACACATATCTAATCCAAAAGATCTTGAGCATCTCCTGTCAGAAGCTATCCCCATCAAGAGAGTTACCTCTGTTTGCACTTGCGACTACATAGTGGGGGGAGGGGGGGGAATGACTCTAAGTCCAGAGAGAGTAATTCACGGACAAATAAAAATTAGTAAAAACATCATAAATTAAATTTTTAATTTAAGACTGCTTATCAAAGTTTGGAAATCCCTATAATCAAAGGAGTACTGCAATCACATAAAGACAAACCATGTGATTATTAGTTATGAAAAAAGCAACCAATTTCGGGAGAGTGGACGGATTTATAAACATGCCGTACTTTTGTATTATTTGCAGAGAAATATGGAAGAGGCTGGAAAGGACCTGATCACCATGTGACTGGGAATACACAACCAACAGTACCGGCATCAAATTCTTGAATATACAGCTACAGAAATTATCACTCGCCACACGATTGTGTAGTTTGAAGTTGGTGAATGCGGAATGCATGGTTAGTTGAATCAGAGCCACGTCAAATACACTGTGGCTCACAAAACTAGGAAGAGATCTCATAATGTCGATTATTATATGGGGGTGAGTTTTTCTGCTGAATTTGTACTCAGGAATGCATAAAGCAGTCGCGTCGCGTAGTTCTTCGTCCTGCAGAGGGACAGGAGCATGGAAGGAATTTCAATCTGGGAAACCCGAGAGTCATCAGCGGGGTCAACGTTGGAAGGGAGGACAGAGGAAACGACTGATTTGGCTTGCTTCATCTGGGCAATCAGTCTGGTCTTTGAGCGAATGTTCTCACTCAGGAGAGCCAAGTAGGAAGACATTGAGTCACAATCACACTACACTACCCTCATTAAACAAGACTGCCTGATCAGACGAGTACTTTTTATTGGACAATATAGCTTGGGAGTTCGAGGACAGCACAAAAAGACTAACCAAGTCGCAGAGGTGTTTGCTATCCTAGCATAACACTACCCCTAACCCTTGGAAGTTTTCCCTTAGAATTGAGCTCTTCCAAGCACTCCAGGATGCCGAGTATAAGACTGTAATAATTATGAATATCCGACAGAACGAACGCCACACTTAAATAACCCAACAACAAACGATTCTGTACCACGTGTCAACATGTTCGTAATGATTGCTACAAAGTTTGCATCAAACTGCCCACTCTCAGCACATCTCAGTGACCTTATTATTGGGTAGCACGGGTCGTTCGAGACAACATCCCTGATCTGCAATAATGGGCTAATATTACATTCCTTTTCCCCATCTCCATCGTCAACTGGCTTCTCAGTGTGGGGTATAGATTATCCCCCGTTTGCATGTACGCCTTCTTCAGGATATCCACCAATTCATCGTAAAGTTTCCTGTTCTCTCCAATCAGATCACAAAGTTGCTCCACGTGGAGAGGTACGTCCTGTTTGATCGAATTGAGAAACGGCTAGAAATGTTAATAAGAGGATACTGTGTTGTGGGGGAGAGAAAGTAGTCGTCTGTTTTGCTCACAAATGTACCCATCTATAATCTCCTTGGTTTCGGTTTTGAAAATACCGTTGGACACCTTCTGCCACAACAGTCTCTTAAGTTCTATGGGACAAGCCATCTTCACATTCTCATAGTCATCCCCCAACATATCAAGCTGCTGTTTTGTTAGGTTGGACTGACCATTAAGACAGACTAAAAGTATTCTTTGGAGTTCCTTCACTTTCAGGCACCTGCTGTACTTCTTGGCCAATTTATGAAGACTTTCAAGGGAGTGCTTGTCCCCTTCTGAGTTTATTGAATTTATTTTTGCAATAAGGCGCTCTTCCAGTATTTTGAATATTATTCTGTTAATGTCTGTTCGTCGAATGTTAAACTGGTCACACAGTTGGATGATGAAGGGATATGAGGGTAGATTCACCACATTAGTTGTTTGGAGTTCTTTTATAGTCTCAATTGGATTTTGAGTGTTGGAGAGAAGACTGTGTACGTGGTTTGATCCGTCAAATAAAATATCCGGATTAGATCTCCTACTATTTATGTTGAAATGATAACTTCATCCACGTATTAAAAAATATTTAATAATTTATCAAATTTAAAAATAAATTTTACTAAATTTGAATATTTTTATAACATTTATCATTTATGGGAGTGGCCTGGTATTAAAATAATCAGTCCTGACGTGCTTGGCCGGCATCAAAAGTGATGTCTCTCTTTCCTATTCACTGGGGGCTCACACAATGGCAGATATGGATGGACGTGATACTTTCAAGGAGGCTTCTCAGTCTGACTCGGTAATTGGGTGTACCTTAGTCGCTAATTAACTCTTAACCTCTTTTCGGTGCTAAACATATTAAATGGCAGCGACCAGCGAAGATGGAATCACCCGTTGTTAGGGGACCAAGTGGGAATGAGAGTCTTTTAGTCGTTACGCAAGATTTAACGTCATTTCTCAACCAAGAGGAAGTGACCCACATTGATGGACAGTTTTCACGATCAACAGTGGAACTAAAATGAGTATAATCCGACTCTATGGGCATCAAAGATGATCATATTTGCTCTAATTTCTCCAATCAGAGATTACAATCTAAACTGTTCGCATATTCAATATTTTTAAGTTTCTCGCGTAATTCCCACGTGTTAAAGGAGACTATGATGATACGACAATCAACAGTCGTTAAAATATCATTCTTCTAACACAATTAGCAAAAACTGGCACAACTATAATTGCTCACTTTTTATATGCAAATCGATGGAGAGATCTCGAGAGACGCTTGACCACACATCTCCCAAGAAGAGACAAATAGTAGTAGGATGGCTAAAATATTATCGCTCATCTAAACTGAATTTCTGTATCGAGTCTATCAACTAGGTAGGTGAAGTTAGGAATCAAGCCCACAGCTATCGTGAACTAAAAAAACTCTAACCACTATGAAACTAAAACAATGTCATCCTCCACTTGTTCGTGTCACAAGCAGCCTCCGTAGTCCATCTTAAGTCATTTCCATCACTGAGACGCCTTCAAATCTTTTAGAGGTCCCCCAGGACCATCTGAAAGGTAATTCTTCCTTGTCTATAAAATCAGGGAACGTCGGAAAGAATGTCTCCCATAATAATGTTGACTGCAGCGTCCAAGTCCATCCTTAATATATTCCAAAAGTACCTCCATCAAACTTCTGTGATTTCAACCGATATTACTAGGCACTTCATTCTCTCATAAACGGTTTGTGGAGATTCTGTGGCACCATCAGAAGAACACCCTTTGTTCCAGTCGTGTGTGGTGAAAAGACTTAAGTTTTTCTGAATTTTACTCGGAGAAACCCCAAGTACTCCCGTTGTGTAACAAACAGGCTTAACCAGTGCGTTATATAAACGCAGTCTGTTTTTGTTTCAAGTCTTTTGTAGAGATCCGAAAGGTCGATCCTGTGTGCAAGAGATAAAAGCTCTAATTTGTTTCATTATTAGTAAAAATATTATTAATTTTAAAATAATTTATTATTTTTATGAATTTTACCCTATTTTATAATTAACTATAAATAAAAAAAATTTCGCACATGAATACCGTTATAATCATTTTAACAATATTTGGTGTTGGATACATCTACCATTATAATAATTCTAATGGTCCTACTGTCAATAAGGATGAACCTCTAATAATCACTGATTATTTGAATAATGGACAAGCAGACTTTGCCCGGGAATTAAGCAGGGTTGAACCTTTCCTTGGAAATGTTGAGAGCTACTCTGGATTTTTTAGAGTTAGTGATGACTGCGTTAGAAATATGTTTTTCTGGTATTTTCCCGCCCAAGTAAAATAATTTAAAATTACCTTAGAATGGAAATACTTCAGCTCCAGTAGTCGTGTGGCTACAAGGTGGCCCTGGAGGTTCTTCACTTTTCGGTCTCCTGGTGGAAAATGGGCCATATACGATTGACTCCAACAATGAATGTGACTTTTCAATGTCATATATTAGTAACGCTAAGAACCGAATCATGGACGCGGGAATTTCAAATGCTTTACATTGATAATCCTGTAATACTTGGTTGGAGTTTGCTTAGGTTGGGACAGGATTCAGCTTCTCCAAGGAGGAATGTTATCTGAGCGAGCAAGCAGATATCGGGTTTTACTTATCTAAGTAATTTTATCTTAAAAAATGTAGATTTATGGTACAATTTTATCAATTATTCCCAAATTTGAGACCAAATCCACTTTATGTTACTGGGGAATCCTATGCCGGCAAGTTCATCCCTTCCATGGTTTACGCGATCCACAAAATGAATCAGAACAACTCAACCCCAATAAACCTCGCCGGAATGGCTATTGGGGATGGACTATGTGACCCCTATAATGTACGATCGAGTGTTTAGCTGTAGATGATGGACTTCGGAACTTACCTAAACAGAATTGGGCTCATTTTCGACAACCAAGTCGTCTACTTCGATAGATACCGTGATCAGATTCGCCAGAAAATCAGGGAGGAGAGATACTTGGATGCATTTTACGTTTTATTTGCTGGTAACCATCCCCACTAGCTTTTCGACGACATGCTAGATGGAGACATCACCAAGTATCCCACTCTGTATACTAACTTAACTGGGAGGTCAGACTACTTCAATTACTTCTCCGACTTTGTAAACGGCGGGTAATCAAATTTAAGGGATTTCCGTTCGATCCCTATGAAAACTTTATAAGGGAAAATGCGCAGAAACTCAATGCTGGGAACTTAGATTATAGGATTCTATCCGACGGAGTATATCGCGCTCTGTATGAGGATTTCATGAAATCAGTTGCTCCGTATGTCAAGGAAATCATAAACGCGGGGTATAAAGTAAGCCATGGTCCATAATTTAGACACTCTTCTATAACGGACAGTTTGATGTAATCGTTGGCTACCCGTTGACCTCTGAATTTTTGAAACAACTTGAATGGAACGACAAAGAAAAATTCAATCAGGCGGAACAGACAGTTTGGTATTCAAAAACTTCGACGAGAGTCAATGGATATGTCCGAAAAGGGGGAAACGTCATGCAGATCATTGTGAGGAATTCTGGGCACATGGTTCCCACGGATCAGCCAGAAGCTGGCTATGAAATGTTGAGGAACTTCGTTTATGACATCGAATTTTAATTTAAAATAATTAATTTTTCGGATTATTAATAATTAATAAATTATATTGTCTTATTTATTATTTATTTGAGAATTCCAAAATTTAAATAAAAAAATAAAAAAAAGAATCCCAAGATTACCAAGAAAGATGTTAAAAACACTAATTAAGTGACCCCAGCTTCCATTGTCTTTTCCAAGGCAAAAGAAAGTCGATTGGTTAGGAAGTTTCCTTTCCCAACCTGATTCCTCTGCAGGGATGAGAGAAGGCTCTTTTGCACGGTAGTGAGAACAATGGGAGACCACAGACGTTGCATGGCTCGTTTGATTGCGGGATCTGGATTACCTAACTGTCTGACGTTTTTTTGTCTTTTTTCTCGGTGATCCCAGGGGTTCTAAAAAATGGTCTTCAATGTCTCAAATGTGAAACAGTAGAGCCTTTACGAATGCCTACGAAAGAACTCGATCGAGGTGTCCTTCTTTAGGACCGATTGGTGTTCATCTAATCGAGCAATGGCATCGTCCAATGGGTTTCCTAGTACTTTGCAAAAACACAGGAATCCAAGGCCGTGGACTCTTCTGAAAGGAGAGTAGGAAGAGGGGGTTGTACTATCGCAGGTAGTTCTCCACCTTATTTAAATTTATATTGTTTGGAAGATGACATCTCAAATCTCCATGCGGGACAGGCACATTAATTGTTGAACGATTATTTTTGGTAGATATTTCTTTCGGCTGAATTCTTGCAAGAACTCGGAGGATTGCTTGCCAGAAAGAAAAAGGGATCAACGAGAAGGGTTATGGCTAAGACAAAAGATTGGAATAGCCATACTCCGAGGGAACTCGTTCGCAATCACGCAGCAGCAGCTTCCTTAACTGACATTTGTTTAATTGTTAAAAAAAATTTTTGTGCTAAAAAAAAAAGAAAAAAGATATTTCTTTTATTTTAAAACTAAGAGTGTGATGAAAATGGAAGAGGGCGGACCTACTTGTCCACCTCGAAAATATTAATGAATATTTGATTTCATTTATAAAAAAATAATTTTTAATAACCAATTTATGTGAAAATATGCTTCTTCACCCTTTTGCGAAGGGGTAGCTTGATCGCCATCCTCCTAGTCTTATCAAGAAGGTTGACTATAGTCTCTCTCTGGCGATCAATACCACCCTTTACATCCGTAGATGAGAGAGTATAATCGCTTAAAACCAAATTCTCGTTACTGCGGAGAACACTAAACGTCCCCCAATCATGGAATACCTTACGGAACGTCACCGGGACTTCCTCAAGATGGCAAAGTCCCCTGACCATCCTCCGGACTGCACATCAGACTATATATGGACGCCTGCCAAAGATATGAGAAGAAACCTTCCCCGTTGATATTCAGATGATTGAAAATCGAGAGGACACTCATGATGTTTTCTTCAATGACAAAATAAAAAAATGAGATTGTGATCATTAAAGCTGGAATCACGCCTCAGGAATTACTAGAATGAACTAAAGTGAGGTCTCATAAATATGACTTATTGGCTGGAGAGTCAAAGCTATCGTGGGGACTCCAGTCGAGTCATCCGAGTGGATGGGAAGTCATGATTTCCATGTCCTATAAGCTATGAGTCGCTTTAGTAAGGCATACATCTGCTGTGTTGGAAAGGAGACTTGAGAGTATGATTGATATTTCAAGTTGAAGTCAGAGTAAGGGGAATTTGCGAGACGTAGAGGATCGTTGAAGCTAAACTCATTGCCAAAGGACTGTAAAATCAAAACCCTGACGTCTGAACTGGCATCTGAAATATACTAAAAGAATCTTGGAATATCTAAAGACGACAACTAATTATGCATAAATTGGTAATTTCTGTATTTGAGAATAATTCGAGTATATAAATTTTACTGCAGCGATTTGGCGATATCGATGAACAACGAAGTAGAAGCTTTAGTGATTGATAATGGTTCGGGGATGTGCAAAGCTGGATTCGCTGGGGACGATGCTCCACGAGCCGTCTTCCCTTCAATAGTTGGTAGACCAAAGCATCAGGTAGATGGTGGTTATAGCTCGAATAGGGAGTTATGGTTGGAATGGGACAGAAAGATAGTTATGTCGGAGATGAGGCACAGAATAAAAGAGGAATATTAACCTTGAAGTACCCCATTGAACACGGGATTGTCACAAACTGGGATGACATGGAGAAGATCTGGCACCATACCTTTTACAATGAACTCAGAGTTGCCCCAGAAGAGCACTCTGTACTTTTGACGGAAGCTCCAATGAACCCAAAGGTGATTAAATCGACTAAAAATAGGCCAATCGGGAGAAGATGACTCAGATCATGTTCGAGTCCTTCAACTGTCCTGCAATGTATGTTGCCATCCAGGCAGTTCTCTCTCTTTATTCTTCTGGAAGAACAACCGGTATTGTCTTGGATTCTGGTGATGGTGTCAGCCACACTGTGCCTATCTATGAAGGATATGCACTCCCTCATGCAATCACAAGAATCGACTTGGCTGGAAGGGATATAACTCGCTACCTGAGCACAGTATAACCGGGACTATAACCCTGTAGATCCTCACTGAAAGGGGACAGTCATTTACAACCAGTGCCGAACAGGAGATTGTAAGAGACATCAAAGAGAAGCTCTGTTATGTCGCTTTGGACTTCCAAAAAGAACTCCAGAGTCTGAGGCTTCATCTGTCGAGACTTCTTATGAACTTCCTGATGGACAAGTCATCAACGTTGGAAATGAACGATTCCGTGCTCCTGAAGTACTTTTCAACCCATCTCTGATTGGAATGGAAACCTCGGGAATTGCCAACAGCCTTAATGAAACAATCATGAAATGTGACATTGACATCCGTAAGGATCTTTTTGCAAACGTTGTCCTGTCTGGGGGAACCACAATGTTCCCTGGAATTGATGACAGAGTATTGAAAGATATGACTTCCCTTGCTCCACCTGGCGTTAAGATCAAGTCATTGCACCTCCTGAGCGCAAATACTCAGTATGGATTGGAGGATCAATTCTCGCTTCACTGTCCACCTTCCAGCAGATGTGGATTTCGAAAGAAGATTATGACGAGTCGGGACCATCGATCGTCCACCGAAAATGTTTCTGATCTGGTTTAGCTAGTTATTCGGGTTTTTTTGTTTTGGTTAACTTCTGTTTTCTCGTAATTTAAAAATTCAGATTTTATTCATTTCAGTTCATAATTTCGCGGTAATAGGTGAAGTGGAAATATTCGAGTTTCAATATTTCGGACTTTTTACTTTATCTTTACTTATCTAAGGGCCACGTGCTTGTACATGGATGTAGTTTGCGTGGGTTATCGTAATTCGTTAGCATATCCTATAAATGTTCTGAGGGTCTTCTGAAGTAGTTGAAGATATGCATGACCTGACGTCGGAGGATTGGTCCTAGGGTTTCATGAAGCCTGGTCGTTAATAGCTAAGGATCGCCACGACAAATGTAAGCGGATCGCTGAGGTTGTCAGATGTTTCAAAAAGTGATTTGGGAGGACCCCTGGTGGAGGCTGACAGTTTACGACGGATCCCACTCAAAGATGTGAAGTGAAGTCTTTGCTTAAAAAAGTGCTCAGATCCAATTTGGACAATTTCCTAAAAAGTAAGAAAGGCACAATTCGCCATAAATGGAAAAATGAATTAAAAAATGAATGAAAATTTTTTAAAGACAACTGTAACCCAAAACCAATTACTCGGGTGATCCCAGCACGCTCTAACAGAGATCTCAACTTGGCCCGATTCTCCTCCTTCGAACCCACACAAGCCCTTATCGACCGTATAACTGGATGGTCGTAGTCACACGGCACGTTCCCGGTTCTTAGTTGGGAACACGGTAGACACGATGTATGTCACGGAAAAAGCTATGAAGGCCAAGGAAAAACCAAGAATTGCTGTTAGGCCAGTTTTTTCTCTTAGCAATAGAACGCGGTTTGTTTCATTCAAAATCTGGTGCTCCTAAGGAAGTTTTGTATGATTCACCACGAATTTATCCCCTGTTTATTTAGGTTTGCAGATATCTGTGATTTAAACATCTTCCTCCCTTAGAGATTTTTGCAAAATCTTTGGTCATAACTAATTAATCCAATGAAGGAACCCAAGGGAGAATGTCTGCATCCTCCAATAGTCACTATAGACTTCCGCTTCAGAAGAGAGGTACATAAGTAGGTTCGCCCTTTCCAGTTTCATCACAAGTACTACCACCGCGGACATCACTTCATCCTTAGGCGGACGAGTATTCATAATGGTGACCTTCATCAATGGAGATGGTCAGGGGATGTGAAATGAGTAAGTGAATAATTAAAGTGCCTGTAACTACTGGAGGATGGACTTGGTCGACAAAAGCAGACGTTCTCCCTTGGGTTTCTTGCTTGAATCAGTTAGTCATGACTGCTTGCGCTGGGTCTACCAAAAATTGTAAGCTTTTGGTTGATAAATAAATATGTTAAGTTTGGTGGACGAGGATGAACCACCACTAAACCAACTGGTCGGAGATGCTCAAGATAGACCTTCCATGTGGTCGCAGCTCAATTGATGCTGTTTAATAAATTTTCGTTATGTAACGGGGTTTGCTGTGAGAGGCGAAACACGAATTCTCCATATCCCCAAGATTAAGACGTGGGAGGGCTGTTTCAGAATCTTCTGCAGAGGAGCTATTATAACCAGAAAAATGTCAGTCATTGCACCAATGACTAAATATGGTATGCCTAACCACCATATTAATGAAAATTAACGACGAGTATTCTAAGGTTTTCTGGAATATTCTAGAGTCGAGTTTCAATCAAATTGAGAATGCATTCAGTAGATGGAAAAACCATGTTTCCAGAGAGCGGCTGAAAATGAGAAAAGATCGGTTAGGAAGACTATGAAAGTACTACCAAAGCGACTGTTCTGTGTTTTTTTAAAAAAAAATACTTTGTTATTCGCCAAAATGTCTATCAAAAATTGATTAATTCAGCCTTTCCACGGAGGAGAAGTAATGTTTCCATCTCTCTTCAGCTTAGGAAGAACTCTCACTAAATTTAAGAAGTAAAGAACAGACGTTAATCCAAGACATCCAGTGTTCTTAACTTCTTGTTCTTTTTAGCCTGTGAATCCCTGAGACAATTCGGTTACGAATCACTGATTACTGCGTCACTCGTCAATCTCGAAGCAGCGGAGATGCGTAGAAGGAACTATATCCTCAGAAAATCTTCAAATGAATATTGATATTTGCCGCACATTACGCGTAGCTCAAGCTACATATTAATAAATGACGGCAATCAATATTTATCTAAGCAAGCTAGCATGCCTGACAAACAAGTGAGCTTTATGGATACTATACCCGACAGCACTGGACGGCTAGTTGCTCTTAACATCCTAAAAAAGTGTGGATGGAAAGAAGGTGTGATTTAAAATCTTATGTTTAAGGGCAAGGACTGGGAAGAGACCGTCAAGGCATTGTCAAACCTCCAGAAGTTGTAAATAACAAATACGAGTTCCCCTTGAATCCATTTATGTTCACAAAAAAGATTACGAGTTCTTTTGCAAACGTCACACTTGGTTCTAATTATTTCTCATTTTTTAAAATAAATTGCGAGATTTACTACCAACTCCCATGAATAATAGAAAGGGTCAATTAGCGTAGTAATTAGTGTGATTGACTGAGGGTTCGATCCCCCCAGCTTTGGTTCGATTCAAATGATTCCTTTTTGATTGTCGCCTGCTGTAATTCCTAAGAGGTGTCATGTGATCAGATCCACCTCTTTAGGAAGACGTCCAATGCTTGGCCGGTATACAAAAAGATCTTCACTTTTACCTAATCTACTGAAGGGATCTTATAATGGGAGTATAGGGGACGTGATGTCGGAAAAGTCTTACTTTTACCACAGGAACTGAGATCACTTAGTAGAGAACCGCAGACTAGGTTGGTTTTAGCACGTGACTTGCTTTATAATTAAAACCAAGTTATTGAATGGTAATATTTAATTGAGAGCAGTTAACACGTGTTACTAAGTTTTGTGTTTATCTGATTGTCCCCCTAAAAGTCATCAGAACCAGAAATATCTCAAAAAATTACTTCCATTTTCCCATAAGTCATAAAATTACTTTCCATAAGCAAATGAATTCTTGGGGTTTCGCTTGTGCCGTACTCCCTACTATTTTTAAGAATTTTGTTTTATTTTTTTCTGAAGTTATTTATTTGCTCTCGATCCCTTCAAGTAAAAGAAAGCGAAGGCTTATAAAAACGATACAGCCAAGAGCGGACACTCACAGAGATGGATAAGTATATTTGGTTATGTGCATAACTCGGAGATGGACTTGGACAAGAGAGAGGTGATAGGCATAATAGAGAGGACGATTGTCCAACCCTGTACAGATATGATTGTAAATTCATATGGTGACCACGCCAAGTGGACACGAGCTTCCGCGGTAGGAAAGCTTCGCTTCCGTTAATAATAGGTGGAATACCCTCCAGAAGCTTGTTTATACCAAAACTTCTGATGATTTCAGTAAATATCCAGTCATGGGTTGCTTTCTGTCGTGACTGAGAGGGCTCACTGGGATGGTTAATAGAATCCGAATGTGCTAGGGCTATTAAGTGTATAGTAAGTGGAGTTGAATTTATTTATTTTTAAATAAATGGATTTGAAACCCCCGTTTTATGTGGCCATCGAAGACCTTTTATCCCAACGCTCCCATACGGATGGTCTTGGTCGGTGACCTTCAAAAGATTGAAAGGCATCTCAGAGAGGGATGGACTACGAGAGAACTGGTGGATGAAGTTTTTGTTTCACATGCTTTGCCATGACCTTAGCATAGTCAGAATGAAAGATGATCTCGGCCTCCCTCAACAGTCTTCGCATGCTTGAACTTGAAAAAAGTGCCGTCAAGGGGAACTCCTCTGGATGGCTGTTGACTAAAGTAAATCAATAATAATTGGTCAAACCATCAGTGGAAGGGACATAGGTGGAAGAGAATTTATATTTAGCCATGTGGTCTGTCGTTCGAAGTGGGAGGTTTCCATTCTTCCGGGCATTTCAAAACTGCGTAGTATTCTCAATTTGAAAATAGATATTCCGTCTGATCCAGGGAGATTTTTAGATCCATTATGGATAATTCAAAAATTTGGAAGTTAAAATCTATCCAAATGGACGAGATAAATAAATGAGTCGTCTTTGAAAGATTATGCTCCACCAAACTATCGACAGTCCACCGAAAAATTAGCTGAGAAAGATATTCAGAGGCTTTTGTGCACTCTGACGCTTTTACCCAGTTTTTCTCACACTGGGGTCCGCGGTCCAAAAAGTATTGAAGAGAGCATTTATGCTACGAAAAGAAATACATGAATTTCTTAAAGACGTCAAACCAAAACTGAATGAAAAATTTTCTGATACTCGTTTATTGACTTTATTGGCATTTTTGGTGGATATATTTGAATCTGAATTTTGTTAATTTACAACTGCAAGGAAGAGATACCACACTCCTCCATTGCCATGAGAAAATGACTGGTTTCAAAATGAAACTAGAACTGTGGAATTCGAAATTAAATAGTCACAACTTTGCACCATTTCCACATCTAAAATATATTTGCTTTCGAGACTTCCCCTGAGAGTGGAGCTTGGCTAAACGCATCCCAAATGGAGCTCTGGGCACCTTTCTGGATAATGAATGCGTTAGAAATGACATCTCTCTGGGCTGGGACTGAAAGTATGTGCACCTCACCCATGCCGATGTGGCATCCTGATAGACTGCTATGGCCTGCACCCTCTCTCTGCAAGAGAAGCGCTGGCAGATCTCCAAGGCATAAGGCTTTGAATGAGATTGTTAGGCGGGCAATGGATGCTGGTGGATACTCGGCCATTCTTGAACCGGTCGGGTTATGCAGAAGTGACGGGAAACGACCGGACGAGACCATATTTCCCTTTGAGGCCGGGAAACCACCTGTTTGGGACGTGACATGTACAGACACGTTCGCCCCGAACAATCTTCACGAGTGCGCTTCAAGGGCCTGATTTTTTCGTGCCATCTTGGCACAGGACGTTACCTTTGACAGGTGATTCATATGACACCACTCTAGTAGAACGAGAGAACATAAGAAGAAAGAAAGAGAATCCTTGAGCCAAGTAGTGGCAATCGAATCGAGGACTATTGTTATAGGAGGACATCCTAACCACTAAACTAGAAATTGAAAGTGGTCCTCAGCAGTTTTTTTTTAAATAAACGAAATTTTATTATATTTGCATAATTTACATTTTAATAAACAATTAAATAAATCACAAATGAATTTTTTAATTTAAAAAAACACTAAAACCAATACTTGAAAGAGGTTAAGCGATAATTAACGTTTAATTAAAGTACATAAAGTTCCCATGGTCGGAGTGAGACGTTTCAAAGTATCACATCTATCCATATCCGCCATTGTAGGAACTCCTCCAGTGGAGTAGGAAAAAGAGATCTATAGAGAATGAATAACCACATAATAATAGTGTTCGCCGAATGAAGGACATCTCTAAAACCGTGCTTGTATTCTACGAATGTGCTCTCCATTGCTTTCTTTAGCGCAACTATTTGAATATATGATTGAACATTTTCTTCTCTATATATTTTGTTAACGAATACAAAAACAATCTCATCTAATGTAAGAGCAATTGGATGATCTTCAATTCGACCTTGTGAGTTTCTCTTTGTTCCATATTTCACAGTGTGAGCACCTTAGTAGCAAATTTGTAGACATTTTGTAAAAGTCAAACAGCTTCAAGAAAGAAGTACCCTCTTTTATCATTGTTGTGTTCTCCTCTCCAGAGAATATTTTTAGGTCGTCCATAAACAGCAGGTGGTTTTTGCATAGCTAGGGGATTCTAGGCCGTTGTTGTCAATAACCACTTAGCGTCCTGTCAATAAGGTTCATTACAGGCACAAGGATCTGCGATAACAGAGTTACCCTGCAGTATCTTTCTCTTCATCTTGATTTCCCCAAATAAGAATCAACTTGATTATCCATTTCTTGATCAAGTTTTCACAAAATCTACAGTCCAGTAAGGGAGTTCAGAGTTATCGAGTACCCCATACAAGAAGTCATTGAATCGAAGGCATTTTAACGTCTATCCACAGTGACCAAATTGTTCCGTTCTCCTGGTTGATGCTCTGGTTAAGTATTGTCTGTTCTTTAGCCTCATGACATTCTTCGGGTTCCCAATTGATTGTCACTGATCAGATGTGCGCCTCAATATGTTCTGATTACACACTTCGTACAAATAATTGGTCTTAGTCCTCTGGAGTGTGGCACACGTCTTCTAGATAAGATACAGTTGGCTCAAAATAAAAAATTATCATTAATTTTTTTTAATTCCGAATATTTTATTTTTTAAAGAAAAAAGAGTAAATGGTCATATAGCGGCTGCCATGACTGCGTGGTTATTCCCTCTCAGGATGGCGAGCAAAATTCGCTCAAATAACCAGCAGCGCTCAGATGATTTACAGACCATGGGAATAAATGTCGGTATATCAAGAAGGAATTCATAGATGGAGGTCACGTTGTGTTTTTCTACTGAAAAATAGGTAATTCCAGTGAAGAACCACTCATCTGGAGTAAACTTTCCGTGTATTAACTGTGAGACCTCTTCTCAAAGGTGATCAAAATTGATGTAATTTTTTAAGGAAAAAGTTGTACACCCTACTACATCCGCGGGAGCAGTTTAATTACTTCAAAGATGCTTTCTTTGTTGAATTCTGCAATGTGTCTTTTGTTCATCGAAAATGTATTTTATTGCTCGCCCGTTTTTTTCCAAATATTCTCACAAAATAAAAGACATTCGCTGTTGCTAACAAAAAATCAGCCTTTTTTGCTCTTTGTTTAAGCCACGATAAAATATCTGCGATTGAGTTCAGAACACCAATTATGGTTTATGAATTCCTTCCTAGATTCACGGATTCGAAGTCTTTTCTCCACTTCTCGATATCCACATTGGCAAAGCATATCCCTCGTTTCATCGTCATATCTTTGATTTCCTTTCTGTCCGGTAATCTCTGCTGTTTGTTCAAGCTGTTTCTTCAGTTTTGTGAGCTTTAACACTTTGGTTTGGATTCATCAAACTCTTTAGGTTTACTACGGACTTCAAAATATGAAATTTATCGTTAAAGGATTTCGCTTTTAAAGGCCATCTACTTCGAGGTAGTCTTCCAAATCTTGCTCGAGATACTGTGAAAACTTCCGACACCACTCAACTTTCCTTCTTGGAAACTTTCACTCAGCTTCGTCCACCTGGAGAGATATGATATTTCCCTGGCTCTCCGGTTGAAAAATTGTATTAGGGAGTCTCGCATCAATTTCTTGTAGCCCTTGGAGCACTTCACATGCGTTGTCATTGTTTTGTCCACCTGGTTCATTCGCAAGTAGTCCTATTCTGATTAGTTGTGCCTAGTTTCCAAGTGATCCACCTTTTTTTGAGGTTTCACATTGAGGACAATTTTAATTAAGATATCTGAAGAAGACATTTTCTGTCTTGAAAAAGGGAAACGTCTATGAGATTAGGGGATATTCCCTTTCTTACGCCAGGTTGAAGATGTTGGAATATCAAAATTATTATTTCAAGTGATTCCCACTGAGGCTCACATTCGCTTTGGCTTTTGAGTGTAGCCACATGTCCCAGCTTCTTGAAGAAACGAAGTTATTTCCCGCTTATTCCTCCAGTCCTGAAATTTAAAATATGAGTTCATATCTTCCATTATACAAGGAGCTTTATGTCGTATTACATCCTCTATGGCAAGGAGCTTTAAGTCGTCAATGAATAGAAAATGGTATGAAGAAACGAGTAGGAAATTCTCTTGATCGCTAATGGTTGATAAATTATTCTATATTGCAGACAAAAGTCTACTTATGGATTCAAGAGATGTCTTGGTTTGAAACTTTGTAACTTGAGGACAGCTAATTGTTATTGGCATACCATTTGACACTGAGCACATTGAAACTAAGGGAGGAACCAATATTCCAACGTGAATTCAATGAACTCATACTCCATAATACGTGGACGATGGGCAGGCCCTGTGAAGAACAACTGGACTTATTAAAAGACACGGCCATTTCATGATCCCTAGGAATACCCAACTCACTTTGCCTTGTGTTTTCCCTACACAGTGATTGACAGATGCACGTGTGTAAGGAACTGTGGGCCCTTTTTCCTGATAGAGTCGGTGACAGATATATCCCCTTATTGCTCTCATGTAACCTGAGTTGGCGAAGGATTATGGAAGTAACAAAAGTTCTGTTTGTGAGATACTTATAAGTTGCCAAATGCTATTTATTTGTTTTGATTACTCGCAGGATCTCCGACCTGCATGAACAGAATGACTAATTCTTCAAATTAAAGGAGTTGAAAGAACGTTGGCTTAGCTTTAGAAATAACCAAATTAAGCCCCCCCCCACGTTTAAATTAAATTGAGAACACCATCTGTCTATACTCAGAATAATAAGCAGTTGGCGCATTTGTCGATGAATCCGATCGGAGAGAGAATGGCTTACTCAGGGATGGAGCATATTAACTGAATTCAAATTTGTCTTTGGAAGTTCAATGATTCTTTTCTTAGCATTTTCGAGAATTGAGACGTGACTCGAGAACACAGCACCCTTTATATTCAATATTTTCCAATCGATTCCCTCAAGGTCATGCAACATGACAACGATTTCAAACGCAGACTGAGTTCATTTCCAATCCGAAAACTTTGAAGAATTCATCAATTGCATCCACCATTGTAAAAATAGCATCCCCCTTGGACATGTATTTTGAGATCATCAAAGAAAAACAAGTGGTTAGTGGGATAATTGACCACATTAGAATTCTCTTGCTTAATTATGGATGATAAATAAACAGTGAAACTCAGGGACCCCCGTGAATGGAGATGACTCCCGCAGTCCTTGGAATCGTCTCTTGACAACTGAAGCCTGATTTTTATTAATGTTTTTGTAAACAAAAATTTATTTATTAAAAAATCAAAGAAAATGTTTTGTTTGAATAAATTTGATTTTTTCTGAATTTATTTATTTATTTTAGCAACCAAAGACCACGGTAAAACCAAGCTCATTATCACGTGATCCTCATGTATTCCAATAGCGACCTCATTTTTGCCCTGTTTTCATCCCTCGTGCTCGTGCATGAACATACAAAACGGCTGACTGATTTTTTGGGGTCGCATTCTGGAGTCTAGTCTCATAAAAGTTTCCATAGCGTCGGTCCGGTTCGGTGATCTTCACAAATCCAACGCTCCGTTGCTCTGAAAGCCCTCTTTTGCATTTCCTCGATCATCCTCATATTTGTCCCAGATATAGACGGTCCCCACGAGGCAAATCCATATGAGAAACATGACTCGATGTACTGTTCGTACACGTTCATCAGGGGGAGTACCACTCTTACATATTCCGACCTTGTTACACATTCTAACTTCAAGGCGACTGTCTTCCTTCCCAATCTTTTGTCGCGGGTAAAAATGGACGTAAGACTTCTCTGCATTCACCATAAGCCGGTTTTCCATAATCCAGGCATTAAGCCGGTCCACGATAATTTGCATTCTTTTTGTGGCCTTCTGGATGTCCTGATCTCGGGAAGCCGACACAACATCATCCGCATAGGAGATTAGAACATCATTATCACATTCAAGAGTCGGGAGATCGGCGAGAAAGAGGTTAAACAGAGCAGGGGATAAAGGAGATTTTCGAAAGAATCCGTTAAGAGAAGACGTGAGATGGATTTAAGTCATCCGAGGTATACACGTCCCCTTCGTCCACTTAGGAATTTGTTGATCCAGAGCTTGAGCTTCCCTGGGGTCTCCGATTAAAATATCTTCTCGATTGTATCTTCCTCGGGACTGAGTCAAACGTATTGTGTATGTCGATCGAGCAGAGGACTGTTTTTAAGTGGCTCGGCTTGTTTGCAAATCCAACTCTAATGAAGACGGTCAATAAGTCCTTTAGTTGAGTCCAAGATTGTCAAGGCATTCCCTCTGATCACCTCTGACTCAAGCCTCTTCTCAACCAAAGTCCTTCGCGGAGCTCGCGTCTCTTCAAAGCAATCCTTCCTTCGACGCTGGAAAGAAAGGCGTCATACTTTAGGCCGCTGAATGGTCATCCTGTTTCCTCCGAAGCTATGTTTCCAAGCAAACCGAGGATCACAAAAATCGGGAGACAAAATAGATTCGAGAGCGTAGAGGAAACAGCCTGGCATAAGGATAATAACCACTTTTGCATTCAAAGGATTACACGACAACGTTATGGTGGGAATCACTACGGTAAAGCTTTCCTATTAAACTTTCTTGTAAAATGAACTGTCAAACAAATGAGTCACGTGTATTGTCACGTGTCATTTCGGGTCATCAAACAAATGACTCATATTTATGATTAAAAATTTAACGAATTTCGTAATTTTATTTTTACAGAAAACCAAGTTAAACCGATATTACTACTCGCTTCTGAACCTTTCTCCTCTTAGAAGAGGAGTCGTTGACCTGAAACTTATCCGTTTCCTCCTTATCCTGGTTGCTTAGCACACCATCGAACTGATTCGCTTATTCACCAGGTGATTGGTAACTGTAACCAAATCTTCCTCGATAGTGGATACTCCGTATATATACTCCACCTACATGGTCTTCAACGTCTTCTTGAGGATAACGGATTGAATGTATGTTGATGCATCGATTGCGGTGGCTAAGTGAAATTTATAAACCTTCGAAACGACACCGTCCCACGTTAGAACAATAGGTTCGCAGTCATCATGGCTTCTGAGCGAGGCAATACGTCAGAGTTTCTTGAGGAAGATCAGGGACTTCTGCTTATCGCACCGGTTGTCTCGAAAGCAAGCGCGCGGATGGTATATCGGTCTTTGAGTCCTCTATACTTCTTTTCTTTAGCTCTCTCTAAAAGTAAGGGATCCACATCTACGGACGAAACTTAGTTATAAGCAGTCCCTCGTTATCCATAAGCATATGAATACTTAGGATTCCGCTTGTGTCGTTCTCTTCACTATCCATTATACCAGTTTTCTCCATGTAGCTTTCCTCTTGGCACGTCTCCGCAGTTCATTGAGGAATCCATGCGTAGGGTGCTTAGTGTTCGAAGCGAGTCCTTTGACACTGAAAGTTGTAATTGTAAGGGGGTAGAATAGACAGACTGAGAGTACGATAAAGCGATAGCATTGTTAGAGAAGTGTCAGCCATTCAACCATCTACGACGATAGATTACCACAGGATCACCGAGTTAAAAAGAAAGTTCCCAACCAAGTGACCCAGACCGGTACAGGGGTGGTCCAATCTGACGTGGACGAGGACCCTGGATGGTTCATTAGTGGTTATCTAGTATCTAGGATGGTTTTTAAGGTAATTATTCGTGGCTTCTTAGAGAGGTTGTTAGGCAGAGTAGCTGCTCTCACCATCTTCTGCTGTCGCAGCGGGGGACAGTTAATAAATGACAAATTTTTGACATTCCTAAGAAACAAATAAATTGGAATAATTAAAAAAGTAGATAAAAGTATTTCCAAGGCAAATGTTTGGTATAAAAATCTAGCTAATGTCTTCAACCATAGCAATATTCATGTACGGTTCGGAATCATCCGAATCATTCGGAATAGAGATGATGCGGGAGTTCTTCACACGTTCCCAGTACTCCAAACTAGGAAACCACAAATTGTCTAATATCAATAAAATTAGCCATGCTTTGAGATTTCTCCAAAGTCTGGCTAGTTTTCTGCTTCTTGACATTGGTCTTCACTTTTGGATTTTTCTAAAAGTTACCTCCTCCTTCCAACCTTTCTCTTCATTCTCTTTCGTCGAGTTCTCTCCTTGCGACTTTAAGTTAAAATGAACACGTACTCCAAAAGTCGTTGACCAAATCTCTATTATAAATGTTCTCCTCGGGTTCCCACGTGTTATTGCTTAACAATAGATTAAGCACCAAACCTCGCTGGCCAGCCATTCCATTTGATCAGATAATAAGGTATTCCCTTAAAGTAGTAAAACTGATATAACCTTCATAATCTTTCTTTCGAGGATTTTTTCAACTTCGAATAATTCGTCCTCACAATTCCCACCTTATTTATTTATTTAAAATTCCAACCTTCATATCGCATCTTACAAAATTTTTATAAAATACTTTGTATTTTTAAATTTATATTAACATATTTTATTTAATTGGAAAATTTATTTAAAACAAAACTTTTTATTTTCCAACTCGGTACTCACCCGCTGAACATGTACGAACGGTACATCGAGCCATGTTTCTCATATGCATGCGCCTCGTGGGGACCCTCCATATCTTGGACAAATATGAGAAAGATCGAGGAAATGCAAAAGAGGGCTTTTGTGGGAACATCGATCAGCCCTTATGCGACTAGACTCCAGAATGCGGTCCGTAAATTCAGTCAGCCGATCAGTACGGTCATGCACGGGACGAGGGAGAACACCGGACCTAGATGGTTCTCTAATGGAACGCATCGGGACACGCTGATAATTAGTTTGGCTTTCACGGACGTCATGGTTTCTGATTGTGACTTTACATCTCAGCCTCTTGATAAAAGACAGTGACTTCTTATACCACCAGTAGTCCCGACGAAAATTGTACCGACATGAACGGATATTTTTTGTAGGAAAAAGGAAGTCAATACACGTGGTGTCTTATAACCAGTGCCTTTTTCAATTCAATAAATTCCAACCAATCGTCCATGTTTTGATTTGAATTTTTGTTAACTTTTCGTACTTTCAGCCACAAGAGTCTCTTGTCCTGGTCTACCTTCAAGTTCTGCTCAACACCAGGCGGATCCATGGGAGTCCCCTCTTGGCAGTTAATTTTCTGTCAGCCACCGGAAATAAATAAAAATCAGCAAGGACAACTCTTTCCAGTGAAAGGATGTAAAATACATTTCCCTAGACGCCCCCTGTGTGGATGGATTCCCTTCCAACTTTGCACTTACGGTAACTCATGAAGGAGCAGTCTCAAGAGGTTCACGTAATTTTCTGACTTATCGAGATTCTTAAAGGATTTCTAGATTCTACTTTAAATTTGTAGTAAAAACGAATCATTCACATTCAATACATGATATACCACGTGTTGGGCTTACAGTGATTCACGACATCTTTAGGTTAACAACCTTTATGTTAACAAGCACCAAATACGAGTGATCTCTTCCCTGTACAAGTTTTTGAGTCGATTGGGACTTGAATCGGATGCTTATACTATTTTGGATAAATGTTCAGAAAACCTGGAAAAGGTGGTCAAACGAATTCTTTTCCAATGCTTTAGATTCATGTCTATTTCCAACAGACATGTTAAATGTCCCCTTCGACACTAAGGATTGTATGTGTCTCATTATTGGCCGCATACATGAAAGACATTGAGTGATGTAAGATTACAGATCGCTCTCTTATGATATTTTGGAACATTCGTTTGTCCTCGGTGACATGTGGCACGTGGCCGAGTGGTTACGCAATGGGCAGACGGTTACATTTTTTGACCATGAACAGGTCAAATATCATTGATTGTCAGAATTTTATTTTTTATGGTGGCAACCCTAAATTTATAGCGTGATTTCAGAATATTTTTGTATAATTTTAGTGTAATTAATGAAAGGTTGTATCTCAGATGTACAGATCCGAAATTAGTTATACCCTTGATACTGAAATGGAGCTAGTTATACCCTTGATACTTTTTTAGTAGAGGAATAGGACGTGCCCTCCTTTTGTGAATTCCTTGTTTGCGCAATGTATTAGTTATTGTAGATGAACCAACTTTTATTTCCACTGTCTCTAAATCATATCTCAACTTGCTTCTAGTAATTCTCGGATCAGTTGCCACAATCTTTTTTATCTTCGAACAAGAACAGCTCGATATTTTTTTAGGTACACCGGAACTAGATTTATTGCAAACATTTCATCGTTCTTTCCAACGGACTAACTGAACTTTTGGTGGGACTTGACGAACATCTGTTTTACCTCAAAAGAATATTCCTTCCGATTTCCCATAAAGTAGTGTCAAAAATCGGTTATTTCTTTAATATCGATTTTTGATAATGCGTTATTAAGCGATAACAAACTTTTTTTTGGCAAAACTTAAAAGAAATAATCTGACAGAATGACATTTTGTTATCCCACGCACTTTAAAAAAAACTATAGTCATAAAGAGTGCCAACATTTTTTGACTCTAAAGTGACACTAAAAGGTTAAAAGTTTTTTTCTTAACCTATTATCAAAATTTTAAAAATTTAAAATTATTTTCTATATCCTAATGCTTTTTAATTTTGTAAAAAATGATTAAAAGTAAAAATACTTTATATTTTATGGGTAAAAATGTAAAATATTAAAATTTATTAAGTGGTGCCATGACTTTTTGGGTCCACTGTAATAGTATGTTGGTTTTTTAATTATTTTATTCAACAACCAAAGACCACTGTAAACGAAACTAATTAACACGTGATCCCGATGAATTCCATTAGCGACCTTGTGGGTCTTTTCTAGACAATCGAGTTCCGCAGTGAGTATCCACTGATGACGGCGTGACTCATCAAACCCCTTTGGCATCGTAGATGCGTGGAACCTTCCACCAGGTGAACAGCAGCGAGAATCAAACCCGTGACCTAAGTCACTTTAGCCTGACACCTAACCACTATGCCACTATGCTAAGGCTTAAAAATAGCTAATTTAATAAAATGTTCTCTTTTTAATTGATAGATTAAAATTAGGCGACATTTAGTAATTACTGGCTGCTCATAATCGAGAACGAAATTCCCTGTCGATTTGCAAGGAAATACGCTCAATTAGCAAACTCCTTTCTCTTTGTGGTGAGCGATCCTAATCTGTTTAACAGGGTCAGTGATCTTTATTATTAATACAAATAAAATAAATAGTTAATACAGTGGCCCTGACTGACCTTATTTACCACTGTAACCGCTATAGCATGCGTAACCGTTATGGCATGCGACAATTAACGTCCAATTAAGGAATTTCCAACTCCCACGGTCTGAGTGAGATTCATCCATTTCAGGCATCACTTTCATATTGTGAAACCCCTCCAGTGAAGTAGAGAAGAGATGTATCCTTTTGGATGCCGGCCAGGCATTAGAAGTCTCCTAAGACAGGTGGATCTATTGACGCCTCTTATAATTCGAAGAAGGACAGAGCAGTAGGAAATTTTTCAATTAGGTAGATATCAGTGTGGGAATCGATCCAAAACAATCGACAGAATATCAACTACAATACATGGTAAAGTTACCCCCGGCCTCACTAACTTCAAGAAAACCACGGATGAATGAAATGCCTGTCGCTTTCATAGATCGATCAACTTTGCCATGGTAAACATTTTAAAGTTCAGGTCATTTTTAAGGATCACTTGTAGTCAACTCGGAGAAGTTGTAGATAAAGGAGTGGTGTTCACATCGTAGACAAACCAGATTTACTCTCGGTTGAAAGGATTCTGATTGGTCAATTGGAGAAGGGGTCACGAAACAAGATCATGTATCTGTTTCAAACGGCCTCGGGGATAGAGGATAGTATTCGAGAGAGGTCACAAGTTGTCAAGATGATTTTTTTGTTTAGGAGATGGTCTGGATTTTAGTTTGGGAGTGGAACTATAGATAAGGATTTTAGATTCCCGTCGAAGATTCTCAATAGGGGTTGATGCGAGACATACAGTTATCCTCCCGACCGCGATTTTTGGGGGAGAGTGAATAATCCTTTTTCGTGCCGCCTGAGACAGGTGAATTACACGACGTCACCCTATTAAAAAGAGAATAATAGGAACAGAAGAACCAAACAAAAAATCTTCAATCAAGTACACTAACGTGGAACAGATTTATTTATTTATTTTTTAATAACCCCGGGAACACCGAGAAAGAAAGACAAAAGAGTCAAACAGTTAGGTGATCCCAGTCCCCTCAATCAATTGTGCCATTCGACGTCTGTGATCTTCCATCGTCCCCACTACTTTCCGGAAGAGCCTTCTCTCGGTCTTGCAGAGGAATCCGATCGGGGAGGGGAATTTCCTATCCAATCGGTTTTCTCTTGCCATGGAAATGATCAGGTGAAGCGGGTTTCCATCTTCCTCACAGACGCGAAGAAATCCAGAACCACGACTACGGGTCTTAGCTTCCATGAGTAGTGGGGCAACTGTTGATCGATTACGTAGGCAAAGCATACTGATGGAGAAATATGTTGTTACCGTGGTGTCATGTGGCTCACCAGAAATGGTGTCACCCATTCCAAAAAAGAACGAAAAGAGCCAACAGTTTCTCCCCACCGTCCGGTGGTCCCCTCAACGTGGAACAGATCAACAAAAGAATGTTGTTTATTTATTTATAAAATACAAAGGAATTTTATTTTTTAAAAACCCCAAGACCACCAAGAAAGTATTATTAACTCGCCAAATTAAGTGATTCCTCTCGAATTCCCTTCGAATACTCCGCCAGTGAACCACAGCATTCCTGAAGTGTCTTCTTTATTTCTGCAGAAGAATTTTATCGGAGTGCACTTTTTAATGCCAATCTGAATTCCTTCGCATGAACCGCTTTTTCTCTGAATGGGTTTTTTTACCCCCCTTGCACATACGTACTAAGCCCTGGCCATTTCTTACCGTCGCCTCCTCTGAAAAGAGACTGGGGATGGATGTGATGTCTGATTGCATATACCGCATGATCTTCCGTCTGAGAGAGTTCATTCGCTCGACCCTCGTAAAGGGAATGGCGAATCTCCAAGCAGATCAGGTATATTCAACCGTCGGCACAATGACTTAAGATATAAATTGCTAAACAAGCAGTAGGTGGGAGGGGCTCCTCTTTATGATAGCCTTTAAGACGTTCCATTTTCGAAGACCCTTGGTTAACACTTCCTCCATGTGACTGGATAACGTCATAAGAGAGTCGAATGTCACTCCAAGGATCTTCTGGATTCGCGTATAAGGAATGGGAATGTTTCCGAGGAATATCTAAAGACCACCATTAAATCTTCTGTCCGTAGTAAATATGGTGAACTGAGACTTGGAACTTCATGGATAGCCAGTCACATGCCTGATTGAGGTGTGACTGAACCACCGCTACAGCGCTGGAAGGAGATTTGTCCCTTGCAGTGATAATCAGGTCGTCCGCTTAAGATAAAAACATAGTGTCCTGGTCTTTGATAGTAGGTAAATCGTGTAGAAATAAGTTAAATAAGAGAGGAGACAGGGGAGCCTTGTGGGACCCCATTAGGGAGTAGTCTTAATTTTGAAGTAATTTTTCCAATCCGGACTCTTCCACGTCGGCCATTTAAAAAATTTTCCAGCCATAACATGATGTTCGGATGTAAATTTGGATGAAACATCTTTTTTGTTAGGAGTGTCCTCGAAACTATACAACTATTCTATAAAGGCAATTGAAGTAACGGTTTCCACTCCGCCGTCATTTTCCTTTATAAGACTGTTGATATTTCTCAGGTCTTCCAGAAGGTTCCACACGAGTTCTTGTGGCATTGCCGACCAACAAGCCGGTTCCACTTGTGTCTGTGTTTATCACGGATTAGTTGGGAAATTCTGCGATTTAAAGAGCGTATGGACGATATAGAGCCATTTGATTTCATTCCGGTTTTCTTCAAGGCCGTCTCTTGATAAGTGCCAGGATGCCTGAAGATAGTTTCGGATTGAATATTCTGTAAGACGATAATCGGATGAACATTAAATGTGCTGAGACCAATCCAATTTGCCTTCGAATAGTTCTTGAACTTCGTCAACTTCTTGGCAGACAAATAGATCTTTTGAGTTTCAACACGATTGGGTTATGGTCGCTTATAAAACCATAACGAACATCCCATGAAAGATACCCAGCAAGTGAGGGAGTACATAATGACAAGTCCGAGGGAGTACATAATAATAATAACACCAGAGATCACGGTTACACAAACTAACAAATCACGTGATCCCAGCATGACAGAATAGTTAATTCGTTCAAATAGGATCTTATGATTAAAGACAATTTTTAATTTTATCCATAATTTAATTTAAAAGAAAATTATATATTTTTTTAATTCCATAGACTGCAATTAATTTTCTTATTAAACTTATTTTTAAAATGATTCGAATTCCCATCAATGTTGTCGTAGAAAATAATGGTAGACGAACTCAAATAATCGATATTTAGTTAACTTTGAGCCGGAATCAGTTTCCTGCGATGTCAATATCACTGATATGGTCGCTGACGTCGGTTACTGTGTGTCATACAAAAACAGTTTGAATGATATGCGAGGAGCTCAAATCCGTTGCCCATTAAAATCGAAAGCTGCCGTTTATTTTCTTGAGGCCAAAATCGATGAGAAAACGATTCGCGGAGAATGCATGGAAAAGGAAGAAGCCGATAAAAAATATAAGGAAGCCGTTAAAAAAGGCGTCTTTGCTATCCATGGATCTTACAAAACTGAGGACATTTTTTCCATGTCTATTGGGAATGTTCACCCCAAAGAATCTGTTTCCTTAATACTTCGTTATATCGTTCAGCTGGACTTTACCGAATCCAACAATATCTTCACTTTCACTCTTCCGGTTGAAATTGTCCCCGATATGATCCTACTTGTCCAGTAATTGATAAATGCTTCAAACAACAAGAGTCGGAGTTTGTCCCCTTTCTCAAGTTTAACGGCAAAATAACAGGTGGAGAGAAAAAGATTGAGAAAATCTACTCAAACATTGATCAGCTTATTTTCGACAAACAAACTGAGAGCAAATATACTGTAGAAATAAGGATTCTCATTTTAGTTAAGAATGCAACACATCCCTCAGAAAATGGACGATTTGTGCATTTATGTGAGATACAGCGACGTTAACTTGTTCACAGCGATAATCGAAAAAGGCCTTGATGACAGTTCTGATGCTGAGCCATATTCCCAGCTTTGAAGAGAAAAGACTGTCAGAAATGACTCAGGATTCATATTTATAATCGATCGGTCTGGAAGTATGACTGGGAATTCAATAAAACGGGCTGCGGAGGCCTTGAATTTTGGGTTGTTAAGTCTCCCCCCGAAGGCCCGTTACAACATAATCGATTTGATCGAATTTTGATTTACTCTCGAAAAGTAGAACAGGGCTATTTATATTAGATCTGTTCTAATTGAAGATGACGATAAACGGAGGAGGGCACTCAAATACGTCGACATGGCCGAGGGACTGAGATCCTCAGGCCAATAAAATACGTGATTGGGGAAAAACTGGAAGAAGGGTACTCCAGAAAGGTCACGTTTTTTCCAACTTTAGATTATACTGATAACTGACGGCAGTGTGAGCACTACAACGAAGTCATTTATGAAATTTCGTTGAATTCCACAAAAACCGGTAATTTTGTGATTCATCTGCCTAGAGTTTTCTCTGTCGGGATTGGAAGTGGAGCCTCTTCGAATTGGTGGAAGGGACTGCCGAGGCTGGAAATGGAATTTGAATTTGTAGATTCAAGTGCCACCGATATTGACTCCAAAATAATCAAACTCATGAATGATGCCACAAAAAGTGTAATAACTGAACAGACTCTCCAATTCGAGGATCATGACCTTGAAGACTACTTTCCCAAGGGAAGGAGTGTTTCTATCAATAATATGCCCTATATTGACTTTTATAAGGTGAAGGATGTAAGAAAGGTTTTTTTAAAAGTTACTCTCTAGTTGGAAGAGACTCCCATCTTAAAAATTAACTACTCTGGATTTATTGAGGGGATGCATTATGAAAAAAGCGTGGAAATACCAGTTGTGTTCACGGAAGGGGTTAATTTCCAGTCCACCGCTTTGCAGCGAAGGAGTATCTTTCTAAGATTTCTTACAACTATTCTGACGCTGAATTCAATCAAAATAAGGACCAAATCAAGTCCTCTGCGTTGGCTATTAGTCTCTCAGCCAATATTGCTAGTAGAGTTACCTCATTTCTCGGAATTGCCGACGATGACTCTGTAATGTTCAATAACGTATATTTTCGGTTTAAAACAAGGAAACATCGAATCAACCCCAATTTATGCTTCGTAGTGCTCGGATGGCCACATTATCTAGTTTACCAGATAATGCTTCATTGCTTAATGTAATCTCCGCCGAAAGCTCTGAGGCCGACGAGTCTTGGGAGGAGACGACTGATGATGTAATCTACGCTAGCATATTTAGACTTTTATGGATATAATTGGATTGCAGAGATTCGACGGCCTATTTATTGCTGAAGACGAATTCTTCACCAGGAACAGCTCTGTTGACAAAGAAGGGTTTGAAAGGGAGCTTGATTCTCTTAAAGTCCCATTATTTTAATGTTAGAATATATCAAGGGACGAATTCTTCACTATTTTATGCATTGTTTTTCTTGAAAAATTCTTCCAACATAAGGCTGAAGTTCTGCAGTTGATTCTAAGAAAGGCTGTCGATGTTCTTGGGATGGATGATGATGCGGTTAAGTCATTAAAAGACAGAGCTTGGACCCTTGTTAGAGAATAGATAATTAATATTTTTCTTTATTCGATTTATTTTTTATTTAAATATTAAATTTATATTTAAAATACTATTTTATTATATTTTAGAGAAGTGTGGTGTGGAGGTGGACTACTTACCATCATTAAAAACGGTTTGACCTAATACTATTTCGTTCCAGGAATTGGCTGTTAGATTCCCAAACTTGTTTCGAATGACCATATCGAGAAAACGATAAATAATTTTTTACTGAAGAAGGACGCTATTTTGAAAGATTCTATAAATATCAAATGTCTTTCATAGCTGCACATAAACCAAAGTTTCCAAAGCTTGAAGAGAAGTTGGTAGAATGCATGGAGGAAGTAGAATTTAAAGGCATTTTTCGAAAAATAAATCTTCTATGTGGTTTTCTGAATGATGCTTTAATATCTACCAAGGTCGCATTTTTTTGCATTTAATGAAAATGAAAATTCTTTAGAAGATACAGAAAATAGTGAAAAAGAATGGGAAAAATAAGACCTGTAGGCAAAAAAGATATTGTAGTTAGATTCTGAAATAGAGAGGGAACTCTTAGCCAATGTTGACCATGAAGTTTCTCTAATTTCTTAAGAAAACACAAAGCAAGTATTATCGAAGCAAAAAAACATTTATGAATTAAATTTTATTTTAATAATTCTTAAATAAGTTTTTTCTTTCATTTATTGCATTTAAAATAATTCTTTTTTAATTTTTTTAAGTTGGTCATTATTCAATGGCCGTGGAAGGTCAAAAACGACACTTTTGAACGAAAACCTATCGGCGGTTGGTATGAGACTAACTTCGGCGGACGATCTGGACTACCTAAGAGAACTAGCGCGCAACAGAGGATCATGGTGGAGGTTGACGGAGAGGATGATTAGGAATAAGGCACAAGGGAAACTTAACTAATTTATGTTTTCTCGGGGACGATATGCGAGGGTCGATTGTACGTGGATATGGCAATATCAGAAATTTCAGTGACACCTAAATGACCTAAGGGTTTGACTGACTTCAAACCAACTATCTGTGTCCATGTAAAAATCTTCCTATACAATTTTTACCACCGACAAGAAACAAAAATTGAGATACTATTCCAATAAAAGTACATCCAAGAATTCTGAGAGTGACCCTGGACGTCTTATTCTTATTCTCCCAACATTTGGAAGACGTTCTCTTTAGGAGCCTCCGGAAACTCAACATATCATGACATTTCTAAACTCCAGGACCCAAGCGTCACAGGAATGTGCTGCATTCTCATACTACCAGTTCTTGAAGCCTACGGTGGAGTATGCTTGTACCTCCTGGTACGGAATTTCAAACTTCCACCATATAAATTCCCTAAGAACAAAAATGGTCCCCATAACCAATTTCTCTGCTCAATTATGCCTCGAAACGCTAAATAATGGTTCCGGGTTCATCACTCTCTGCGACTCGTAGTCCGATCGCTTATACCAGTCAGCGATGGAAGCCTACGGTACACGTAAATTGGGGGAAAAACCCACGCCTCTCCAAATACTCATAAAAACGATCGTTGTGGCTTTAGAAAAGCTGTGAGTACTATGGAGGAGCACAGCAAAAAGCTCTTGATCCTGTTGAGATCTACTGGGATCATAATTAGTTGGTTTAACTCCTTTCATGGCGTTCCCTTTTGGGGGTTAGATAATAATAAGCTGCGTGAACCTCTTTTATGATTAAGAACTTTCCTGCAAAGTTCTGCGGTTTTTTAGCACGTGATCATTAATCCAGACGATTCCTTTGGTTTATATGAGACTATGTAGCATAATTGAGAGTGTTTAATTTAATAATCCTGGATATACGAGTTAAGAGTTAATTGAGGAATATTCAGTTCCCACGGTGTGAGTAAGACGCATCTTTTCCAAGCATTACGTCCGTATCTGCCATCATGGGTACCCCTACAGAGGAGCAAAAAAGAAAGTAATCCTTTTGACCCCCTTATGAGACAAGTGAGTAGCGTGACTTGCATTAAGTTTGATGGTGACACAGAATATTAGGAAATCCTCGACCAGGTAGCCATCCGTGTGGAAATCGAACTCCCAAATAATCGTGACACTAGTAACATGGTACCCATGTTGACTGTTCATCAGAAGCAACCAAACAGTAAAATCTTTTATATGTTTTAAAATTTATTTGTATTAAATTTAATTTTTAGAAATATTTAAAGTTGATAATTTTTCAAATATTTAAATTTAGGTCGTTTATATAGAACGAATTTGAAAACTTCAACACGATGAATTCGTTTTTCACGAATTTTAAAAGATGCAATTTAATCAGAACCACCAAAAATTGTGGCAGAAGGACATTTATGGGGAAAACACGGCAAGTGATCTCCGGATTATACCAGAAGACATTTATAAAAAATTTACTGCTTACAAACGTCATTTCTTACGGAGCCATACAATGCTTAAGTGATTTCGCCATCCAATGCTACTTCACAGACGACTGCAACTTCACTCGCAGCAGTACACGTGCAGAATATAATTTTAGGAAATATGTTTTTTATCGGTTCTTTCTTGGGGTTTGCTTCTCACTATTGGTATTTGATCCTCGACTGGAAGTTTCCTGCCGTCACCGTTAAGAACGTGTTCATTAAAAATCCTGTATGACCAAATTATTGGATCTCCCGCTATTTACTTAGTTTTTTTCATCGGTTGACGTGGAGTTTTATTTTTAGGAATGGGAATCTTGGAAGCTCGCAAATTTAAGGAGGTTGTTGCAGAGCTGAAGACGAAACTTCTCCCAATCATACTTGTACTCAATTTTGTTACTTATAGGCCGACTATATTTTCTGGCCTCCTGTCCAGTTTTTTAATTTTTATTACCTCCCAATTCAGCTTCGAATAATTTTTATTGCCTTTGTCATGTCATTTTGGGATGCCTTTTTGTCATATATGAAATTCCACTACTGACTCTTTTGTTTTACTAATTCATTCTAATAAACGAGTTTAAGGACGTTAGGAAATTAATCCAGACTTCATAGTTCCCCCAAATTTGTGCCACGAGATTATTACAAACTCCGGAGACACGAGAAAGAAGTTAACAACTAATTAAGTGTATCTAGTCTCCACTGTCACACAAGTCCATCCAGAACCACCATAAAAAGGTAAAAGACGTCATTTCTTGCAGTTTAGGCAACCCCTCCAGTTGAGTGGAGAAGAGAAAATGATCCCTTGCGTGCTACTGGAGACGGGTGGATCACTTGACGCAAAGGAACAGGAGAAACAAACAAAATCTTTACTAGAGTAGCTACATGACACCACGTGGCTATTCAATGTTAAAACCAAGAGTGTCTGACGCTTCCTTGTTCAGGTATTTATATCCTAGGTCTCCTGAGGCAATCATTTCCCCTATTCATACAAGAAGTGGGACCAGAGGTTTCATGCAACAGAGGATATGAAGACGTTTCGTCCAATAGAGGTGCATCTCTACCTTAACTATCGACCGAGTTACCCTCTCGCGATCACAAGGTCAATGTTTTGTAAGAGCCATTGATTCATTGTAGGTTTTTATTCCTACAAGTCGGAAGATTGTGTCGATGGACTACTCTAGGCCCAAATACTCCAAATGTCTCCGTCGAGCTTGAATTATTGATTTGTCGGTACGACGCTTCAGAAATTATTATCGGTGATCTGAGACCCTTATCACCTTCTTTTCGTGGGCCATGAATGGGGTGAGGTGAAGGAAAGAAGACATAGAAAAGTCGAAGTTTCTGACAGAGAAATCTTCGATTGCGTAGTATTCCTTTAAAAATTGAAAGAAACTCAGAAGATATAAACGAATATTTATCGAATTTAATTTAAAATAGTAAGATTATTTATTTCCCCTAAAAAATATTCCTGTATTTTTTATAAAGAACTGAGAGCCGAACCTATCAGAGAAAATACGCGCGCGACCTCAGGAGAACAAAGCCATAGCAGCTAAAACCTCGTGGAACTTATGACTAAGAGTCTGAATTAAATTTGTCGGGATCACTTAGTTTCTTTTTCTGCTTAACGGTGGTCTAAAATAAAAATTTAATTATTTAATTCCGGCTTCCCCTTGTCGTTCTGGGATCACTCAGTTATGTGGGATATTCTTTTTCTTAAAGAACAGACGAAAGGAAGAAAAACCTTCACAAAATAACCTGTGGTGGCAACTGAACTCAAAGATTGTTACAATAAAATTTCCTAACCTGGTGAGGTGAGTTGTTCCTCTAGTTTTATAGGCGAATTCGGGACAACTGGCCTGCAGGCATTGAGCACGCTATGGAAGCTAACCACTAATGATCATTAGCCTAACGTTCTGGAGAACCATTGAGCCATTATAGACTCTCCCTTCTTTTCAGTCAAGCAAGCCGCTTGATCAGATGATAAACTTTGCTGTTCTGGGCCAAACTGCCAGACGTCTCAACGGAGATCGACAGGAAGGCGAACAGATAGTAAATCTCGTTTATAGAAGCTTATTTATTTTTAATAAAAAATTATTAATAAATTTAAACATAAATAAAATTTCGCGCCTTTAATATTATGGTTGGTCTCTTATGATGACACTTTTGATTCGTATGAAAAAACAGGCGATAGCAGGTTACTTCGTCTGCTACTTTGTTTAAATGGACGATTCAAGTTCTCAAAACAGGTATAGTGGTAAATAACTCTAGAATATTCAATAGCATGCTATTTCATACATTTATTAACGACTCCTTTCCTGAGTCTCTCGGTCTCTCCCAATCTTTTAATTCAGGGTAATTCGAATATAAAAACAGTTCGAGTACTACGTGCGATCTTTCGAATTTATTTTTCCTGGTTTTTCATTTTTCTTCTTCTAATAATACTGGTCTCTCCAAAAAAACATTTGGATATCATTGAAGACAACGTCTCAGCCAAAACCTGTATTTTATAGCTTTTTTAAATTAATTTATTTGTTATTTTAAAGGCCAGCAAAGGTGACTTTCTCCAGGACTTTATGACTGCCAGACAAATGGTTGTAGTGATCTGTTAATTTCTCAGGCCAGTCTAGTTTTGAAGCCAATAAAGGAGAATCTGCTCGAAAAAAATGTATTTTTAATAATATGGTTTATTAAATATGTTTGGTTTATTTTAATTATAAAATATTTTTATAATTTGAATTATTTATTTTTTAAAAATAATTTATTCGAATTTTTGTGTAAATGAAAGGGTCTCAATATTGGTGGTGATATCACTGATTGTCTATTGCCCATTTGTGTGGTGGTGATATCTCATGAGGTTGATTGATTGTCTATTGCTATTTGTGTTTATTTTGATCCTGGGACGAGTAGTAGAGCTATCTGTGATCTCGTTCCATAAATTACTCAGTTTCTTGTTTAATTTATTATATAAATTTTAATTTTTTTGATATTATTTATTTTTTATTTAATTTATTTCAATGTGATAATTTTAATTATATGAAGACCGCCTCAAGAGGAGTTCCGTGGGAATGCGGGAAATATGAAGGCTTTTACTCTTCCTGTTGCAGACTCAAAAGTGAATGATAAAAAGCCT
The DNA here is from genome assembly GCA_011109175.1 of Dicyema japonicum. Taxonomy (NCBI): domain Eukaryota; kingdom Metazoa; phylum Dicyemida; class Rhombozoa; family Dicyemidae; genus Dicyema; species Dicyema japonicum. The sequence goes on along the minus strand of RDEW01000003.1, from coordinate 416,765 downwards.
GTGGAAAAATCTCTTTCTTCTCCAATAATTGACTCCAAGATTATTAAAATGATAGAAAATGAGGTTTTGATGTGTTTATGTTAGATTATCGTCTCGATAACGACTACTCACTGGGATGATATTATCGGGCTGGAGGATGTCAAGAGTAAAGTGAAGGAGCTTATTGTATGGCCACTTTTGAGACCGTTTATTAACTGTGATGTATTTTAGAGATTTGTTTGTCGGTCTTAGGGGACCCCCAAAAGGATTGCTTCTCTACGGTCCACCTGGCACCGGGAAAACTATGCTCGGTAATTTGTCATATTTTTACTTCAAAACTAAGAAATTATAACCCCTAATAAAATGCTTATTAAATTCAATCATGAACCTCCTTGTAGCCCACGTGTACTCATGGATTTCCTTGTTAGTTTGTCGGTTATATTGGCATTTATTTTGTCAATCCAATGGTACAGCCTTTCTATTATTATCTAACACCAAAGGGAGTTAACCCAGCTTATCCAGCATATGTGCGAGGTCTTATGGTTCCAAGTGCTTTCCTGGTCCTACAACTCTATTTTTAAGTCACAGCGCCTATTTACGTTTGCCTGCTTAGTGACCATGCATACTCTACCTTCCTTTCTATAGCCATCCTGTCGTACTTTATTCTTATTACTATTTTTATTTTGATATTTTTGGCTGCATTTGTTTGTATTTTTATATTGGAATTAATTTTTATTAACGAATTTAGGAAAGTGCATTGCTAGTCAGTCAAACTCTACCTTCTTTTCTATAAGTGCGTCTACACTGGTTTCTAAATGGGTAAGGATTTTATGTGACTGTAGTATGGGGAGAGTGAAAAGTTGGTGCGTGGACTGTTTGTTGTTGCCAGGGATAAACAACCTGCAGTCATTTTTATAGACGAAATTGACAGTTTGCTGATGAAACGAAAGGACGATGAAAGTGACTGCACGAGACGGATAAAGACTGAGTTTCTTCTACAATTTGTAAGACTAGTTGTGATTCGAGGACGGAATTGGCAGTAACAGCGAGGATATGGTCTTGGTGATTGGGGCCACAAACAGGCAAAAGCTTTATGATTATTCTCAGACCTCAGGACCTCGACGACGCTGCGAGACGGAGGTTCTCTCGACGTCTTTACGTTCCTCTACCCAACAGAAGGGACAGGATTAATCTGGCAGAAAATCTTCTAAAAAACTATAAAAATTCAGTCGACAGTGACCAGCTTGAAGAGATTGGAAATAATTCTGAATGTTTGATCGATTCTTGAATTAGATTATTCGGCCTCTGATTTGACCGGTTTGTGCAGAGAGGCTGCTTTGGAACCACTGAGGGTGCTAACGTCGGAAGAAATATCATCGATTTCTTTGGATCAGGTTTTATTGGGGAATATGCCAGATTGAGCCTATAAACATTCACCACTTCAGAAATGCTTTTAGAAACACAAGACCTTCTGTTTGCCGTGATGACCTGGCCTTATTCGAAAAATGGAATGAACAGTTTGGGAATTTACACTAATTTTCTATTTTGACCAGTTTTTGTTTTCATTAGTATACTTTTACAACTCCATTGAATAAAATTTGTAGCCGTCTCAGACTACTTTTTTATTCTGCACTAATTGCGAGATTTGGCAGATGCTCGGTAAACCAAATTGTTTGTATAGAAGCTCCACCAAAGTAATGGGAGATACCATAGAATGCAAAAAATCTTTATGAATTCTCATTTTCTTGTAGAGGCTATCATATCCACTTGATGTGAGTCCATGCAAATTGATTGCTGGAGATATCCGTCTTCTTTTCCCTTAAGAAGTGATCGTCGTTACATGTGACTCACGTGGTAAGACTTTTAGATACCCTTCAAGAATTGAGAACCACAAAGTCTAATGCCTCTTGTACGAAGCCTGTTGCCTTCTCGTGTCTTCGATGTCTTGCTGCCATTACGAGATCAGCAGGAATTTTAAGTAACTAGAGAGGAAAGGTCACTGGGGAACAAGTTAAACGATGTTGGAGAAGATTAGGAGATGCGGGTTTGAATTTTTGTTGTTTATTATCAGTTACCCCCCTTCGATCGTTGATGAAGTAATCAAGTCATAACTTGAGGTTGGTGTGGATAGATGTCATGAAAATTTTCTCGGTCATGAAGATCTTCTGAAAGAATGAATTAAGGGTTATTTTTTAAATAAAATTATTATAAGAAAGGAAGACGTCAATATAAAAAAAGGAAGAGAAATTTTCAATCATGATGCCTCATAGAGCACGTGCCAAAAATGTTAATTTTCCGGGGTTTTTTTATTATTTATTAAATAAATTCGATATAATTAAATCTGTGTTAACTACTTGCAAAACTAATAAATTTTTATTTAAAAATAAATAAATTAATTAAAATAAATTCGAATTATTTTCACTATAAATATTTTTGTCTTTTGAAATGGCAATGTTGGCACATGTAATTTTTACATAATTATGATTAGGCAAGATTTGCCTACAAAAGATTCATTTCATCAAAGGTGACGTCCAGAGAGGCGAGAAACATATACCTTGACTATTTCAAATCGAGAAACCACGTTTTCATTCCCTCTTCCACTCTTATCCCCAAGGAAGACGACGGGATGTACTTTGTAAATAGCGGGATGAATCAGGTTTGTAATAATCTTTATTTTAGTTCAAACAAATATTTACCGGCACTCTTCCTTCAAATTCTATGTTCAGTGGCTTGAAAAGAGCTGTTAACAGTCAACGATGCTGCCGTGTGGGGGGTAAGCACAACGATCTTAGCTGTGTCGGTGGGGATCTCACTCATCACACATTTTTTGAGATGCTTGGCAGTTGGTCGTTTGGCGACTATTTCAAGGTACTTTGTGGTTTATTTGGTAGATAGAAGCCTGTGAAATGGCCTGGGAGTTGCTCACCTCAGAGAAGTACTATAATCTCGACAAAAGTCGACTCTATGTGACGTATTTTGGAGGAGATGAAAGTTTGGGGGTCCCACCCGATCTCGTGACGAGAGATGTTTGGAGAGACTTGGGGTTGAGTTCATTTTCTATATTTTCAAGGATTCATGAGGATCGAATCATTCCTGGAAGTAGCAAAGACAACTTCTGGGACGCCGGTTATACTGGACCTTGTGGACCGTGCACGGAAGTCCACTATGACCACGTGGGTGGTCGTTTTGTCCCCCAGTTGGTCAATTCTGACAATTCGGACGTCGTGGAAATCGGGAATTGGGTCTTTATACAGTACAACAGGTTTGGGAGTATCCCTTAAGAGACTCCCTGATGGAAAGGTCATTCCCCTCGCCTGTCCCGGGGTTGATAACGGAATCGGTCTGGAAAGACTCCTTGCCGTGCTAAACGGGAAGAGGTCGAATTATGACACAGATTTGTTTAAACCAATAATGGATGAAATCCACGTGGTTTGTCCCCTATTTTTATCGGCAGTCTAGCAAGTGTCCCAAGTATGGAGGCAATGTGGGTCCAATTGATGACCCCCGGGGGATTGACAAAGCTTACGAGTAGTTGCCGACCACGCCAGGATGTTCACTTACCTGATCGCGGATGGACTAATGCCTGGAAAACGTGGGAATGAGTTTGTCTGTTAACCCACGTTCAGAATGAAGCTACGAAAGATCCTCACTCGATGTTTTTCTCATTCATACAACAGACTGAACGTACTCGAGGACTGGTGGGCTCATTGAGCAAAAAAGTAGTCTCTTGTTTGGGGGACACGTTTCCTATCTCCAAGGAAATTCAACAGAAGGTAGTCTTTTCACTAAAGAGATTGTGGATGTAGTGAACGAGGAGGAAACCCGTTATTTATCCATCAAATCAGCAGCCATGTACTCTATAGAGAGACTCATGGGAATCTCCAAGTCGAGAGCGCTTTCAGGTGGAGGATTCGATCTTTTTTAGAAAATGACATTAATTTTTTAACTGGGGGAAGTTTCGGGTATAAATTCCCGCTGGAATTCATATTTGATGCTTGCGATCTGCTGAATGTTGAATGCAACTATAAAATCGAAAAGACAGAGGACGTAGTCATGTGGGTTATCTTTAGGGGGTTCAGGAGGATTATGTTTTTAGTAAAAAGCTGTTTCTATCCCCCGTTGATTTGAATGATCTCCAAAATACGGTTGAAAAGACGGACTACCTTCCATATTCATACTCAAGGAATGAACTGGGGGAATATGGTTTGTTGTTACGCCTATTTTAGAGTTTGAACAGTTCACTGGGACTATTGTTGGCCTAAAGAGAGGTCAAGACCTTATCACGTCGGTCGAGGCGGGGGACGAGGCTATTGTCTTGCTTGATCGAACCAATTTTTACGCTTGTAGTGGTGGACAGGTGGCGGATCGGGGTTATATAATATCAAAAGTTAGTTTATTGTTTAGCAATGAGTAGAATGGGAGAGCGGTAGTGATTGATGTGGAGATCTGTGGGGAGTACATAGTCCACGTGGTCAAAGTTGAGGAAGGAGTGTTATCTGTTGGGGATGAAATAGAACTAGAGTTGGACAAGGAGAGGAGAATGGGCTGCATGCGGAGTCACTCAGCATCGCACATAGTGAACTTTGTTTTGGGGAAGTTTGTGCGGATGTTGGAGCAGAGAGGGTCTAATGTGACCTCGGATCATTTCACCTTTGATTTCTCGGATTTGTAGCCATTCTTGTTATCTTTAGTTAAACTCTATGACGGCTGGGGGAGACAATAATATGCTTTACTTGCCAGATCGAACCCTGAAGGTACCAACTCTTGATTGAACAGGGGGTGGACTCTATTTTGGAGTGTTGCATTACAGTAATCCCTCAAGATGAATTTTTTACACAATCAGCCACTCTATGTAGGGATCACATGTTGAGGACTTGTTCAAGGGAGAATTGTGCCTACTTGCACGTTGATGGTTTCCTAAAGGAATCGTTGATGCCATTTTACGCGGAAAGTTCTGATTTGAAGTTAAGCGCGGTTTTTTGTCTCGTAAATGCTAGTCTCTCCGTTTTTCTCGATCAGTGGAGTTGATCGAGGTCATTTGCAACCAGATTGTGAAAAGCAACTTGGGGATATCTGTCAATGAGATGAACCTACAGGACGCTTTAAGCTTGTCTTATCTGAAAACCTTGCCTAACATTGGTGACTATCCCGCGGTTGTTCGAGTGGTCGAAATGGATGGGGTTGAGGCGGGAGGTGGCTCTTTTGACGCCTTGAAGTACTTTCCAACTCAACATGCCGAGTTATGCTGTGGCACGTGAGTCTTTTTCCTTTATTATTTCAGTCACGTGCTCAATAGTGGAGATATTGGGGCTATCTCTGTAATAGGCTTTAGTGGAGTTTCTCAAGGTAAGAAGAGGGTGACTGTTTTGTGCGGAGACTCTGCAGTTAAAGTTTTTCAGTCGTCATACGTTAGGCCATCAGGGTAGGGAATGATTTGAAAGGAGAGTACTCTCTGATTTGGAAGACTGTAAGGTGGTCGTATGGTTCCAAAAACTGGCTTGAGAAGATTAAAGTTATCAATAAAGTGACTTGTTCCTCATTATAATTAGAAATTAGCATCGAGTGTGATCCCTTGGTCCTACCGTAATCGACTCTCAGTGGACTCTGGTCAACTTCGATTTCAAATGAATTCCAAATTGGAGGAAATAAGGCTTAACCATGTGCTTAATGTAATCCTGGTTATTATTGGTAGGATTATGCCAAAATAATTGATGAATTTTCGTTTGATAATGTACTGGTTCCCCCAATCTTGGTGAGGTCGGGATTTGGGTCATTCCGTGATGTTAAAACCCCCTTTAAACGGACAGAACTGATGGCTCCGACGTTGTTCGTGTCTGACGTTGACGTTTATGGTAAATCACTTGTTGTTTTTGGATGTGCTCTGGTATACATATATTCACTATTATAGGGGAATGGGGACTTTTTTGAAGGAGTGAGGGGTGAATTATTCAATGGATTAGAAGTATGTGATCACAAAGGGGAGATGAATCAGTTCTATCACGCCTGGGTCCCCTTAACTGAGATGGATAGATTAGTTGATTCTTATCGTAGTATTTTTTTGTTTGAAAAACAGTAATTTTGATATTTACACTAAATCTCTATTTTTCATCAAAAAAACTTTATTACATAAAGAAGTAATTAATCTGAGGGTCATGCAGTAGCCACCCCGACTGCGTGGATATTCCCTCTCAGGATGGTTAACGAGATTCCCTCAAACAGCAGCGCTCACGGAGTTTTCCATTGCGTGTGGCAATCCGATTCCTAGACGACACAGAAATTTGAGCGTCGAAATAAAAGGGGTGCCGGCCGCTCTTTAAATTGCGCTAAAATTCGTTGAAACTAGTTTACACAGTAATTTTTAGGTTACTGGTCTAAATCTGCTGGATCGAATTGATTTGCTTATCGTAAGGAAGATGAGAGTGAAACTGGTTTATTGAGCGCATTTCTTTACAAATCATGTGAAAGGAACCTTTAGCTAATTTTTACCAGTTTTTATTTGGATGAATTAACTACTTAAATTTGGGTGTCATCTGTTTATCCCCAATCGATTTTTAGGAAATGGCATATTCAATGCACTGACACAGAATAATGATCATTAGAGCAGAAATAATAGGACATTTTAAAAACAAAATAGTACAATTAGGACTTCTTAAGAAGAAAATAGGACAAATCGTTTTAGGACATTTTATATGGAAATGGACAAAAACTATTGTTAGATAAATTTTTATTTAGCATGAAATATTTTTCAATATTGAATTCATTGAAATTTCTATCTTTAGACATCTGTTTTTTCAAAAGGGAGAAAGATTGTTCCACAGCAATTGAAGTAGCGGGACATTTTAGAAGGTTGCAATATGTCATTGGATTTATTGATTTGTTAGTCATTTTAACAACATCCATTAAATCATTCTTCTCATACCTTTCAATATCCCCATTTACCGAAATAGAACTGATCTTTTCGAAGTCTGCATAACTTTCTTCGATTGAATACCGTGACTTTGCGATTTTTCCAAATTAGATTTTAGCCATTTATTTTTCGCAATTTCAAAAAGTTCATGACGCATTTTTATTGACATTATTTTCATTGCGCAAATGAAAAAAACAAGTAATATGAAAAATTTTTTTATTTTCATTTTTCAGTATCTTGCCACTCCCGCGTTGGCCATGAGCACGTAAAATGCCTGGGGTTTCGCTCGGGCAGAACACACACTTTATTTAAGCAAAGAACAGTTATTATAACTAATCGTGAAGGGAAAACAAGGAATGCTCTTCACTTCTTTGTTTTTTCTTTTTCTTGTGTGTATGTCCTTTCTAATTGTTTGAATTATGACATTCGAATGTACTGAATTTATTGCTGATTTTGCCATGTAAAAATTCTCTGGATTACACATTGTCCCGACAATAACATTTAAAATTATTACCCGGGTAAAGTTGCTGATCAAATAGAATTGTTTGTTAAAGAATGTTTTTTGTAGTTCCATTATATGAAGATCATAGTTTATGAATATTTTTTTCGTAGTAATAGACGGTACATGATAATTTAATTTTAGGAATAGTTTTTTTAAATGCTTTGACCAAAAAGATATCCAGTTTTTCTTTTTCTTCAGAAAGAAAAACTTGAGTAGTCTCCATACTTTTTTGGCATTCTGATTGATGTCTTTTTTCATTAAGATGTTTATCGATGTAGTGTTGTTAGATGATTTTACTATCTTTGAGCATTTTTGGCAAAATAAATCTCCTTTAGGCGTTCTTGTCAATATGTATGAGTTTTTGGAAATTGCTTTTGAAATTAGTTCCCTATTTTTTTCTCTGAGTTCTAGTAGTTTTAATAATTGAGAAAATACAAACCTGTCATTAAATGAAGACTGCAAACACACAACAAAAAACAAATTTTGACGTGTAATTAAAAATGAAATGAAAAAAAACTAAAAAAATAATTATAATAATTATGTCCTATTTTAGGAAAATTTTATTTTTTTAAATTGGACAATGTCCTATTTTTTTGTCCTAATAGACAATTTCCGCCCTAATGATTATTTTGACTAGGGCGATTTTTGTCAATAAAGTCAAAAATTGATGTTCTTTATAATTGTTTAAAACTTATAAAAATGTAGTTTTTAATCAAAAATATTATATTAATCAAAAGTTATAAAGTCAAAAAAAGTCAAAATTTTGGGTAATGTCAAAAAAGTCAAAATTTAATATTTTTAAGGTCAATAAAGTCAAAATATTTATTGATTTTTATTTTTTATTGTTTAATTTTTAAAGTTCTCAAATAAAATACTAGCGTGGGATCAATTATCATCATTCACTGTGTTGCCGCATTAAATCAAGAATGACATTAAAAAGATTAAGTCTGTTGTTAGAAAATATTCTGATGGAAATCTTTTTTGGAATTTATGTGGGACATTTGTAACTGCAAAAAAGCAATTTTTATAGAATCATGAGGATCTTCTAAGAAGCATATCAAATTAGCAGGTTTATTATTTTTATTACAATTTTAAAGGTGTCAATTTGATTTTCTCGTCCCATCTGCCGACAATGTGTTGATAAATTTTTTATTTATATTTCAAAAATTTATTAACAATAAAATATTATTTATTAACTATGGGGGAGAGAGGCTGCTGACATCACGGAGTAAGCGTTTCCGCGAACAACTGCGATACCAATTCTTTGCCTCAGCCGGACCGCTTCTTGATAAATTAATAAATTTTTTTTTTATTAACAAAATTTTTTTTAACAATTAAACAAATGTCAGTTGAGGAAGCCTGCTGCGTGGATTGCGAACGAGTTCCCTCGGAGTATGGCTATTCAGATCTTTTGTCTTAGCCATAACCCTTCTCGTTGATCCCTTTTCTTTCTGGCAAGCAATCCTCCGAGTTCTTGCAAGAATTCAGCCGTCATTGGACCAAAATTAATAAATTAAAATTAAATTAAAGCTTTTGTCGAATCCGATATACCCTTGCATAAGTTAACAGTAAAAGCTTACGAGACTCGTTTGAGAGTATTGGACATAATCTTCCTTCTACTTAGAGAAAATTTATGTAGAAAATTTATGCCAGAAGCAGCTTGACAGAATTGAGCTATTTTTGAGGTTTTATTTTCATTCATTATAAATCTGAAAAATTTTTGTTTTGATTTACGAAACCGATATCCGCTTAACTGTCAATCAAGTGTTTTCTATCACAAAAAATGAAAAACAACATATTTCTACACATGCATAAAACTATCTGAAAAAGAGTCCTTCCACATCTTATAAGCTGAAATAAGTTTTTCTTTATTTTTTTAAACAAAATAATTTTTTTAACAATTAAACAAATGTCAGTTGAGGAAGCCTGCTGCGTGGATTGCGAATGAGTTCCCTCGGAGTATGGCTATTCCAATTTTTTTATTAGAAAAATTAATATCTAAAGACCGAAATTTTAAACCCGAAAACGTTTTGAATTACATTATTTTGTATTTTAATAAAAATTTTGATTAGTTTTTTTTATATTAAAAAAAATTTTTATAGATAAATTTATTATGAAGTCAAAAAAGGTCAAAATTTCCGATTTATGAAGTCAAAATAAAAATCCCCCTAATTATGACATAAATGACGGGTTAGAGACCACAAGGGTTCGGTCCCCAAGTTAGAAGAGGTAGAAATTTAGGATTAATGTAAAAATATGATTAATGTTAAAATTCGTTTTAGAGTCGATTCGAAGTATTGGACCATGTGAGCAAGGTCTCAAAGTCAGCTAACTTGGTGGACGGCCACAAAAATCGTTGTTAATTGATGTATTTAATTACATGTAATTTCAAACAGGAGCGGCGAAATAACCTGGTATGTAACACGTGTCATCTCATGTCGCGGTAACAACAATACAATAACAATTTATTACCAAAATAAGGAAGGTATTACATAAGAGTCTTACCATAAGGCTTGGACTCCACACCTGGACTCATCCTTCTTTTCAAAATTTTTTTTCAGAACGTTTCACCCAGTTTTATAGATACAGCGATACAAATAAAAAACGGAACAGCCAATTTTTCAATTTTTTCTAAATAAAGATTAATTTTTTTAATAAAAAATTGAATTTTAAATTATAAGCTTAACTTCTGCCTTTTACAAAAATCCAAACGTCAATGATTTTGGTAAGTAATTAAACCCATTTTTTCAAAAAAATAAAAAAGAGAACAAAAATAGTTCAAAATTTAGTATGACCCCCTTGAGCATTTATTGCTTCTAAAAATCTACTCCGCATTGATCCAACAAGCGATTTCGCATATTCTATCGTGAGATCGTTCCAAATCTTTTTCAATTCTTAGAATAGGTCACTTTTTTAAAATTCGGTTCCCCTTATTTTTTGTTTCATGAAGGCCCACACGTGCTCGATAGGATTCAAATCGGGATTTTGAGGGGGCCATTGTAATAACTTATTTCCGTGTTCATTGAAAAAGTCTTTAGCAACCTAGCAGGTGTGCTTTGAATCTTGCTGAAAAATTGGAGACCGGATTCCTGTTTTCTCCAAAAAAGGCAACAAATTATCCGCCAAGATGCTTACATATAAGTTCCCATTCATAATTCCTTTTATCCACACAAGTTCCGAAAAACATTCCGATGTGAATGCGGCCCAAACCATTACGTTCCTTTTCCGAACTTCACTGTTGTGGTAACATTTTTGTTTAAAAGCCTTTCTCCATCTTTCTCCAGACAAATTTTCGTCCATCGGGATTAAATAGATTCATCGATTCCAGAACACATTTGGTAACATGTTCCATTTCGTGCACTGAGAAATTCTCGTCGTTTTGTGTTTTTTCGCTAGATGTGGCCTTTTCGTAGGCTGAAACGTCGATATATTCAGTATTTTCAGGTAGTTCCTCACTGTCTGTGATCTGACAACAGTTCCCGTTTCATAACGTAAAATTTTCTAACATTTTGCAGAATTGAAATTAACATCACTTTTTTGTTCACCTTCAATTATTTCGAGATCATCAGAGTTAAGGGAAAATCTTCGCCCTGAGCCTTTTTTTCTCTCTCTCGAAAGAATCATTCATGGTGACTCTCGAGATAGCACTGAGGGATCTTTCGGAAAGATTTCGAATTTGTCGATATGACTTTCCAACTTTATAATAAGCAATAATTTCTCCTTTTTCTTGGTATGTAAGTGTAGAACCATGTGACAAGAAACAACACGTGTAATAAAATAAAAATGGGTTCAAAAAACTTTGGAAAAAATAGAGAATTTTTTTTGTTCTCTTTTTTATTTTGTTCTGAAAAAAACTGGATTTAATTACGTACCAAAATATAGGGCGTTTTAATTTTTTTAAAAGGCTAAAGTTAAGTTTTTTTTTTAATTCTCTCAAGCTGCAGTCATTTGACACGGCAAGTCCTTCATAACACAATTGGACTTTGCTGGAATGAGTCATTTGACGAAGCTTGTCGGAAATGGAACGGGTCCGGACTCAAAATCCCAGAAGACACAACGAAGCAAAGAATTGGGATGACATTGTCTGCTCCAAAATTTTGAAGGACCTTAAGAAAGAAGCAAATCAACATCGTCTGGCTTGTTTGGTGTCAGCTTCAAGTCGAGGGAGTGGAGCATGGCTTGGTGCAATACCTTGCCCAAACCTCGGGACCTTTTTGGACGACGATTCTTTGAGGATTGGAATCGGACAAAGGCTGGGACTAGACGTTTGCCAGGAGCACCGATGCCGATGCGGGAAAACAGTCGATGTGAAAGGATTGCACCCGCTGTCCTGCAGAAGAAGCGCCGGAAGGGGACCACGTCATGCTGCTCTGAATGATGTGATCGTCAGAGCTCTGAAAGCTTCAGGCTTCCCAGCACAGCTTGAACCAGTGGGTCTTGATCGAGGAGATGGGAAGAGACCTGACGGGATGACCCTTTTCCCCTTCACGTCTGGAAGATCTTTGGTCTGGGACGCAACTTGCATAGACACGTTCTCAAGCACGAACATTTTTAAATCTGTTCAGACACCTGGAGCAGCTGCTTCGACCGCGGAAAACCTAAAAATCAAGAAATATTCTTGCCTCGGGGGATCGCTACCGATTTACTCCTGTTGCGACCGAATCATCGGGAGCCGTTGGTCCAATGACGGCTGAATTCTTGCAAGAACTCGGAGGATTGCTTGCCAGAAAGAAAAGGGATCAACGAGAAGGGCTATGGCTAAGACAAAAGATTGGAATAGCCATACTCCGAGGGAACTCGTTCGCAATCCACGCAGCAGGCTTCCTCAACTGATATTTGTTTAATTGTTAAAAAAATTTTTTTAATTAAAAAAAAAAAAAAAAAAATTCTATTTTTGTTGAAAAATTAATCATTCAATAGAAAAAATCGAGAAAATGAGTGTTCCGTTTTTTATCTGTATCGCTGTATGTTCTGGTTTCTTGATCTCCTCCTGAAACCATTGAGCCGATCCTCCACATTCTTGCTAATCCGTTCTAACAGCTTGTCTTCGTCCTCGCTTAGACAGTCTCTCAGTTTCTTGTTTAAGGAGAGCTTAATTGCAGCTCTCTTTGTCTTCTCTAGGAGGGATAAGATCTCCCCTTTTGAAGAGAAGAACCACCCCTCTCACCAATAAAGCAGGCTAGGGAGAATAACTCCCTTGAAGATGAACAGTTATGTGTCGGCTGACGTGTAACTTTTTTGTACAAAGTGAACTTTGTGGTACTCTTCTCTTGAATGATATTGCATCAAATATATTTCCACACATCTTCAGAAAAGATTTTCTTTCCTGAAGATAATTTCTTAGCCAAACAAATAGGTATCTTGGAACACATGCTGATATAAGCTGCGTTAACAACGCTTCATGGCATACACTGTTGAGATATCAAGGCTTTCGAGATATCAAGACATAATAAGTTTATTTGTCTTTTGGAATCCCTTACTTTCATGATTTCAAAATTCATTAGAAAGAAGCAGTCTGCACAGCCTTTTCCGGACGAAAACCCCACTGCTCCGGAATCAGAAAGTCATTCTCCTCTATATGTCTGCTTAGCCTTTTGAAAATGATACGTTCTATCACTTTTTTAAGTTAATTGGCCTGTAGCTTGCCGGATCTCTCTTTGGCTTCCCTGGTTTTGGAATCATCCTCACGACAGCTTTTTTCCATATTAAAGGGAGAATGTTACGATTCATCACAATTTCTTAAATTGTTTGCCATATCTGTGGCATGTTTCCTATGGAATGTCAAACTCCTTATTGAATGAAGAAGAATTGAAGAAACGTGAAATAAACTAAGCTATCATGACGGTTTAGAGGAAAGTGAATGGTCTTACTAAAGTAAGGATGTGTGGGATTTAGTATAACTAAGCAGCACAGTTTGATCAAATTTAGTCATAAACACACAAATCAGATTAATTGTAATGAAAGCTGCGGCCATTTAATTTTGATTTTTTGTCTGTGTTATTTCAGATTTAATTCTTTTATTAAAAACACAAATTTATTCTTTTATTTAAAACTACCATCCATCCAAAGTGGACCCCGCTGACACAACAGAGATCAACTGGAGTAGCCACCGGGTCTTACGTGCGTCGTGGCTTTTTAGTGCAGCTAAGCGTCCAAGTTTCTTTAGGAAGCGAAGCGATTTTCCACTTATTCCTCCAGTTGTCTCGACCACTATCGGATAAAACGCGAATCGGTCGCGTAGCGCTTCGTATTCTTCTCCTTTGTCCTCATCGTTTTTTCCGCGGAATACAGTGTGTCTACCGCGTTCCCGACAATGTTGGACGGGCAAAGCGTGTCGACACAAGTAGCGTCCTAGACCAAAGGTTTCCCTCTTCGAATGGGAAAATTGTGATCCCGTCGGGACGTTTTCCGTCTCCTCTGTCCAGGCCAACAGGTTCTAGTATGGCTGGGTATCCCGCAGACTCCAAGGCTCGCTTGACAATTCCGTTGATCCTTGGGAACCGTCCTGAACTTATTCGACAAAAAAGATCGAACTATTACTTAGTCAAATTCAAGGAGATTTATAACCATGATTATAAGGCGGCGTTGTCAAAGTGATGAAAATTATACTTAATTCAAGGTAATCAATTAATTTATTAAGTGGCCTGTAAAAAATCAATGTTTTATTAAAATAAAGAAACAGTCAGCCGAGATCACACAAAGGCCGCTCCAACTGCGTAGATATTCCCTCTCAGATTCCCCTGCTGACGGACTCTACAACTCATAGATGTGGTTCCGGATTTCTCCGCATTTGCGAGGAAGATGGACACCCACTCAATCTCTCACTGTTTCACGCAAAAGAAAATCGGTTGGCAAAGAATTTCCGTCGCCAATCGGTTTCTTCTGCAAAGATCAAAGAACTTCCGTTCAGCAGTGGGAACAGTGGAGACGCACAGGCTTAGGATAGCACGCTTGGTTGCGGGAACTGGAATCACCTAACTAGTTGGCATCTTTCTCGATGATCCAGGGGTTAATAAATAAAATAAATTCGCTCAAATAACCAGCAACAGTCAAATTAAAATCAAAGTCATTCACCTGGAACGATTAAAGTCAGTCTAAAATCTTAACTCATTAATATAAAAATTTTGATTTCTGTTAACTATTCTCCTTAATACAGGAAACTGAAGGAATACTCGACCTTTCGAGATCACTTCCGTCTGTTTTAATGGCATTCTAAACCTCTGGAACTGCTGAGAGATTAGGTAGGGAGTTGTCAACAAAATCGGAAATTCGATTGCGACGCGAATCAGACCCTTCCAAACGGAGATGGGTTTCACGTCACCTAAAATAAATATTGTCCACGACAATGTCACTTTCTCTTAGCTGCAATTCCTCCCTCGAATTCTTCGGCCGTCTATGGAATCTGGTTTTTGTATATTTCCGTGATCGCTGCTATTTGAGCAAATCTCAAGAAATTTTCCTTTTCCCCTTCGAGAATTGAACATATCGCCGGTCTCTTCCTTAACACGAAAAAGCATCAATTGTTCATCTCCTTTCAGAAAAGCCGAGAAGAAACAATAGCCAGGGTTTCCTGTGTTCCTGTAAAGAAACAGGACCGGGTGACCCATGCGAAGGAATCTCGACCGGAAAGACATTTCCGAATGGCGATGGGATCTCTGACGGTCAACTTGAGGAGAGTGTGGGACTTGCTAAAAGCTGGAATCACTTAATTAGTTCTTCCAATTTTGTGCCAGACGATATTCGAATCCTGGGCATGATGTTTTCGACGCTTCATCGTTTCAAAATTTCATTATCGACTGTCCCCTGAGTGCATCATTTCGGCCATTCACATGAAAAATGAAACGAGAGGTCACATCCATCTTGAAGAGGTTTTTTAACCGGATGAACGTCACCATCATTTAGCTAGTTGTCCGGTGTTTTAAATCATCAATCTAAAACTATTAAAAATTCAAGACAAAACAATTTCTGATCAATCTGAACAGGGGAGGTTGAAATTTAGATTTTCTTTAAGAGGAGTGCGGTTTCCATGGAAACAAAATGTAGATAGCTCCCTGTTAATTACCATTGAAATTACCATAAAGGTTTTTCGTGGCAGGTTAAATCTAATCATTCTTTTTTAGAGCAGGGAAAGGCTATATGTCCTCTCATGAGATCTCTTCGAAAGGTACTTGCTTTCCATTATGGAAACCATCCACCACACTTACAAGTAACGTCAAATGACAGGCAAAAACCTTAGAATGAAAAAGACCATTCGGCTACCACGTGACTCCATGACATGAAGCACACAAGATCAGACTAGTATTAGGAACCAATTGGCTTAATCACATAAAATGAAAATAATAACAATTTATAAGAAAGAAAAATTATTTTGCTAGAAAATTCTAAGAAAATTTTGATCCACGTTCCCATTTAAGATCTTTACCGCCTTTACTAAAGAAATCATCGCGAGATCGCCTGAAATCCTGTTTGTTAGACATTCTTCTTTCATCATAGTCGTTTCTATTGGAAAACCTCCTGTCATTGGAGTAGTTCTGCTTGTACGACAAACTCTTTCCAGTGTTTTCCCGTCTATACGCAGAACCTCTAGAGAAATTCTCATTCCTGTATTGATTTCTGTTGAATGAAAAGTCCTGCTTAAATGTGTCATTCAGGCTAGCAACCTAAAATGTCAATCACTCACAGAACCTCTCTCCCAGATCTTTCAGCAAACAAGAGAGACATCATAGCAGCAACCATGTCCCGGGAACCATCAGAAGATAGCATAATACTGGCAGCTTCCATGTAATTTTCGACATCATTGGCCTCAACAGACTTGACCTTCCTACAGATTACAGCCATCCAAACTCTCTAATCTGAGCCAAAACAGCGTCCGAAACGGAAGGGGCAGAATCGAACAAAAAACCCTAAAATATGAGGAATAACAAACAGCTTTCTTTTCGATTTGCGTAAGCAATCGTTCGTCATAGCCGTTCATATTATTATACAAGCAAATGGAGAGTCCTTCTTTTCCAGCCCGTCCTGTGCGGCCTGATCGGTGGATGTAATTATCGGGGTCACGCGGAGGGTTGCACTGAAGGACAAGCTCCACGTCGGGTATGTCTATTCCTCTAGAAGCCACATCCGTGCAAAGGAGCACTTTCACATGTCCGTCCCTAAAGGCCTGCCATTAGCTAAACAAAAACATTGAGGACATGTTCTCTCCGCGACTGTTCGATGTCTCCGTGGAGCACATCTACGGAAAACTCCAAATCGGGGTCATTAGCAATATCAGAAATCATCTGTTTAGTGTCCACGAAAATTATGGCCCGCCCACTCGACAGACCCAACACCAGGTGATTTAACGATGGAATAAGACCCCAGTATTCCACATTGACGGCCACGTGCCTAACTGAAGAGGGGGTCTTTGAGTTTGTGGTCACTGTTTTTATTAACTTGTGGTCCCTCATATATGTTTTGGTCACAGAGTACACCCATTCAGGCATTGTGGCCGAAAGTAACACCAATTGTGGTTTGGAGGAGGGCGAATAAAAGGCTTTGTTGATTATCTCTTCGACCGAATCTTTGAATCCCATATCCATCATCTTGTCAACTTCATCCACCACCAAGAATCTCAATTTTGTAAAAATAAGGGCTCTTCGTCCAATCAGGTCAATAACCCTTCCAGGAGTGCCAACCACAACGTCAACTCCCTTCTTGAGGTCCCAGACTAAAGATTACCAGGAATCTAACCTTGGTCTTGAATCCCGACTCCCCCGTAAACAGGGATCACTCTGGCATGACTGAGTTGTTCGAGCTGTCCTGATATTTGTCTTGCGAGCTCCCTAGTAGGAGCCAAGGCCAGAAGTTGAACTCCATCACCCGAAACAACACGCTCCATCAAAGGGATCCCAAAAGCCAGTGTCTTCCCGCTACCAGTCTCTACACTTGAAAAAATAAGGCAGACTGGAGTGAATCACGATGTCACTTCCACTAGATATTGGCTTGTATGCCTCCTTTTGAACGGTGAAGAGATCATTTATCCCCATCCCTATGGCTTGTTACAATTTAAGAACTTTTAAGGTTAGATTTCATAGAATTCGTGAGCGACATACCGTTAAAAGACATAACACAAACAGAAAGTAGTCAGAATCAGTTAATAATTATGTAATTTAAGAATTTACGTGAAATAATATAATATTAAATTTATTAATTAATTTCATACTTTGTTATAATTTTTTGCTTTCAAATGATAAAGCAGGTAGACAGAATTACCTCAAATACCCCATTTTGAGGAAAAAATGGCAAAATCGGAGAACAGTGGTTGGACTAATTCTCAATCGATCACCCTAATATAAATCTGTATCGATTATTTATTCTATGACTCTGAGAAAACCCCAAACTGTTGCAATTTAAATTTATTTATGATAATTTCAAAGAATATGAATATGTTATTAAAAGTACTGGAATCCCGATGGAAGCTCTTCGGACACGTGCTGAGGATGGAATTAACATCCCCACCGAACATATCTCTGGAAACATATATGTTTGTCAAGAAGGCCGCTATCGTGGAAGACCTAAAACGACACTGCCAATAGTTTTACAAAAAGACCTGGTCAATGTCAAAAGAAATCTAAAAAATTGCCAACGACCTGGACAACATGAGAGCTTTGGCTAGGAACAGGGGAGCATGGAAAAGGATGACATCTAACCTTGTTTCTTTTGCTGCACATGCGGGGCTCTCGTAAAGTGCTTAAATGAATAATAAAATAATGAATATGTTAGTATTATACACGTGCTCTGTTATTTTAGCTGTGCCGAGGAATCAGATAGTAGACAGTCAAAGGTGAAGCTGTCAACCTGTGGTTTATGATTTTGAGTTCAAAATATTATATTGATTTTTATGTAAATTGCGGTTTAACAGATTTTTCTTTGAATTTAAAATTTATTGATTTTGGCTTAACAACAGCCTTTTTCCAGCGAAATTCAAGCTCGCTTTATCAAAGATCCTTTTTCAAGCGAAATTCAAGTTTTCACTTCCCTATAATGCCGATTTTTGATACTTGAAAACCAACTCTCGGTTCAATTTGACTGAGCCTATTTTCCTCGCAGTCCAATGAGGAGATAGCCATCGGTCTGGGCTGCCCTACCTCTAATTTCTTATTTTTGAATTCATGTAAATGGAAATGATTTTAGACCCTACAATCCGACCCAGTTTCTAATGACTCTGAGATAACCAAAAAAATCGTTTCCACCTGTCAAAGGAATCCATGTTTCTATGCATAATTTCTAAAATAAAATAACCCCGCAGAAATTTTTTTTTCACGTGAAAAAGCAATGGGATTTCTTTTGACAAGAACCAAGGACTAGGAGCAATTCTATATATTAGTCGATAAATTTGACCTTTAAACACATCAAAGACTTATCATAATTCAAGGTTAACAACGAGAATTGTAAACTGGCTAATAACCCAGTCGAAACCTCGGAGATACTTGGATCCAACTAGATACCCCTACGCTCAAAAAACAGAGAAATAGCCAGAAGAGGGATGGTTGATTGAGAGCTACTCCAGAACTCACTAATCCGTTAACCCTCCCATTCGATTGTTTTAAGTGGTGGTTGCTTATGTTAGTCTAAGGTTAATATAGTAACCAAATGTTATCTTTCCTTCTTCGGAGCATAGAGTTTCGAGGTCTCCTGAGTCACTTCGTCCATGCTCACGAGAAGAAAAAATGGCTTCAGTAACTCTGCTTGTTTGTTTTGGAGGATTGGGAATTACCGTTCAGTGATATTTTTCCTCTTGTGGCTCCTCAAAAAATTTTATGGATACAGTCCTTAACTCTTATTCTGGACTGAATGTATCTATGACACAATCGAGAGCTTGTGGACTTGTCGAAGTACCTATACTTTAATCAGAAAGAGTGTCTTTGAAAAAATAGGAAGCACTTTGAGAGCATTGGGGATGCGAGAAGACTTGCATGCCTCAAAACGGCAAACAGCCATTCAACAGGTTCCTGGTTGAACGCCTTTGCCGAGATTTGTAACTGAATTTGATTGCAAATAAAATTTTTAAATTTATCTGTTAAAGGAGATATAGCGGATGCCTGACTGCTTGGCTATTTCCTCTCAGGTCTTCTTTAGTGATAATTATTGGATATAAGCATATAGCCTCTCGCTTATATTCAATTAGGACAACCTTTATGCATGAACAACTATTAGTGATCTACTTCCAATTACTCTTATATTTCGACGGCGACTGATTCAAAAATGAACTGTCCCCCAAGACATTCATATTTCTTTAGGCTCTCGGTCCTTTTCGAGGCTGATCCATGGATGATTTGCCGTCAATACAAGGGAGAGTTCATCTACACAGGTGGTGTCTAAGGCGGGATATCTACCGCTATCACATAGGAAGAAAGTTTCCCGTCAGGTTTTTTGTTTGCAAAGATCAGTCCGAGAGGCTCCGACTGAACCTGGAATCCGATGGTTTCGGAGTCCCTACGTAATAAATCCGTTGATGGCTCTGTGCCTTGGACTCCTTCCACCACTTTTGGCAGGAGAAAGTGCGAAAACCTTTAGCGTCGAATATCCTTCACATCTATAGCAATGAGCTAGCTAACATCAACTCCCAGGCGGGCACAAACCCCAATTCTCATGGCCTCGTCATCCAATCCTTCTAAAGGTGAAGGATCTAATCCATTCTTCAATTTAATACTTGAAGGAGAAAAAGATACAATATGAGAATGATGGAGATGATATAAAATCTCTGGACGGATAAAAACTATCTCTGTCTACGACTTTTACAGAAATCGGGGTAGAAATTTCATAAACAAGTGAGACAGGATTTGTTTCCATTCTAGTCTCCTGCAACGAGCAGCTGATAAGAAGAGCAAAGTTTGTCATTATTCTAGCCAATTCCTCGTAAGAACTGCTAAAGTTCTCAGGATTCCTCATTAGACGAATGCTGTGTGGAGCACAGACATATATGATCGTAGTATAACCTCCTCTACTCTATTGGGCTCTTTTTTAATTGTATTACACAGATCCTGTCGCTAACTTTCAAGTATCCGTACAAACACGGGACAATACCCTTATGCATAGCAAATCCTTGACCAAATGTTTCGAATCCGAAGGAAGCAAGATTAACACAGTTTCCATGCTCCTCGTACAATCCACCTGCCATCTTCTTTTCCTTCAGGCAGCATACAGATCTTGAATGCCCGAACATTGAGAGCGTCATTTGTCACATCTTTAAGTCCTCTAGTGTCGAAGATAAAATGGTTAGTTCTTTTTATGTCTCAAACGCCTTTTAAACATGTGTAAATGTCACCACCACGATAAAAATGGTTATACTAGAGGTTATTTAAAAAATTCGGAGATATCATTAATATTGCTTTACTAGGATAACTTATAAGAGCACTTTTTTAATATTTATCCAAAGTCCCTTCGATTGAAAGAAACCGGTGGCTAACAAGAACGTCACAGACAAGAGCGGGGCACTCCCAGAGAACTGACAAGTGTATTTGGTCTGTGCAGAACTCAGATGTGGATCCTGGGACAAGAATAAATGGCCATCTTATGGTCGTCATGAAGCCTGATGGGAAAAGTGAAAGTACGATTGTGCAATTCTGTAACAGATACGAACGAAATCCATGTGGTAATCAGAAGCAATTATAGTATATAATGCACTTTTTTTTAATATTTATTTTTTATTTTTATTTTAAATTAATTCAAAATCTTTACAAATCCTATCGAAAATATATAGCAAGTAAAAAAATCTAGCCGGGTGGCATAGTGGTTAGGTGTCGGGCTTAAGTGGCTTAGGCTACGGGTTCGAATCTCGCTGCTGTTCACTTGGTGGAAGGTTCACGCATCTACGATGCCAAAAGGTTTGACGCCGTCATCAGTGGATTCTCACTGCGGAACTGGATTGTCTAGAAAGAACACTCACACAAGAAAAAGAAAAAAAGAAGTGAAGATCATTCCTTGGTTCTACGATTAGTTAAAAATAAACTGTTCTTTACTTAAATAAAGTGTGTGTCCTGCCTATGCGGAGATATAAAATACTATGACTCTCGTGAAAGGCTTATTTTATATGATGACTTTTGACACTTGGCGAAAGAGATACCAACAAAATGTCTCTGGTGTTGAAACCAGTCGCACCCCTTGAGAAGATCTTGGATATCTTTACACTTTCGGCTACAGACTGTTGAATACCAGGGAAAAGACCAAATAGACGTATTATTAATGATCCTGTAAGAAGAGTCTGGGCAGCAGAAGGAAATACGTTCGAACCGGGAAATTCAAGTTCGAATAAAAGTGCATCAAAGAGAAAACGCAACCAAATATCATTTGATAAGAAAAACGATCAAATAACCTCTGAAACTAATAGCGGAAAATAAGGCGACTGAAAATTGAAAACCATCAGTTTGGGAGATGAATGTGTTTCTGATGTTAAATTACACGAGGAACTGCGAAAACCCGCTGAAAAATCTGCGACAACGCGGGTAATCTACAAAACCCAGAGGAATAAAGCAAATCATATTGCCTAACACCCCAAGACACAGTTTAATTCAGTTGGGGGGTGAATATACCAAATTATTGGAAATCCAAGACCTCTTACTAATAAAATTATAATAAAGGAAGTGGCAAATGCATTCATACACCGAAAGGGCACAAATCCATTCCTACAGCTGGCTATGGTGGCATCTCGGCGAGTTACTAAAACATGCTCCGGCTATTGTTGAAATATAATCACGGAATATATTAAACGAGTCTATGGAAGTTCACTGTTCACTTCCATTAGGACATGAACTCTTAATTCCGATACAAAAACCTGGGAAAGAGAGGGATCACTGGATGGATTAATATGTCAGAAATATACGAAAGTCACCCAAATCCTAGGAATTAATCTAACAAAGAAAAACTCATGAGTATCCTAAAAGAACTGCTTGACGAGGACTCCTGAGACTATAAGTCAATTACTTACTGAAACTGATTTATCCGTGAGAATATGAACTAAGCATTCAAGACTTTCAATACCAACATGGGCACTCTACAAGGAGATTCATTATCGCCAATTCTATTCAGCACATACCTCAAAGCTGCCCTCAGGGAGCTGAGGAATGATATGGGTTTAAATACGTTGACATAATTGATGATGTTGACTTTGTCTCTACTGACCAGGAAACACGTGACCAAATTTTACTCCAAGCCAAACTTATTTTGAATAAATGGGATCTGCGCATAAATGTTACAAAAACTGATTATACACCGAATCGAACGATCAAGAAATGATGAATGCTGGAGACATACAAAAAACTCGGCTCACTACTAGGTGACGCCGAGTTTTTTGTCTGAGGAAAAAGCTGGCTACCATATACTGCAAAAAAAATGTACCACATCTGGATAAGAAAGAAGCACGTATCACTGAAACTTTGTGTCAGAACATGGGGAATTTCGAAAAATGATACTTTTCACAAAAGCCAACTGCGCATATTGACTGAAATCTTCTGCCAAACACCTCAAGATACTGGAATCCGAGAAAAATCTCATATTGACTGGAGAAAAATCTCAAACGAAAAATATATACTCTATGTAAATCTAGACTAATTAGCATGGGCGTTATTTTATCGAGATGGAAACTATCTGGTATATTCTTAGACTGGACCCGACTACGCCATGTAACAAAATAATGGAGGAATATTTCTACTGTATCGGAAATCACGGATTTCGAGGCAGACCAAGAAATACACTTACAATTTGCTAAAAGATGATTACGAAACAACAGGTCGTAAATTAGTGACAGCAGACGATGTTCGAATGAGGGCCAAAAACAAGATGACGTGGGCGAAAATGGCGAGGAGGATGGCTGCAAAGCATGACCCAAGCGAAACCTTTTATGGGCTACGCGAAAGAGCTCTCAACTAACTAACAAAAAATGCCCCACTTAACGAGGTCGATGATTTTTATTTATTATTATTGTATTGGTCAGAAAATAAATAAACTATCAAAACATGAACTTATAAAAAAGTACCCCCAATATAGAGATTGTTATTCTGGTTAATTAGACTAGTAATTGAAATATTCTTAAAAATATATTTAAAATCAAAAAATATAAATATCATCAATTATTATAAAACAAATATTAACAACCAAGAAGTGGTGTTATCCATACTTTTCTATAAACACCCTGACTGGAGGGGGCACGAATAAGTAAAATAGGAGGGCTCATCGAACGACATAGTGACTCAAGACAACCAGTCACACAAAACCCAATACCAATAGACCGTCCCAGTCTTCTACTAAACATCCCTTCTGACACTCTTCCAATCACAAATCTATCATCCCCCTCAACGCAGTCATTCTCAATGTCCTCAATCCTAGGAAGTGCAATTTGTGAGTATTTTTCCACGTTTCCTTTCCCAACGCATTCCATTCTAACCAACGTAAGTGTTGTCTCGCTCTTAAAATCTAGCTTCAATTCAGAGAACAGTTTGGCACTCACACGAACATGAGATTTAGTCGAGGTACTTGGGAATAAATTCATAAAGTAGCTCCTATTTCTTACAACTGAAAAGGTATCTTCAAAAAAGCGTGCAAAATTGCAGGAGAATTGATCGTCAGTGAATCCAATTTTGGCATAATTGACTCTCTTGGATGGAGGACGTCTATAAATAAGATAATTTGGTTACTTGTTGTATTTTTGTCTCAATTCCTCAGTTTTTTGACTTTCAAATGTGCAAGTAGCCACAGTATCAGGCCACATAGACGGAAGCTCGTTGATCCAGCAGAAATCCACACAGATTGAGTGCCATTCCTGAGTGGCAACGGAACGAGCTCCACGAAACACAAAATTCAGCCAAAATGGGACACCCCATCCACGCGGTATCAATACACTCCACGAGTCAATAACCGGAGAGTTCTGGTAGCCAACATCCCTGAACAGCATAACTTCAATCTGAGAGTCCTCATCGCCCGAGTGATTGTTAGAAAATCTGTTATTCCGTTCAGGCACTCCGTTTTTTCGATAATCAGCATTCCAAAGTCCAGAAACGGGAATTTGAGGAATAAAACTATTCTGTGAATCGGTATTCAAAGGGGGGATCTCGCGACGCAATTTCGGCAAGTTACGACGAGGGTCCCCGACAGTTAGAGATACGATGTTGGTGGAATTTAGAAGAGACGTGATAGAATCACCATATCTCTTGGCAATGTCCATTTGAAAAAAGGAGCACAAAATAGACTGTGAAAGGGGACCAGTCAACCTGAATCTGTTCATCTGCCTGGAAATATCCTCAATTATGATGCTCGTATCTCAAATAAGAGAGAAATATACCAAAAACTGATCGAATCGCCTCTTCAAGTTGTGGGGTCACCAAAGGATGACACATCAGCCATATTTTCCTTGTTTCTTCAATTTGGGGAGACCACATAAAAGTCACTGGTCCAATCGGGATTCCTTCCACCGTGTAGGTGAACACAGTCCCAGTCATATCCCCCGTCAGGTAGCATTTTGCAGCGAATGTAAGTCCTGATGTTATTAATATGGGTAACCAGATTCCTTTTTACATAATTTGGCCAATCCAGAGATCAAGGCGTCGATGCTCCCTGCCAATTCTATGACGGAGTGGAAGGAAATGTCCTGTATAACACACTTTTCCTGTACGGATTTAAAATTTGGACGAAGAATCTTGTCTGTGTGCAACAGAGGGATCCGCCAGCCCCATTTGTCAGCAACGTGAAATCTCTTTGCGTGCCAAATGTGTGTCTCCAGCCACCTGCAACTTAAATTTTAAAGCTGACGTGCATCTCTTGGATCGTTTATCATATTCCATGGCCCTTGATTTTCTCACTTTTTTGTTCTTTTTGGGATTCTTGGTAGTACAAGAAGGATTTCTGAAACCAGGTGGGAGCCTTCGAGGGTTACTACTGGCCGCTCGACGACGGAGATGTTTAGGAAGAAACTGCATTGGGGTTTTTGACTTTGCCTTACACTGAGATAAGAAAAATGAGAGCTCGTCAGCTCGAGCAGTGACGAAACGGTTAATATTTATTTCTTAAAATCACTTATTTAATTACCAGTTTCATTTGAAAGATCTTTACTCATTTTCCAATCAGCACCAAAACAAAAACATGAGTTTAAATAATTATTTTAAATATTTTTTTATTAATTATTTATTATTAGTATAATAAAATCCATTAAAATTAATATTTTTTATCTCAAAGCCACGTAACTTTGTCGGTTTAGTGGTTGGCACCTCTATAATGAGTCTTTGTCCTTATCGTGAAATAAACGTAGTGGTGGAAACTGCATCAGAAGGAGTTATCACAATATCTGTAATACCTACGACTTGTTTCTTGACACAAGACTACAGAAAGAATAAAAATAGGAGAGGAAATAAAAGTTTTCAACCGAATTGACTATATTCTGTGTAAACGGACACCCAAAAGACTAATCCTAACTCCATTTTATGGAAGAACATTAACAGATAGAGATTACAAGATCGTAGTCAACATCCCGAGACTCGAAGGCTTCGTGTTATAACCTATCCGAACCTGCTTGACAATAAAAGGGACGGGAAAATTGCGGCCAAAACTGGTAAATAATGATGGACTTCTCGGCAGATATCAGAAGAAAATGGATGAATATCCACCTAAAATCTTCATGGAAGGTCAAAGTATCATGTTGATAGATTCACTCGGACTATAATGTCGGCAGCCAAGGAAACAGTCAGGATTTGTGAAATCAATATAAAATAACTCTAATTATCTGCCGTCAATATCCTTAACCTTTTCTACTTAGAAGAAGTCCAAAATTTAAACTTATAAATGCGGTACAAATGCTATTCTGGGAATTCAGAGAAGAGTATCGGGCTCTATGTGACTAATGCCTTTTCTAGCTTATCTCAGCTGAGAACTTTTGTGGTCTTAATGTCACGGCTTGCAGATTCCATGCACTTACGCTTTCCTCGCTGAAATACAAGGATTGTACCATACATAAGTAACAGGCAATACCATGGCGTTAAAGACATTGTCCAGGCATCCTGGATCAGCAGAAATGCAAAAAGAGCCCCAATTGCTGTACACGCGCCTTTTAATGAAGGCAGCGAAATAAGAGAAAGCAAATGATCTTATTCATGTCACCCAGGCGCTAGGAACAAGCTGAGAAGGTTGATTACATAATGGCTAAGAACAGAAGAGAAATCTTAGTCAAATCGCCAGTGGGTGGAATCTCACAACAGAGTAATGTTACCAATGACAAAGAAAATCACTAAACTGAGAATTAATTTAATTAATTTATTTATTAACCCCGGATACACCGAGAGGGAAGTTAAATTAAACAACTAGTTAAGTGTATCCAGTTTCCACTTCTACAGAAACAGAGTACATCCGGAATCAACATAAAAAGAAAAAGACGTCCATACTTGCAGTTGTATAAACCCCTCCAGTGGAGTGGGAAAGAGCAAATGATCCTTTTTCGTTCCGGCCTGTCGCACTAGGCGCCACCTAGACAGGTGGATCACATGATGCCACTCTAATAAAAAGGGAAATAGAAGGAACAAACAAAACAAGCTGAAAACTTCAACCAATTAACCACGTTAGAAACTGAGAAATAATTAATATTTTAGTAGAAAAAATAATTAAATAATTTTAAATTAATTTTATAAACCGCGAAATTGCTTGTTGTGTCGTTAAAGTTTTTTTACAAGGTTTATTTTAAAACTTTTGAAAGATAATAATCCATGTACGGAATGGATTCGTCACAAAATTTTCGAAATTACAGGTGTGGAAGAGCTCGCAAGACTCTGGGAATACGGAATCATTACAAAAATCCATCAATGTTGAAAAGGAGCGTTTGAAGTTATTTATGTCTTTCTTTTTAGAAGATCTCAGGGTTCTAAATAAACAAGAAATTGACAATTGAATGAAATCTCTGAATCTAGATGGAACCTGTTATTGTTGTTCTTGGAGGATTATCTATTTACTTCCCTTGTTCCTATCCAAGGTCATCCAATATCATATGGCGTTCGGGAGATTGGCGCTCCAATATTTCTAAAAAGAAAAAAAGATGGTCAAACCCATATTGAAGAGATAAGGACATTAAGTTCACCATAGGAATATTACAGCACAGCTACACTACCAACTCAACCACCAGGCCACTAACCAATAGAGCAGTGCTTCTCAGACTTTTTTTCATGCGGCACACTTGGCGTAAAAAAATTTCCTGCAGCACACCTTAAATTTATTTTTAAGTTGAAATTAATTAGAAATATTTCATAAACTTATTTCTGACTTTCAGCCAAAATGAATCAAGTTCCATTTCATAATATAAAGTTTTAAGGATCGATCATTATAAAGATCTTAAGTTGCTGATTTAGATGAACAGAAGAACTAATCTAACATTCTTCTTCTTTTAAGAGGATCTTCACCTGCCATCCACTTCCTCCTCGGACTGTGGGTCCGCCGCTTCGCCAATGTAATTTGCCCGCACTTTCAGTCGCCGCGTAAAGTATCTCGTCAATTGGAGTCTGTCCTGAAGCAAACAATACATGTCCCGGGTAGGTCAAAGTTTCCATAGAATGTTGTACAACATTCACCCACTTTTATGGACGATCGAAATAAATTGAAAGTAACAAATGGATTTCGTATCTAATAATAATTACTGTTGCAATTAAATTCACTCAATCATATCTGTAAATCTCAATATCAGAAAAAAGTTTTCTAATTTTGAAAAAACAATTTGTTTACATGAAAATACTCAATTATTAATTAAGAATGTCCTGGCCACACGTTTTCTCTGTAAGCGATTTACAGAAAAATATTGTTCATTTTGAATAAAAACTAATAACTGAACAATTCCCCCAATATCACTAGATTCATATATTTGAAGTTAAAAATACTTCTTTCATGCAGTCAAAGACATTATTTTTAATATCTTCCGACATAGTAGCTATCCGTCTGGAAACGGTGATATCCGACAATGGAATTTTAGATATTTTCGATAAAGTATCATCACAAATAAGACATTTTGGTATTTGTTTTTTTATTACAACAATAAAATCCAGAGGCATATAAGAATTTTTACATCGACGTAAAATAGGAGCTTTATACTTATCAACCATATGTAAGAAACCATGTTTCAACAATCAAATGTAACTAAAATGAGGGGTCAACATTTTTTAAAAATAGAATAAAAGATTTTAAATACAAAAATATTTAAAAATTATTGTAGTCGTCGGCGGGACACCATTTTGAGAAGCACTGCAATAGGATAATAAATACTTTGACAGATCATGACTCAATTCTCTGGTTTATTAGTAAACCAGTGGCGCAGTGTCATAATTGCCGGCAAAAGGCCTGATAGCTCAAGTTAAATTGTCGCTGTTAGTTTTTAATTATCAATTATATAAAATTTTTAAATTTTATATCTTACGAAAATTAATTATTATATTTACAGAAAATATAAAAAAAATTATTTCAAGTCAATAAAATTAATCAAATTAAAATTGGTCTTCAACGTTAAAGTATTTTCCTCTCCAATTTTTTCGGAACAATGGACCTTTTCCGTATTCTCTGTAAACGTATGTCCCGTCAGGGTTTACATATACGACATGTTCTCTAACAAGATTACTTTTTCTTTTTTTAATAAAACAAGCTAAGAATTTTTCATATAATAATCTCATAAGCTCAACAAAAAACATCAAGGAAAACTTCAGATAATGTCATCATAAACATTCTAAAAACATCTGGATACAGTTGATAAAACAACAACATTAGATCTACGCAAACACTTGGGTTTATAGTCGTATGATACACCATGAATGCCTATAAATATGTTAACGTCGAATATCCTCGGGATAGTTATTTAAAAAGTATAGAAAAAACTTCTATATCCAACATGTTTGGGTATTAAATTATAGACGTTAACCCAACCGGTCATTTTACAATTTGTTTCGTTCGTGTTCTTCTCTTTATAGGCGTTCATAAGGAAGACCTAACTGTTACTTCCTGTTTTCAAGATAATGTTAATCATTTTTCGATTATTTTAGTAATTTTTAATTTAAATGAAATATACTGTATTTTATAATTTATGACGAAATCAATATATTTTATATAATTTATGCCTCCAGGCAAAGTCGCCAGTCTGCCCTTCATGTAACCTTGAGGATCACCGGACAGACACATTTTCTCGTTTTCTGGCCTGCATTCTATCTTTCTCGAACGGGATTAACCTCTTGGATAGCTGGGAACGTCCGTTATTTGTAGTTACGTTTTGATAGCCAGGACAACACAATATCATCCGCATAGGAGAGTAGAACTTCATTATCATTTTCAAGAGTTGGGAGATCGGCCAGAAGAGGTTAAAAAGAGCAGGATATAAAGGAGATCCTTGAGGGATTTCGCTAGGGAGGAGATGTGGGATGTATTTCAATTCTCTGAGGCATACACGTCCCATTCGTTTACTTAGGAAGTTATGATCCAAAGCTTGAGCTTCCCTGGGATCTCAGATTGAAATATTTTTTCAATAAAATCTTCCTCGAGACTATGTCGAACGCTTGTGTATGTCGATCGAGCAGAGCAGATTTTTTAAGTGTCTCGGCTTGTTTGCAAATCCGAGTCGAATGAAGTCGCTCAATGTTTGTAAATATGTAGACGTGGATCTCTCATTTCTGAATCCATGTTGAAAAGGCCTCTCTGGCAATAATTCTTTTATTCTCCTGAGCACAAACCTCTCCAGTATTTTTGCAATGGAACATAGTAGTGACACTGGTCTAAAAGACGCTGGTCATCTCTTGGTCTTCCAGGTTTCATTATTGGCCGTATTAGTGCCTGTCATCACATTTTGGTTAATCGAATATTTGAAAATCGACGTAAGGAAAGTAACTCCCCCGTCTCCAAGATTTTTTAATAGAATAATCGGAATGTTGTCTGGTCCATGAGAGTATGTTGTTTTTGCGGAATGTAGTGTATCCCTCACATCTCTCCGAGAAGAAGAGCGGTTCTGACGCTTTATTCAGTTTTCTGTGTGATGGTAGTGTATCAGACCTCCTGTGTTCCTTGTGTGAAATCTTCGTGTAGAATTTTTTCAAGTTGTTCACATCTCTTTGAACATAATCCTCCTCTGATGAAATTTCATTGCCTTTTGCCACGTTTCGAATAGCTTTCCACACTTCTCCGGTAATACGACTTGTATTTACTGTTGTAAGCACACGATTCCTCTTCAACTTTTGGCCCCTGAACTCCTTGGCCTTTATTTAATTATTCAATGTTCTGATCTTTTGGTTGAGTTAGTGTATTCTCGACCAATCCGCTCTACGCTTTTTTCCATTTCATCTTTCAATGTTAGAGGAATGGCCTCAAACATCAAACAGAACATTCTATGCACGGACCTTGAAAGATACAAAACCGGTGTGGCATGTCTGCAAGAGACGAAGGTGACAGTGGAACGAGATGTATACTACTACCATCCGACAATTACCGGTTAATACTACTACCATCCGACTCCCGTCATTATGGGATGGGCTTTGCAATACACATCTCACTTGTGGATCGGTTACTCATGTATAGAGGGTAACAGACCGAATCGCTATTATCCACCTTAATATCGGATCACGTAATAAGAGATCGATTATGACTGTCATAAATGTGTATACCCCCCACACAGGAAGATTATCAACTTCTATGGATGAGCGGAAGTATACTCTCAACTCTGCTCGTCCACGCTAATTTTTGTTGCGGGAGACTGGAATTCAAAGGCAGGAATTAAACGCAGACGTGAACGTTGCATTGGTAATCACGGAGGGGGATATCGATTCTTCTGGAAATTTCATGATCGACTTTTGTAATACCTACGATTTGTTTCTGGCCATTTAGCACGCCGCCAGACACAAGACCACTTGGGTAAGTTGTAGAACAGACAAAAATGAAGAACAAAAAATATTTAATCAAATAGATTATATTTTGTGCAAGCAGTCGCACAAGAGATTATTAGTAGACTCCCGTTCGTATGGAGAGCATTGACGATCACAAGATCGTAGTCTGTCGGTTGAATCTTAGCAGGCTTTATGGAATGTTATATGCAAATCATGCATGTCCCAGAAAAACTCAGATGATATCGGGAGAAGAATTAGTAAATAATCCTGCACTCCTCACGAGATACCAGCAGCGAATGGACCAGCATCTATCCAATATTTCTATGGATGGCCAACCCCACGAATCTCTGAAGCCATAATGACGGCGCAAAAATGCTTATAGCTGTGCGTTTACCCAAGCGCGGGTCAGCTAAAACCAATTTAAAAATTCAAGATGAGTTAGTTCACTTTGTATTAGACGCTAACCGTTCTGTTGGACTTATAGTCGACACTTTAGCAAGCAGTTCAATCGGGAGGATACTATACCCATCACACAATTCGAAGGACAGCCTCGTTTACTTAAAAATGTGTTTACGGATTCCGAGATTCGCCGAGCACTCCTTCCCCTGAATAACAACAGAGCAGCTGGATATGACAATGTTTGTGGAGAGTTGTTAAAATACGCACCAACCCAGCTAGCAGAAAAGATAACTTTCATATTCAACGAGATAATCAGGACTCATTGTTCAATTGACATCGCAATGGGAGTTCTACTCCCTTTACAAAAACTTGGCAAACCTGCAGGTCCAATTGATAATCTCAGGCCGACCGTGCTTTTGACCACTTTGCGAAAAACATTGTCGATTACAACATTGAATCGATTATCAAATTCAGTTGACCAATACTTGTCTCCAAGTCAAAGCGGATTCAGACCAGGAAGATCGACTAATCAAAAACGGACCTTGACAGACTAAACACATTTATAGAAATCAAATGGCCACAGATTATCAAAAACGACACTCTCTACAAATTATGAATATGCAAACCGATAAGCAGAGAAGTAATTACCTCACGCTGGCGACTTTTCGGACATGTTCTGAGAATGGACGAAGTGATTCCTTGCAATCATATGAATCATGGAATTGGATTTCGGGGTCGGCCAAGATGTACTCTTCCCCTCTGCATGAATAACGATTACGTACGAATTGGCGGTCAACTCAAAACTGGAGACGATCTTGAAGATGTTCGTAAACGCGCGAGGAACAAAGCTAGATGGAGAGGGCTGACTGGGTGGATAGTCGAGTGTACGGCACGAGCAAAACCCTAGGCATTTTACGTGCTTATGGCAACGCAGGAGTGCTATTAAATAACTAATGTTCTGATCCGGAGTTTCATTTCCAAGGATATCCGATTAGATTTTTTAAGCTGATTTTTTTCTTTAATCAAGGCTGTCTTCCCTCGACTACTCAACGAATTTAAGTAATGTTTGGGTATAGCCCTTGATCTTGCTTCCAAGATTATTTGGGTAAAGTAGCTGATGGCATTCTCTAGAGAACTGAAGCTATCCAAGTAACAATTCTTCATTTTTTCTTCTGAGATTTCGCGATACAATTTCCAGTTAGCACCTTTGTAATTGTAGCTGCTAGGAGTTCTCCCCACGTCGGCCTCTCTTTTGATCTTCACAATTGGATTATGGTAGTTTCTTGTTTCGTAGACGACTGACCAATCAATTTTTGATGAAAGCGACGATGAGCAAAGTGTAATGCTCTTTGAAACTTCTGGATTTGAGGGCAATGTTGAAAAATTTGCTGCTCATGTGAGTGGATCGTTAGACGAAGCTAGACTCCCTGATAGGATGGATTGTCATCGGTATCTTGGGATGTTGAAAAATAGGGTCTTTGTCTTGATGTTGATGTAGTAAAAATGGTAAAGGTAATCTCTGATGGAGTAAAGAAAAGGATATATAATCTGGGGATACTAAACTCAGCCAACTTATTCAAGGCTCCCAATGAACCCTCTCTATCTCGAATTAAGTGATATAGGACTTACAGAATAAGTACTCATTATTATTTTTTATTAACCCGGATACACCGAGAAAGAAGTTAAAGTAACCAACTAATTAAGTAAGTTCTTCTACAGAAACAGAGTCCATCCGGAATCAGCATAAAGGGTAAGACGTCCATTACATGCAGTTGTGGAAACCCCTCCAGTGGAGTGGGGAAGAGCAAATGATCCTTTTTCATGCCGGCTTGGCACTGGGCGTCACCTAGACAGGTGGATCACATGACGCCACTCTATTAGGAAGAAAGAGGAGGAACAGACTTACAGAATAAGTACTCATAGATAAGAATGTACGCTAAGTCCTTTAGATTATCGGATAAAGCCTGGAAACGAAGCAAGAAAAGGTTGGTATCAGTTTCAAATTAAACTGAACAAATACTCTTCCATTTTTCACGAATTTGCTTTAAAAAGTGATTTATTGACTAAGGAAAATAGAATTCTGCAGGCCATCAAATCAAAAAAACGGTACGGTCTCAATCGTTGAATTTATCTGCCGAAAATACGAAATTAACAAATCTGGCATTTTCAGTGCCAAAATATTTAATCGAACAAATTAAAAATCCACCACACGTGGTCTATTGATTGTCTGTGTGACATCATGTCGACGTAACTGAGTCTTCCCGTTGGTTACCCAGTTTTTCCGTAAGTCCATCGCTCCGTAACTTCGAATTCCCCTCTCTGACCCATAATTTTATAAAGCAGTAAAGCCTATCTCACTGAATTTAGACTATTAATTCAGTTTTAAACCATGAAATTATCTAATTGAAAGTCTTTTAAATCCTCTTATTGTCTAAAATGGAAATTTAAGTTTGACAAATATGTAAATTCTAGCTATAATCTCAATCTAAGCCGTACACAGCTGACGTAAAAATTCACCACAGTCTGACAAATCGAGAATTCACACTGACTTAATCAATTGTCCGACAATAATCCAGATTACAATGTATGATAGAACAGTCGGAATTAAGAATTCACTCGACTACATAAAAATCAGTCAAAGCAAACAAACTTAAAATTAGTTACTTAATTTTTTAAATTGAGTATCATTTATCACCAACTTGCTTTAAACAATTATTTAGTTAGTTTTAATACTAATTTACTAATAATTTAGTTTTTTACAAATTAATTCATTAAATAAAAATTAAATTAAAAATCTTGAATTTAAATAAATTCTGAAATTGAATCACATTCAAAGCCATGGAACTCGACGTTGGTACTCTTGTGTCTATTGGGCTTACTGAAAACAAAGCAAAAGAGACTCTAAAAACAAAAGACTCCAATCCAGACTAGGAGAACTCATAGAGGAACTGAATTCCTGTACCATAGACTCTTCAAAAGGAAAACTACTTTATCTACTCTCAACCAAGTTGAAATCACAGTTCTGGCCGCGTGCAAAGTTCATTACACAATATATTGGGAACTCCCAAATAACTAATGACAAGCAACTACTGGCTGTAATTGACTATTTCACTAATAATACTGCTGAAGACGTCAACGTCGCTGAATTCGAATCCGTCCTGAGAGGGGAACCGAAAGTGGAGACCCCAATGATATTGAGAGTCTGAGAGGAGGGAGAGTGCGCAAAGTTCCACCTTCCAGGGGAGAACTACAAGACTGACGGGTACGTTATTGTGAAGAACACTATGTGGCACATGGCCGAACATTTGCGACGAACTGGAGGAATGGTTAGGACTCGGTTTCCTCCAGAACCCAATGGTATCCTCCACATTGGACACGCGAAGGCCATCAATTTCAACTTTGGGTACGCCAAGACCCACGGAGGGATCACATTTCTTCGCTATGATGACACGAACCCAGAAAAAGAGGAGGAAAAGTTTTTCCTTGGGATCCAGGAGGATATTCGCTGGCTGGGTTATGAGCCTTACGATATAACCTACGCCTCGGACTACTTTGGGGAGCTCTATGACATGGCTGTGAAGTTGATCAAGGAAAACCTTGCTTACGTATGCCACCAGACTGCCGATCAGCTTAAAGGAATTAACCCGGAAGTCTCTCCTTGGAGGGACCGACCTATCGAAGAGTCTCTGTCCCTTTTTGAGGATATGAGAGCAGGGAAAATACCCGAGGGGGAGGCTACATTGAGAATGAAACACATTATGGAGGACGGAAAGATGGACCCTGTGGCTTACAGGATTAAATTCGCTCACCATTATCGCACCATGAATGACTGGTCGGCTTGCTTAATCATTGCAGGTGTATTTATCCCACTTATGACTTCACCCACTGTCTCTGCGACTCTATTGAGGACATCACCCATTCTCTATGTACTAAGGAATTCCAATCTCGCAGATCGTCGTATTATTTTTTGTGCAATGCGGTGGACGTCTATTGTCCAGTGCAGTGGGAGTATGGGAGACTAAATCTGTACTATGCAGTTGTCTCCAAACGTAAAATTGGGAAGTTGATTGACAATGGACTCGTTAGGTATGTCTTGAGGTTATTGCAGTGGTTGGGATGATCCTCGGTTGTTTACCCTGTCCGCTTTAAGAAGAAGAGGAATTCCCCCTGAGGCTGTTAACTATTTCTGCAATAAGGTCGGGGTCACAATGACTTTTTGTTACACAGATCCGATTCTTCTCGATTCTTGTACAAGGAATATCCTCAATAATACTTCCAAACGGTGGATTTCTTACTTATTGTAGAACTATGTCTGTCGTAGATCCCATTAAAGTGAATATTATCAACTGGGAAGAACACAGCCCACAAACAACACTGGAAGTGCCAGATTTTCCCGCCGATCATTCAAAAGGAAGTCATTTTATCACCTTTTCTTCTGTGGTGTATATTGAGCGAAGCGACTTTCTGCCTGTGTAATTTATTGTTTAATTTCGAGGATGGTGAGAAAGGATTTAAGCGTTTGACAAAAACCTCATGGGTTGGTCTGAAGTACACGAGTATGATGATCCACGTGGTCGAATATACCGATGATGAGATTACTGTCGAGTTCTCGCCAGTTGACTCATCAAAATGTGCTTCGTACATTCACTGGGTGGCTCAACCTGTCACTTGCACAGTAAGGATGTACTCGAAATTGTAATTTTACTAATTATTGGTAGGTTTAAGCACAAATTACCTGAGGATAAAAGACAGGTGCCTGAGGGTTTTATGAGTGATGTCGACAAGGTAGTAAGGGTTTGTAGATTGTAGAATTCGTTGGTAGAAAAGACTGCATTAATTGACGCTTCCATTTCCGACGTGAAGATTGGGGATAGATTTCAATTCGAGCGTGTTGGATATTTTGCTGTTGACTACGATTCTGGTCCTCCCCCATAGGGTGAGATGTTAATAAAAGTAGATTATATTCAATCTTACTGTCACTTTGCGTGAGGATAAGAAAAAAATGATTTAGTTAATGATCTCTTCATTTATTCTAAATATTTTCGTTTTTCCCTTACAATAATAGTGCATCCATTATTTATATCACGTGGTTATTTACTTGCGGTTAGTAAAGTTAGAGCAAGGTCAGAGTGGTAACCAGTTTGGAAAGTACACATGTTTTCAGGAACTGAGGCGGATTTATTTTGATTTTTTTTTCTACCAAGATGGGGCAGATGCCTTGGTTCCAATACCCTCGTTACCTCGAGATATGTAATGACTTTAGGCAGAAATTACCAAAGTACCACAAGAAGTTATCCAAGACAGTTTGGGGTAGATAGAAAGCTCCAGCTCTATCTACATTACAGTTTTAAAACGAATCCTAAAGAGACACTTGAGTATAGGCTTTGCTTGTAGGCACAAAGTCATCAATTTTATCGCGAAATTTTTGTCACCTGTAAAAACTTTGACTCGTGTCTTTACTTCAAGTGTTCTAACCACTCATTGATTCTCTAAAAGTCTTAAAACATATTCTATTAACCTTTGGTCAATATGGAGATTTCCAATTTTAATGAATGCCCACTAACTGGGACATCTTGCAGTCTCAAGTGGTGAAATATATCGAGAACCTTTGAATCCAATTAAAAGTGTCTTCATTATTCTCGGAGTTTCAGTTTTTGATGTTCCCTCCAATTACAAGTGGCTCGTTCATAACTTTTGTGCTAACAATCTGTGAGATTAGATTTTTTGATAGAAGAGCTTTTTTCAAGTTTTTCTCGGTATTTTAGTTTCATTTAAGAACGCTACAAAGATATTAAATCATTAGACAAGTCATAATTAATTTTGTTCCACGTGGAGGTTTTTTATCTGAAAGGGTCTTTCCATTTATACGCCAATCTTATCAAGTGTTCAAAAATCTGAGGATGTTCCAGAAACCAAGGTGAGGATTTCTTCCAATCGAGGTCGGACTTTTTTGTTATTTAATCAAAGCTGAGTTTTAATTTCGTTACCAATTTATCCCATTTGGGGGTATTGAATTAAATTTCATTAATACAAGTACTACGAGTCCTATATGGAAAAACTCAACGTGGATGTCTTTACAAGGGCGTACATCCAATCAATGACGATTAAAAAAACCTAAAGGAGTTCTGTCTGAACGTAACGTCTGATGACATCGGATCTGAAGGTCGTGGGTTCGAATCCGAAAGATGGATTTTTCAGCGAAGGTAAATTCTTGTCAAACAGATCCCACACGTAAGGCAACGAGTCCTACCTTTCTCCCTGACCAAATCCTCTGATGAAGATTACATTATGAAAAACTATTCCACTAAAGAATGAAGTGATGTCCACGACGGTAAAACGTGGGACAAAAATGGAAGAGGACGGACCTACTTCTCCACCTCTCTTAGAAGGCGGAAGCCTGTAATGAAATATTGGAAGATGGATTTGGTCGACACAAGCAGATGTTCTCCCTTTGGTTCCTCCCTTGGATTATTTAGTTATGACTGTATGTGTTGGGCTTACCATTGTAAGCCTGGGGTTAATAATAATGACAAAGGAGTTCGTAGCATAAATGACTAAGACAGACAGTCTTTGTATCATAAATGACCAATTCCTTAAATGTATGTACTTTTTCACGAGACTATCTGAAACCTCACTGAAACCAGTCCTTTTTATTAAACCAGTAAGCATGGAGAATTTCAGTTTGAAGGAAAGAGGATCGTCCTAATCATTTATCGTTTAAAGATCACCGAGTTAAACAAAAAGAGAGTCCTCAACTAACCAAGTGATCTCAGTTCGCAGTCAGAGTTAAATGCATCACATCCATCCATATCCCATTTGTGGGAACCTCTCAAGTGAGTAAAGAAGAGCGGGATCTGTTTGTATGGCGGTCAGGCACTGGGCGTCTCCCTTGCAGGTAGATCACAAGAGTTTTGTATGCTGGTCAGGCACTGGGCGTCTCCTTTGACAGGTAGATCACAAAAATCGTTTTGTCTCACAGTGCCGTCTTAGTAATAAAGTGACCAAAAAATTTATTTCAACAAAATATCCGTCAATTATTTGAAGATTTTCATGCTTATGTTAGTAAACGGGACTATTTTCGACATCATCCAGCTATGGGTGGTTGAGAATCGATTGCCTAACAACTAAGGCATCGAAATACTATTCTTGTTCAATCTATAAAGAGTACGTGACGAGAACGACGGTCAGAAGTAAAGGAAGAATTAAAATTTTTACGATCGGAAAGATTTTGATTTCTAATAAAATATTGCACTCAAACCCGAGTGGCAGGCATCAAGTGATGTAAAATCTGCGGATAAATACAACTATGGTACTCGATGATGATTGCATTCCTTATGACCTTAACCTGCTTATTTGCGATCGAACGCTAATTGCCTGAAAAATTGCATAAAAATGAGCTCAACGACCGCATAAACGCTTGATTTAAATTATTGACGCTAAGAAGTGAACTTTGGATTACTTGCGCTTGTCTCAAGATCCAGACGATCTTCTCTATAGAAGGTCAGTCAGTTTTGAAAAAGAACCCCCCCGGTTGGTTACTCATTTTTTCTTAGACGTCCTTCATGTTGAAGTAGGAATGAATTTATTCCAAAGGACCACTTTTAGGAACATGTCACAGCAGAGGCCTCAATATGGTTACGTGTTCCTCCCTTGAGCCCTCACAAGCCGGCGATGGACGGAAAATTCTACGATCATGGCGAAACGGACATCCTGCTCGATTAGACGAATTAAGGATTCGAGAGAGTTTGATGGGAGTTGTTTCTTCATAGTGGACCAATGCTTTTTCACTATGTATGCCTGTTCCTGGAACATGATCACTTCGGCGTTTGTCCAGGAAATGGGTGGGCACCAAATGTCACAAGTGTAAGAAATGCAAAGTTCTATATTTATTTAAAAACATATAATTTTTATTTTTATTGCATTTCAGTGGAAACAAAAATTGTCTCCAATATTTTATAATTTTCATTTTCGATAAATTTTTATTTTTATTAAAAAAAATTAATTTTCATATTTGTTGTCCAATTAAGTCGTGTCTGACCCTTGGAGATCTCATGAACGAGTTTCCTCCACTCTCCCCGATCCGTTGCAATTTGGAGTAGCCTTGATATAGGCATTCCCATGAGGTCTTCACCGTGGATAGCCACCGAGTCCTCGGTCGACCAGGTCTTCTCTTCCCAGTAATATTGCTCAGCATAATGGTTCTTTCCAGGGAATCAGAGCGGACAACATGCCCAAAGAACGCCAATCTGTGTTTTACGATTCTTCCTTCTAGCGAAATGTCCGTCTCCACCCGTTTGAGTACATTGGTGTTTGTTATTTTGGAAGTCCAAGGGATTCTTAGTAATCTCCTCCAGCACCACAGTTCAAAAGCGTCTATCCGCCTTTTTCAGTATCCATGATTCTGTGCCGTATAGAAAAACCGGGAACACGATTGCATTAACCAGTCTGCATTTGGTCCTTAAGCAAATATCTTTGCTTTTCCAAATTCTATTCATTTTCTGGAAGGTGTCTCGTCCCATGGCAATTCGCCTCTTGATTTCCAAGCCTCCGTCACCATTCCGATTAATTAGACATCCCAGAAAGACAACATTAACTCTCTATTTTCTCATTCCTAATTTTTAGTTCCTTATTAGCAGTCGTCATAATTTTGGTCTTCTTGATATTTAGCAGTAAACCAAAGACGGCGCTCTCTTCTCTGAATCTTAGAATCAACTTTCATAATCAATAATATCCTTGTGGTCCAATAATAATATTATCCGGGGTTAATAAATAATCCATGTGGTGGAGTTCATAAAATCAAATTATACCAAAGACCAACGGTAAGACCAAACTAACTAATCCCCTGACACTGGCGTGTACCAGGCACAGTGATCCAGAGGACATTGTACGAAAAGTTGAGATCGTAGTCAGAACTCGTCCCCAGAGAGCGAAATAGTCTGTTGAATGAAGTGACGGATCTTTTTGAATGTCGGATAGGTATTGGGCGTCTTCTAAGATAGCTGTATCCGATGACGCCAATACAAGGAAGAAAGAGAAATTTTGAATCAAATAGCCAAATAGCACCACGTGTCATCAATGTGAGGAAAGCTCCCCATAAATATATTGAATGCGTTCTCTTCAGGCGACTGAATTCTCTGAACTGGTGGGCCGTGGAGATGGAAAACGCCCGGACGGAATAACTGTCTTCCCTTTCTCTAGGGAAATGCCTGATTTGAGATGGGGCATGTACATACACCCTTTCTCAGTCAAGACTTTTTGATTTTGCGTTGAATGCTGGGGAGGCTGCACGATTATTCGAAAATTCCAAAGTAAGAAAATACGACAGCCTCTCCACCAGCTTCCATGTAGAGCCCGTTATTGTCGAGAAAGCTGTCTTCACCCTCAAGACGGTCTCTTTTCTAAGATCTCTTGGGTTTATGATATCGCCAGTTCCATAGGATTCTTCTAGCAGTTGTCTGGTGAAACAGCCACTCAATTTTCTATGGCGTCCGGTTTCACAATCACCACCATTTCCTAAGGAATGGTTTTGCTTCAATGTCTCATAACGCACTATTCCTGGTTCGGAGACAGTCACAATGGAAAATATACGTTCCCCTACACAAAATTGGATCATCTTACGTATAATTTCCACCTCCAGTATAGGACAACTAACCTTTTTCAATTTTGTCCCGTTCACCTCCAGAATGTCGACTTTAGAAGTCTCCTTATGAGTGGTAGTTCATGTTTTTTCCTCAATTCACTAGCACTATCTTCAAATTCTGATGGACCAACCAAAGTCACTATCTCCACTAAATCCACACTGACTATCGAGAATAATGGTTTAACCGGGAGATAATGCACGTGGTACGACACCTATTTTATCTGATGACCCAGAATATGCGGAATTAATTAGTTGTTTACTCACTCAATGTGTTTCGGAGTTTAATATTTTGGTAGTAAACGGTGATCTGTTAGTCTTAAAATTCGTTTTGCTCAACCATAACCAACGAAATAAACGATTTATAAAATTACTTCAGGTTCCTTTTGGCTTCGAGGTTCGAATTCCTGGGTCGTCTAGGGAATCGGATTTCCACATGCACTGGAGATCTCCGCTGGTCATTTGAGTGATTCTCCCTCGCCCTCCTGAGAGGTAATAGCCACGCAGTCAGGGCGGCTACTGTTGTGAAACCCCTTCAGTGGAGTAGGGGAGAGCAAATGATCCTTTTTCGTTCCAGTATGGCACCACATGAGATAGGTGGATAACATGACGCCTAGAGAAGGAACAGACTAGGCAACTGAAATCTTCAACCAATTAGTCACAAAGCATCATGTGGTATTCCAGGGTGGGTACTGTATGACCTCTTGTTTCTTAATGTAATAAAGTTTTATATTCTTAATAAAGTTAAATATAATATTCAATCCATTTTAACATCGAATGAGGTCCCACAGGAGCACCCGTTGGTGGAGAGAGGGTTGTGGAGAATGATGAAGGTGGAACGTATCAGAGATTCCTCATATTCAATGGTAGACCCATTGATAAGTTCCCCAGAGGTAGAATCGCACACAATCATTGTATCCCCGTCGTAAACCTTACTAGCTTATATTTTAGCTTTACACATCGTCTTCGTTCAGTTTAGTTCCGATTTCAAATTTGTATTGAAACCCATAACAACCTCCTCCATCAATCGATATTCTTAAAAAATTGTCCTTTTTGATTATTTCTTTTAATTTCTGTAAATTATAATTTTATTTACTTTCTTGCAGTTTTCTGTCATTTTAAAGGTTAAATTAGTGGTAGCGTAGTTTCTGAGGTTAAAAATAGTTAAGAAATATTTAGACAGTCTTCCACAGTAACCCATATGATTAAAGCTCACAAAAGATTATAATTTAAATTTTTATTGATTTTAAAATACAACTAATTTATCAGAATTTTTAAATAGATTTTTATCGTTTTACTTAGTGTTCTACTGTTGTAATTTTTAACAAAAATTGTCATGACCGAGTGGCGCCATGTGGTGCTATGTGGATAGTTGGTTAAAAATTTATTTTCTTTCCCTGTGATGGCGTCATTAGATCCACCTTACTAATGAGACGCCCAATGCCTGGTCGGCATTAAAGGGTTTCAATTATACATTCCACTGAAAGAAAATTACGTTTCCTTGCGACGAGTTCTAGAATCGACCTCAGCTCTCCGGACAAGGTCCTCTGAATCACTGTTCTTGGGTGAAGGCTCATCAGGATCAAGGAATTAGTTAGCTTGTTTTTACAACAATTTCGGATACTT
Organism: Dicyema japonicum; assembly: GCA_011109175.1. Taxonomy (NCBI): domain Eukaryota; kingdom Metazoa; phylum Dicyemida; class Rhombozoa; family Dicyemidae; genus Dicyema; species Dicyema japonicum. Next base: position 373,863 of record RDEW01000003.1, on the reverse strand, counting down.
GAAAAGGATACGTCCTACTCTGACCGGGTGAACTCGTTAAACCCCTCCCAGGTGGGAGGTCGGATATTAGGAGTACGGTACAAGTGAAACCCTAAGTATTAATATGGAAACATGGGGGTGCTTTTAACCAACGTATACATCAACCGAGAAAGAAGTACTTACATCTATTAAGTGTACGCGGCTCCCACTGTCACGGTTCTTCCATCTACAGAAGTCTATCCAGAACAACAGATGTGGGAACCTCTCCAATAGTTGGGGAGAGTTAATGATCCTTTTCGATGCTATCTGGGACTTGGCGATACGGACGGACCACGCGAAGCCACGATAATTGAATGGGAAAGAAAACCTTAAGCAAAGTAGACAGGGAGGGATAGAACCATGAAGACTGCTAGAGACATGAACATATACGGTTTACCTTTGTGGTGTCTGTGTTGTCGACCAGACATTGTCAAACAACCATTTGACCTTCCTACTCATCCTGGGTCATATGAAAGAATGTTCTAATTGGTCTAATGTCCCGAGGACATGACCATCTTGCACTAATGACCTTTATGACTATGTAATCGTTTGCCCTCTGGTCTCACAATGTGCATAAACTATGGGGGAAGCTAAAAGATACTAGATAGAGGAGAGCTAAGGGATGCAGCTTTATCCGTATCAAATAATCAGTGTCTAGAGTTCCTGAATATTAGCAACATGTTTGAGGCACATTAACTTTTATCCTATAGGTGGTCTTCAGAGAGATGATCTTTCAAGTTCTCACAATTTTGAGCAGGACAATATTCGAACATGAATCCTAAGTGCATCCGACACTCCCTCTGTTCAGAACTTCGGTATATGATGTCCCTCAATTCCATCATCTTGTCCATGTTCATGAGAAGAGGGACAAGGGCTTTCATACATCGCTAGACAGCTGTGCACGTGGTCTGTTGCGAGCTTGATTATTTGACAAGCGACGCTAAATCTCTTCTGTGCTTGGGAGACTTGAAATAAGTATTTTATCATTGAATTTGTAAAAATCGTGTTTAAATAAGCAGTTTAAAAAATCAAGTTTTTATTTTTTACCCACGTGGAGTGTCTCCCGTTGTCCCCCATCTCCGGGATCTCTGGGATCTTGTACCTATAAATGATTTAAGTTGAAATAATTATGTTCCCACTTTCTGAGGAGCCACATCAGTTATCGGTCCCCACAGGCAGAACACACTTTATTTTAAGCAAAGAACAGTTATAGTAGCTAATCGAGGGAGGATCAAGGAATACTCTTCACTTCTTTGTTTTCTTTTTCTTGGGTGTGTGTCCTTTTAGACTATCTAAGTTCCGCAGTGAATATCCACTGATGACGGCGTCACTCGTCGAGCCCTTTTTACCATCGTAGATGCGTGGAACCTTCTACCAGGTGAGCATCGAGAATCGAACCCGTAACCTAAGCCACTTTGCCCGACACCTAACCACTATGCCTCTATTAAAGTTGAAAGTTTTTGGAAACTAGCATTGAAGGTCACGCCACTTGACAGGATGCTATTGATCGAAATTTCCAGAAACTCAATTCTTCATACCTGTTCACTCACTTTTTCGGAAATGTTTTTATTTGTTCAAAACTTTTTTTTAATTAAAATCCGTCCATTTATCCGCGAGTTATCGTGACACATACATACGACCAAACAGGAGTCTCATGGAATAAAGGTACGTAACCTCAGGACCAATCAACCTCTCGGCTAACAAATCTAGTGTTCTTAAATAATTCATGCAAATTTATTTAAATCACAAAAGTCGGTTTATTTAAAAATTATTTATATAAATTTATGATAAATTTTTATAAAGTAAAATATTTAAAGTTTATTAATAATTTGAATTTAGGAGGGAAAAATCGACAAATGGAAAACCACTTTTGTCTTCTAAAATACGCATATCAGCAGTTATCCGATAGCCAAAAGTCGGATTGGACAGTAACTTTGAATGTTATCAATAGATCATCGAGTCAACAAAAACCTCAAGTTTGCGGTTGGAAATAAGAAAAAACAGCCTCATTCAAATAACAAACAACGAAACGATTCTAGTAAAAATGGCTAAAATATAGGAATCTTTAACTTTGCGTCATTCCGGTGAATCTCTTAAAGTTCTGAAAAAAGAAGACTGCATACTGTTCTCCATGAAGGAAAAGGAAAGCTGACTTTTTAACCATAGGACAACACCAGGCGGTTCAAAGTACAGTTTAAGTCCCTCCCTACAAAGTCGGGAATTGAAATCTGCGACAAAATAAACGACTACATACAAAACTATTTTATCTGCGATGTTAAAAATATCCCACAGATAAATTACAAGAAGCTTGTCGAAAATATGGAGGTTTGGGAGGATTCATTGTAGGAGAAAATGTACGGCGAGACCACCAATGGTAGTAAAGTGGGCAATGTAGAGAATTTTATAAAGGCCTGTCTTCTGGATTCCAATTTTGTTGATTTTGTGCGAACTGTGGAGCAGGTTATTGAATCAATCAGAACTGAATGACTGTTTGTTAGATCGATGTTTAATTTAATTATTGTACTTTAATAAGTCAATTACAAATTCGATGTGTTAGGTAGGAATCACTAATGGGGGATAGTTTGTGTTATATTTGCGGTTGGGGGTCGACGTGGACTCATTGGTACCACCAGTAAAGTGGTTAGTCCCGTCACACTAGACGCGATTAGCTGTGGGTTCAGTTTCCACATCGCTACCTACCTGGCTGAAGGATTCCTCTTCACTTCCAAGAGGTATATCCCTTTTCTCAAGACAAGCCCAGTGTTTGGCCACTATTTGAAAGGGATCTCTCCATTGGGGATTCCTACAAAGGCGGGTATTTAAGGAGGACTCATCTCATTTTGACCGTGGGAACCAGATGTACCTTATTTATACGTTAATTAATTCTTAACCTCTTTCCAGAATATTCGGGGGTTATTAGATAAGATAGTCACAGTAAAACTGATAGCGAGGATCTCTTGGGACTCTATCCCCGTCGTACTTGTATTTTCTAGTGGCGTGGATTTATGAAGAATTAAAAAAACTAGAAAAATTGGTTTTTCAACCCTCCAAGTTTTTGAACCAAAACACTTCATCCCACTTCCTTACTTTAGAACTTCAAATAATCGTCACCTCGTCATGCTTCTGAGAAGAACGGGGACAGGGAACTTCATTCAACATAATCCAAGTAGACATTTCTATAGCTACGCCTTCAGCCCTGTTAGCATAAAGAAATCATAAAAGCATAAATTAGATGAATCGAGGTATCTTGAGAGGGTATCATCATTTTATATTAAACCCCTTATAATTTTTTAAAGACATCAAATGAAAGAGCGTCAGTAGTATGCTAAATTACAAATTTTAACATTACGTTGGAGAATTCTGTCATCTGCTGTCACTAACCGAGGATACACTGAGAAAGAAGTTAACAACTAATTAAGTGTATCCAGTTCCCATTGTCACAGAAACAGAGTCTTTCCAATGTCATACTAATTTACCCAGGACCTGCATAAAAGGTGGAAGACGTCTATTCCTCGCACTTGTGGGAACCCCTCCAGTGGAATTGGGGAGAGAAAATGATCCTTTGCTCCTTAATTTTTTTCACATTTTTAGGACATTTATAAGGTTCTAACGATTGATCTCCAATTGTGCACTATGGATTGCCTCCCTTGTTGGGGGTGATACGTAACCGATGCCTTAGTCTATTATTGAGATTCTCGAAACAGTCGTCCGCAAACGTTGAATGTCGCGCCAATCTTGTTGAATGTCGCGCCAATCTTTGATTACTTCAAGACCAACTAGACTTCACCAATATAACTTAGTCTCATGAACATCCCCCTGGGTCAGAACTCTGATTATATCTGGAGGTCTCCACAAGATGGGAGAAGGAACCTTCTCTTTTATGGAGATTAATTAAGGATTCCAAGACCAACCAAACAAGGAAGCTTGGTATGGACACAGGAATCTCTTAATTTAGACGATAACTCTTATCCTCTTTCTTGAATCGAGATCAGCTGGAGAAGCCACTAGGCTTCAAGGATATCATGACTTCTGAGAGTATTCAAACGTCTCGGGGTATTGACGAAAGACAAAGACACTTTGGTTATCCTTCCAGTTGTCTCGATAGCAACTAGCGGAACGTGAACCAATCGAAGAGCCCATGGTATATATTGTCCTTTAATCTGGTTGTCTCATTAACACATCTTATGGACCGATAGCTTAGAGGATCCAAAAGAAGATGAGATTACTGAGGGATTTTTCGCACTTTCAAGTGTCTTTCATTCAGTCGTTGAAATGTATAAACAAACAATTCATTTTTTTCAAGGATCGATTACATTTTTACGCCGTGAATAGTCCGGCTCTCGCAATCGGCGCAGAACAAATTGGAGGTAATATAGAACCGATGTCTCAGAGTCATATTGCGACACTCCAAATGGACGCCCACCTCGTTGTTACAGAACAAGTCTACCTGAGTGAACGAAATTGAAATCATTTTTAAATCACCAAATCCTCAGTTGATAGTTCAACATAGTGGTTACTGCTGTTACTCGTGGCTATTAGTTGGGAGTTCGATTCCCACACCGGCATCTAAGATTTCTCATTCCTCTGTGATCCACCAGTATCGGGAGACGTCCAGGGCTGGCCGGGATAAAAAAGGATATTTTTTCTCAACTCTTTGTATTTTTTAGTTAAAAAGCTAATATTCAAAATTTTTCCCTAAAAGTAAAATAAAAATTTAATATTAAATATTTATTTGACAAATAAAAACGTGGGTCTCCTGCTCGTGGAGTAAACCGCCTACGTTTGTAGCGAACAGACCAACTTATTCTCCCTAAAAAGCATTTTGGATAAATGTGTTTGTTGCAACATCGACTGAACTGTAAATTGATGTGATCGGCAATTTTGAATATATTTAATCTGTGGAGAGATGATCTAATAAGTTCGTTTTCCAATCTCAAGTCCCTATTCTTCTAATTGGTGGAATCCTCGGTGTATTCTGGAGACGTAGGATTTGAAAACTTCCCGTAGGCAAACAACTCCCATTCGATTATCACGAAAGTCGAAATTCCTATTAGTTAAGGTGTCTACTGACATGAGCGTATCCGTGGACAGTCATCTTTCTTCAAAATATTTCAATCAAATGTTGTCTATCCAAGATCCCCCAGGTTGCACCTGAACGGGATTCAAAATGGGGACATAGGCAGCGGTTTTGGAAACTTCGTGAACTCGAAGTCTTCTGAATACATCGGATTCCGCGCATTGGAAGAACGGGGACCTGAGATTAGCTCTGCTAGGGGGACGCTAAAGCCAATTAAACCTTTCGACCATTTAACCGATGACCTAATCAGCGGAAATGATATGAAAACCGAAGACCATGGTAAAACCAAGCTAACCAATAATGTGATCCCGACACATTGAACATCATGTGAAGGAGAATGTCCTCAGTGGAGTGGATCGAAAAGTTCTCTTTCGATTTCGTTAGGTGCCATCTGGACACCACTAGGATACTTTCACGTCCTCCTGTATGTTCCGTGTTCCTGCACGTCCTTCCTTACCAACAATTTATTGATTAACCCAGGCTTACAGTATTTGGTAAGCCCAGTACAAACAGTCACAACTAATAATCCAAGGAATGAACCCAAGGGAGAACGTCTGCTGTGCCGACCAATTCCATCCTCCAATAGTCCATTACAGGCTTCCGAAGATAAATCCATCTTCAATTTTCACCGCACTTCTTACCACCGGGAACATCAGGGGGGAGAGTTTTAATAATTGGAACCTTACCCAGTAGATTTGGTCAGGGGGAAGGGAGCACAGTCAATTGATTGACATAATTGTAGTTACAGAGTAATTAATTGTAGTAATAAGTAGAACATCTGCTTCTGTACTTTAACATAACTTGTACTGGAGGATGATGTGTGGCATAAACACTCAAATACATGGAATTTAAAAAATAACACCGAATTTGTGAGAAAAATTCTAATACTTAGCTTTCTTTGAAATTTTGGAGAAAATGTCAATTTCAAGTGATTTTAATGTCTTCTAAAGTGGTTTTAAGATATTAAAGTAACAACTGTCACAACATTTAAATTAAAAACCAGATTTGTCTTAGAAAATAATTAATAAAATATCTTTTTTAGATTTTCAATTAGTTTGTCTAAAGGCGTATCTCACAGCGCATATATTTGACTTTACGTTGATTTTACTGCGGAATGTACGAACTTTTGATTTACTTTGAATTTTTGAGACGACAGAGTTGTTTGTATCACAACTTTATGAATCAGATTAACTCCCAGAGAAAAGACCAGAAACCAAAACCAATGAAGAATATTTCCTGGAGCATCGAAACCATCCTTTCGACTCCGAACGAGCCGCCTTCCTTGCGTGTTTTTGAAGAAGGGGAGATTCGAGATTTTTAAAATACGAAAGTTTCTTCAAATGTAATTTCTGCGGAAAAACGTACAACCATAAAAATGCCCTAAAAATGCACATTCAAACTCACACTCTTCCTTGCGTCTGCGAAATTTGCAAGAGACAGTTTTCTCGGCCTTGGCTGTTGCAGGGACACATGAGGACTCACACAGGGGAAAAGCCCTACAAATGCTCAATTTGCCAGAAAGCTTTCGCGGATAAATCAAATTTGAGAGCCCATACCCAAATACATTCCCAAGTTAGAAAACATGTCTGCAAAACCTGTGACCGTTCATTCTCACGTGCTTCACTCCTGAAGACTCACCAGAGCACTTGCAGTGATAGTTAAATATTTACTAATTGTCATAATATCTTTATTTATTTCTCAGGTGTTCAATTTATTTATTTACCCCCGGTCCCTTCGAGTTAAGATAACCGGTAGTTAACAAAAACGTCACAGCCAAGAGGGGACGCTCCCAGATATCAGACAGATGTATTTTATTCTGTAGGTGGACCGGACAAGAGAAAGAGGTGACCGTCTTCTGGTCGTCAAGAAAGCATGATGGACATATTGAAGAGGACGATTGTCCAATCCTGTACAGATACAAACATAAATCCACGTGTCAACCACAACTATCAGGTGTTAACAAGTATTTCATGTCTGAACAAAAATCATTAATAAGACAAATTACAATCTTAATTGCTGTATTTTAACAACGCTTCGTTTGATGTAAGGTGTGTTGTCTAAAACGGTGTCAATCAATAATCACAAATAAATACTATCACCCCATTATTTTAATAGTATTCCATTCGATTAACCATTTATGGCTTTTATAAATTGAGTTGATCCTCTTTATTTTTGGAGTAAAATGCAGCCATGGTAACTAACCGGTTAAGAGGGTAAATGCATGGACTTAGCTTTTTCTTCTTTGGCACTTATCACAATCAGTGTTTTTTAATGCAACTGTCTGAAAATATGATTGAATATTTTTTATATATTTTTTTAGATTTAATTTTTTAAAAAAATAAAATTTTATCGATTTAGATTCAAATTTAGTTTACAAGCGCGCCGTTATGTGTAGACCAGATGTAATTTCCATAATATTTTCAAATTAAAACTCCGATTTCAAGCTTATATTATTATTATTGTGTCAGGATCACCGGGTTAAAAGAATAAAGAAAGTTCTTAACCAACTAAGTGATCCCAGACTTGGGACCTGGGTCCGCCGGGGACGGGCGTACAGAATTGCCCTTCTAAAAGGGCAGGGCTTCGGCTCATATCTCCTGTTCGTCTGGAGATATTACTTGCATAGACCAAAGTCGGCTGGGCAAACTGTTTGTAGATCATCTGAAGGCATCCAGCTTCACTTCTGAGAGCCTTGGTAACAACTTTTAATATCGTCATCCTCTTCAGTACGGCCGTTACCCGGTTATCCACATTTTGCGAATGAGAGTCCCTGGTCGAGTGTCACTCCAAGTATATTTGTGTGTAACATGGGAATTACTGTGTTATTGAGAGAAATATTAGGTTTCAATGAATAGTGCCTCTTGCACGTTGTAAATAGGGTACTATAGGATTTTGGAGGTGAAGTTTCAAGGCGGAGCAAAGATATCCAGAACTTCTCTCCCAGCCAGAGACGGATGATGCCCACATCATAAACGAGAAAGTTAAACTCTGAAGGCCTTCGGAAAAACCAGTTCTAAAGCTCAAATCTAAGGAACTATGAAATACTGACATTATATAGAATTGAACAAGAAAAATTAAAACCCAATAAATAAAAAAATATATTTTCCCTAATTAATGATTCTATGGAGAATTATTGACATTTCCAATATTTCTTTAATGACAAATAAAAGTAGACGGAAATCGTCGCTGTTACATGAACGAACTTCATGTAAATATACAAAATACTCGTAGCATTTAAAACATATTTGAATTGTATACAAATATTTAAAAAGCACAAAATCCTAAATAGTCTATATTTGGCGTATGATATATTTAAATAATTTTTCTAGTCTTGCAAATTATTGCATTTCATTATAAATTGTAATTTATTTGAATCTTCAATGCTGCAAATTACTCTAAAATTGCAATTTATTAAGCAATAATTTATTTAAGATAGAAAATAGAGTAACGGTTATATAGAAGCTGCCCTGACTGCGTGGCTATTCCCTCTCAGGAAAGCGAGCGAGATTCGTTCAAATAACCAGCAGCGCTCACGAGGGTCTCTTTTTCGTGTAGCGATCCGATTCCCTAGACGACTCAAGAATTCCAGCGTCGCAGGCGCAAGGGAACCAGACGTCTCAACGGCGAGTGGAACACACAAAAAATCCTTGGCAATGTTAACCTTCGCAATGTAACTATAATAATTTCCAGATCCTACGAATATTATCCATTCATTATCGTTATTGAAATTTGAATTTTTCGAATTCTATAAATTTTTTGATCCTAATTTTGTTCAGTTCTGTAAAACAGTCTATTATTCCAAACTGGCTTGTGTCATTAAGGCTGCGGAAAAACATTAATATTTAACGTGGCATATTCCAAGGTGACTCTATCGTTTCAATTATTTGTATTTGTCTTGGATCCACTAAGCAGAATGTTGTCTGCAAAATACCCGAGTATTTATATAAATACTGCTGAATCTAATTGTTTTACTTTTTCTACGACTCAATTCTTATTCATCGATGATTTGAAGCTGTTGGCAAAAGAGGAAGAGACTCTGGCGTGCATGATGAAAGATGTGGATGCTTATTTTAATTTGGTTGATTTAGAAAAGAATTTTGAAAAATCCGGATTTTGACTTTATGTTGTTGCAAATCACTTGTCCACGTCTCCCACTTAAGAAGTTGGCAATCCATAGTTTTATGTTTGGGTGGATGCATGTATCGTAAATTTTCTCAGTAAGGAGTTTTCTTGAGACTGTGTCGAAAGCCTTTGTTATATCAACAGAGACCAAGACTGTTGGTTGGTTTAGTGGAATTGAATCCCTCCGCAATGAGCTGGCACAGGGACGTTAGGTATGTTGCTGTGGGTCTTCAAAGACTACATCCTGCTCTTTCTTTTCCAACATGGATTCCGGGCTAAACATTCCACACTTTAGCTTATATGTCAGCATTTCTCAACTTTTTGGGAGCTTTCTAATTTTATAAATAAAAAACGGAGTTTTTAGTTTTTATAAAAAAGTCATTTTCTATATTTTTTTAATTTTAATTTAAAAAAATCTAAATAATATACAAAGGCTGGACACGAAAGGCGACTAAGCTTATAAACACTTTGGTCAACATGTGTTATTGTACAACGTAGGTCAGATAAGATGGCAAAAAAGTTTGACTCTTTACCTAACAATATCGTTCCAAGAACTGTAAACGATAGGATGAGGTATTCCCCCATCTAGATCGAAACCACAAAAGCTAGGTGAAGACATTCGGATACGTTCTGAGAATGAACCTTAAGGCCTCAGCTAACGTGGGCATGAGGCTGGACTTGTTCGCCTTTGACCCTCTTCTTTCCATGGACGACCGAGGGCAACCCTCCCGTTGGTCCTCAGCGGAGACCTCCAAAGGATTTGGAGACGTCCATGGGAGGGAGAGTATCTGTATGGACTACGGAATCTTGTTTATGACAAAGACAAGTGGAGGAAGATGACCTTGTTGTCATTCTCTCGGGTTCCACATGATTTGTTACAATCATGTTAGCGAGATAGAAGTTAAGGGAAAATTAAATGTATTATTTTCTCACTGTCACAGAAGCGGATACCTATCGATATCACACGTGGGTTGATCCAGAAACAGCTGAAATGGAAGAACATGAAGTTATAGGAATCCCTCAACTGGAGTTGGGGAGATCAATGCTATCCTGTCATCACATGAGACAGGTGTAATTGAACTAAATTTGAAAGGGGACATTTGCAGAGTGTATTTCATCGAAAAGTCTAAGACACACTCTGTCAACTCTATTGTCAGAGGGTTGAAATTCTGGTGGAAATTTCAATAATGACAGAGACCCGGGTTCAATGTAATAAATCTGATATTTTTGTGAGTGAAAAAATTAAGAATAATCATTGAAATGGAATCGCTAACTCGTCGAAGTATAAAGTCCCACAATTACGACTTATTGGCTAGAGAGCTAAAGGTGTTGGGGCTCTAGTCATGTCATGCTGACAAGGTCTTCACGACCGGTTCACGTTGCGCTCAATTGTTATCGAGACAGCTGGAGGGATACACAGAAATATTCGTCGTTGACATAAAAAATTTCAAAAGATCAATGAAAAACGTTTAAAAAGTAAAAGATCAGTAAAATAAAAATAAAACTTTCATCCGAGACTATCTCCCATCTTTGACTTTGATGATAGAAACTTTCAACGATCTTTAAAATATCCATTTTGGGCATTTATACCACAACACGTGACTTTAATCAACTAAATGTTGGAGTGTCAGCTATGAAAAAATGAACAATTCCAAAAACCACGGTAAAAATAGAACTACTTACGTGACCCCAGCACGCTCCAACAGAAACCTCAACTTGGCACGCTGTTTCTTCCTCGAACCCACACAAGCACGTTCGGCTGTAAATTCTCAATAAGCACCGATACTCTGTGCCTCGCCTCAACCTGCATGCTCCATATTTATTATAAGATTAACGATGTCTGTTACTGAGGGTCACGTGCATGTTGTCTTCAACCCTAAGACTTAGACGGGGAACAACTCCCTAAATTGCACTAAAATTCCATCAGAGAGAAGGTACTTTCTTACGGTAGTGGGAACAATGGGAGGCACAGGCGTTGGATGGATCGATTGATTACGGGAACTGGGATCATCTAACCATCTGACGTTTATTGGGCTTTGCCGTAATCATTATTATTGGAAGATGGATATCTTGTAAATCCAAATTCAATATAAAATCGGGATATGCCCCCATATCAGCGACGACATTCTGGTTCTCATATATGCTGACGATATAATAATCGTAGCAAGAGACCGGTGTGTTTGACTGCGGTACCAGAGATTTACTAGACTACCTGAGCAGTTGGCTTAGGAGGAACTACAAAAGCTGCTTCAACTCAACGTTGAACTGACTCCATAATACATACAACCGACAATCAGTTGCGGCTGTGCTGCATGGGGGACAAACATGTCCAATACGAATTTGAAGATTAATGTCTTTCAAGCAACAGTTACTAGGGCTCTACAAAGGTTATCCTCGCAGCTAAGACCAACCTCTTTCGAGGAACCTGTAAGGGAAACCGGAGCCCTATTGACATCTCCGAAATTCCCTAAGTGCGTTGGTTCTCGGACGAATACCGAGCATGGCTGCCTAAGAAGGCCGAGATCACCTACGGCCATGTATTCTTTTTTAATTTGTCGGTGATTCTTGGTTTAAATAAATAGAAGGAACTGGGAGCGCGAGCTTGGTGGTCGTCCTGTAGCCACTACCAGGCAAACTAGTGAATAGTTGTTTGGCAAGGGAGAGAAGGTGGGTCTGCGGGTACAATTCTATACAGTTTTCTCAGCACAGGATCAACCTTTTGGATCTCTGGGAACGTCTGCCATTGATAGTTACGAATTTGTTAGCCACCGGTTTCCTTCACTTAAAGAGACCGAGGGTAAATAAGTAAATCACAAAATCATTGAGCGACCAACATTTGCTGCGTCCTACTTGATAACCGTTGGTCTCCCACAAGTTAGTGAGGCCGGGGTTACTTAACTAATTAGCCATTTATAATATAGATTGTTAAGAGTAAGGTTTTTCGAGATAAGGGGGAGAAGAACAATATAATTATCTCAGTCGATGGTAATAGAGATAAGGTTTTTCGAGATAATAGAGATAAGATCGAAGTAATTTTCTCGAAAAAATAATACCAGTTAAATTTTGTTTAACTGTACCAAAAGTTTACTGTACCTGAGGTCTATAGTGTTTTTCTCTTCGATGGGCTGAGGATTTCCTCCGGGAAGGTTCGATCTTCCGCAAAATGCATCGTCCGGGGACGAGAATGTCCCCAGGAGGATGGGGTCGATCGGTCCTTTTTTGGTGGGCATTAGGTGCCCCTGGGCGTTTCCAAATCCTTTTGAATTGATAGACCACATAACGAATTAATAAATGGTTTCTAAAGAATTTCCCATTAATTTTAAATAATATTAAAAAAATAATATTTTTTAATCAATAAATCAAATCAAATTATTATAGATCGTTGTAGTCTTAAAACATCATCAGAATGATTCTAGACCAGCTCGATCTGGTTACCCTTAGTATCTCGGCACTGAAGTCCAGAGATTCTGATGAATTTGTATGGAATTTTCCAAACATTTTTAGAAACTATTAACCAAGTGGTTAAGTGGTTGGTTGAAGTAGTGACGTAGTTCTTTTGTACGAAATGTCTATTTAGCTCCATGATGAATGAAACCCCCTGTCTTCCTTCTCGTGAGCATAGGCTCGATCACTGACTCGGGAGACATCGGAAACCCAAACTTTCGATCGAAGAAAGTGTTGGATGCACGTCGGTTCGAATCTTAGCTGACTCGAAATTGAAATAACTTGGAGAATCATCTGTCAGAGGTGCACGTGTGATAGCTAATATTTTAATTGATTTTAAATAAATCAGTTTAAATTTTCTTAAAATTTAATGGATTGGCATTATTTTGCGGAAATCGGTAATTTTTTAATAAATCACTATAACAGTGACGATCGATTGAAACCATTCTAAATATAAAATCCATCGAATTTCATTCAAATTTCCTAGGAGATTGTAAAATTGATTTATATATTTGAATACATATTTGCGTGTTTTATACTTTCATAATGGCAATAAAAAAGTATACCGAATTTTAATTGCTTTAATTCTTGCAATTTGAGATTTTCTAAAATTTCAGTTTATTCAACAAAATACTTCCGTCTAATATGGGAGAGGGAAAAATAGATCCTTCAAAAATCAATGAACTCGTCGAGGAGGTGTCGCTGAATATCAAAATATCTGAACAGTTGGGCAAATCAGATGAAGAGGACCCCCTGAAGTTCATAAAGGAACTCTTCTATCCCATTGATGTCAAAAAGGCTGTGCTGTTGCTTTGTGGGATTCAAAGTTTAGGGACCAAAATGGTCGCCGACAAGCTAATCACCCTGAATAAGGACAAATCAAAATACAAAAATGTTTTTTTAATTCAAAATAATGTTTAGAAGTTGAAAAAAGCTTCAAACCACAACTTTACACGGTGGTTTTCCATTTTTTCGGGGTCAATCAGAAAAATCTCAAGTCCGTGTTTGAGGTAATTTAGTGAACTTTGGATTTGGGATTCGTTCATATTTTGTCTTTTTAAAGTTTTTGTTCCTCCTTAATCTCCTGGCTTCCCTGATCAGCATAATATTTATTTTCCTGCCCGATACCGTCCTCTATTCGAACTACGATCCTTTTACAGCCAACATTACTGGGAGTGAGACTGCCGCCTTCAACCTTTCGCGGATTTGCAGCTCTCGGTATGTCGTCAATGTCACATATGACGCTGTCTCGTTGTTGCAGGATTTCATTCAAGGCACAGTATGTCTACAATATGAATTTAAGGGGTGGCTCGAACAGTCGGGGTTGTTCTACGGCTATTACAAGGGGATTAACAGTGACTTGAGCAGTCTTTTGGGCATTAACTTCACGTATGACCTATCAATCGCGTATTTCATCACACTTTCGACGTATTTTCATCAGTCTGATATTTATTTCTCAGAGGTTTCTCAGTTCTGTAAAAACAGTGTGAATTATTCATTCAAAAGCATTATTATTGAAAAATCCAATCAAATCGGGCAAAACGTGTTTTCGGGGTACATTTACGGGGGGAAAGACTTGATTCAGACGAACGAAAACGTCAACAGAAACTTAAAGAAGACGATAACTCAGGACATTTTGACGACCCTCAACGCAAGCAAGGATAAACTGAGGCGCCAAAACAGGAGTATTTGCCAGAAACTAATCCTCTACTTTAAACGGATCTTTTTCAATTTGCTCATCATTGGACTTCTTGGGTCCAGTGGGTACGCCATTTATTACGTCTACACATATTCATTATACGTGACCACGACGGGAAACTACCACTTCGACAACTCCCACTTCAAGCTGTTCATCAATTACGCCCCGTCCCTAACCTTAGTTGTACTCAACATGATCATTCCGATTGTCGTAGAAATGGTCGTGGTTTGGGAGGATTACATGGCGAGGACTGAACTGAATGTGGTGTTAGTGAGGTTTTTTTTGGCTAACTGGTAGAACCATCGTTATAAAACTTGCTTCGTTTTCAATCTTGATTTACACCTTGTTTACTCAGGTCACGTGCCAGCCGAAGGATTCATGCTACATTAGCACGGGCAGCTGCTCATCGATACCTGTGACTGTTGGGGGATAACTTTAGTGCTGGGAGACGTACGTTGCTAAGGAATTATACAAACTCTTAATTATGGACTTTATAGTCTCTTTGCTAATGACGACAGTCGTGGAGCCGCTAAAAAGTCACAAATAAAATAGTCATAGATGCTGCTGTGGAAGGCTAATTGGACCCCCTCAGTTCTCGATCCTCAAAAACGTGTTGGACCTAATATACAACCAAACTATCGCATGGTTGCTGAAATACAACTATTTTAGGATTGGGGCTTGCTTTTCTCCGTTATTTTCCGTAATCTGCACGATAAAATATTTAATCACGTTTTACCTAAAACTTGTAGCGAAGACGGGTGATTCTTAGATATCCATATATTACGTAACCATACCTCAGAACAAGGCGTACTTATCCACAAACATCACCGGACTATTTCTCAAGTTTCTTCTTGGGATGTACCTCATTTTGTCGATCCCCATAACTTACATTATGTTTAGGTACGGTTGTGTTATGTATTAAGCCAAACGACGTCGAAAGCGTGTGGTCCCTTCAGGGAGTATTCGACCATGTTTGGAAGCTTGTCGACGAGACTTCAGTCTATAAATCATGATTTTTTTTTTTTTTGAATTTTTCAGTATCGACATCAGTCGTTCTTCTCGTTTTGATAATTTTGCTGTATTTTGTTCAAATATTTTAAGACTGGTGCTGGTCTACTACTTGAACGTAGCCAAAAGCATGGGAATTATTATTCGGAAGCTCAAGGAGACTCTCATCAAAGAAAACCAGACGAAAAGAATTCTTTTAATGACTAAATCAGCATAATCTAATTTGGTAGAATAACTAACATTCATTAACTTGATTTCAAATAAAATATCCCCCACGTTCACTCAAAGTTGGGAGTTTGAAATACTAAGTCATGGAAGCAACAGAGTATTTATTATTCCCCTAGGATCGCTGGGTTGAAAGAGAAGAATCTCCCATCCAACAAAGTGATCTCAGACCGACAGGGGGAGGCTGGAACCAGCGGGGACGGACATCTTGAACCGCTATCCATAACACGCTGGGAGTCTTTTCTTATCTCAGGTGATTTTTGAGGTAAATGTAATAGAGGAGGCTGTTTTGTAAGTTGTCCGCCCTCACAAAGTTTGTCGTTGTTCAAATAGGATTGCCTGGAGAGTCAGACTCGGAGCAAAACATAATTAAGTTCTCCTTGTGCCACGTTCAGTATCCTTCTACACGTCCTCTTCCAAGCTTTCCTATTGCTGGAAAATCCAACTCCATAGTGACGACAGGTTGTTGGAGGGTATTTTCCAATTTTTAGACAGTAATTTCCAATCTGTTCCATTGTCTGCTATTATCGTCTTATGTAGGCAACACATGGATAGCTTGTATCGTTCCAAGTCTCGTGCGAATCAGGCATTTAGTGTGCTGGGAGAGAACAGGCTGGTAGATATCCGGTATACTTCTAAGTGGTCGTGATGGAATCAGTCTCCTCGTGATAGAATCAGGAGACATCGGAAACCCGAAGTTTAAAACAAAGGGAGTGCATGATGTACTTAGGATTTGGGTTCACATCCCGTACACGATCCAAAATTGAAAGAACTTGGGGGACCATCCTTCAGAAGCTAAGAAGCCAACAGGAAAACTGAAACATCATTTTTCATTTATGGAAAGTTGAATATTGGAGAATGAATAATCTGATGTTTCAATAATCCCTCTTCAAGGCAGAAGATTACTGTCCAAGTTTTTGGGGAAACGGAAACAAAACCTGTAACGTTTAGAAATCCAACGCCCCATGACATCGTCGGAAAAGAAGATGAGGAGTCATATCAGCCATAAAGTGATTAAGATTTCGCTCAATAGAGCTCAAAATAAAATGATTCCGGTGTTTTGTACTTTCTTATTGAAGAAATTAGAAAACCTTCTGATCCTCTCATCGAATACGTCTTTGTCCTTTAAAGTCAATTCTTATTTTTTTACAATTTGTATTAAAAATTAAATTAAAAAAATTGTGGCCAATTTATAAGAGAATAGGATTTTTTTTAGAAAAAGTTTCAAAATATGGCAATCTGCAAGGGTCGGGTGTATTTACTTCTCAATTTTTTTATATTAAGACAATTTTTTGACAAAGAAACAAATGTTAATTGATGAGGCCTGTTGCGTGGATCGTAAATGAGTTCCCTATGAGTATGGCCACTCAGATCCTTTATCTCAGCCAGAACCTTTCGCATTGATCCCTTTTTTTGGCAAGCATTCCTCCAAGTTCGCGCAAGAACTCACCCGTCATTGGACCAACGGACGATACCGATGACTTGACCGCAACTAGAGTAAATCGATACCGGTCCCCGAGGCAAGAATATTTCTTGATTTTTAGGTTTTCCGTAATTGATGCAGCTGCTCCAGGTGTCTGAACCGATTTAAGGAGGTTCGTGCTTGAATATGTGTCAACACAAGTTCCGACCCAGACCAAAGATCTTCCGGATGTGTAAGGGAAAAGGGTCATCCCGTCAGGTCTCTTCCATCTCCCCGATCTAGACCCACAGGTTCAAGCTGTGATGGGGAGCCTGTAGCCTTCAGAGCTCTGACGATCACATTGTTCAGAGTAGCGTGACGTGGTCCTCTTACGGCGCTTCTTCTGCAGTACAGCGGGTGCAATCCCTTCGCATCGGCTATTTCCCACATCGGCATCGGTGCTCCTGGCAAACGTCTAGTCCTAGCCTTTGTCCGATTCCAATCCTCAAAGATTCGTCGTCCAAAAAAGTCCCTATGCTCAACTCCCTCCACTTGAAACTGACACCAAACTAGCCAGACGACGTTTATTTGCTTCCTTTTAAGGTCTTCCAAAATTTTGGGGCAGACAATGTTATCCCAATTACGTCGCTTCGTTGTGTCTTCAGGGATTTTGAATCCGGACCCGTTCCATTTCCGACAAGCTTCATCAAATGACTAATTAGAAATACAATATACTGATTTTGTTGAAGGAAAGTGTTTAACAATTTAAGAAGAACCATAATAGTCACCAATATCCCGACAAAAATTTTTCCCTTCACGCCCTCGTGAGGTTGTAGTCACTCTTACTTAATAACCGCTGTCATCCTACAAGTTAATGAGACAACCGTAGCCTAACTTAACTGACACCCCTTTGTTGGCGCTTTCTTATGGAGAGTTTCCAACGAATTTCATTTATCTTCAGTAGATCATCGTTAAGGATAGTCGGGAGATCATTCATGGTCAACCTAGGTATTTTTAGTAAATGCAGACGTGAAGTAATCTTCATACTTAGAACATGAGTTTCTAGCAATCTTCGAGGATTTTAGAAGAAATACAGCCTTTTGATTAAAGCCCTTCTTGGCCACTGCTCTCCAATAACGGTTCACAGTTTCTATCTATAAAACACTTCCATTTTGGCACTTCAGTTCTGACTTTCTCCCAAATGGAAGTGTTGTCCGTTAAATTTGGATTGTCTAGTCTTGGAGGTGGTTTCTCCCACATATTAAGTTTGGCTGTAGCGGATGAGAATTCCCCAATTGTTATAAGGGTTTTCAGGCCAATAAAGTAACCATTGATCGTATATCGGTCTTCAAGTTCATAGACGTCGTTCCAGATTCACATACTGTGCCAGAGTCGTTACAATTTGAACTTGAAATGTCATTTTGATATGCCTGTAACTAATAGAAACACACGAGAAACTGGGTAATAAAATATGATATATTTTATTTAAATTTTTAATTCATACAGAAATTTTTTTTTTTTTAATTTATTATTAGGAAACATGAGTAGTTAATTACTGAGTCCAGCGGATATGATCGAGTGGCTGTTACCGAAATTATAAATAAATTTTAAATGTTATAAAAAAACCTTGGTTGATTTGGTTACGTAACCCTTGGGCTCTATATCTGGAAAAAGCAGATTTCAAGGACAAGACTTCTCTCTCTTGACGTTCATTGACGGGAAGATCCTGGAGGCTGTTTGGAGATATACTTCGTCTGGTCCTGGGTACCCCCGGAACATAGTATGAAGGCCTACTTCGTTCTGTACACCTCTATTTCCTTGGTCGACTAAGTACAACCTTACCGACCGTCCTTGATGAGAAGACTATAAAAATTGGGAGACACCTCAGTGACTGGGAGGACCTTGATAGCTTACGGGAAATAGCAGAGTCGCCAAAAATTGATGAAGATAAGTAGTAATTTGATTTTTGTGTTCCAGATGCTTTTCCTTTTCTCTGGAGGCGTTATTGGATCCACCTTACTCAGGAGACGCCGGCATTCAAAAGGATCCATCCATTCATTCCACAGGGAAACATTTTTTCCCTTGCGACGAGTTCTGGAATCGACCTCAGCTCGATCGACAACGTCCATTGGATCACTGTGCTTGGGTGAAAGTTCTGTTGACACGCATCAGAATCAAGGAATTTGTTAGTTTGGTTTTACCCTATGGTGACACCATGTGACCATATTATGGAAGATTTTTTTCAATCAAAATGTAACTAGGGGATTTCGTGGATGGCAGAGAACTATGCTTCCAATCCTGTCTTGGTCAAGATTATGCCCATGTTGGTGGAAAATTGGGAACATTGGACGACCTAGATGACTTGCGGAAGCGAGCGAAGAGGAAAGTTGCATGAAGAAAACTGGTAGAACGGATAATAGAGAGCAAACAGAACCCTAAGTGCTTATGGATTCATATGCTTATGGATAACACGGGAATTCTCTAAATTACCAACAATTAAGTTTTATAAGCATTTTCTTATAATTCCAACATAATTTTATTTTCATTATTGATCTGTTCCAATATAGGCATTGTCATCATTGATTGTTTATCACTTTCCTCAGTGCAACGATTGCCGAGCAAAAAGGCTGGTGGCCGCTGGCTAGAATCTCGCTGCTGTACACCCATCTACGATGCTTTGGCTTGTCGAGTGACGCCGTCATCAGTCAACATTTTACTGCCGAACCATATCGTCTATTAAAGACACACAGGCGACAAAAAAAGTGAAGAACATTCTGTACGATTATTTTCATAACTGTTTTTTACTAAAAGTGTGTGTCCTGGGTGGGCTATAGGTAATATGGTTACTATTCTATTAATTTATTGCCTTAGGATCACCAGGTTAAAGAAAGTCATCAACTAAGTGATCACAGTTCACACGGTCAAAGTGAGACACATCCGCCCTCCAGTGGAGTAGGGAAGAGTGAGATCCTTTTTGCATGCCAGTCAGGCACTGAGGGTCTGCTTGCATCGGTGGACCACATGACATCTCTTAGGAATTGAAGAAAACAAAGAGCAAAAGGCGTGGGTATCTAACTAACGGCTAATAGCGGCAATAATAGCCATTTTATTCTTTATTACAATCTCTCCCACCCGGATGTTTCTATTTCTTAAACTTCCTCTTAAGCAAGACGCGTGGTTATTTAAGAAGGAAATGCTAATTAATCGTAGGAGTGAGACCAAGATATCACGAGTGTTCTAAACTTAATTTATTTTGATTGCATGTGAGTTCCAAAAGACAATCCGGTTCCACAGTGATGAATCTCTGCTGATGACGTGACGTCAATAAAAAAAGCATTGTAGATCCATGTAGCCTTCAGCCGGAATGGACAGCAAAGATTCAAACCCTAAACCATCTGAATTGACCCATCACTTATGACTGCTATATCGCGGCTAATGCGTTTGAAGACGTCCTGAACGTCAGAACTGGTACAACACACCTTGAGTTCATAAATCCCGTACTGATCCAAACAATAGCCACCACTATTCTAAAGTTTCAAACAAAAAAATAAACAAAAATTTACAAAAATAAAAAATCTAAATTAGAAATTCAGCATTTTGTGTTTAATCTGTTTGCTCTCAATGATGCGACAAAGTTTGTGTTTATGCTTATTCTTATCTGCCAAATCACTAATCACCACATTCAAAGTCTCATGAAGACCATCACAGCTTACATTAACCATCTCATTACGTTCAATCATCTTCCTCAAAATCCCGGCTTTATCGCTAAGAACAGTGATTCTCCTATCAACGTTAGCCAACTGAATTCTCAGGGACTTCATGTGACCTGAGATCGCTCGCAGAGACTCAGGAGGCTGTTCATTGCCGTTAGTTGAGATCTCTTTCTTTTTCGGAAGTTTGAAGGACTTCTGCTTCTTGGAGACGGTCACTGCCACGGGTTCAACACCCCCATCCTCCATTTTTCCCAACCCCCTCCCAGAATATCCCATCTGTTTCAGCAGTTTCAGTCCTATCCCCTTTGTGTACTTCTCCCAATCTCCAAACTCAGGACTCGGAGCACGTGAGCGACTAAATTTCTTATCAGAGCCGCTCCTAGGCTTCCCAAACTGACCCTTCCGATTTTTGAGGTGCTTATTCTCAAATTTTCGAGGACTTTTAGACTCTTTTGTTATATTTGGAGGAATATCTCTTTCAGGGTGTTTGTTTTTACCAAGGAAGTGAAATTCCGTGCTGTGACGTTTTATTTCTGGGGGTATACCAAATGAATATACCAGTTGGAGACAGATTATCCACCAAGACAGTTATTGGTAGGTCTCCTGTAGTTAATTGACAGGACAGCCCATCCAAAGCCAAATTTTCAACAGTCCCGACTCTCCAGAGCTCTCCTTCCTTAAAGAGACATGTGGATCCGACATAAAAGTCTCTAGTGGTTACAATCAAGCAAAACTCCGCAAGGAATGTCAAAACAGGTAGCAAATCCGCTTTAGGTACACAAATTCCGTGACTGAATCTAAATAAACTACAAATCATTCCAGACCTGCAGTCTTTGAGATTACATTTGTCTTCCAAGAAGTCCGAGCAAGGAATTTGTGCCTCTTCAAATGGAGTACACAGAAGCACGTGACACTAAGAACTAATATGAAACCTTTACAAATAATCCATTGTCGCTGAGGACTATGCAGTTTGTTCGTATGGAGTCAAGGTTGTCGAGAGTAACGAAAACAGAATACTCCCATGTTACTTTTGGTTTGATTTTTATGCGGGAAATTTGATCTGAATTAAAAGGCAAAGTACCTTTTGTGATGGAAATGAGCTCTTCTAAGTCTTGTTCGAGATCTGACAAGTTGCAACCTGAATCTTTCATAGACAGGACTACTGACAGCTTCTATACGATTACTTCTTATTTACTTGCTCTTCAGTCTCCTGTAATGTCTTTTCAAGATGATCTATCGACATACAACAAAGTAATTATTTTTAATTTTTAATTATTTATTTTTTTAATAAAAATATTTAAATTATTTATTTCCGATATCAGATTTTTCTGTTATACATTTTAAATTTTGTTTCCATTTATTATAAAGCTTAGAGACCCGGTAACGTAGTGGTTAGTGCTGTTACTCGTGTCGTGATTAGCTGTGGGTTCGATTGTCATACTGTTGCCTATCTTGTGGAAGGATTCCTTCAGCTATTTGTCTCCTTCACCCCCTAGGATAGATTGTTTGATTTAGGAGACGCTCAGTTCCTGGTTCGAATCCAACAAAGGTCTTTCTCCTCCCCACTCCAGCTGATGAATTCCCACAATGGCAGATATGGGTGTACGTGATTTTGGAAATGATGCGTTGTACCTTGATAAAACTTATTTCAGGTATATCCTGGGTTGGCATAGTGGTGTCGGGCAAAGTGGTTTATGTTATGGGTTCGATCCTCGCTGCTGTTCACCTGGTGGAAGGTTCCACGCATCTACGATGCTAAAGGGACTTGACGAGTGACGCCGTCATCAGTGGATATTCACTGCGGAACTGGATAGTTTAAAAAGGACCCACACACAAGAAAAAGAAAAAAAGAGGTGAAGATCATTCCTCGGTTCTACGATTAGTTAAAATTAACTGTTCTTTACTTAAATAAAGTGTGTGTCCTGCCTATGCGGAGCTAAGATATTATGGCTCTCGTGAAAATGCTCTTATTATTATATCCTGGGTTATTGAGAAATTAACGTTATAAATAATGAAGACTGCACGAATAAGCTAGGACAATTTTTATCAACAAAGTCAAAAAGAAAAATAATTTATTTATTAAATTTTGAATTACATTATTCTACAATATATAGATCACCTATGTTCCTCCATTACATATTGTGGGAATTCTATCTCACACATAAATACATTAAAGGAGTTCATAACAGATGGCCTTAACAAAAGACCAGGACAGAAAAAGACGATTGCATGCTCAATTGAAGGCTTTTGACGCTGCTTCGAGGAAGATTAGCATGCACAAAATATATTATCTCCCCTCTTGTTTAACCTTATGATGAATGACTTGCCACTCCCACAGGGGGACGATGACATATTATTAACGTATGCGGATGATATAGTCATTGCTTCGAGGGATGTGAGTATTATCGAAGCAACGAAAAGAGTACAGGACAATCTGAATAAACTAAGTTTATGGCTTTGGGAAAATCAATTGACTCTACCCCGGAGAAGTCGGTGTTGACCTATTCACGACAAACAGGAGACTAGGGAAAGTATCAATTGACGTCACACTGGATGGGAAAAATACCCCGCAAACAAATTCCGAAAATCCTGGGAATTACCTTTGACACCTTCTTAACCTTTACAAAACACGTCGAAAATATGTTATTGACTTGTACGAGGAAAATCAACTTCCTGAAGGCGTTCTTGGGAAACCTAAGAAACAAAAAAATCTGAGTGGACTGGATGTCATATACAAACAGTTCATCGAGTCTACAATAGGATACACATGTAATATATGGGGATCTAACCTTTGCTGCAACGAATTTGGACAAGATCTGCAACATTCAAGTGAAGGCAGCAAACCTAGTAAGGAAATCTTCCAGTGTGGAAATCCTGCCCAAAAACCTTGAAAATATGATAGAGGCGACTGGAATAGTGCCCATGCGAAGGACTCGAGTATGCGGACCTCGTCCATATCAGAAATCACAGGAACGCAGTCAGAACACCGAGAAAAGATGCGAAGACTGTCCCCTGAATTTTGTTTATTTTGGTTATGACGGTGGTTTTCTGGTTAATAATAATCTGTAAACTACGGCATAGGTGATGTTGGTTCTTCAACTAGTCTACCCACGGAGACGATGACGATCGATCCGGGATGAGCTACAAGACATCTTTGAAAGAGCCACGTGACCAGTTCCACCTTCGTAAACTGAATCAAACAAGGAAAACCAGGAAAGATAAGCGGGAAATATTAAAATTTAGAGTTGCTAGACTAAGTTATTGTTAAAACCGCAAATCAATAACTAACGTCAGTAAAACGACAGGTGGTCAAGGTTGGAGTTTATAATTTCGTAAACAGTCAAGGTTTTAAGATTAGACTGTTCGGACGGGATTGTCTTCAGTCTTGCTATAACTGATGCTCTTTAATGTCTCAGTCACTTGAAACCATTGTATTTCAACCGAGAAATAAATTAATTAAATTATCCTGATTAGAATTAATTGGCCACTCGAAATAATTAAATTGATTTTGTTGTCGTTTTTTTAAAAATCTAATAAACAAAGTTAATTGGTTTAAAGGTCGATGTGGTGACGCACCTCGATTGACGAAATGCCAACTTAGTTTTATGATGAATGGAAGCTCTCATCTTTTCGTGGGCATGGGTCAGGTTGGGTAATCAGGAGCATCGAAAACTTGTTGTTTTAGCAAAAAAGGTGTTGAGTGCGCGTAGGACTTTAGTTCAAATCTCCTCCAGTCCGAAATTGAATGAATTTGAGAGATCACGTGTCAGAAGCGTCACGCATAGAATGACAGTTATTATGATTCACCTTTCTAAACCTTCGACGCGTTGGGGTTGGGTATGAATGTAGTCGTCAGTGGCTGTGACACGACTCAGAGACTTTTCTAGATGGCTTTCCCAATGCCTATGAATTCCCACTTTCTCCTGGCAACTGGAGCATGACTGCACAATGGTTTCGAATAAAATATTATATAGCACGTGACTTAATACTTTTGTACAATTTTCATCGACAAAATAAATCATCGTCTTCTAGATTTTTACGGGTCACGATCATCTTAACTGATGTCATATCGTATGATTTTATTCAAACAATTTTTCAATATTGTGCACTTTTGTGTTACCATGACAACCCGATGTTTTTTGTTCCTTTTGTAATCGATTAGTACCTTCATATCTTCTAATTTCACATTTGAGTAGTTTCAGGACGCTGACAGGCATTTTTTCAGGAGATTTGAACTTTTAATTGCCAAACGTAAATAATACATTATTGACCTTTCACTGATATTGGAACAACGTGACATATCCTTACTATCTGGACAAGTATACAACTTTTGTGATTGGGGGTGCATTCCTTGTTACAATTCGTACAGAAATGTGTTCCTTGCCTCCTTTTGCTATCAACAATCAATTCCTTGAAAGAAAAAAGTGGATTTGGCCCTAGAATCCCTGAGGTTCCTTAAAATCTACATTTTTTAATATTTTTCCTAATTAATTTAATTAATGGATTTTGTGGAAATTTGACCTGCTTAATTTGGCTATTAAAAATTTGTGCTTCTTGTCTTATTTGGCATAAATTTAATTGTCTGAGTTAACCCTCTTATTGGATTCCTTACACTTGGTCGAATAATCAAGGTCGACGATGAATCATAATGACGTGTACCATTAGCATTGGTGAATAACCCACACCACCAATCAGCTTAAGATAATCCTTTTCCGGAAACACAACCAAACACTTTCGTGGTAATTTAGGCATGAAATTCAATCCCAAGCCTAACGCAGTCGCGTAATCCACCTACTCCACAAAAAGCACATATCCCCACATAACGCTACTCTCAAAGCATGTGCAGCCACACAACACCCACCAACTTTACTGTGGCTCGAAACAAAACCCCGCAGTTTCATGAAATACAATCCGTAAAAACAAGCCTCGTCACATAATCCACCTACTCTACATAAAGCGCATATCGTCACATCAAAACAGCTTTGCCACACAATCTTGTCTGTTTGAAATCAAAAACCCACAGTTTACTAAAATCAAGGAATTTCACGCTGAATAACCAAGCGATCCGTAAAGTAAACAGCTCTACATTAAAGTAAGGAAAACAAACAAAAACACTAAATACATACAATGTTAGGCAAATAATAATTAGTATGTTAGATTATCAGTAACATCGGAGGGAACAGCAATCTGATGATTCGATCCATAAGGACTCAAATAGTAATCGTCGTAATAGCAGTACATTTCGGAGGGAATTAAAACGTTATATAAGCTGTTCTGCGAATATTCAACTTCCTTTAACGGATAAATGGTAACTGGGGCACTTTCGTCATCCTTCTTCATAACAACTGAGTTGGGATCAGTCCAAATGGTAGACTCACCGAGGGCTTCCAATATCCTTCTGGAATCGTTGGCAGAATGTCCTCCTTTTTCACAAGCCTTCAAAATGCTGTCGTCTGCTTGCATTGGGTGGTTCCGGATGCACCGAGAGGCACTTCCAAAGTATGGGTTCGATGGATCCCACGCGATAACAAACTTCTCGTAAAGAACATATCTCAGATTGGTGACAAACTCTTTTAGGGAATGGCTTCTGACTTTCTTCCACAATAATCCTTCAATACATTTAAGAGTTGACTCTAGTTCAAGTTCAATTGGGTTAAACATTCAATGATCTGGGAAAAAAATAGCAACAACTACAGAGTAAAATATTAAAATTTATTCACTATTTAAAAATATAAATATATTTATTTACTATTATTTATATAAATAAAATAATAATATTATTAATTAGTAGTTTTGATCAATTTATTTTAAGTTTAATATTTCAATGCAAAGAAAATTAAAGGTTGAATGACTCTAAGGGATCTGTGGGAGCGACAAACACTCCCAACTGCTCTCTTGATAACAGCAGGCCCTCCTACATATTGGTAAGGTTGGGGTAACTAACTAAGTAATGGAAGGTTTACACTAAGGATCTCGAAAAGATAGTCGATTTGATTAAATTTGGTTTTGTGGATCTCAAAAGTAACTTTATGTGGGTACGTAGATTGCTTTAGTTTGGGAAAAATAATTGTTGAGGTTAAGATTTACGTCAATGAGGGAGATTTTGTCCATTGGCACGTTATTGATGGTAATTTACTGCCAAATTGAAAATTTTTGATTTAAACTCAATTGTTTATTTAAGCCTTGTGTTTTTTCCATTATCAATAAATGCTTTGTTTTTCTAAACAGGCGATTGATTTATTGGCCAAATGGCCTGATAATGACTCACTGGCGACCTGCTCTACTGGACAAATGTCTTTGATGCCTTAACCTTTCGTTTTCAGTTCTAACGTCGAACTGAGCACTCATTGGAAACGCGGACATTTTCAATACTATTCGGCTCAAAAACTATAAGTGTGATGGAGGGACAGTTGGAGGAGAGGGTAATCTCCCATGAGGTGGTACAGGAGCATTGTGGATCTCTAATCATCTTGTTCGGACTCAGATTGTCTTTCAGATACAGTTTGTCTTTTCTTACTCTTGCTGTATAAATTATTTTAAGCGGGAAATTTGGTCAGATAAGAAATCCTGGTATTCCAGCAAACCTCAATAAAGGTGTGCCAAGGTTGATTTGATTTGAGTGCTACTATTGGCGGTAAAACTGAAGGGAGGTTGTTATAGCTTTCTAACTTCCAGAACTTATTTGCTTTCTTTAACGAGACCGTCTCTCTTCCATTCTGAAAGGATCTCTTCGTACCTATGATCTGGATGTCCTTCAGAATCTCTGCACTAACAAACATAAAATTTATTTTCATGAATAATTATGCAAAGAATTCAAAGGAATTTTTGAGAATCAATTACCCAAGTTAGGAAGGTTGGGTTGGTGATGTACAAGCCCACGTCTTCGTCTTAATTGACGAGGGGACGAATGTGGGAGACATCAGAAACCCGAAGTTCTGTCTTAAGACACTTCCGAATCTCCGTACCCAAATTGAAAGAACTCGTGGGATCTCTCAGAAGTTGATCGTATAGGATGATAGTTAATGATTCTTTGATGTTAACCAAAGCGTGTTAACAATTATTGAAACGGTTGTTGTTGAGGACGTTAAGGACCGTTTTGATGTCAATATTATTTCTATAACACCTGTTGACTGTTTTCTGAAATGATCCCGACACACTACAGCACTGACCTCGTCTTACTTCGATGTCTCTCCTTCGATCTTATACATGCACGTATAGGGCGTTGATTTTGATGCTCATAGTTGCATGAGCTCGCCCCTCGGTTTTTACGGATTAGGATTCCTGACGAATCGATGGAGAGTGTTTTTCAGAAGTCACCCACCCTAACTTTGAATACCCCTCTCTGGATAGCGTTGATCTTTTAACCACTTTTATAATGGAGACAAATACATCAACCTTAAATCGCCCTTAAAAGGGATTATTTTGTTCTCAGTTTTTGGGAGACCATATTTGTCCTAGTCTTGTTGTTAGGCACTCCTTTCCGCAGTTTTAAGACTGTAGTGCGGATCATATCAGAACCAGAACCTTTGTCTACCAGATATCTCCTCAGCATGAGGTTATATTAGTCATTGAGGAGATAAAATATTTTGTGAAGTGTGACTATTCCACTTGACTGACTTTTCGACGGTTAATCGATTTATGGGTGGAACTTAGGGTCAGGTCAGTTCGATAGTGACAGAGGGTTACCTGTCTAGTGTATGGGGACTATAGATGAAAAGGAGGAGGGCCTTCTAGTCAACCATCAAGGTGGCCCACATTTTAATCTACATCAATCATGGTCGATGAAAGCACGTGTCTCCTTTCTTCCTGTGATCATGGAGGAGGTAACGGACTCAAAACGTCGAAGCATTCCTTGGTCTACGATTCCTCGACAAATTTAAAACATCAGATCATCCAGCCCACAGCCTGTGGCTCTCCGCAAATATATGGAGGATCATACCAACCCTTGGATGCAAAATTCGCAATCTCAGATCTTTTCTGAAAACAAAGACTACTTATTTAGGCATCAAAATGATTCACGGTTAGGTTTCCACTTATGCCATCAAAAACCTTGATATCAAAAAGATTTTAGGGCGTCTGCCACAGAACATTGATAGAGGCTAAGCTTCCCTACCCCAGGAAGTTCGTGTCCACTTGAGGCCCCCATAAGACTTTACAAGACTACGTGAATAAAATCGGACAACTAGTTCCGTCACTGTGGCCTCTACAAGATGGGGTACCTCTCTCTAGTCTGTCTTCTATTTCCTCGCCATCTGACTGATCTCTTTAGGTTGCTACGTTCCTTTTAGCAATTGGTTCTATCACCTGAAGACTCTAAGGATAATGCTACAATGGTCTCCCTAATTAACAAAATCATTAAATCTTAGGGGAGGGAGCAAAATAACCAAGTTCCACGTCATGTGGTTAACTAGTTTGCGGTTGCGCTCAATGAATACCACTGAAAGAAGTGCATGGTTTATCCACCAGGATTGGTGTTCCTCACCCAGGCAGAGGTTTTAATGCTCTGATCCTTCTACTTTCTGTAGACATTGAGGAGGCTCAAGAGATGAATTTGTGAATTTGAGTTAATATTGATTGGCACATTCGCCCCTTGCAACCTACATCAGAGTGCCTCTGGAGCATGTTCTGCCGCTGAGAAGGCCGAGAGGTCAAAATTGGCAAAGTACGCGATCCTACCCGAGGATATTTTGTTTGTTCCACTCTCAGTTGAAACGTCTGGTTCACTTGCGCATGCAACTTAGAATTCCCGAGTCGTCTAGGAATCGGATTTTTTCACGAACAGAGATCCCCGTGAGCGTTCGCTCCCCATCCTAAGAGTGAATAGCCATGCCAGGAAGGCCGTTGTATGACCTTTCTGGATAGTTCAGCTGTGAAACCCTATATAGGCAAATCATTCCAAAATTTAAATAAATCAAAAAATATCACATTTTAATTCTCGTTAATAAAAATTAAGAATTTCTCCGACTTTTAACGATTCTTCTCTGTCTCAACCTGAATACGAAAAAGAATGAGAAAATGGCGCAAAATGAAATAATCTAAAATTCAAATATACCATTACTGTGATGATTCCGTTAAAAATCATGTAAATACTCAGTGGAATGGCATTTCCGTAGCTATTCACAATTTTGACGTAACACCCCTCAAATAACCAACTATCGAACTTGAGGGAATGTCTCTGAGGGAGAAGAGCATTTCATGTGATTCAGGCAGCACTGAGGTGGGTAACTTTTATATTTTTGAAAGAATAAAGTATAATTCCAGTCTTTAGAAGAATAGACACCGCAGCACTCAGACTAGGGGGTTGAACTATTTGACTACCGATGTAAGGGGGTTTTTGCTGGGTTGGTGGTAGTTCATTATCTGTTCGATTAGCGTGCATTTGATCACCTTAAAGATCTGCAAATAAAAATTCGGAAAACATTGAATTTCCAAAGAAAAAAATAACCATAACAGCTCGTGTCCGTCATGAGAGAGAATAACAGACAGCCAAATCCCTAAAATCAGCCAAGCTTTTACAGTAAAAAGCATCATATAGCTTTTCCTAAACACTATTTTTACTAAAAGAAACGCTCCAGTGATTCTGATGAGGGCAGAAATAACCAAGTATATCGGAATTACATATAAAATATGAAATTTCATAATTTTGTTCATCATTTTAATTACTGAGGATGCGTACACGATTTCTACTAAGGAAACAATCTAAGATGTTAATCTTCACGTTACAATGAGGAGAGTATTTATGGTGAGTATGCTATATCTAACGAACAGCATTTGAGTCATTGTCAGATAGTTAGTTTCCGCGTTCATTATCCTTTCCCCGGTAAAATTTGTTATAAATTGTAATCACGCCTAATTAGGTTCGCTAACCGAATTTAAAACATTGGGTTTGGTGGTGGTAATTCTCATAGTCAACAACTAATGTATCCAGTCCCTACGGTCCCTAGTCACGTACGAGTACATCCAGAACCAGCAGAAGGGAAGAAATATCCTTGAAGTTGTAGGAGCCCATACAGTGAGTGGGGGACCTTTTCCGTGCAATACTGACACTGAATGTCATAGCTAAGTAATTCCATGCCTACAAAGGGGAGGATGATACCCACATGGAATGTCTTCCTTTACTGCTCTTCTCATTGGGTCGTCTCCGAGAGGTAGAGCGGTTGTGTTTCCGATCACAGAAACTATTCTTTTAAGCCAACATCCGCTGTCTTCCCAAAAGGTCCATGATCTTTAGATTCTTCAACCCCAAGGAAGTCAAAATCGAGTTCCTTCCACACAATCCCAATTAGTCGACAGTTTGTGCTGAACTCAATAAAGATCGTCAAGCCGAATATTAAGGATATCTTCAACAGAATCCTTAGAGTTGACTGTGAAAGAAGCAAATACCTCAAACTTGAAGGAGCTACGGAATATGATTGGCAGAGATAAAAGTCATCAGATAAGACGTCACTGGAAAATTTTATATTAGCATAAAATCATATGTCTGAGCAAACCTCGAATTCTGGTAGATGTATCCGTGCAGGTGACGTCCCAGATCAGAAACTTACTGACTTCACACAGAAAGATAGAATCCCATCTAGCAGTTTTTCTTCACTCAAACAAAAGTCGACAAATTTGAACAAAGACCAATAACTGGCCTCATTCATAGCCTATCTGACAACGTCGTTTAGGGCCCTTTGTATGGGAGAGATAGTGTAGATAAAAAATCATAGTCAACAACTAATGTATCCAGTCCTACGGTCCCAAGCCACGTACATGTACATCCAGAACCAGGTTTCTTTACTGCTCTTCTCATTGGGTGGTCTCCAAGATGTACAGCGGTTGTCGATCTAGTCATCACATCGACAGGGATGTGATAAACAAGAGAAGCCTATCGCTAAATCTTCCCTATAGCCATATCTGCGTACCGCATTCCCGGCGAAGTTCGTAGGATGAAAAATATAATTCAGTAAAGGTCGACCAGGTACAGCAAGATAAGCATGCACGTTAAACAATATCGATTTTCGCGTAAAAACAATAAACGCCTATCAGGTGGAATCGAACCACTCTGGCGCTAGCCAGCCATGGGTTTGAAGCCCATTCCCCGGACCACCGAAGCTCAGACAGGCAATAACTCTCAAAAAATTAATATTTATAAAGCGTAATTATTTTTCAATGATTAATTATATCAGATATAAGTATTCGTTATAATTTATAAAAATATTTAGTAAATATAATTTTTATAATGCAAAATTAAATAATATTTATTAATAAATTTTACAAAAGACAAATTTTATCTTATAGTCTCTAAATATTTTTTACATATTTCAAGGAAAATGGAATTTCACATTCCAATCAAAAATAAAATAAATGTTGAAATACAAACGTGAGCTAGAAACGATAACGTTTTAATCTGTCGGAGTATTCCTAATTTTAATATTCTTAGAAATGAGCAAATTTCCAAAGCGAGGTGATACGACTTTATTCAAGTCTCCAAAGGTTATGTTATCCAAATTAAGTCGTGTCAGACCCTTGGAGATCTCATGAGCCAATTTTTTCCACTCTCCCCGATCTGTTGCAATTTGGAGTAGCCTTGATGTAGGTATTCCCGTGACGTCTTCTACCGTGGATAGCCACCAAGTCCTCGGTCGACCAGGTTTTCTCTTCATAGTAATATTGCTCAGCATAATGGTATTTTCCAGGGAATCAGAGTGGACAACATCCCCACAGAACGGCAAATCTGTGTTTTACGATTCTTCTTTCTAACGAAATGTCCGTCTCCACTCATTTGACTCATCGATGTTTGTTGAGTACTCCAAAGGTACCTTGATTAAAAAGATAAAAGATCGGATTCAATGAGAAAGTAAGAATAGAACTTAGTCTTATCTGATTATTAGGGCGATTTTTTGTCAATAAAGTCAAAAATTCATGTTTTTTTTAAATTGTTTAAAACTTATAAAAATGTGATTTTTAATCAAAAATATAATATAAATAAAAAATTATAAAGTCACAAAAAGTCAAAATTTCGGGTAATGTCAAAAAGGTCAAAATTTAATTTTTAGGTCAATAAAGTCAAAATTTTTATCGATTTTTATTTTTTATTTATTAATTTTTAGAGTTTTTGAATAAAATACTAGCGTGTCATCAACTGTTATTCCGCATTCAAATCAGGTCATTGAAAAGGTTACTCACGAATTTTCTAACAACACTTTTTCTTGAATCTGTCTAATAAACATTTCAAACCAGCAGGTCTATCATTTTATTACTATTTCACAGGTGCTACTGTAAAAAATATCTGATTTTCTCATTCCATTCACCGACTCTGATGGAGACTGTTTGGGCACGTGCTTATAATGGACATAAACGCACCTAGAAATATAATAATGGGCAATTACTCTAACAATGAGAACAAACTATCGTTCAGAGGAAGACCCAGAGTCACTCTACTCATGGCTCTGAACAAGGATCTTAATGGAATTGGAAGAAAACTTAAATCTGCAAAAGACCTAGAAGATCTAAGGACAGATGGAGACGCTTAGTGATCAGATTTTGAAACGTGTGGCACAAACGGGACCTTAGTTAATATAACGTTCTTTGGTTCTGTGAAAGTGTTTTAATAATAATAATTCACCGACTCTATGATGAAAGAGGTCTCTGATGCTTAGTCGAATATGATTTTCTTTGCATAAGTTTTTTTTTTTTTTTTTTTTTTTTTTTTACAAAACAAGAATTTATTTATAACAATAAAATCGTTCTAAAGTCCAGCGGATATGATCGAGTGGCTGTTACCTCTGACTACTGCCAGGGATATCCTTTGGAAAAGCCACTCGGTTTCCCGACGCTCCCTCGAGGCTTTGGTCAATAGACACCCAAGTGCTCTAAGGAAAGAGACCGTCTTGGGGCCAAAGACTCCGCTCGTCTCGACGACCACTGGCTGTATATGAAAACGGTTTATGAGGCTGCTGTATTTCTTTATCTTTGAGTTTTCATATAAACGGGCGGCCTCTCCCGCTTTTGCATAAGTTAAACAGTAAATTTTACAAAAAAATGTTTGAGGGTATAGGATATCGTTTTACTTACTTCTATGAAAAAGTGTAGAATATTTATGCAAAGGTAACTTGACCGAAGCTATTTTTGAGTTTTTTAAATGGAGTAGAAAATTTTATAGAAATTGACTATCTTCGCAAAAAATTCTGGTCAGAAGGGGAAATTGTCTTGAAATTGTTGAACATTATTGTAAAAATTTTATTAAAGTAAAAAATAACTATAATAACAATTTCAGCTTTTTCAGGGAGCCGTGGTATTGCTCCGCATAGGCAGGACCCACACTTTATTTAAGTAAAGAACAGTTAATTTTAACTAATCGTAGAACCAAGGAATGGTCTTCACTTCTATTTTTTTTCTTGTGTGTGGGTCCTTTTTAAACTATCCAGTTCCGAAGTGAGAGTCCACTGATGACGGCGTCACTCGTAAAGCCTTTTTAGCATCGTAGATGCGTGGAACTTTCCACCAGCAGCGAGAATCGAACCCGAACCACTATGCCACCCGAAATAACTATAATTTTGATGGAAATGGAATTTTAATATAGAGATGGCTGGAAGTATCTATTAAAATGAGCGATGGAGCAATTTATCAGCCATATTATGTCAATATTGGCTTATAAATTAATAAAGATGACGGTAAATATTCAAAAATTGTATTTCTGTAACAATTTATGCAGAATTAAGAAGTACCTGGAATCTAGATTTTCTGTTAATAAGTTTTTTCTATTAAAAATGGAAAAACAACATATTTCTCAATGCATCTACGACTATTGAAAAATATCCTTCCACATCAAAGTCAATTTTTTAGGTCAAAATTTTGTATTTATAAAGTAAAAAAAACGCCCTACTGATCATCAATAGAATTACACCAAGACACACTTCCGGAAGACAGGAAGGGTACGGGGTCAAGAGAAGCTAAATTCACTTCATTAGTCTGCTTTAACGCCTTTCTTAGGGTACTAGGACATTTGGCCGATTCAATTAAGCAAAAATGATCAATAAATACACTATGTATTTTAATTACGGTAAAAAATGGAATTTTCACAAACCACTCGTGGAAAGAGAAAACTTCTGCATGATGGCTATGCGTACATTATGGATTTTTTTTAATTCAAAAAGAAATTTTATTATAAAATGAATAAAAATTAAATTAAGGCATCTGAATGCCATGCTATTTCCCCTAACAATAGCCAACGAGATACGTTTTCGGAACCAACCAGTCTCTCGCGGATCCTTGGTCACAGCTTGAATCATGGAGCCGATCTTACGAACCAACTCATCTGCTTGGGGGCCAAGGATTCCTGACGTTTCCACCGCGAATGGAACAAAAAGATACTCCTCCGAAATTCTCTGGTACTTCCTCCTCTTTCGTTCCTCGGCCTGCTTTGAAGAATGTCCTGGGTCTGAAGCAGAAGCAACCAAATTAGACGGGGAATAAGTATCAACACACGTCGCGTCCCAGATCAGGTTTCGTCCGTTGGCGAATGGAAAAGTCGTCATCCCATCAGGGCGTTTTCCATCGTTTCGGGAAAGACCAGCAGGTTCTAACAGGCAATGGTGTCCAGCAGAAGCAAGGGAATTCTTTAATGTCATGTTAAGACAGGAGTGCCTGGGGAAACGACCCGCACTCATCTTGCATGACATTATGGATAGACAGAGACAATGTCATATATTGGAGATGTGAGCTGAAGGGAAAATGCAAAGGCAGAGTAAGAACTGTTAACGAAGAACTTAATGGAACTATGACACCACACGATCATCCACCAAATGCAGGACGTTTACATGCGCTGAAAACGGTCAATACGATAAAAAAGAGAGCGAGAGATTCTGAAGAAACTACATCCAGTTATCCAAAATTGTTTAAGCACATACCCTATTGATGCTGCTTGTGCGCTACCCAAAAAAGAAAGCCTTGCACGTACTGTTCGACGACAGCGTACAAATCAAATACAAGACAGTAATGTTCTAACTGATGAACTTAAAAGTACTCTGAGGAGATGATTTTGTGCTAAACGATAGTGATGGATTGCTTATACAGTAAAGTCTCTCTAATTGGCCAACTCTTAAATTGGTCAATTCTCAAATTGGCAAAAAAATACAAAAAATACAAAAAATACAAAATCTAGGACTGCAGGCATGGTATAATGACCCAGCAAATGCAAACTTAATTAAAAGTATTCAAACACTGGCTTTTGTTCCTGTACCTCAAGTCATTGAGAGTTTCCGAGCGCTCCTTGAAACTATAGATGACGAGACTGATGACGTGCTGGGAGATTTTCTGACCTATTTTGAGACAACATGGATCGGAGCCTTGCAACGTGGAAGGAGAAGAAGACCATTGTTTAGTTTGGAAATGTGGAATGTACACGACAGACAGGCAGAAGGCTTCCCAATAACTACAGATTCACTTGAAGGATGGCACAGACCTTTTTCACAAAGAGTGTCTATAAAACATCCAACCGTTTGTCGGATTGTTGCAAAAATACGAAAAGAACAGTCGGAGTGGGAGCTCACAGTAGAACAAGTGATGGGAATAACAATGAGACAAGTAAAGAAGTACCAGGATGTGAACAAAAGGATAAACAGTATTATTGAAAAATATGATGAATACACTCCAGTAGAAATTTTGACTGCGCTTTCTCACAACCTTTAAGTGAAAGTTTTTATCTTGAATTTTATCTCTGAATTTTAAAACCAGAATTTCCAGTCGGCTAAATGTCCTGTCGGCCAAATGTCTGGACACCTTTCTTAGAGGTCTTATGATTTCTTGAATAACTAAAATGGTGATTCCTCTGCAAGGAAGGCATCGGGGCGTCCAAATCTGCGCTTGGCACCTCTGAATTCTCGATAGATTGTGCTAAGAAAATATTTAACAAGCGACACTGCCATGGCTAGAAAACTTTCTAACTTAAAGAGAATCTTTCACGTGGGTTTGAGACCGTATATCCATGGAGATCATACTGAGAAGAGGAGATCCATAAGAGTATATATTCAGTCTATTCTCTTTGAGTG
This sequence comes from Dicyema japonicum, assembly GCA_011109175.1. Classification (NCBI taxonomy): domain Eukaryota; kingdom Metazoa; phylum Dicyemida; class Rhombozoa; family Dicyemidae; genus Dicyema; species Dicyema japonicum. The sequence goes on along the minus strand of RDEW01000003.1, from coordinate 337,124 downwards.
ATGGGTGAAGTTTAAGAGTGGAAGGCTGCAATACTCCCACGATTATTCACGCAGATGACATACTTGTGGTTGACTCAAGAATTGTAAATCGATGTCTTGGAAGATGATTGCCGTATATAACCCTCATCCAAGCACGGTGATCCGGAGGATATTGTCCAGGAAGCTGAAGGTCGATGTCAGAACTTGTCGCCAGGAAGCAAAATAGTCTCCCAGCCATTTACACGATAATGAGGTCACATCCATTAGAGGATATGAAGACATTTCGTGCAATAGAGGTACTATCACCTCAACCATCCCCAACCAACCATTTGCTAGCTAGTCAACGTCGTCTAATTAACTGACCCCGATATCCATACGTAGCCTCTTCATGCGGTTGGTAAGTAATCTGATTAAACTCCATAAAAAGGAAAATCTCTTTTCATATCTTGGCCAGGCTTCCAGATATAATCTCAATTCCAGCTCAAGGAAATGCTTAGGAGACTTGATCATTTTGAGGAAGACTCGCTCTGGATCCCCGAGAGTACCGGGTCCACTTGATGTGTTAAAGGCGAATCAAGAATGACTTCCAGGAAGATGTTTTAAAAATTCATAAAATAGAAGAATTATTAACTGTAATTTAAATAATTTAAATTAAAAAATGTTTATTTATTTATTTAAAATCAATATAAATTGAATAAACATATGGGTTGTCGTGGGTTAATTTAGCTTAAAGGGTCTGTACTCAGTGTTTTTTCGCGCCTTTTTGGAAAAAAGGAGTTCAGAGTGTTAATTCTGGGTTTAGACGGAGCTGGAAAAACGACAATTTTGTACCAATTACACGGAGGTCACGTCGTACAAACAATTCCCAGTATATTTTTGAATAACACCCCTAGCCATTGGGTTCAACGTAGAATCTCTTGAGTATAATAACGTCAGGCTCCAAGTTTGGGACTTGGGGGGTCAAACCAGTATTCGTCCTTACTGGAGGTGTTATTACGCGAAAACGGCTGCAATAGTGTTTGTAGTCGACAGCAACGACAAGGATCGCATCTATACAGCCAAGAATGAACTGAAACTTATGCTCGAGGAGGAAGAACTGAAGGACGCTGTTTTAGTGGTCCTGGCCAATAAGCAGGACCTTCCAACAGCTGCTGGGGTGACTGAACTCGCAAACGGTCTGGCTCTTTCATCCATTCGTAATCGAACGTATCAGATATTCCGTACGTCTGCATTGACTGGGGAAGGAATTATAGATGCCTTCGGATGGTTAGTGGATTCTGTACAGTATCATTGATTATTTACTAATTTTTGAGTTTATAAAATAAAGTTATTTTAATATTGGTTTTGAAAATTTTTTTATTTAATTCATGTCTTTTGATATTCTGTGGACTTAGTGGAGAGCTGCGCGGAGTTTAGTTTTAAGACCTATTTGGGACACCTGGAAATTAGGATGCATCCGCATAAACCGAGCTGACCTACCTGGAAGTATTCTCGGACAAAAAAGTTCCAGAGAAGTTATGGGTGGATTGAAGATCTTGAGGGACTGCGGTTCAGACAGTGTCTTCAATCCATTGAAGTAGTTGATCTCTATTTCTTACTACACACATCTTCAATTTTTCTGTAAACTAAAATACCACCCAAAAAGTCTGGAATCTGAAACGAAGTCTTCCTCGTTCCGACCCATCTCGTTAACTTTAACCTTGTCCAAAGTACTCCCGGAAGGTCGACAATTGATATTATTGACGGATCTAATGCGGCCCTGTAGTTCCACGTGGTTACTTGATTGAAGATTTTCTATCTGGTGGGGTCATCGGATCCACCTTACACAGGAGACGCCCAATACCTGGTCGTCATTCAAAAGGATCCATATCTTCATTCCACCAGGAGACTATTTCGTTCCCTGGCGATGAGTTTTGACTTCGACCTCAGCTTGTCCTCTGGATCACTATTTATGAGGAGGAGATCTCAGAAAGAGCGAAGTGGAGAAGTTGTCCACATAGGTTACATCCCAGACCAATGATTTTCCATGTGAATATGGGAAAAGCGTCATTCCGTCAGGCCTCTTGCCATCTCCACGATCCAGTCCGACATGCTCCAGTTGAGTTGGGAAGCCTGCTGCCTCGAGGGTTCGCAGAATAACATTATTCAATGTGGTGTGACGAGGTGACCGACCTGCACTCCTTTTGCAAGACAATGGACGTAATCCTTTATTATTATTTATTTACCCCCGATACACCAAGAAGGAAGTTAAAGTAGACAACTAATTAAGTGTATCCAGTTTCCACTTCTACAGAAACAGAGTCCATCCGGAATCAAGGGTAAAAGACGTCCAGACTTGCAGTTGTGGAAACCCTTCCAGTGGAGCGGGGGAGAGAAAATGATCCTTTTTCGTGCCGGCCTGGCATTGGACGCCACCTAGACAGGTAGATCAAATGACGCCACTCTAATATGAAGAGAAAGGGGAGAAACAGAAAACTTAACCAATTAGCCACGCAGCACCACATGGATCCATGCGGCGAATAGCCAAATGTAATCCTTTGATGTCAACTGTTTAATTTAATTATTATTTGTTAATAAATATTTATGCATAAAAAATTTTAATAAAAAATTTGAATATTCAATTTCCATAGCAACATTTCCCTAAGAAAATGTTTGATATTACAAAAGCATATATTCGGGAAAGAGAAAAAGATGACCAGAGAGTCGCCTGTGCAAAGGTTTTGCAAAAAATTCAGGGCGAAGAGGACTTTATAAAGCGAGAAGATGTCGTGGACAGGAAAAGGCTATGGAAAATAAAGCAACTGGAAGCCCAGCAAATGGAGGTCATTCAGGCAATTCAACGAGTATTTTGGCCTTTAAAATCCTCAGAAAAAGCAAATGAGTGACACGCAAAGACGAATTATTGAGGAAGAAGAAAAAATTGCCTGTGAAATGAAAAAGAAAATGGACGAAGAAATTTCAAAGGAGGCGCTGAGAAAGAAAATAAGACAATCAAGGCAATTTTTTGCAAATAATTTTTAAGCGAGGAAATCAGACAGTTGGAGGAGAAATTGAGAGCTGCTTATGTGGCGAAAACCCAGAGAGCCCAAATCGCGGAAAAGCGGGCACTAACATTCGACCAAATGGTTAGAAGGTCGATACAAATTTAAGAAGGAGGACAACGCTTACTATAAGGACCTGGAAACAGAAAGACAGAAGATAGAAGAAATCGAGGCAGCTTCAGCCTACGAAGAAGTCATCAAGGTCAAACAATATCAGGAACAGTTAGAACAGCAAATTCTCGTTAGAACAAAGCTTATTTTTTTAGGAAAAATCAAAGATTAAAGAGGAAATGGAGGCGGAAAAGCAAAGTGACCGTAAAAGGATTGACCTCGAAGTCGAAAAACTGAGACAAGAAGACGAGGAGTATTTATTTACTAATTTTCAGAGTTCGGGCGAAAGAGCAGCTTTATAAGGAGCATTTGAAAGCTATTATTTTGGAAACACGTGCTTTACGAGCTCAAGAGCAGGAAGAGCGTCAAAGGGAACTCGAGGCCGAAGAAAAGAGGATCGCACTTGACGAAGAACGGCTTCGTTCTCGCCAAACCGAGATTAAGGAGGCTAAGGAAACTCGACAAGCTGAACTGGAAGCAGTACAAATTCAGCTTGGGGAGATCATGCATGCGAAGGAACGAGAACGTAAAGAACTGGACGAAATACGGATGGAACTCAGCCTCGAGGAAGAGGAAACCAGGGCATTTGAGCATGAAAGAGTGGAAGAAGAACGTAGAAGGAAAGCGAGGGCTGACCTTCAAGCGGACAAAATGAAACAATTTGAGGAACATCAGAAACAAAAATTGGCTCAACAAGCGGAAGAGGAGGCAATAAAGCAAGCCATGTTGGCCAAGTTTGCGGAGGATGACAAACTCGAGCAGTTGAGTAACCAAAGAAGAAGACAGAAGATGATGGAACATAGAAAGGCTGCCGATGATTTCATTGAGCAAAGAAGACGACAAAAAGAAGAGCTTAAGGTAACAAACAGTCACGGAAAGGTTCCTAGGCGAGAGAAGAGGAGAAGATGATAAGAGACGCGGAGATTCAGAAGGTCTACGATTCACTTGTAGAAGAGGAGAGACTGAAGATATTGGAGACGCATGCTCCCAACTTGGTTGGGTACCTCACTAAAGTTATCTTAAATTTCATTGTAGGGAGTCATAAAAACGGAAGATGATTTGAATAGATTGGGGGAGAATGTCAAAACCTACTACAAACACAAGCCATCCCCATTTGAGTATAACAAATAGTCAAACTCACTAATATTAGTAAATTTAACAAAATTGAGTCATTTAAGTATCTTCCATTCTAATTGACCTTGGCCTACCGTCACAGAAGTGGAGACACTTAGAATCACAGGAAAGGGAAGAAAACATCCGGTCCTTGCAGTTGTGGGGACTTCTTCCAATATCGCACAAGTCCTTCCGGAAGCAATAGAAAGGGGAAAAAATATCCAGTTTTGCCTAATTAAGTAAGGGGAGCTCTCGTGTTATCCTGCCGATAGGGATTACATAGAACGTGGGAAGATAAGAGGATAAGGAGAAACTTTCGACCGAGTAGAGGAAATCGAACACATGCCATCCCATTCGATAAGCAAGAATATTAATGGGCACCATGTTTCCACTCCGACTGGTTAAAATGAACTGTCCACCAAGAGATTCGTATTTCTTATTCTTTATGGTCTTAGCCTTTTCCGAGACTGAGCCTGGGTGAGTTGTTGTCATAGCAAGGTTGGAGGGAGAGAAACTATCTACACAGATGGCGTCCTAGGCGAGGTATCTAACACCTTCCTAAGGGAAGAATGCTGTCACTTCAGGCCTTTTGTTGACTGGGGCCAGAGGCGCCAACTGGACAGGAATCAAGCCGCTTACAGTCCCCACGCATTAACTCAAAATTAAGGATTAAGAGTGCAAAACCTAACAGTTAACAACTACTTGCTTCTCTTATAGGGAGGGAGGCTATTCACACAGGTGGCGTTTCAGGGAAGGTATTTATCGCTTTCCCGTGGGAAGAGAGTAGTTCCGCCTAGTCTTTGGTTGGCTGGCGCGAGTCCGAGCGGCATGAAATTGAAATTTATTTCCAAAGACCACAGTTAAAGACAATAACAAGAAATTATGTGATCCCGGGGAATTTCAATAGGGCTCTCAGCTTGGTCTGGTTATCTTCCCTCGATCCAACACAAGCACGCAGTGGACGAGTGATCCTCTGGCATCGTTTAGTTTGGCCTCCTTTTCTTCTTATTAGGTCTTCCAAGGGGTAGGTGTAGAATTTGGATCGCCTTTGATCCAGTTTTCTATCACGAGAAAGTCATATGGGTGTCGAATACTAATCCCAGGATCTTCTGCCATTTTTGGAATGGCAACTTGCTTCCATCTGCTTCTATATCCACTGTCCTGTTGGATATTCTCTTATCAGAGGTAAGGAGAGACGTAACCGATTCCTGGGCTAATCGACAGACTGTTTTCATTTAACTAGTAGATTAAGCAGTTTACAAGTGATTGTAATCTCTCCGAGGCTACCTGAACGTCTTGGTCCCTGGATGCAATAACAAAATCATCTGCATAAGTCAATAAAAGGTCATCCTCATGCTCCGGAGTCGGGATATCATTCAAGAAAAGGTTGAAGAGTATAGGGGACAGAGGAGATCCTTGGGGTATTCCATTCGGAATTAAACGGGATCTCGACCGTAGGTTTCCCAAACAGACTCGTCCTTTTTGTCCACTGAGGGAATTCACCATCCAGAGTTTGAAATTTCCAGGTATATCCGTCTAATAGATTTTCCTGGTGAGTCTGTTTCTTTGGATGGAGTCGAATTCTTTGTTAATGTCTACAGAACATAGAATTGTCTTTTTGTGCCTGGCTTTGTTGGTGAACCCCGAGCGAATAAAATCACTCAGGGATAGTAGGTGGGTATCCGTCGAGTGAAGGGATTTAAATCCGTGTTGGAATGCTTTCTCTTGGATTGTTCCTCTGATCTTCCGAAGAACTATGTTTTCCAGAATTTTCGACATTGAAGATAGCAACGATACCGGTCTGAATGATGCCGGGTCGTTTTTTGGTTTCACATCTTCAATATCGGGCGGATGTAGGCGAGTTTCCATAGTGAAGGGATCGTATTTTCTTTTAAAGACCAATTATAGATTTTTGTAAGGGTCCTGATCCTCTCCGGTCCAAGATTATTCAGCAGGATAACAGGGATTCCATCTGGGCCGTGGGAATAGGTAGTCTTTGATTTGAGCAGTGCTTCTTTTACATCCGTTTCTGAAAAGTAGGAAGATAAGCGGTCCCTCTTCGATTTTTCAAAAGGAAGCTGACCTGTCTTGATCTTCCACATAATACTTCATATTGAAATTCATATCCTTCTGACTGTATTCGGATTCGTCGGTTGGTATGTTCGAATCAGCCCTTGATATGTCCCGAATGTTTTCCCATACTTGGGCGGTTGTCTGGTTTCGGTTTAAAGCTGTGAGAACTCGTGACCATTTCGCTTTCTGTATCTTAAGTTCTTTGGACTTTATATTTTCATTCAGTGCTTTCAGTCGGAGTTTTGCCTCGGTTGAGCGAATTCCAGCCTTTTTGAGGCTATTTCTTTCCTTGAACAAAGCCATCTTTCTAAAGCCTCTTGTGTAGCAGGTGTGTCTTATTGAGACACCCATTTTTCTCCCTTGCAAAATGATGTCACTTATGTGATACACCGCCTCGTCAAGGGAGGAGAAATCCTCCAGATTTACGTCAGCCAAACGGTATTCAGTAATAATCCGGAAAAGGTTCCAGTTTGCGGATTTGTATACGTAGGTCGGCTTCTTCTTATCACAAAATACCTCCCTCCTGATCTTCAATAAAATAGGGTTGTGGTCGCTTCTGGGATCGTATATGACGGACCAAGTTACTCTTGTAGAGAGGGTTGGAGACCAGAGAGTGATGTCTGGGGATGAGTGAAGTAAAAGAAACTCTTATGCTGAATTTAATAGAGAATTTTAATTTAATTCTTTTTATTGGTTAATTCAAATTAGTATCTTAAAAATAAAATCAAACCCTTAATAAGCGTTTTACGGGATCGAATAGACCAAACTTGTGGAACTGACATGTGTTAATTGTGAGGAGATCCTATTGGATGGTGGAAAAGAAATGAGTGACTATGATGTGGGGAAAGGATGAGTTATTGGTAATTTTCTACTAAAAGAAGTAAAGTGAGTTTAAATTTTTTATAAATTTAAGGCTAAGTGCAGAAACCTGAGGGATCCCTCTTTCAGCTACACCGGTTCTGACACAAACCCGCCATATTTAATGAACAAGTTCCGCCCAGAGAGTAAGTTAATCATCAACCTTATTACTTCCAAAGGGGGTGTTGTAGTAACGTTTCGTGTTATGCTTTATCGAATGCTTTTGATATATGAAGGCAAACAACAATCCGGTCACTTTTGAAATCTTTCCTGTGGTAATTTCAGAGTTTAGAAGAAAGAGACAGTTACCAACCAATCGATAGACGGAAATTCATTTTAATAATATGTAGAGTCTCTCGTGGACTACCTGTTATCATTTTGGGTACAATGCAGGATTAGCCACCATCCGGATAACTGTTTGTTTCCACGAGGTAGGATTGTGTCCGAGTTAAACTCGGCCTCCAAAAACGTCATTGGGAATTGTCTTAATACCTCATGTTTATGTAGTTAAGGGCAGGAGCGTTGTTGCAGCATTCGATTATCATCAAGTAGCACTCTAAATTGCAATTTCAGCTTGTTGTGGGTAATGGGTGTTAATGTTAGGTACAACCATGGAATAAAAAACTCATCGAATGTATGCTTCATGAATAAACTCCTTGCATTCGTTGTAGCCGGTTTTAAAGATCGCGACAACTTTCTTTTGGGTTGAGCCCTTCCAATCGGAGTTTGAAGTAGCGTTAAATTAAATATTCTAATTAATAGAATATAGTTTTTTTTAATTCATATAAGACATTAATGGCCGTGATGGCCGAGCGGTTAAGGCGGCAGACTTGAAATCTGTTGGGGTAACCCGCGCAGGTTCGAATCCTGCTCACGGCGTTTTTTTTTAATTTTATATCACGACAAACTCATCAAGTTATAACTTTTAACATAAATCAAGAATCTTCCGAGAGCAGACTATATCTCAACGCAATTCATAACGGAGTTTTTTCGGCCTGCGCCACTCTCCGGCAGAGAGTGCGGCTGAGCTCCCAGACTCATAGATACGATTTTTGTTAAAGCTTTTTTTATTATAAGCAACCAAGATCGGAGCCTTGAACAATAAATAGCGAATCTCACGCTACTTTACCTTAGTTTTTTACTTCGTTCTCGATCGATTAGGGATAGTTTTTTTTTCATGGACCAGGAATTAAGAAGAAATTAGAAACCTGAAGCGAAAAAAACTCAAGACCACTCCATCTGATCTGTACTAGCTAATGAGTTTGTGGAAATTCAATTGGACACAACAACCACTGCTGATACAGCTGTAGCCCTCAAAAAGTCAGATATCTTTGTCTACGTCAAGACGAGGATAACAATCACGATGGGGGAGCCTCGCAAAATTACCTAGAGTGGCAAAACTGAGTAAACATCACCTATATGCGTCCAGGTGATGTTAATGCAGTAGGAAGTAACCACGTGTACGATGATGGAAGCTTCACTTATGTTAACTCTGTTGATAGCCATATTATTAACCCTAAATAAGAATGAAAGAAGTTAAGCTAATTGGATGTACCCAGTTCCCACAGTCATAGAAGAACCAACAAAAAAAGAATAAAACGTCCATAAGTACTGCAACAGAGTGGAGAGAGAGCAAATCCCCTGCACTGAGGCAGCAAAGGAAAATTTTCAGCCAAGTAGCTATCACCATTTCAGGACGCCAACTTCCTCATTACAGGAAGAGAAATCTTCGAGCAAAGTAGCCAATGAGAATATATTTGAAAGTTTCGCACAAATTCATAAAAAATATAAAGATTGGGAAATTTTTAACAAATATTTATAAAATATTAATTAATTATCGTGTAATCCGAGTTTATTCCACTCTTCAGGCTCCATTAAATCCCTTTCAATATTAAAATACAGCAAACTTGTCTACCCTGCATTGAAGATAATCTTTCAGGGTTTTGCGGCAGTCGGATGAATTATCACCGTGTTTTCCCAGACACTTCATGTAGCGCTTCATGAACTCACTACACTCACCTTTCATAATGGTTGACACAAACCGTCACGGTCTATTGGAAAACTGCCTCGAATTGGAGGAGCTGGTCTTGGAAAAGGGGATGACCCTAGAAACGACGCCATCACACAACTAATATTTAAATTTAAAATTAAATTTGTAATTATAATTTTTTATATTATTTATTTAAGGAGGAAAACATTGGCAAAAGCAGCAATGACTAAACTGAGGAAAGGATGCCTAGGAACTTGGAATTGACATCAGATGCAGGCTTTACAACGCCTTTCTGAAACCAGTCTTACTGTATAACGCTGGGACTTGGGGAAGTTCTTTCAACGAACTAACGCAATTGGATTTGTTCCATAGAAGGAAAATAAGAAGCTTACTCGGAATGGAATGGCCACGTAGAATATCAACCAGTGGTATTAACAACAAGTGTATGTGTTCGTACATCAGCAAGGATGTGATAGATCCCCGGTGGAGGCTATTTGGACATGTATTAAGAATGAACCCGGACGCACCCGCTAACAAAGCGATGGAAGATTACTTTGACAGTTACGACAAACCCTTCCGCGGACGACCAAGAACGACACTTCCAATTGTTTTAGGGCTATAAACATTATGGCTTTCGTGAAAGTGCCTTAATAATATTTAATTTTTGAAATTCGTTTCATATTTAAGCCACCTCCTTATGTCCTTATTGTTAATTCGAAGGTTTGGAGAATTTTCTTAGGATTTTTTTTCATTTTATGCCATTTTATTGGAGATTTGAGAGGTCTACTATGAGCGTTCCTGAATCCATAGTCTAATTCCTCTTCGATGCAGATTTGTCCAAGTTTCTCAAATTCGACAAGATTCAAATGTTCTATCTCTTTTAAATCTGGATAACCTACTTGGACTGAACTCACAGTCACAGGAGTGAGACCTTCCAACATCGCATTGAAGTTCATTGAGAACCAACGGAGAGGGAAGATATCCAGTCCTGCAGCTCCGGGAACCCATCAAATGTAGTAGAGAGAAAAAATGATCCCTTTATGTCTTCTTGCCATTGGGTGTCACCTAAGACAGCTGGATCACAAGATGAAACTTTAGTAAAACCGGAGGGGGTATCGAACAGAAGATAGGGGGAGAAACCTTCGACCAGCAGCAGTGGAGGGAATCAAACCCAGGATCAATTGCTATACTATGTCATCCTAACCACTAAGCTACTGGTCGGTCCAAGCATCACGTCCATCCATGTCCGCCATTGTGGGAACTTCTCCACTGATGTAAGGAAGAGAGGGATCTCTTTGGGTGACGGCCACGAAGTGGGAAAAGAGCGGGAAACATAATCAAATTTTTATTTCAAGACCACAGGTAGACCGAAAATACAAACAAAGTGATCCCGACAAATTCCATCCAGGCTCGATGCTCCTCCCTCGATCCTACACAAGTTCGTTGGGGTCAGATTTTCTCCTGATCAGGTTGGATCAGGCCTCCTTCGATCAGGATCCCCAAGGGTGACTACTATGTCGGCACCACATTCTTTTTGTCCGTAGACCTCTTCTCTGTCACCCCAAAAGCCTTTTTTTGTGTATTTTGTTAGTATTAAAATTATTCAAATTAAATTATTAAAATAATGAAAATTAAATAATTTAAAAATTATTAAAATTATCTAAGCGAATGGACTTCATCTTCTGGGCACACCGTTGTAATTGAACCATAGCTTTCCCCAGAACTCATTTGTTTATAAAAATAACCTTTCACTCGAACTCATACTGTAACTCTTTGTGGTATCAAGCATAACATACATGAACTCTCTGAATTTATCGTTTTCTAACAAAACATACAGAAATTCTAAAACCATTCATTTTTTGATTTTCAATAGACATTTCCAACTGCTTCTCCAAGTCATTAACAGTCTCGTCACTCTCGCACTCATCGTCAGCCATGGAATCTAAACTATGGTCATAATCTACCGTTCTCTGAGCTTATCTGAGTTGAATCGATGCTTGAAAAAAGATCAAGGTTTGGTTGGCCGTCCATCGACCTCGATAAAGAAAATGAGACCGTTGCCACGTTGTCTGAAATTTAGAAAATATTTCACCACTTTGTTTCAGTCCTTTTGGGGGATCTTCAACTTTGGGGGATATTGTTGCATCAAGGTCTTCAATGGTGTCATCATTCTGTTGAGTCTCTTCATATTTTACAAATTCAGTTGGGTCTTCGAGTTCCAAGGTTCTGCTGATCGACCAAGATTTGGGGGACAACTTGTAAACTAGTGATCACTCCTTCCATGTACAGTTATAAGATAATTTGGGAGTCGTCGATTGAGGGACATTTTTGGAATTGGAGGAGGTCAAGGAATAAAAGTTGGAGAGACCACTAACTTTGTAATATTTGATTCCTTCAGTTTCTTTAATTTGGGGGGTGATTTGTGTGAGTTGTCGCTCGAAGTTACTACGAGTTCATTCATTTCACATACCGACAGTCCACGGATTTCATGCTACAATTACTTCTCGGTCTTCTACTCTTAGTTTGATTCTGTTTCACGGCAGATTCACCTTTTTTACGCCTTCTTTTTGTTTCCCCCTTATCAGATATATTAGGCTGACTCAATTCTACTGCGGGGGTTGGAGAATGTCGATGATCAAGTCTTCTTTGGGATTTGTATGGTTTTTTTCCTTAGACGAAACATTCGAGTTACTTGGTTCTACATTGGGGATCGAAGAAATGTCAAAGGTTACGTTTTCCTTGACGTCCTCCTTACCTGTGGATCCAGTTAGTTCGGGGTTCAAATGTTGTAATTTACTTGGATCGGCCAACAAGGAACGGGAGAAGTCAACCATCTCGCTATTGTAGGAGTCTTTAGATTGTTTATCCTCTTCGATGGAAGAATTCAGCACATTTTTGTTAGAATTTCGTACTTCTTGTTCGGAGGGGGAAAAATCTAGCTGTTTGAGTCTCTGTAGAAGCAATCTTTGGCCGTATGTGAGTCCAGACGACTTGAATTTAATGTCAACGGGTTTAATAGTCATTTCCGTGCTTTTATCCGAACTTTCAAATCCTGGAACGAGTTGACTTTCTTGTGTGCAATTCTCCACCAGTTTAGTTTCGGGGACTTTTTTGTCCCCGTCATTGGACTTGACCGATTTGGAAGTTCTTGAATAAAACTTAAAATCGTACTTCAAGCCGAAGTTCTAAATGTCAGACAAAAATACCTCCAACGACGTCACTGAGTGTTTCAGCATGTTCCCCTTATTATGCATCTCCCCGAAGCACTCCTGGCAGTAATACTCGAAGCACTCATTGCAAATCTTTAATATTTCTGAGTAATACGAGAATGGCTGTCCTCAGACTACATTGGCCGCAGTTGGTTGCTTTTGATTTCTTTTCGTTTTCGAAAATCGACGGAAACTTCGTAAATGGCTTGAATGGGGTCTCTACAATCGACGGCTCTGTCTTTTTGTCGGGCAGAAATTTTATTTTTGAATTCTCAGGTAATTTCAGTTTATACTTTAAAGTTTATCTTATTTTCGACTTTTCTGTGTTTCTTACTAGAAATCCAGTTTTTGAACGAATTCGGGGACTCCAAGTTGGAGTCGATTCGGTTTTTGTATTCCTCGAGGATTTTGGTCATGCTTTGAGTTTCTTTTTCCATTTCCTTTAATTCCTCGAATCGTGTCTTCAACCTTTTTTTACTAAGACCAGAAATTTACATGCTTTGAGTGTTTTTCGATCTAGACATTGTTGCTATGGCAACAACAATTTATTTAACTTATTAGTGATGTGCTCATTAGGACTTCCTTCAGTCTCTTGATCACTTATGAGATCATACAGAAACCTGGAGATTTTTGTAGATTAATATAGCGGCAGTGTTCTTGATTTGCTTAGGTAGACGACGTTCAGGGTTTAATTTCGCTTGGCTTAAAGGCTCTAAGATAATCTACTTTTTCTGTTTGTCCCTTAACACGTCATTTGACAGTCTCTTGGTCGTTTCATGGTTGATCATCTGATAACCTGAATTTTTTTCGCGAAAATATAGCAGCAATGTTTTATTTAGTAAAGAAAAATAGTCATATAGCGGATGCCTTGACTGCGTGGCTATTCCCTCTCAGGATAGCGAGCGAGGTTCGCTCATATAACCAGCAGGGCTCACGAGGGTCTCCTGCAGCAATGTTATCATTCCTCTAAGGCATACAACGTCTGTTTAAGCTTCTCTCATTTTAAGTCGAACAACATTAGAAACCCGAACTTTGGAGTATCTGTGCTTTTTTATTTTTTGATACTTTTTGAGTGATCATTTCGTTAATAGCCGGAATGGTACAGTGTCATGAGTTTCAGACAAAATCCCGATAATTCCAGTAAGTTCCGACTGAAGGTTCCATGCAGATAGATGCTTTGGATATGACGAGTGAATGCTTCACTGCGAACCCGGATCGTCTACAAAAACTCACAAAAAGAAAAAACGTTAAAGGACTTTCATTGGCTCCCTCTTTCAACGATTAGTTAGTATAACTGTTCTTTACTCGAATAAAGTGTGTCTTGTCTATGCGAAGCTATAATATTGTGGCCCTTCTGAAAAAAGCTATTATTTCTTTAATACAGATTAAATGAGGTTGGGGGTTAAAGGAGGTCACATCATGTAGCAATGGAGACATTTCAGAGATAGACGACGAGCTCATTTATTCACGGCGATGAAAATGTAGTCATTTTATTAACCACGAGAACATAAAAAGAAGGTACTAATTCGAACTAATTCAATGTTTTCAAACCCCCAAGCGGACCGAAGGAATCTCGAATGTTCCTCCAAATTTTAAAGCGCTTAATTACAACCTTTTATAAAGAGAACTACCTTTTTTTCAAGACAATCAAAATAATCCAGCTGAGATAATTAAGTGACTGTTTCCCTTGACAACTGCGGAGAATTTCTTGGAACCCCACTCGGTTCCCTAACGCTCGTTACTCTCGATATAAAAGACCCAAGGGATCTTAGAAAAGAGACCGTCTTGGGGCCGAAGACTCCGTTCGTCACGACGATTACGGCTGTACACGGAAGCTGGTGGATAGGCTGTCGTATTTTCTTATTTTGAATGCTCGAATATTCTTGCAGCTTCCCCGGCCTTCAACGTGGAGTCTGAAAGTCTTGACTGGGAAAAAGCGTCTGTCCTCTCTTATTCGGCCAGTTCGGTGGTTCAGAGTCTACAAAACTGGATCACTGTCTTAAAATCTCCCAAATTCAAAAAAAGCAAAATAAAGTGAGTAACAAAATTTGAATCCAAAATAACAAAAATTATCTAATTACTCCAAATATTTCTCGCATCTCATTTCAACGTCTTTGCCAGCAAAACCAGATTCCTCGTAATTTCCTACGATTTTGTACATTTTGAAAGTATTTTCTAGAATACTCCTGGAGTCTGAAATTATGTAGTATCCATCTCCAACGTGCTGCTTACTATTTCCGTAGTAATACTTTTCTGTTGAGTGCTCAATGTTCGAGTAGACAATCCAGCCTTTATCCGTGAACGAAATTATCTTCAATTTTTCACTTAAATTATCGGATTTTAAGGCGAAGACTTCACAAATCGGTTTCTTTTTGACTCTGTAAAGTCCAACGCCAGTGAAAATCAAACTGATCGAAAGGAGGCTCAGAATCAATGCAGTAACCACAAAGTGGGAAGTTTTTACAAACTTTGGGGGGTCTTTTTTAGGTAACGACTTTTTTCGAGGAAATTGATCGATTTTAGTGTAAATATTTTTTGTAGAAAATGGATCGATTTTAGTGTGAATTGAAACTTCAATTGTTGAGGTAGAGTCGACTGGACTGTTGTTAGAAAGCTCATCAGTTGGGATTTCTAAAATAAATCCGAATTAGAGACTTCGAATGATGGTCGCATTTGACGTTCTAATTTGGTCAACACGTGAAAATGTAGTTGAATTCAGCGGGGGATGTTTAACCTTTGCTTCACAAGGACGAGTATTGGCTCTAAAATGAGAAGGGGTCACTAACTTAAAGGGGAGCTGTGTATCTTTCACAAACTCAAAAATCGAGGCTAATTGAAAATTTAATGATATACCTTGTTGTTTCTTCATGAGCCTGAGGATCCATTGGTTGTCAAGGAAACTGAAGTCATATTTAGAAGGCTTGAATTTCCAATATGAATACTTTAGTTTTGACGATCTTCAGAGCATTCGAGTTAGTTGTCGATTCGTTCATTTTACGATTCAACGACGTTTTAGGTATTTATTTTTATTATGTATTTAATTGGCCTTTAAAATTCCTTTTTAGAAATTTCCATTTTCGTTGACATTATTATTATTATTCCTTCTGGTGGCGTAATGGAACACCTTACTCAGGAGATACTCAATCCCTGACAAAGGATCCATTCCTTCATCCCACCGAGAGACGATTTCGCTTCCTGGTGACGAGTTCGAGCATAGCTTCATTCTTTGGCGAAGTTTTGATAATGGCAATCTTCACCAGTGGATTTGGCGACGAAGAAAGTAGGAAGATCCCTCTTAACAACTGTGTCGTGCTATAAGGACTCACCGCCTCACGGGTGGGATCTGTTTGACGAGAATTGACGTTCGCTGAAAAAAATTATGGGTTATTAAATAAATTAAGTTATAAAGTTCAAAAACTATTTAATCAATTTTATTAAAAAGCATTTATAAAAATGAGAAATAAGAAAAAAATAATAAATTCAAAAATATTTGTCATTGTGGAATGAACAGAAGAAAAGTTGGAGTTTCCGCAATAAAGGGCAATGATTTGATGAAAGTATTATTTAATCTTTAAAAAAAGAGAAAATTTCAAGAGAAGAGCATAAAAATAAAGGAAAACGAAATAACTGAGGTAAGAATTTTAGTAAACACGCAGCTTACAAAACTCGTGCAGAATTTTAAGGAAAATTTAGAAAAATACGCCAAAAAGCATTCCCATAAAATCAGAAAAATGCCAAATCTAAGAAACGAGTTCCAGAAGATGTGTTCCGTCATCGGAGTTGACCCCCTCGCCTGTATTTTTTAACTTATCTCTCAGCATCTAAGGGATTCTGGTCAGAGATACTAAATTTTGGGGATTTTTACTACGAATTGGCAGTTCAGGTGATCGAAGTATGCTTGGTCTCTCAGAAATTCAACGGAGGTGACCACGTGCGATAATTTTAGGAATTTTGAGCCTCTCTGAGCTGACTAACAAACTCATATCACATCGAGGTCCCCATCAGGACCATATAAGCGAGTATTTAAGTCCCTTAACTACAGAAACGATGTTAGGACGTCCATCTCAAAGGTGGCTGTTTTGGGGGATGGATTCAGACTGATTGAGGTGAATGGAGTGGCCTTTGTTCAGTCTGTTTGTGTGGAATTGTCGTGTGACCATGATATAGTCCTCTCGTTGGCCCACGTAGATTTTTTTTTATTTTTTCTAGGAGAAGGGTTACACGACTGAATCGGAGTTGATAAGGAGTAGTGGATGGAGCAGACCACGTGTTTGTCATACATTAGTTGTCTTGTGGTTTTTGATGGTTTAGAATTCATTTATTGATGTGGGGATTGTTTGGCTGGATGAGCAGGCTGAGGAAGTTCACTACTGGTTCCCCGGTTTAACTGGATTCAAATATGTTTGATTTTATTTATTACGCTATAAAAGCCTAATTTAACCAACCAGGAGCACGTTTGAAATACGGTAGCAAGGTGCTGTTGCTTGAGTCGCTATTGGCTGTGGGTTCGATTCACACCACTACCGATCTGGTCAATGGATTCAGTTTTGCTCTGTTCTTTCGTCAATTCATAAGAGGCGTCAGTTGATCCACCTGTCTCTGGAGACGCCTAATTTTTGGACGGCATCCAGAAAGGATCTTTCTCCACTGTAGGGGTTCTCATTTTGGACGTGGTGCTAGGAAAGGAGGCGTCCCGCTTTGACCGTGGGAACTGGGTATACCTTAATTGGGCGTTTAATAGTTCTTAACCTCTTTCCGGTATATCCAAGGTTACTAAAGAACGAATATAAATACGGTAGAGTGGCTTTTAGTGGAGGCTGGCAAAAAAACAAGTATGTTAAAGGAAACAAGACCAGTTAGATGAGTTCACATCATGAATTATATTAACTCCTTTTTAAAATAAGCCGATCTCCCATTCTCGTTAAATTGAACTGTCAACTTTCTCCCTAAGATAAGCACTAACTAGGAAATTTCTCATTTAACAAGTCAAAAATTGGAATCTTTGTATTTTTACATGATTTTTATACCTATGTGATCTCAGCCGACTTGTATGAGGTTGGATAACTTAATATCTCAAAAAATGAAGAAGATGCTGCTGACTATTTATTTAGAAAATCCAAAGATCACCAAGAAAGAAGATATCAAAGCCAACGACTTAATTGATCTCAACTAATGAGTCATAGACTTTCTAGAGTGATCCACAAGCCATCTCATCGTCATCCGAAAGTATCTTCTCGAATTTATGCACAAGAACAAGAGTAATTTTTGAAGACTGGTCGAGATCCCGCCGCATATGTAAGCTTTCCCCAAAATGGATTTCCCGGTTTTTTTGCAGAATTTCAGGAATTCCTGGTCATATTTTCTGATTCGTCATTTTTTAATAAAAATCCTTTCTATGAGTGATGAGAACTAATCTTATTTATATTTTATTTATATTTTACTTTCATAAAATTAATTTATTTAAATTTTATATTATTTTAATTTGTAGTCATGTATTTGAGTGACTTCATCGGCCAAAAAGTCTATTTTTTCTTTAGGAGGAATGATGTCAAGCAATTTATGAGTTACAACTACTTTGATACGCCAACAAACGAGAATTTAATAAACAAATTTTATTCCCTTTCCAGTGTAACTTGCCGATTAGGTAATCATTGCTCATTACTTACTAGGACTTATCGTAGGAGCCTATGACGCTGTTGGAAAACTGAAGGCCTCGACTAATCGAGCTGTTTATGGTTACGTGTTCCTCCACATTGTTTGCGCAATGGCTGCCACTGCCGCATTTGTAGCGACCACTGCTATGACCCGCTATATTACTGGGGAGGATAATCTCTTCTGTCTTGTTCCTGGAGGATTAGTCGCGGGAACTATCCTTGGGACCTTCTATCGATCAAATATGTTCGGGACTGCCGCGGCTTTGGGATTGGCCACAATTGTTCCCTTATACCGGTATGGGGTTTTACATGACTGGGACATCTGCCAAACCTCCACTACATATAGACATGATGGGTTGTTCCTTCAATATATGAACGGACTCTTATGACGTAATATTAATATTTTAATGCTAACAAAATTTTCTTGTTGTCTTAACGAGGATTTGAAACTTTAAGATAAGAAAGTACAACAGGGGATTCCATGCGCAACCCGGTGTCGTCGAGACGATTTGAGTCTTCGGTCCCAAGATGGTCTCATTCTTGGGTCAAACATTTATTAAGTGACTGAGGATCGTCGAGAAGTGAAATGGTTGTTCCAAAGGATTTTTACGACAGTTGTCAAGGGAAATACTATTCCAGAGCTTTTCAAAAATAATTCCCGCGGCACACTAATCGTAAAAAAAATAATCCACGGCACACATTAAAAAATAAAAAAATTAATTTTTTAAGATGTGTAAAACTAAGTACAAAAATTGGTAATTTAATGCCCAAACTTTTATTAATAAAAAATGAATTCTTAATTATTATTGTTTTTGCATATATCATCAATATCAGGTCGAATGGTTAACAAAGGCACTCGCATTTCAGCACAAATCCGACGAGAAACAGTGTTATCTGACAAAGGTATCTTCATTATTTTTTGTTCATATTTATGACCAAACATAGTCCGAGCAATAATACGACAAGCAGGGATTATCAAGTTTTTGCCAATATTGTGAGGTTTTAGTTGTTTTGCTATCACTTCTGAGATCAGGTATGAACATTTCAATGATTCCTTTGTGTTTAAAAAAGTTTCACTGAACATCATTTGACTAGATCTACGATTCATAGTAAAAACCAAATAATACTTAAGTTGTTTTTTTCAAATGGATAAAATAATCCACAGATTTTTCGGAATAGTCCGGATGCTTGGAAGTAAAATGTCTCTTTAGTTTGCTAGAAACCATAGCATCACTTGCCAAAAATCCATGCAAATTAGACATTGAGGTAGTTTATTTTTATCTTTGCATATACATCCAAATGACAAATAAGAATCTTTATAAGAACGACGAACTGATTTACCCATAAGCACGTTGATGCGCACGTTATTAAAAAATTAATAAATAATGGTTAACCAATGTAAATGTCATTTAATGTATAATAAAAAATAATTATTTTAATTTTAGTAATTATTTTAATTCGTTTATCTTTTTAAATTAATTAGGTCAAAAATGTATATAAATTTATTCAAATTTGTATTTGGCAGGCGGCACACTAAAAATTGTCTTGCGGCACACCGTTTGACAACCTCTGTACTATTCCATTCACTCTCCCGGGAAAAATTAATAATAATTTTTTATATATTTAAAAATGTTTCTTTTTAGATTTTTTTATTTTTTTTGTTTTTAAGATTATTTAAAATTAATCAAATTTGGTCAATGATTTTCCTCAAAGTCTACGCAGGAAAGGAGAAGGATGCGACATCATCCGCTCACATTAGGCTGGAAATCAGATCATATCTGGAATGAGAAGTAAAATTTTTATTTTTTTTAATTTTTTGTGTTTTTGAATAAAATACTAAAATGTCATCACTGTTATGTCACGTTCAATCATGAAGGTCATTGAAAAGGTAGACTGCTATTAGAAAATATCCTGGCGATTTTTCTATCAACTCACGAATTTTCTAACAACAGCTTTTACTGAATCTTGCGTCTAATAAATATTTAGGTCTATCATTTTATTACTATTTCACAGGTGCTACTGTAAAAATATCTGATTTTCTCATTCATCTACCGACTCCAGTGTCAATGAGATCACTAATGCTTACTCGAATATGATTTTTTTGCATAAGTTGATTATTGCAGAAGTATTTAAAGTCAGAATGGGGAGTTGTTTTAAAGTTGTTGAATATTATTGTAAAAAATTTAATAAACACATTTCTCCATGTATATACTGCTATTTGAAGAAATCTCCTTCCGCATTCAGTAAAAATTTTTATTATTGTAGTAAAAAAACTTTTTCTAGACAAATTTGTCATAAAGTCAAAAATGGTCAAAATTTTGATTATTAAAAATACCAAGAGTAGAACCAAACTGACTGATTCCTCTATTTTGACGCGTTTCAACAGAACCTTCACCCGAAAACAAGACGTTGTCAATGGAGCTGAGGTCGATTCCAGAACTCGCCGCCAGGAAACGAAATCGTCTCCCAGTGGAATGAATAGTTTAATCTTTTTGAATGCTGCCATTGGGCGTCTCCTCAGTAAGGAGGATCCAATGACACCATCAGAAGGAAGAAAGAGAATTTTTCAACCGATTAGCCACATAGCACCACATGATGCCACGCGGTTTGCACGTGACATGAGAATAAACAAAGAATATACTCTTATTTCCCGGGGTTAATAAATTAAATTTGTTGAAAATGTTATCGTCTAACGTGAAGGGAGACTCCAGGCCAAAGCGAATGATTAAGATCGCACAAAACTGTTGGATATTTTAGTATCAAATAACTTATATAACTGAAACACCGGGGATTGCTGATAGAATCTACGTTGGGTTCTATGACGTCAATGGTTAAAGCAAAAGCGTATGTTCCTCGTAAAACTCAGCGAATTGGAGAAATATTAAAAATGTAATAAAAACATTTATTATTTTGCAGAATTACTGTGGTTGCGATTTGCCCCAGATTTTTTGCTTGTTTCTTCTGTTCCTCCTCTTCCCTTATGGCTTAGAGCTTGAATTGTCAACGTGCGGTACACCATTTCTGCTGGAGCCAGATATAATCCTAAATTATACCCAAAAGGACCATTAGTCAACAACCATCCCGAAGGGTTCCCTCTGGATGGCACTTCCTTCAAGTCCGAGCATGCAAAGATTGCTGAAGGAGTCCGGTATCACCTGAATTTTTTATTCTAGCTTTGAATGTGGTTTTCTGGTTCAATACATTTAATTTTAAATTAATATTTTTTGCTAAATCAGTCGTGATGTTATTTCAAAAATGTAAAATTGACGAAATTCTGATTAAAAAATTAAAATTATTTCCAAAGACCAAGAGTAACCAAACTAACTAACTCCTCGATCCTTACTCGTTCCAGCATTCCAGAACTTGTCACCAGGTAACGACGTTGTCCCTGGGGAAGAATTGATGGAACTTTCTTGATGCCGGCCAGGTATTGGGCGCCTCCTCAGTAAGGTGGATCCAGTGACGCCATCGGAAGGAAGGAAAATAAATTTGACAAACTATCCATGTAGCACCAGATGGCGTCACGAGATTTTTTAAAACCCTGGTTCATACATTACACAAAAATCATTGAATCTTTTCGAATTCGCCATTTTTGAAAGTCCAAATGCAGGATTCGAGAAAATTTACTGTATTTTTTAATTATGTGCGGTTTCTCTCAAAATTCGAGAACACATTTCCCATGACAATTTGCAAGGAATAGTGACAGTTATTATGAAGGGGCGATAAGCTATTCCATCTCGAATCTCCACAGCCTCATTAGTGACTGCGTCTTGTGAAAAACGTCTTACATGAGAGGAGGAGTTGGGTTTTAACATCTTTGACTGCTTTATTCCGTATTTCCGTAAAAGATGCAGATGTATACGTCCCACTACTAATTTATGCCGTCGTAAGTTGTCACTGCTCAACATTCGACCATACCCTGTTGCCAAGTGGTCAACACCTCTCGGCAGAATTACCGTGGTTGCGATTCGCCCCAGCAGTATTAAAGAACAAGTCACAGCCTAGGTGACTCAGATCTAGGAAATTCTCAGAATATTTACATTCTAATCAAAGTAGAGTTTCCATCAAATTAAACCGCATCCATTGTACAGTCAGACATAGCCAACATTGCACCACTTTATTATTAAAAATTAAATGTCAAAAATTAATCAAGGAAACCATGAAACTCCCATAATCCAAAATATCGTTAATATTTCAAATCAAAGCCACTTACAGTGCGAATGGTGTACCAATAAAGCTATTAATTATTAAAACAAGTGCATTTAATGAATTAGAAAATAGAGTATATGGATCCTCATCAACACGTGCACTATTATTTTCACTTTCATATGAACAAATGACAAGTGTACTACGTTCCCACATGTGCCGCATGCGAAATTGGCTTTCGCATCCGACATTAGCACTGTAATTATTCCTGCCATAAGATTATTCGTTTGGAAATATCGGTCAAGCCTCTGGCATTAAATGAAAAAATCCTCTGATAGCCGAATTAACATTACGGTTACTAAAACTACGTTTTTTTAAAGAAGCTGGGATGCCTGGCTACACTAAAAAGCCACGATGATGTGAGACTCGGTGACTTTTCCAGTTGACCTCTGTTGCAATCGTGAGAGGCAAAATAAGCCCAGAAGGGCTAGTAGACTTTATAATATCACAAACAAGTCTGTTGCAAGATTACTCCTCCTCCCATGAAGAGATTTTCGTGGAAGACCAAGAACAACCCTCTCGGTCGTTTTACAAAACGATCTGAAAACCGTAAAGAAAACATTGCCATCTGGTGGACGACCTGGACACACTGAGGGATCTGGCTAAGAACAGAAAAGCCTGGAACAAGCTAGCCCTTCCAATCCAATGTTGTAGAGAGCTAGTGATCTTCGTTTAATCATGGTATTGGCCGTGATCTAGACAAGGATCAAACAAAAGAAGAGAAATTTGGGGAAACCTTCAACCAAATAGCCAGTAAAAGAATCAAATTTAAGACCATCGTTATACAGTCCGACATCGTTTTGGGGAAACTCAAACTGCTGAGAAAACCACGGTTTTGGGGATTTTATCATTTTAATAGTAAGTCACGTTGAGACTAGCCCACGCTCAACCTGCACGGGAGTAAATCGGCTATTCTCACTGCCTCATCACCCAGCAAGTTATCAATCTCGGCAAAAAGATAGGCGAGGAACATTCTGAATGGCAGATAGCCATTTTAAAATTATTTTGAAATTAATAAATAAATTAAATAAATATTTCTTGTATTGTCCAGGATTAATAAATTAAATATATCGAAACTTTAGTAACTTCCCACCAGTTCCAACCCGTGGTGCCAACTTTAGCGTGGTGCTGTGGCTACTTGATTGAAGAAGTTTGTTTGTCTCCTCTTCTCTTTTCGAATACAGTGGCGTCATGTGATCCACTTGTCTCAGATGGCGCTCAGTACCAGGGTGGGATATAAAAAGATCATTTTTTCTCCCCTACTCCACTGAAGGGGTTCCCAAAACTGCAAGGAATGGACGTTTATACTGGTTCTGGATGGACTTGTATGACATTGGAAGGACTGTCTCTGTGACAGTGTGAACTGGATACACTTAATTAGTTAACTGCTAACTTCTACCACGTGTATCCGGGGGTTAATAATAATAAACTTTAGTACTAATAAGTAACTAGTTAATACTGGGCTCCAACTCGCATTTATTAAAGGCACTCTTCATTTGCGCCCGTTGGCACCTCTTTCGGAGGCCAACTAACTCTGCATTCAAATTGTTCCGATCCAATCTATAATGAGGTACCAGATTTTCGACTTCTTTCTTTTTCTATCGGTCATGAATGGTAATCTTACGATTTGTTCTTCCTTCACAGAAACACTCACTCCACGGATCCTCCTTTTTAGTTCCTCGATCTCATCTTTAAGAATTCTGATGGAAATTAAGTAGTTCATCTAAAGTTATTTGGAATTCCAACCTTGTCAGATGGGGGATGTGAGTTAAAGTTAGTTCTTTTTTGGTTGAACTTCTTGGAGTAATTTTTGGAGACAAACTGATCATTCAGTCTTCGAATGTAATATTTTAAATTTTTAGTTTCCTCACATTCTTTTTCGTACATTTTTTGCCAGTGAGTTCCCCCATCTTTCACTTGCCTATATTTGTACAAATCAGCGATCCCCATCCTGTTGAGAGCGACGAGAAGTTCATTACTCGGGGTCACTATATCATTCAAATACTAAACTACCCCCCTGTTTCAGACACGACAACAAATCCTTTAGAAGTTTGTTTTTCTTCGAATTTACTGAATTATCCTCTAACAAGCTCTCCAATTTTTTCTCCATAATGACACGTGGGTTGCTTTTAGTGATTTCACCATATTCGTTCGATGTCTGTGAGTCGTCGTAGAATGGTTCATTTCTTACTGATTTATTGAAATTGGTTGAATTTCTCTGGTCCTCGACTTTATTTTGAGAAGTTGTGTTCCTCAGTGATCTGACATTTTTGTATGATTTTCGTAGATCTTTTAATTTATCGTAATTTTCCGTGTCTTCGGAATCGCTTTGCGTTCTTCCCTCCTCTTCGGACTCTTTTTGTCGCTTTCGGTCTTCGTCAGACTCTTCCTGATTTTCTTCGTTCTCGTCTTCGCCGCTGTAGCCCCAATGTTTTAAATTCACGAAATTTCCACCTTCTAAATCCCCAGTTGACTGACGAAACTTCAAGCTGTCAAATTCTTTGTTGGATCCTTTATCATTGAAATTTTGACTAAAACTTTTATTTTTTCTTTGCTGTCGCTTCAAAGTCTCATCTTTTTTCATGGCTCCGAAGTAAGGGTCATTAATCCTCAGGTCATCAAAATCTATCTGCGTTTTCTTTTAGAGCAACCATATTACTTTATTCTTAGAGTTTGACTCCCCTTTGATATCTCTGGAATAGTGAACTCCTCTGTTTGCCCTCTTTGATTGAGCAAAGCCAGTTTGTCTAAAATTGGCAAAGAAGTACTCTTCACTGGAAGACTCGTCAGTCTCGATTCCATTTATTTGTGTTAAGGTGTTATTATCTGGGGATGAGAGCCGTTTCTTTGACCTCCCTTTTAGAGGGGGATATTCTCTAGTTATATTTTTGATTGGAGTATCCTGCCTTTTTTGGAAAGATGAGGAATTTTCCTGAATGACTCTTACGGGGGTTCTCAAGTGTCTGGGACTCCCTACGAATTTAGTGGAGGTATAATTTCGAGAAGTAAAACACAAACCATCTTCGATCTGTTTTCTGTATTCTAGTGGTTTAAGGTGGCCGGTGGTTTGGAGTATAAACAGCTCATTTGAGAACATGGATTTATTTACAAAGTGCTTCAGTCTGAACTCCCCTTCCTGTTCTCTTTGAATCTTAATCATCAGGCCAATCTATACTGCAGTGAAGTTTCGTCCCACGTTTTTCAAAAAATAATATTTTCGAGAGAATCAAAGCGCTTGTTTATAATTTTTCTTATTTCTCTCAAATTTAAATGCCCAGGTGCCCTTAAATAGGAATAATAATGACTTGACTATTCCCAGGGACTCTGCATACTTTGACATTTTAAGCCAGCCGAGGTTCCGCTCAGAGTCCCAGCATTCATTGGGCCAATTGTAGATGTTGAACTCAAGTATCTAAATTAAAGAGGTTGAGTTAACGTTAATCGATGCTTTTCTACATCCGATGGAGTTATCGGACTCATTTATCTTGGAAGACGACATTTATTAATATTTTTTCGTTGCTAGATATTTAAAATATCGACAACTTAGTGGAAATTTAATGGCCGATTTAACGCTTCTGCGTATATTTTACTCAAAATTAGCGAAGTTAAAAAAATTAATTTAATTATTTTTAATAATAATAATAATTTATCAATAAATCCTGAACAATTAATTTGAGGTTTAATTGTATTATATAGCCTTTCATATTTTTTGCAATAAATTATTCCATCTAATAAGCCCCGAACTGCCATAAGTGCCAGCTGTTTAAAGGTTCGAGTCTCTGTTCATCTAGGCTGAACGTTCAATCGATCTACAATGCCTCCTGGATTTATAAGTAACACCGTAATTAGCGATATCTCACAGTGGAACTGGATTGTCTAAAGAAACTCGCACACAACTGAAGGAAAGGAAGTGAAGAACATGCCTTAACCCCCTTCCTACGATTAATAAGCATAATTGTCCTTTCACGCTTAAAAATAAATTCGTGTCTTGCCAAGTGGAAGTTCACTAATAGAAACATTTACCCCCTTATGAGAAAGGACTATTATTTGTTATTAGAAATTCAATTAAAAATTTATTTGCTTATAATCGGAAAATTTTTTATTCTATAAAAATAAAAGCAATCCATAATTTTATTGGTTTCGTGGTGGGGTTTTGAAGAATTATCTTTCTTCCCTCTAGTGGAGCCATCTGATCCACCTTACTCAGGAGACGCCCAATCCCTAACCGACATTCAAAAGGATCTATCTTTTCATTCCACTGGGAGACTATTTCACTCCCTGGCGACGAGTTTTAGTTTCGACCTCAGCTTCCCGGACAATGTCCACTGGATCACTGTGCTTGAATGAGGACTCTATTGGAACTCCTCAGGTTCACGGTATTAGTGGGTTTTACCTTTGGTCTTTGGAGTAATTTCATTTCATAGATGTTTTTCTAAACTCAACGAAATTTTAGCAAAAATTGAATTTCAGTCATAATGCAAAGAACTGAGAATATAATTACAGCCGGACACTGTTGGAGCTCCAAATTTTTTAAAATGGCCTGAAATGTTGGGAAGTTCAAGACCAGGTCGGAATATATTTGAATTTATTTTTGAAAATTTATGAAAAAGAATTCATAAAAATATAATTATAAAATTTAAATTGACATAAATCACGAGATAAAATTAATTTTTGATTGATTTATTAATCAAACGAATTTGATAATCATAGCTAATTAATTTATTAGTTGCTTAGCAAGCCCTTCTTCCATTATCCGAATGGCCGTATCTTTGTTAACGTGCATTCCTAATTCAGAGACCTCCTCGGTTTGACATTCAGCCTCAACCTTTTCCTGGATAGGCACCAATACTCCATGTCTCGCCTCAACTTGCACGTCAAAGAGTACCAAGTTGTGGCAACTGAAACTGTATAAGCTTTGACTCTCTCCTCCATTTTGAGGAGGTCCAAAGATTTTTGATAAAATTCCGTCCAAGTCATGATAACTATTTTTATAGGCCAGCAGGTCATACTCATTGAACTTTTCCGCTTCAATCTATTTGAGGCACTTCTGTGATGTGATCCCAACCTCGATAAGTGTGATTACTAGGGCTATTTATTATTATTTTTAACTCAAGAACACCGATAGTTAATTTAATTAATAAATTAATTAAGTAATCTCGAAGGCCTCAATCAGATTTCTCATTTTCTCCTTGTGCGCCTTCTGAGATCCAACACAACTTCTTTGTGAGCGAGGTGGTTTCGGGAATAGGAATTGGAGAGGGGTGATGTATACCCTTCTATAAGATTGCACTACCTGCACAGGGTAGCAAATCCCTTTCCATTTTGTTGGATAAGATCTTCAAGTGATGGGGGTATTAGTTTTTATAGTTTCCCGAGATTACTAATAGTAGTGGCTGTTAAGGCCGAATGTCCCGGATTCTTTGTTTGTTCGTCCAGGACAGATTGATTCCCCATGACGTACAGGCATAGCTGATAGATGGCTTTTGTTTGTACAAAAATTTCAAAGCTGGGAAAGGGGTTTTAATGCCACCGAAAATAGTTTTGATTATCCCTAGCTTTCTTGAGCAGATTCCAGAGATATCGTCGACGTGAGATGAAAAGGACATGTGTGTTGAAGGTGATCCCAAGATTTTCAGTTTTTTTGAAAGGTATTTTTGTCTGTTTGATAAATTACTGTCATTTGTCCAAGTCGTTTGTCTGAGGTAAATAAGGACGAAGATTTTTCAGTAGATAAATCAAGCCGGTTATAATTTAGCCAAATTTGAATCTTGTGAAGGTATTCTTGTAGTCTTTCTGATGCCTTTGAGATATCTTGATCGCGGGATCCGATTAATAAGTCATCAGTATATGATAGGAGGAAATCGTCTTTAATATCGGGTTGTGGTAAATCTGACTGGTAGAGGGGAACCTTGTGGGATACCATTGGGTAGTAATCTTTAAACTGATTTGGTCCCATCCATGTATACCCGGGCCCTTCTTCCATTAATGAAGTTAGCAAGCCAAAGTTTTATATTGGGGTTGACGGGGAGGGCAAACTTTCCTTGAGACAGAGTCGAAGGCCTTTTGTAAATCGATCAAGCAAATGACTGTTTTGAGGTGACGAGGATATGCAACAAAATAGTCTATACACACCAATGAAGATTGAGTATTGTTTAAATTTTAAAATTTTAGATTCAAAATCTTATATTCAATCCAAATTAGTGCCAACTAGAGAACTTTATAAATCCTTTAAGCTATATCTCTGCAAGCAGACATTCCACTTAATAAAATTCTTGACTGCATTATTAAGTTCTTTAGAATTGATCTACCGTCGGATCCCGGATGAGCGCGGCAATTTTAGCCTCAAAAAAGAAAAATTTAGTAAATTGCAGTTGCGAAAGATCTAGCGAAAGTAAATAAATATTTTGGTAAATGAACTTATAAGCGTAATTGAAATGAAAATTCAAGATATAACAGAAGTTACTATTCTGATTTAAGCGAATGTCTTGTAACATGTTGTGTTGAGAGGGCAGTAAAAAGTTGGAAGTTTTAATGTGAAAAAAAACAGAAATTTCAAAGACACTAATGTGAAAAACTATAATGCTATTATTAGTGATATATGTGAACTTTAACTGCCATAAAAAGTCCTAGTGATTATATTCCTTATTACTACAACTGAGAAGATTGGGAATGATTGGTCGACCAGGTCTGCGACAAGACGTAAGAGAAGCAAGAAAAACCTCCTTAACCGATCCCTTATCCACTTTTCAGCACAATGCCTAAATAGTTAGTTAAAACACTTCCACGCTTGCCGTAGGAATAAATACTTATGAGTTCGTTTGTGGTATACTCCCTACTGTTCTTTCTACGTCTACGGTGTGTGAAGTCTATATTTAGGTAGAAGAGAAATTCTAAATCTTTTTCTTGCATGGGCCACAAAATCTTGACGTAAAAGTGGAGGATCTCTGGGAACGGCATGTCTTGGTTGTGCACTTTTAAAAAGTCCCTAGGGGTTAAAAATGTAATTGACATAACACTACTTAATTTTAAGATTTTGCCCGGCATATCTTGGTAGTACACTTTTTAACAGTCCCTAGGGGTTAACAATTTAAACTACTTAATATAGTAGATGATGAAAAGTAACTCTCAATCTATTTTGGCGCCTAAACTTAAATTTCTAATTTTTTAAATATATTAATTAAAATAAATAAAAAATTAATTTATAATAATCTTATAATTAATAAATTTAAAAAATATATACGAATCCGTATCCTAGCTCCAAAAATTGTCAAAATTATGAGAAAACAACACACATATTCTCAGGATGACAATATTGACAAAATTGGCATTAAAAGATCTGCCTCAGTAGACATTTCGCCAGGGACCTGGGAAGGCCAGTCATTCGTGCTCTCAATGCAGAATCTGACTTGTAATACCTATTTCATAATGTAGCCGAACAAGAAAGACTCCAAAAGAAGGTATTCACTCGTTGGTTGAACAGCAAAATACAGCACGTAAATCTGTATAATTACGCTCAGATCACCCCTAAAATAGTTGTGGATGACATTTTTACGGATTTGGCCGACGGAATTGTTATCATTAAACTTTTGGAAGTTCTGGCGAATACTAAACTAGTAAAAATCCTAAATAAATCAAGCATATTGAAAACCATAGGAACATGTCTCGAGTCCATTACACTTTAAACCATCAAACATATTTGAAATTTTTAAGAGATAATGATGTTTGTGGTGTATTGAGACTTAAAGGTAAAATTGGTCAACATTAACCCTTCTGATCTTATCGGAGGGAGACATTCGATTATTCTCGGATTGTTGTGGTCCATCATTCTGAGATATCAAGTTAATTTCTGTTTTCAAAGTAGATTGTCAGGAGAAACCCAGCCCACTCAGCTGCCTACGAGTTGAAGCTGAAATTGAAAGAGTAACATTCTTGTCCCCATCTCTTAGAGGTCTGCAGATTAATATCACTGACTTTGGTCCTTCCTGGAGAGACGGGAACAATTTCATGCACCTCGTCCACTCCTTCATTCCGAGGGACAAACAACAAAATGAGACAGAACTCCTTAAAAAACCGAGTCTTGAACTGCTTGATTATTGCTTCGACAACGCGGAGAGACAACTGCATATTCCTCGTTTGCTAGAACCAGACGGTTGGGGGATATAAGCATTGTAGAGGTGAACGTTGAACGCCCTGATGAAAAATCTATTATGGCTTATGTATCTCAGTTTTTCTCCCCCAATCACTCGCATGCGTCTGAAATTTCTGATTCATTGCGCAATTTTTACGACCAAATAACCGATTACAACAGTTCCCTTGACAAAATAGTCAATTCTAAGGGCTCCCCGGAAAATAAACTGAAAAGACTGAATGTATTAGTCCACTATAAAGTTAGAACTGGCTCAGAGAAGAGTACAGTGATGTCAGAATGACAGAATCCTTAGACCAGATAATCGCACTCGAAGAAACCGATGAATCTGTGGATGTTTTGAGACAAAAAATTACCCATGCTAAAAACACGTGGGAAAGATTGAAGGCAAAAATCGAAAAATCAGTCCAGAATCTGTCCCGAACTGTTCAAAAGATAGAAAATGCTGAAAACATGTATTTTTCAAGTTTATAATGATAGCATCCACGAGGTACAGATTTGGACTGATCAGGCTGATGAAGTCTCAGCTCGTTTAAAAAACCACGAAGCGACAGTTTCAGAATATGAAGATGCTGTCAATGCATATAAGGTTGACCCCTATTAGTTACCATAGGGACACGTGAGAGATTTTCCAATAATTTGCAAAAAATTCAACAACCAGTATAACGACTCAGTTATGGCTCTAAGAGAAGGAGTCTGTACTCACGAAGATGTCCCATTAGAGAAGCTGAATCAACTAAAAATCAAATTGGACAACATTAGTGCCAAATTCAAGGACAACACGATTGATGATGTCCTTGCTGGGTTGAGACTAAGAGACGACATACTAAAACAGACAGAAAACTTGAAATTCTCCCAAGAGCAGGTCCAGGAGCCAATCAAAGATTCCCTAATAAGGGTTCACTGGACATTTTCGTCGGTGAGATGCAGAAGAGACATAAAAACTTGGGGGAACTTATAAGGAAATCCAATGCTGACATTAAAAGATCTCACCAAATGCAAAATATCGGTCCTCACATGTCGTTCCTACAAAAACCTCTGCAAAATTTATCCATTCAAGTTAATCAGACTAAGTTACTTATGGGAGAGGAAGAAAGCAAGTATCTGGTAAGACCGGTATGTAATCAAAGACTCTCCAAAAAGATTGGGACTGTGTTGAAAGGACTATCAAGGATCTTAACTCTGAACTGGAAGATATGGATCGTCTGTTGTTTTGGATCCTCTGAAACTGGGATTGCCGATTTGCAAAAAGTGAGCAACGCTACAAGACTTGGAAAATACAACTTGGTGGATAAAATCATCCCCAAAATGGAGCAGATGACAACAAATCTGAACCACGTGGTTGCAAACTGCAGCAAAGATGAAACGGAAAGGTTAGAAAACGAATATTCCCGCCTCCAACTGAAAACATCCAATATGGAGAAAAGGGTCGATGATTTGGTGGACAGAAATAAAGAAACTGAACAGAAATTGGCAAATATTTTTGAATTTGCGGATAATTTCGATTCAAGCATCCGAAAACTAAAGTTAAAGTCAGGAAGGCCCCGATCCGATAAGTCCCTCAAGGACAATATTGAGGACTTGAAAGTACCTACCGATTTTATAGAAGGAACTAATAATTGACATTGACAAACTGAAAAATCAAACGGATAAGTCTGAAGGTCTATTATCGTCGATAAAGGACAGAATCAAGCCCTCTGACTACGATGAACTCAGTGACAAGTTGAGCACATTGACAGCATGTGCCGCCGATCTTAAAACTGAAGTGGAAGGAAAGTATATTTAACGGGGATCATCAATAGACTTGACAAATTGGAGTTTGTGAAGACTAAAATGGCCGAATCTAACAAATTTGCTAAAAAGATTAAATCCGAGTCTTCCGAATTGCCATCAAACATGTCGAGTCGCAAGGAACTGAGGACAAATGTTGAGTTGATGAAAGTTTCTTGCCGTATGATAAATTAGGGTCGATTATTGGATATTATCGAGGATGAAAGGGAGTTGGAGATGTACGAAGGGTCATTACGGGAGTCACCAGATCTGTGTAATGATAAACTTTCAGTCGTGGAGCCCAGGAACATTTTGAGACAACGAAAGAATATGCTAGAGAATTCAGTTCGATCATTCGAAGAGGTCGATAGAAAATGGGACCAATTTTCTGCCGATTTTGATAAATTCAAGGATATTACAGAAAATGCAATTTCTGCTACCGAAAGAGGCATGGGTGGGGACACACTAAAGGTATTTGAAATCTGAGGATATTAGGAATCCGAAAAACAACTAAAACAGAATATTTTTGCTATTCGAAATATGAAAGATCAGTTGGATGAGATGACTCCAGTTTTATGGGAGGAGAATACCATTTGGGACAAAAAGTGTGCAGATTTGTTGGAGATGACTCAGTCTGGACTGAAAAAGGTCCGGGATCAAATCTCTGAATTCGAAACAATTAAAGATAACGAGAAAAGTTTGGAGGCTGAGTTGAAGGAAACTTCTAATTGGCTCAAAGTTGTTGAGCAGAAGTTGACCAATTTTTCCACTTGTAAGGTTACGGATTTAATGACTCCTCTCTGCCAGTTGAAGGTGAATTGACATAATTCATTCTATAGCTTCTTACTCTGGAAATGAGTGAAAAACAGAGATACTTGTCATTGCTAGAAGAAAAGCTTAAATTCACAAAATCTCCAGACTTAAAGAAAAGATTTGACCAAATTTCTTTTGAACTTTTTGAAAATTTAAATTTAAGCGGGAATTTACAGAATTTGTTGTCGGTGTGGCAGGAATATTTATCATTTAAAAAACATTTTTTGGTATTAAATGTGACTAATATTGTAGGAAAAAAGTTTACCATGGAAAACACAAATCTTCACTTCTAGCAAAACTCAATTAGGTCTTATTGGTGGATATTTGGACGAATTTGAACAGTCTGTAAAAAAATGGGATGAAAAAAGTGCTGAGATTAATAAGACCAAAAGTACCTTATCGATTTTGTCAGAAAAGAGAATTAAACTGAGCATGAAAGTTGTAATTCTGGATTCTCATTTACTAGGAAGAAGTTACAAAAGATTTTTCGCTTATTCAGGACTTTAGAGACAAAATAGATCAAAGAATGACTGAACTTTCCGAAATAACAGACATTCAGAAAAATTTTACCAACAGAATGAAGAATTTGCAATTTAACGCGGGAAATTTTGCCGAAAAGATATCCCTTTGTGTCCCAAAATGTTCAAACTTGGAGGTACTGAAGGAATCGATTAATTCGTTGAAGGTAGGGCATACAAAATTATAAGAGGAGTTAGATGTTAGTTCAGAATTGGCTGAAGTTGATAAGCTGAATGATTTGGTGAGGATCAAGAAGATGGACAAATTGTTCCTATTCAGGTGGAATCAACTTTGGGGGTACTAAAGAGCCAATTCTCCCACATAAGCAACGAAAAAAACAAAATGGAAACTGATTTAATGCAGACTGTTAAACTCTGGGAGGAAGCGAACAAGTGAAGGGGATAATTGAGAAAATTTCCCATTTTTCGCTGAGTTTGAAGTAAATGAACTGTCAAATTCCGGCAATTTCGAGGCTTTGGAGGAATTTTTATCGGTTCGCAGACTATTTATGATTTCTTAGAGAAATTACAGATCTTGATAAATGTGAACGGCATGTGGAACAGTTGGACGAAATTAACATCCAATTAGGGACTTTTTTGGTTAGGCATAAACTAAATTCTTCTCCCTTCGTAGGATATTTACAGGAAATGAAGAAAAAATCCCAAAGCGAGCGAGCAGTTTGATTGATTTTAATATTTGGCAGAAACTCGATATTGTCAATTCAGAAATATCTAAGACTGTAAAATTGAGGGACACTTTTATGAAGAACGACAAATGGCTGGATAAGACAAATCAGGAGTACAGACAGATGCTTGACTATTTGCCTCACTGTAAAACGACCGAAAAGATTAACCAATTAAAGGTAATAGCGACAATAATGGCAGAAATTTGATAACAAGGTCAGTCTTTACTGTACGAACTCTGTGGGGGAGCATGGTGCATACTACGAGAAGTTCAAGAAGTTCAAATTTGGTTGGAGGAGTCTTGCAGAGTTCATCGACAATTTCTATGAAAAACTCAATAAATTTAAAGAAAATATCAAAGTCATATATTTAAGGAATTATTAGGAACAAACAGAGAGGGAAATCTCCGCGATGAATGCATGTGATGGGTTTAGTCATACAGCAAAAAAACTTTCAAATATTATCGAACAGTTACAAGTCTCTCAATCCGAGCAGGAGAGAGCTTGTTTGTCTGAATTCGACGTTAAAACGGCCGCAGAGAAAACAAAAGTATTTTAGTGGAGGTATTTGAGGACTGTGAAATACTTATAAACAAGGGGAAGATATTTATGGCTGATTTGGGAGACAAGTTGGCTATTGTAGAGAGAACAGTGGAGGATAAGAATGAGTTAGCTTCCTGTCATGAGAACCATAAGAAAATTACATCAGAATGGAGAGAAATTACCGAGAAAGTCAAAAAGGGGAAGGAAAAATTGAATGAAGTAGTCGATAAGGGCTATGAAGTTAAAGACAAACTGATAGAACTAAACAACTCCTTCTTAGACTTTGGGGAAAACGTCGATAACCTTAAAAGTGAGTCTCATGAGTTCTCTGATGGAAAGACTCACGTTCTAGAAGTCCAGGTAAATGCATGATATCACTTCAGTCGCTACTTAACCGACTAAATGAGCGGAAGGCAGAGGTCTCCATGCTTGGGGTACAGATTGGCAAATTCTTCCCCAACAATAAGCTCATTAAGGATAAACACGAAAATCTTGAGAAAATGAATGCTTTATATTCTGATAACTTAAACGTATTGGTTGAATGTATTTGAGAATTACTTAAACACGCCACGGCTACTTTGGCGAGGGGAGAGGATTTCGAACGCTGTCTTAACGAGAGGGCAGGAGGCATTGAGAAAATTCGCAGTCTTATGAACCAATACAATTCACTTCCCTGCGAAATCCAAAATATTGAGGACATTAGAAAAGTTATGGGGGTTGTGATTACTCATCTAATTAGTCTATAACTGAACACGTGGTGAGAGAAAGACTTCAGCTCGAAAAGATGGAAAAAGAATTGGATAGATTAGAGGAACGTTCTCCATTCAAGTTAACTCAACTCAGAAAACAGCTTAATGAGCAAGGGAGATTGCTCAATTTGTTGGAAAATGAGAATAACGAAAATAGCGACAAATTTGGTGAATTTTTTTTACGATATTTTAGCCGCGTTGCTTTCCGTTAGTGAAGATTATTCAGACAAAAAAAAGTTTCTAATGGGATGGATTAACAAATGTGAACTAATAGATGAAAACAGTGGAAGTCAGATTGTAAGGAATAAGGGTTAGTGTAGGACAATCTTAAAGAAGAGTATGAAAAGGTGGAGGCTGTCCTAGAAGAGTTATACGGAGAACGATTCGTTAGATGTTTGGGAGGTAAGACGGCTGAATTGAGTAATATGAGAAACCAATTAAAACTGAAATCTCAGAAAATTAGAGTTTAATTTTGTTATATTTCAGACGTTGGAAGAGAAAAAGCAAGAGCAGTACAACGAGAGAGTTAAAAATATGGCCGAATATGCCCGTTTTTTGGAGTGGATGGTTTGCCAGCGTGAAAAGGTCGATTCTATATGTTGCGACTCTGCCGACCTGGATGCTATCGACCAGAATTTAGGGACAATAAAAGTTATGTTTTAATAAATTTATAGGAATTATTTAAGGCAACCAAGGCAGAACAGGACAAATTCATGAAAATTAAAAATTATTGTAAAGAATATGGAACTGACATCTCTGCTGCAGAGATTCAGTACAATAAGCTACTGGCATTGATCAAAGATAAGTGGGAAAGTCTAAAAGAGAAAAAGAATTCTAGACTGAAAACCATCTCTGAATACAAAGAAGTAGTGTCTGCCCTAGAGACTCTTGAAGTGGAAGTAGTTTCGCTGATGAAAGAACCCATCGCTCCAACGAAAGATATGTACACCAAAATAGAGGTTTAAATGGTATTATTGCAAGAAATGCCAAGAACAAAATGAAATTATCAAATTGAGGTTAAAGGAAATAAATGACCCTGATCTGGAAAGACGGACGAAACAGATCGATGAAGACATCAAAGTGACCCCTTTGTGATAAATAGACTGTTCATATTCACTTGGCGGGAGTGAAGGAAGAAATAGACCGTATAGAAAGGGCAAGAATCAAACTAGACGAGACCGTTGCACAACTGGGAGAAGCCATGCTCAGATCTGTCCCACGTGAATCCATTGATGAATTGTTAAATTACAAAGAGGTTGGGGACACGTATTTTACTCCAGCTTGTCGACCAGCTAATAAAAACAGTGCAAGACCAGGTGAAGGAGTACAATCAGTTTTGTGGAGACTGTGAGAGTTTGCTTAAATATTCTCATTATGCAAACTCTCCATTTCCCAGCAACCACGTGGCCCAACTGGTGAGCGAATTGATGGATAGGTCATCAAATATAGATGACGTCATTAATAGGTTATGTGGTCTATTATTGTAGACTGGGATTGTTCAATAGAATGGAAGCTGATTTGGTCAACTTTATGAATGCCGGGGAACAAAAATTGCAAAAATTCGAAACTGAAAGAACTTCCCAAATTTCTGAAATCAAAGTAATCATGGATAAATAAATCAGGACTTATTGGACTTTGTAGAAGCCAATGAGCACAATGTAAACGGCTTGGTCTCTATTATTTCGAAACTGAAGTCATTACCCCTCCCATTCTTGGTGAGTTCGCAGACTCCCGAGCAATACAGTCTCCTTTTGTCACGAACTAGAGTGATCCTTGGTATTATCATTATAGGCATTACTTCAATTAAACAAAGCCAGAATGAGTGCTACTAAAAAGTCAGAACGGGAGTTAGATGAGTTGAAGGAGCAAATTGAATGTTGTGACTCTGATTTGGATGAAACAAAATCATTGAATTCAAGACTCCATAGCCTTTATGTAAGATTGTCCAAACTAAACGTTTTAGACTGGTTTGCAGTCAATGGCAGTCGTTGGGGAGAGATTAGACGCCGTTTCTGCCACCATTGAAAATGATGACTTTATGAAGGAACTCTTGCAGCCAAAACTGGATAGACTAGTCAAAATGTACAAAGCGACTTCTGCTAAAATCATGGAAATGCAGGTTACTGACAAATTGATAAACATTAGAAAACTGGGGAGGACCACCTTGCCAAAAGGGACGACCTGTTTGCTGCCTATTACGATTTGTATGACTATTTGGGCACACATGTCCAAGAGAGAACTGATTTTATGCAGTCAGCAAAACTAAGGGACGTTGATGACTCAGAAACCTTGAAAAATAACGCTACAGTTTAATTTTTTGAGAATTCAAGGCTCTCTTACAACAACTGAGGACAAAAATTAGAGAAGTCACCAAGTTGGAGGATTTGAATGAAAAATGTTTGAGCTCTTCCGACACCAAAAAAATCAGATCCTTGAAAGAACAAACAAACAAGCTGACTTCTCAATACGAGGAGAAGGTTACTAATGTGTGCCATTTTAGCTTGAAAAATTGAGAAACCGTATGACTGATCTAATCACCGAGTGGAATTCTATCAATCAACGAAAAGGGGAACTAAATTGTGGACTTTCTGAGTTGGAAGACAATGTGAATGAACTTAATCTGGGACAAGGGGGATATTTTAAGGAACAGAATTTGCCCCAACTAGTAGTATTGTCGTTAAATCCTAGAAAACCCAACTATTACGCGTACTTGAGGACTTTGGACGAGACCTAAGTGTTCTTGGAGATAGTTACAAAAACTTAGTACTGAAGTACCCCAATGTGGAGACAAAAGGATTAGATCTGGAAAGACAGTTGTACCAGTCATTGTTAGCACAGGTGATGGTGAAGTATAAATGCAGCTAAAATACATGACCTTGGAAGATAAGTTCATTGAAAAGTCCAAAGAAGTAGAACTGATGACCTCAAATCTGCAGTGTGAGAGATTGGTGAATGCAGTCACACAAACGAATCACAACGTAGGGATTCAGTACGGAAAAATAAATCTACTAAAAGAAGCAATAAAAGAGCTTCTCTTATAAGGGCAATGATTAAATCTGTAAGGGAGATTCAACCTGAAGGGGAGTTTGACCGGAAGTATGGCTGCATTCTGAAAATATTGGATGAAAGGAGAGGGATTAAAGTGAAGATAAAACCTGAACAACTTGCACTAGAGTACCTAGCAGATATTACCAAATGATTTACTAATAATAGTTAATATATTTATGAGAGCTTAATTTTGATGACGGTGGTGAATTTATGGCAGTTTTGGATATCCACCGGTTTTATTATCCAAGTGGATTTTGAGTCGTTTCAAACAACCAGACAATCCCTTGGAGAATCTGTGGCACATCAGTAAAAGTTCTTTT
The DNA here is from genome assembly GCA_011109175.1 of Dicyema japonicum. Lineage (NCBI taxonomy): Eukaryota > Metazoa > Dicyemida > Rhombozoa > Dicyemidae > Dicyema > Dicyema japonicum. The sequence continues at coordinate 298,300 of RDEW01000003.1, read as the reverse complement.
AATATTGAGAAGCAACTCCCTAGTCTCAATTTTCTTTACACCTTTATATTCAATCGACTTTCTATACAAACAACATAGGGGACGTTTTCTAACGAGTACATCACGTTTATACAGGGTTTTCAAGTCTAAGTGAGAACATTTTCACGTCAACGTGAGAATTCATCTCATCAATCCGAGAAATTTTCAAAAAACAACAAAAACCATGATTTAAAAAAATTGATAAATTAATTTACTGATTTCATTAATTATCTTAATGAAAAACGATTCATAGTTAATACTTCCAATTGCTTGGAGATCCTCTTCAATTGTCAATAAAAGAGTTTCCTCATTCGTAGGTTTTAGATCCTTTACTTTTATTCCATTTCGAAAACATGTTTTCTATTGAGTTTAGCGAATATGGCGAAGGAATTTCAGTTGATTTCCATTAGTCGAGAATCTTTCAGCAATTTTATATTGAAACGTTAAATCAACCTATTATAACATAAAATATATATAGCGACGTGATCACGTGGCGAGTAAATGTGATCAAATCTAGCCTATATGTTAAAATTTCTCGGATTGATGTGACCCACTTCTCACTTAGTCTTGAAAACCCTGTAATTTAAATCGTTATAAACTAGTAAGCAGCTCTTTTGATTAAAAACACACTCCCTCTTACAATTGTTATAAAAATTCGCTCAATCAGCCACCCCTCTTTTCGGTTGTCTATTTTTTCAATGATCTGATAGTACGTGAGCGAGTTGGGTCCTAGAATCCCAGAGGTTTTCAGGTGTGATGGGTATGAAAACGAAATATCAGTCGCGTAGTTTGTTCTTTAAGAGTTCCGGCTTTCGCAGAGGCCGATCTTGGGTGAGTGATTGGAATGTCGAGTATTCTCAAAAACATAAGGAATCAGTTAAATACTCTCCTATTTTCTCTATTTTTTAGAATTTAATAAATAAAAATAAACGCAGAACATGAATATAAATTATTTTTAGCAATAACAACATGATCGTACAAACTTTATGCACAGACTTTTCTTGACGACCAGGGTCATCTTTTCTTCTGTCCGGGTCCACCTTCGAGTTCTGCACAGAACCAAATATAGTAGGATCTGGGAGCGTCCGCTCTTGGATTTGACTTTCTTGTTAGCTACCGGTTTCTTTCACTCGAAGGGATCGGTGGTAAATAAATAGTAAATGTACATACTCATCTTTCCTCCATCGAGCTAATGAGCTCTATGATCTTCAACTAGCATGATTTGCCCAGGACAACAAGTTAAAGGGAAGAGAGTCCTCAACTAACTAAGTGACCCCAGTTCCCACGAAATCCATCTATTCGAAACATCATTTACATCCTATCCGCCATTTTGAAAACTCCTCCAGTAAATGGGAAGAGAAAGATCCCTTTTCCACGTAAACTAACCGCTGGTCGTCTCCTTGGGCGGCTAACTGAATTAACGGTGGCGCATCCTAGCATCCCAGAGTCCAGTCTCATATGAACTTCCGGGGGAATTGGTGCGGATCAATATTCACCACAAATCCACCGCTCCGTAGCTCTGAACGCCCTCTTGCATTTCCTCAATCTTTCTCACATTCGTCCAAGAGATGGAAGGTCCCCAAGAGGCACATGCATATGAGATACATGGCTCGGTATACTGTCTGTACAGGTTCCTTAGAACCTCTGAGTACCAATCTTCCATATTCCCGATAAACATTTTAAAACATTCAGCTTCTTTTCACACTTTGTAAGAATCTTTTCTACATGTGGTGATTGACCTAGATCCATATCAAGTGTCACGACCAAGATCCCTTGACATCTGCTGAAAGGGATATCAACCTTGTTTAACTTCAAGGTGACTGTCTTCCTTCCCAATCTATTGTCCGAAGTAAAAAAGGTCGTAATTGACTATTCTGCAGTCATCATTAAACGGTTCTCCATTAGCCAAGCGTTAAGTCGGTCCAGGTTAATTTGCATTCTTTCTGTGGCCTTCTGAATGTCCGGATCTCGTGAAGTCAAGACAACATCTTATGTGTAGGTAAGAGAACATCATTATCGTATTCCGGAGTCAGAGAACGGCCAAAATAAGGTTTAATAGCGCAGGGATAGCGAAGAGAATTGTCGGACTCAATTAGGAAGGAGATGTGAGACGGATTTCAGACATCCGAGGCATGTCCCCTTAGGAAGTGGTGATCGAACGTTTGAGTTTCCCTTGATCTCCGATTGAAAGATTTTCCTGGATAAACGGAGTCGAATGCCTTGTGGACCCTTTGAGATCAAACAACGTAGAGACACAGGTATAGACACAGGGAGTCATCTTTTGGTCTTCCAGGTTTCAGTATTGGCCGAATATTGACGGTCTCATTTTGATTAATCGAATATTTGAAGATCGACGGTAGGAAGATAACTCCCGTGTCTCCAAGATTCTTTAATCGAATGACCGGAATATTATCAGGGCCATGAAAGTACGTTGTTCTGGAGAAAAGAGAAGTAAAGTGACTTTCTGGGCTGAGGATTTCCTCCGGGAATGTGCGACTTAACTCGAAACACATCGTCTGGGGACGAAAATATTACCGGGAGGAAGGATTTAATGGTCCTTTTAAAATAATAATTAAAACTAAATTTTCAAAAATATATAATTTAAATAAAACTCATATGGAAAAAAATAAACAATTAAAATGTTCCTTGTGGATGGTTTAAATTATGTAAACCGAAGTGGATATTCTCCCCCAATTCATAATTCTTTGGTCGAATTCGAGGAAAAAAACCCGGCAGATCGAGATCTCCTGTGGAGCATATTCAGTGGGCGGGATATTCAGTTAATTTCTAATCAAAACGTGACCTCACACTTATTCCCAGTATTAAACTCCCTCTGCTACGACATGAGCGCCAACCAGATCGAGCCTGGTCATACAGTTTGTCCTTTGTTAACAAAATAGCCAATTTTGATAATAATAACCCACCAATGGAGTAAAATCGAGGAGATATCCAATTTTATCAAGTCCATGCTTCCTGACATGTTCACCTGTTGTACAATTTTGGGTGGAATCTCAGAGAGTGAAGCCCAGGTTTTTCCTTGTCTTTATCTAGATGACCTTGCTTGATGGCTGTGAAGTCCTCATTTGTACTCTCTCGTCACTAATGCGACGCCTCAGTGACCATTCTACTAACCTTTCTCGTCTGAGATATTTGGTGATGGAGGAGACTGTTTCCCTGCTTTCTAAGCAGACAGATGAAATTTCTATGCTTATCCACCAAATTAGCGACTTTGTTGTTCAAAAAATAGCTGTGACCGATTACTGGGACCCGGTTTTGTTCCAATTTCGCGACTTTTGCCAACAAACTAGTCTGATTATGTGTGACTCTCCTGCAGAGTACTCTGTCATGCATGCTGTCCCACATGTACTCCAACTTTATATTTAGACGTTCCACATTACGGAGGAAGGCCAAAACAAGAAAATGATGACTTTGTCGCGTCTTATTCGTAGTTTCAGTTCTAAACCCCTCGCCAAAGTGGCAGTCTTCGCCAATTACACACAACAGCAAATGACTCCTTTTGTCAACGTGAGTGTTGTGTGTCAATTGTAGGCAATGAACAAAATAGCAGTTTTCCACAAAGTATATAAGCAGTTCTTCACAACTTCTGGATTTGGTTGATATCTGCTCCGTTAAAGTGCTCGTGGTGGATGACAACCTCAGTTCTATTCTGCAGGGGATCACCGATGTAGTCCATTTTGACTATTCTGACGGCATTTGCAGTGGTGAGAGATTTTCCTGTCTATTTAATGCCATTTCAAATAAACTGGTCAGTCTTTTGGATTACCTAGAATGTTTCCTCACATATCATTATGAGTGAGTGTGATGAAGGACTCCCTTATGTGGCTCACTATTACTCGAACCTGATGAAAAGATCTGGACAAGTTGTACCTGATGTTGTGCAGAACTTGGCTAGTAAGAAACGTGGGGAAGGCATTTGTTCCACGTTGGTTAAATTTGGAATTTGCCAGTAATTATATGTGAAATTCCATTAGTCTTGGAGATAAATGTCAGAATTATCACGGTGGGAAGCAGTTTATGGATTATTTTGACGAACCAAACTGCGATGATCTTCCATCTTCTGGTCATATTAGGGTTTTGTGGAGAAATAACACAAAGGTCACATCCTCTCTGCATTGAACGCTTCCACTTCAAGTGTAGAATTCTGTCACATTTTGATACAACCTCCTCTCTCTCTGAAGACTACACCACTCAGTACAAAAAGCTGGCGATGGAAATGCTGAAATTTTATAGTAAACGAGAAAATATCATATTAAAATTAGTATTTTATTGTCTTTCTTGTAGAACATCCAAAACTGAAGCAAAGCGTGGCCTTCAACAAGATGGACTGTTTGTAAGGTATTCCTTTGTCTCAGGGTAGGGGCACATCAAAGAGTTATGGAAGATGGGTTGTCAGTGTATTGGTGGATGATGGGATTTATTGCACATGCGAACTATGCGACCTCTACTACCTGCCAGAACAACTTTGAGAGAATGAAGGACATGTGGTGGACGTATACCTGGAGGAATATGCCCAGCAGATATGAACAGAGAGTGGACTGAACAGGTGAATGTTCAAATTAGAGAACTCATTGGTGGAGATGAGTTTATTGCCCACATCGCATTGAGGTGAGTTATTTTGATTATCAAAGGGCTGGACTCACAATATGGGTTGACAGTCTAGTTAAGAAGTGCAAATTGAATGTGTTGAACCTACAGGTGGTTAACTTTGACTTTATCCACTATTTAATCAGTCACAAACTGGCTCAGAGGCAACACAGGTTGGTTATCTGATTACCCCCAGCATATTGACGTTTTTAAAACAAGCCATTTTTGGATTACAAAATACAAAGAAGGAGATACCGGTAAACAAATAGAAGGGACTCTCAAAGTCAATATTTGTCACGTTAACAGTCCATCCTCATTTTTTGTTTGTTGATAAGAGCTCCCTAAATGAAATTGTGAATATGAACAGGGACATGCTTGCCACTCACAGCAAATGGAGCGTTATAAGAGTCTCGGAAGGAGATTAACGTGGTAGTTATACTAGAGGATTTTCAAAAAGATAAAAAATCTGATAATTGGTTTGATTTCTTACTTAAATAAGTTTTATCGTGCTTGGTGAAGGTCTCCCCGCAGGAAAATTCATGGAAGGTGTTTTTTGGTCGACTGGGAATTGTTTACTAATGTGCCTCTTCCAATTTGTACAAAATGGAAATCAGTTGTACACCATCCATATTTGCATACCACTGCTCTATTGGTGGGGAGTATGGACCAGATGAAGCTAAGGAGGCCTTAATCGACTGATAAAAGAGACATAACCTATGTGGTGGATGTAAAGAGACAGAGAGATGACGGAACATTCGATGTAAAGCTATACTATGAAACAAAATATTACAAAATTGACATTTGGGAAGAACTCAATACACTACAATACTCAAATAAAGGGGAGGGACGCATTAGTACTGTTTGAATAACCCTTAGAGACTAAATGACAGTGTTTGTAGAATATACGATAATATTAGGGAGGAATTATCTACTGATTGGTTTTTGTGTACTGACTTTCAGTGATGACAGTAAATTGGCGGGTATTATTAGAGATTCTCTCCGCTCATAGTGGATACTGGACATGACTTGACTGAGTTGTGGACTGATTTACTTCAAAATCTATATAAATGTGAATTAAGTGAGGATTTTTTGGTTAATTCGCACGTGGCTTATGTTATGATGTGTTATGCTGAGTCATTCAATGGTATGCTGTCACCCCCAAAGCCGTTTCTTGACGCTTGTATTCATTTGTCAAAATCAAAATGGTTCATTTTGTACTAAATTAAGTTTTTGTGATCACTTATTTGAGTTTCGTCCTTTTGATATGTTTGTTCCTTTCCTATCAAACATTTCACAGAAGGATAATGTGTATGAGGCATGTTTTGTGCTTAATGGTAGATCAGAGATTCGCTACTATGCATAATTACATCGCTATTACAAGCGATGGAGACTCCCCTGAGTCCGCAATACGAGGACAATCTCTCTGATTCCCTCAAAATGATGCTTTCGTTAGAAAGGAGGTCCTCTGGGGCTATTCTGATTCCAATTTTAAAGTGTATTACTGCTTTTCTCATGGACAAATCGTATTTGTGTGTAACCATTTGTAGAGCGGTCCGCAGATTTGAGTACGAGGTGCTACCGATTGCTATCCTGTGTAGTCTTCTAAAAACCTCGGAGGATCACCAGGTCGCATTTTGATAAAATTCAAGATTCTTTTGCAATTATTGATTCTAATGACTGTTTTTATTGAAAATTTGACCGACTATTCAAGAATTACCAATTTTAATATTGTCAATTCCCTACAACGGTATTGATGACTGTATATTTAGCCTGGCCACGTTTCCTGATCCTATTTCTGACTTCAGTGAAGAACTACTTAAAAGATTGGTCCCCAATAAGGAAGAAGAGGTCGCGGTAGCTCCAGTCTTGTGTACAAAGAAAAGAGAAACCCCAGAACATCTTTTAAAAATGTTTGTTATTTGTATATTATGCAGCAATGACATTGAGTTTGTGGACTCTCAAGTTGACTTTTGGAAGGGAGTGAATGAGGAGGAGAAAAGGTGATTGGTTTGATTACCTGAAAGGCTACAACCGAAGGTTACGTGGGCAGAGACGTACTTCAAATTATTCATTGCTGTCCATTTGTTCAATGCTACAAAGGAACAAGTGTTATTAGCTAGCAAGGGAACTGTTCTTCTGTTTTCGTAAACTGTTCGTTTATGTTCTAGTGCGAATTCCGGGGGGTCTTTTTATGCCTTCATTTTGCCTCTGAAGGACGTTGTTGTACAAAAATGCAGATATAAAGTATGTGTGTACGAAGTTCAAATTGTGCTGAGAAAAAACGACAATGTTCGTTGGTATTCTGTGACAGGGAATTCCAACAAGGTTGTGTTTATTTGAAATGTTCTTAGACGAATTGGCTTTCTCTCGACTGTGAGAGGTATGTGGATTCAGAGAACGACGACTTTAACGACCCTGATTTGAATGATAAGTACTTCTTTATGAGACGTTTTTTAAATATTTTTATTAATTTAGCAAAAATTGAGGACTCTGAGGACGACAATGTTGAATATGATCAAAATTTTAGTGATAAATTTACGGATAGCGATTATGATTTGTGAATTTTTTTGTTTCCCATTAGTTTTGATTTAAATTTTAAACGATTAAATTGTAGTAGTTTTATTAATTACTAAGGTTTTTAAGGGTTTGATTGATGTTTCCCTATTATTATTACCCCAGGATCACTGGGTTAAAGGAAAGAAACTTCATAACTATGTAACCCCAGAACGACATAGGGAAGGTCCTATCTGACGTGGGTGAGAATCTTGTATGGCTCTCCAAAAAAACATGATATACTCTCATATCTTGTGACGGTCCTCTAATGCATAAATGCTTTGGGATAGGGGATTAAGAAGTCGTAGTCCACTGCCTTTTAACATCAATCCAGGCACAAGAGAGATTTTTTATGCGTCTCATTAATCTATCTGCCTGTTCTTAGCAATCAATTGAGAGTCTGAAATGAGGCCTGGAAACTTATACATATTTAGAGATCTTTCATCGACACACAAGTTTAAACAAACCAGGCATATAAGTGATCGGTCTTAAATTCTTAGGATTGACAGTCAACTTTTTGGGATAAGGTATGTGGTGTGGACCAGCTCTGATGATAGTTCTTGCCAGCTATATTCATATTATCCATTAATTGGGAAGGGCAGACAAATTTTGATAAAAAAATATGAACACCACAGCCCGGGCCTTCCAGTTTGGGAGAGAATTTTAAGCTCAAATTGTTGAAAGCAAATAGATGCACTACCATTCAAAAGATATCTAATAAAGTAAAAAGCACGGAGCTTTACTATTAAACCGATGAACTTTACACAAGCATAAGCTAGAGATTTACCAACAAGGAAAAAAGAGAATTCATTGTGCCAAAAAGATTTTCTCCTATCCAGTGAGACATTTTATGTAAAGCAGCGAGGAACAGCGATGTGTGTCAATAAACAATATGGCATTACTAGTCATTCTGATTTTTTGATATTATTTTTTTATTATCAATATATAATAAAGCCCTGTCTCGTCCATATTGTAAATTTTGTCTTTTTATAATGTTTGGAAAATTCTTCAAAGTGATCTACAAATCCTTCTACGTCAGGTTGTTTGTCAGTTATCATTTCCCGTGTAATTTATGCATTCGAAGTTCATGAAATTTTAACGATTTGCATTTTTTTGTTGAAGGAATATACAGGCAAACCCCTCTAAACTGATTCCTTTTGGGACCGAAAGAATTGTCCGGTATGGAAGGGAAGCCGGTATATTGAACAAGTCATTAAATTTACTTATAACGAAAAAGTGAAACAGTAAAATTAATAGAAATTTGTCAATAAGGATTGCCTCGTATTTAGCTTCGACTCAGCAATCGCTTTATTGTTCAGATAGATCAGTCTGTTGACAGGATCGAGTAATGCAGGGTCTTGAGTGCAAGCAAAGTGGCAGATTTGGTCTGTTGAACATTTGTGAGTTTTAATTTTCTATTTGTTTTGGCTCTGTTTGCTTATCAGAATCTGAGTCATGTCATTATCTTCAGCTGAGACTGTTTGGCATTGCTCAACTAGGGATGATTCCTATTTTTTGGGATTTTCAGTGGGTAGTTCCAAGTCTAAGTTGACAAATTCTTCTTCTGTCATTGGATTATCGACTAGTCTATCATGAGGGGTATGAACAGTAAATTGTTTTCAGGAATGCCGTTTATATCATATATTTTGACTTGAATGCCACACTTATTAAAGCAGAGGGAGATTGTGTTTGAATTCACGTCTATCCAAGCTGTGCTAATCCACCGGATAGCATCCAAGAGAGAAATTTTTTGCAAGTGGTGTCGCATTGGTTTCTGTGTCCATTTTGGCAAGAAGTTGAGTCATTAGTAGTCTTCTGTATCATTCTTTAAATGACCGAATAATTCCTTGATCCAGAGGCTGTATGACACTCGTTGTGTTAGCTGAAAAAATTTGAGTTCCACGTTGGAATATTTTACGTTTGGTGAATGTGATGCTGCATTATCCAAAAACAATAATTTTTCGTTCCTGGCGTATCATCTGCATGTTCACATCTTGCAACCATTTTGAAAACAATTTCAATTTCATCCAGGCTGTAACGTTAAAGCAGTAAATAACAGGTTTATTAGCTCCGACAAATTAAATAACTACATAGCCGTCAGGTGATTCCGGCCGCCTCGAGTAGCCATCTCATTCTTGCTCGGTGTTCTTCCCGGGTTCCAACGCATTACCGGATTGGGTGGGGTTTCTAACTTTATTGGAGGTAGTAAGGCTCCGGTTTTCCTCACTAATTCCTCAAAAGGTGTAAAGTTTAGAGATGTCCAAGAAAACCTTTGCAAAACCTTACTGGCCATTCTTTGGAAGGTATTGCTTTTTTCTATATTCCTGTTTGATAGGTTTGTTCCCCATGCAGCACACCCGTAAGTTAGAGACGGCTGAATATACTGCACGTAGAGTGAGTCCAAATTTGAGTTGAAACACCCCTTATATTGTCCAAGGAGTGTTTTAACAAAATTTAGCCTTCGTTGTGCCGAAGAGATGACGTTGTCGATGTGTTTGCTGAAGGTCAAGAGTGGTCGTAAGTTACGCCCAGTATCTTGACCGAGTTAGTCGTGGGAATTGAGTTTCCATTTATGGTTACACATGGAGAGGAGTTTGTCAATCTTCTGTTTGTTGTGAAAATTGTTGTATAAGACTTTTCGGGACTTGTATGTAGAATGTTCTTAACGAGCCAACAGTTCAGATCGTCCAATAAAGCTTGTATCCGGTAAACAGCAGTATTAACGCACTGGTCTTTGACTGCGACGATTATATCATCCGCATATGTCAGAACTAGAGCATCGTCACTGGAAAGGGAGGGCAGATCATTTAAGAATAAGTTGAATAGGTGTGGTGAAAGTGGAGTAAAATTATAAAGCTTTGGGGGGACTTATTGAGATATAAATTGATATACCAATAATTTGGAAGGTGATTGAAAAAGCATCGTAAAATAGTTAAAATCACTTACGCGTTTCATAAGCATATTATGGGTTCGTTTGTGCCGCACTCACTACTATCCTTTCTACTACTTTCTTACCTGTAGAATAGATGGACTGCGAGTCCGATAAAGACAAGATTAGATAACTCAAGGGACGGTATCATTAGTTTGAAAACTCTTCCACCTAAGAGAAGTGATGAACTTCTGGTTCCTGAGCCCGTCACCTTGTCACATGAAAATGGAAGAGGACGGATTTACTTCACCTCTTTTCTAAAGCGGGAGCCTGTAATAGATTATTAGAGGATGGATTTGGTCAGCACAAGCAGACGCTCTCCCGTCTACAAAGTATTTCATTAGGTCTTAGTTCAGACTCCGCTTACATGTCAGAGTACATCATCCACTTACACCGGGTTGTCAGATAGTAACTGTTCTTCGCATAGACATACAACGGGGGATGCCGAAAAAGCATATTCTATCTCGGAGAAAGTGAAGCACAAGTCAAAACGGAATAAACTATCGATTCTACTTGAAATACGACATTTGTTACTTTGAGTGGATTCGTTGTATTTAAAATCTCTTCAAGCATAATCGTAGCAGAATGAATGATCCATCGGTGGAGATAAGATTAGAAAATGACCTCCGTAAAACCAAAATTGTGATCAATGTATCTGGCTTTCGTTTTGAAACATATTCTGAAACTTTGAGCAAATTCCCAAATACCCTGCTCGGGAATTTAGAACTACGGAATCAATACTACGACGAAAACAACGGTGAATATTTCTTTGACCGAAGTCGGAAATGCTTTGAGAATCTTCTATATTTTTACCAGAGTGGGGGGATCCTAAGAATCCCGCCAGAAATTCATTTGGACGTCTTCGTAAATGAAATGATTTTTTTCGGCTTCGATAACAAAATTATGTCCGAATTGTACGAAAACCAGCAAATAGCAAACCTCATGAAACTCAACGACGAACCCGTCATACCAGTAAATCCGATCCTGAGAAAACTGTGGCGATTTTTTGAATACCCAAATAGTTCAATTTACGCCAAAATTTATAGTTTATTTTCATTGTTAGTCATCGGCTTATCACTTTCAATATTTTGCATGGAAACTATCCCCCAATATACCCAAGACATGGCGGGACAAATAAATTTTTCTTTACTATTTTTCATAACCGACTCGTGTTGTAGCGTCTGGTTTTTACTTGAACTTGTATTTCGATTTGTGGTTAATCCTGAAAAGCATAAATTTTTAAAAAATTTTTTGAATTGGGTTGATATTCTGTCGATTCTTCCATATTTTATAAACCTGGCGAATTGGGTCACCGTAAATTGGAAGGTGAACAGCTTCGAGGCCATAAGGATCTTCAAATTGCTAAGATTATTCAGAATTTTTAAGCTTTCAAGGCATTCAAAAAGCCTCAAAATCCTCGGCCTAACGATTCGGTCGTCCATCAACGAACTTTTAGTGCTGATAATATTTTTTATTTTCATAATTTTCTTTTTCTCGAGTCTCATATATTTTGCAGAAATGAATGCTCCGGACACCAAATTTAAAAGTATTCCAGAAACATTTTGGTGGGCTGTTATTACAATAACGACTATTGGTTATGGGGACATTTATCCTACTACTGTATGGGGAAGATCATTTGTTCGTTATCTGCTGTTTTTGGAATTTTGACTATCACTTTGCCGATTCCCGTGATCGCCTCCAACTTCGAAGTATACTGTCATTTGGATAGTGTAAGAAATGATGACCGAAAAAACCTCCCATGAGTCGGACTTTAAAATAATATAAAACTAATAAATTTTCAAAATAAATTTTTTAATAAACCCACTTTATTTTACCAACAATAAAAAAGTTAATATTTAATAATCAACAACCTTCTTCGCCTACCTGTTCGCCAGCCTCCTCAAGCAGGTTAGATTCTGGTTGCTGAAACAACTCCGAGAGCGCCTTGTCCAATTGAACCTCCTGCACCGAGGTTCAGATAACACTGTCTACCTTGATTTGGACCCTGGTGTCTCTACTACTGATTGCACCTTATGAGTCCGCAACTTTATGGTGTGGCGAATACCATACTTATTGCATAGTAGAAGTGAAGACTCCTCACTACCTCGTTGTACCTCCACACATATCATGGATCCGCTCCGAGTTGATAAATGATCAACCGACATGCTCCTTGACTTACAATGAAGACATGTATCTGTTGTTGGATCAGTGAGCCGATCTTACGGATTAGGTTGTCCGTTCGTGGGCCAAGGATTCCTGACGTATCAACAGAAAATACATTTAATTTCTGACTGTTTGACGCGATTATTTGAGAACCCCAAGATCACCAAAAAAGATGTTAAAAACATTAAGTGATCCCAGCCTCAACAATTCCCGGATCCTCCTTGCGTGGTCTTCTAGCAAAGCATATCGAAATGATTCAGTAGTGATGCAACTCTTAAAAAATGTTTATAATCGCCTTGGGGATCAAATTACGACGCGACTCAGAGACCAGGAGTGCATTTAACTATGGACGAAACATGGTGATACTTAACTTGAGTCCATTTTCTACTAAAAATTACTCAATGTCTTATCAATGACATAGTAAAGGTAACAATTTTGTAATCAGCGGGGGTAGAAACATTACTTGATTATCGAAGAAAAAATACTACGACTAACTACCAATTCTTCTCACGTGTCTTCGTTTTTACCCCTAACGAAGATTTAGGTCATTTGCTCCTTATTAGCCTCTTTCACGGTAGGTAGCACAAGAGACCTCCCACGTCGTGGGTCAAGGGGGCATCATCGGAGAAACTTTCGATAGTTCTCTTGGGCACACGTGCCTTTACTAATGCGTGGACGTTTTAAACAAATTAGCCAAGTTCGGACAGTATACACTAAAACAATGAACACATGGAAAACTCAAAGTATATTAAATTAAAATTACCTGATTTATTATTTATTTTAATAGTTTATAAAATTAATATATGGAAATTAAATAAATAATCTTGGTTTTAAATAAGTACATTTATAGTTGTTGGTCGTTAATGCCAGTAGCATAATTTTCATAAATCTTTAGGCTTTCAATTGTCCAGTGAAGCATGAGGGAAGATCCATTGGAGACACTGCCATATTTCCCATAAAGAGTACAGTTCGAGGTCCTGCTCCACTGATGTGTTGTTTTCTGTAAAGATTTTAGCTGATAAAAATGAGGATGACATAATCGACGTGGCCATTGCTTACTTCCGACCAAATGTTCTCCACAAACTCTACGAGATTGAGAGCCACTCAGACAGAACTTTCATTTATCTTATTTTATACATCTCAGAATGCTTGAAAATAATCGCTAAATCCAAAGATAGGTCCACTGCAGTGAAAAATATGCAGTCGAAAGCAGTGGGGTCCTTTTCCATTCCTGGAGACAGCCGTTTCCCCCTCAATTCCGTGTACAAGACTCCCAGTTCTTCCGAAAAACAGGAATATCGTGAATATTTAACCCAACTGAGGGTTGAAACTGGCAATAGAATTGCTGGTGTCGTTTATAAGCAGTCGAATGAACCTTCAAAGGTATTACTGTCTTTTCATTGCAGCATTGGGTTGCTTTCTCAAAAAGGAAGTTTATGGATAAGGAAATTGATTAAATGTACTAATATGGAATTACTAATCGGGTTTGACCTTTTTATTGGATTTTGTGATAAAGAATTATTTTCATGTTAGAATTGTTGATTTTTGCCATAATTACTTTTCACTTGTGGCCTTTTCGATGACTTTAGTCAAATATCATTGGTTTGTTTAATATACCAAATTTATTTTATTTATTAATCACAGACTTGCAATCTTTGGTAAGCCCAGCACAAACAGTCATAACTAGGGCGGAAATAATAGGACATTTTAAAAACCCCGGCTTGGGGCACCCTCTGTATTCGTGGCACTTTTTTATAAAGTTAATTTTATGATAGTTTATTTAATTTCAGACCAATAAAATAATAATAAATAAAAATCATCTACCTCGATTATTGGGGCATTTTTATTAAGTAAAATTTTATTCATTATTTTATTCTAAATTATAGAGTGCCTTTTTAAACCACACCAAAAAAACGCTTTCTTGTGTCTTAAACAAAAAATTTTTGAAGCCTTAGCAATGAACTCTATGTCCGGAAGGGAAATATCTAAGATGTATAAAGTTGAGAAAGGAATAGTATCTAAAATAAAAATGAAGATTAAACAAGGATTTGATTCAGTTTCCGGATTTTTTACTAAAAACATTGCCAGAACTTTCGCGGATCGGATAAATTTTAAAAATTTCAAAGGCTCAAATGGATGGCTCAGCCGCTTTGAGAAACATCATGAAGTATCTTTTAAAGGAATACTGGTGAAAGAATTCCAGCGACAAAAACTCAATTAAACGTTTTACGAAGAGTATGACAAGTTTAATATTGGAGATATTTTTAATAGTGATGAAACTTGCCTTTTCATTAAAAAAATTCTAATAAATCATTTGTCACTAAAAATGAACATTGTTTTGGTAAAAAAATCTGATGAAAAAACAATCTCCACATGATCTCTCTGTACGAAAGCCCCAATTGTTCCTTCCCGAAAAATTCCGTGATTCGATATGGCGCGTAAGTCTTTTATAAATCTTCCTTCTGGAAGCGCCATTGGATCCACCTTACTCAGGACACCCCCAATGCCCGGTCGGCATTCAAAAGGATCCATTTATTCATTTTACCGGAAGGCAATTCCGCTACCTGGCGACGAGTTCTGGAATCGACTTCAGCTCCTCTGATCACTGTGCTTGGGTTAAGGTTCTTCTGGAACGCGTATCCTCAAGTGGCTAATTTATCCCAGACTGACAAAAAAGAGGTCAAAACCGACAAGTACAACCACCTTGAATTGTTCTCCACAACAGACTTCGAGTCCTCTCATATTTTGGCTGGTTTTTGAGGTATTTCAATAAGAGCGCCATGTAGGGGCTGCTGTTGGCCACCCTCAGGAATTTCCGTTGTCGTTCTAGTAGAAGCGATCCAATGATATGAATCGAAGCCAACTCTGGCAGTTTCTCGAATTGTGGATAACTTTTTGTTGGAAAGATCGTGAAATTCCCATTGAACACAACCACTAAGCACGAGTTGGTGCTAAATTCTTGGTAACAGAATGAATGATTTTTATTTACAGATTCTTGTTGTGATTGACTCATTCTCGAACTATCACATTCGATTACCGCTGGAGAAATATCAGACCTATTCTGTAAGTTTTTTGCACACACGGCCGGCCGATTATTCTTCACACCGACAATGGAAAGGAATTTCGAAATTCTTTATGCCGGGAATATTGGAGTGAAACATATTTTTGGAAGGCCCCGAGCTCCGTGGATTCAGGGTCAGGTTGAGAGGTTATTTTTTGTATATTTAAATTATAGATTTAACCAATCTAATAAAAATGGTTTTTTCTGCTTCAGCAGCTAACGGTGTATTTGGTGACTAACAAAAATATATGCGACGAATCATATATTCCTATATGTCCCATGTTATCTTTTCATGGGAGTTAATCAATCGAACGGTGAACACGAAAGCAGTGCCATGTTATCTTTTCATGGGAGTTAATCAATCGAACGGTGAACATGTCACAGAAGAAGCACGCAAAGAAGCCTATGTCATGCTACAATGCGAAGGCATAAAATGCAAGAACGTCGAAAATGAAGTTCGATGAAGAAATTATCAACGTGGGGGACTAATATACTCCTGAGGCAAGATGAAGATGCAAATCCAAAAAATAGACGATGTGCACTATAATAATAATAATAAAGCCTTTTCACGAGAGCCATAGTATTTTATAGCTCCGCATAGGCAGGACACACACTTTATTTAAGTAAAGAACAGTTAATTTTAACTAATCGTAGAACCAAGGAATGATCTTCACTTCTTTTTTTTTTTTTTCTTGTGTGAGTGTCCTTTCTAGACAAATCCAGTTCCGCAGTGAGTATTCACTGATGACGGCGTCACTCGTCAAACCATTTCTGCATCGTAGATGCGTGGAACCTTCCACCAGGTGAGCAGCAGCAAGATTCGAACCCGTAGCCTAAGCCACTTAAGCCGACACCTAACCACTAAGCCACCCGGCTGTGCACTATGTGATCAAATTTTGCCTAAGAAATATTTGATCATTGAAGCCATACACGAAATATGCAAAATCCGATCTAAAGATGGGGCAGAACTAAAAGGCATACATATCTCAAGACTCAAAAAAATTGACACTTAATTTTTTGTTTAAATAAATTTGTTTTAAAATATTAAAAGAAAACAAAAATTAATTGAAAAAATTAATTACAAATGTAGAGCCTTATTTGGTGAAAACCGCGTGGCGTCATGTGGTGCTGCGTGGTTAATTGATTGAAGTTTTCTGTTAGCTTGTTTCTTTTTCTTCTCTCTTCCTATTAGAGTGGCGTCATGTGATCCACCTGTCTAGGTGACGCCCAGTGTCAGGCCGGCACGAAAAAGGATCATTTGCTCTCCCCACTCCACTGGAGGGGTTCTCACAACTGCATGCAATGGACGTCTTACCTTTATGCTGATTCCGGATGGATTTTGTTTCTGTAGAAGTGGAAACTAGATACACTTAATTAGTTGTTTACTTTAACTTCTTTCTCGGTGTATCCGGGGTTAATAAATAAATTACAAATGTATCAAAAATGCCGCATAGGGTGAGTGTGTCTAGCTTATCGACAATAGGGTCTATGGTTTGAAAAAAAATTTTGGTTAGGATTTGTTCTATATTTTTAATGAGTCAGTGGCAAACACTCCGCATAGGGGGAGTGCTGCCATCTTTAAGTTTAAATTTTGGTTTGGGATTACGTTGGAATAATCGCGTTATCAGGAAGGATTCTTGATGGTGTAGTCCCTAATACACACGAAAGACTTTGTTGAGGAAACGTTAAGTGTAGTTAAACGAACCATAATTCAGAGTATCCAGTATTTATTGTATGATCAAAGTGGGTGTTGGAAATCTTTATTTCTGGCAGCAATTACAATATTGTCCACATAGGATAACAGGATGCAGTTTTGCGACATGACTAGGTTGAACAGAACCGACGAAAGAGGAGCTCCTGAGGAACTCCGTTTGCCAGGAGATGATCTTTGATTTCAAGTTCTTACAGATTACCCACATCTTATACTCATGAAAGTCTCTTCAGGATTCTGGAGGAGAGTTGTATGGGAGAGGCTCATTAACAGTTTGTCTATTTTGTTGATTTAATAAAGGATTTCTTTCATATTCTTGGGATATGATTCAAGTTGATGGATTTAGTAAATATGGAAACTAAGAGTTCTATGTCAGAGACCCAAATGCCTCAGCTCCTTGGTCAAGGTGGAACATGAGACTCTGGAGTGCGAGTCAATTACCTGGCGAACTTAGCATTTGGATCTTTTTGGTTTGATTTTTTAAGGTACACAAGGTGGTGTCTTGAAAAATCTTTGTGTCTTATCGAGGCATGATATCTCATTAAGGAGTTTGGATGGATGTGCATGTTAAGTGGCTCGTTGTTAGATTTCTCGAGAGACCTAATCGATTTCCACAACTTTTCAAAAATAGGTTTTCAATGACGACCTTAGTTAACTTTGCCACTCTATCTTTGACGTTTTGGTTATTTCTATGTTGAGGGTATGTATTCTAGAATGTCAATATTAGCGGTGAGACATGATGTCTTTTCGCAAGGTTCTTCAGTTTAATATCTTGTCTTGGCTGATATTTAATTGGACGGTTTTCAACGTTCCTGATTCGTATAGACATAGGCCGTCCTTGCTTGTCCATCCTGTTCGGAAGATAAGGAATTTAAGACTTTTTCAAACATCACAACGGTGAGACCGATTGCAGTCTTCTATTTAACTAATAACCCCATTTCGATAACAGAGACATGCAACCTTCAAAAGAGAGTTGATAAGACAGGACACTCACAGAGATCCACCTCATTCACGTCGAGTCCTGGTGACTTAGAAAAGGCAAAGAGATCCTGAACTACTCCAGCAAGAGATGGATGAGTTCTATAACGCATGCTTGGAATTTCCACTCTGACGATCCTCCGGAGTAGCAATTCTGAAGCGTTAATCTCAAAAGCTCTGGGCTTCAGTATCTTTCTGTCTTTGAGGATCCGTACGAGACAAAGTCACGTAAACTTTTGGTCCAGGTTCGGTCTTTCGCCTGAGGTGAGATTTTCTTAATGTTCTTTGGAAGTCAGTGAGGGTCCTGTGGATATGCCTACGGTCATCCGATTTGAGTAGTGGAAAAATTTTGTTGTTGAGATCAAGTGATTGTTGGAGATGTGCTAAGCTCTGCAAGGTAATCGCTCGATAGCAAGATCTTCGACTCCCAGTGTAAGTGATCAACAGGAGATGGTTTTAAACAGTCTGTTATGGGTCTCAATGCTGAATTTTGTTCCTTTTGTGGGAAAAAAAGTGATATGTATTTAATAAAAAAGTGAAGGCTATAAGAATCTCAGAAAATATTAAAAACCTCATTTGCCGTCGCTAATTTTCATATCAAAATCTTTCTACCCTCCTTGAAAGGGGATGCAGAGAATCAATAAAATGTAAAAATAACTCTTTTGCACAATTTAAAGACACCAACTGGTGATCAGTTGCAAAGTGGAAAGCTTACATGAGTCTATTCAGCATGAGCCTATTCAAAGGAGTAATAGAATATTTGTTAGTTCTCGAATGTTCTTAAGTAAATAATGGGGAATTTTCCCAGATTTTTTTTTATATTTTCTATTCTTGATTTTTATTCGATCCCCAACTAGTCATTAAGTTAAAGAATTCTTCTATATGTTGTTTTTTCTTTTCCTCGTTAAACTGACGTAATCCACTTGTTTAGGGAGGTTCCCTCTGCAAAATAGAAGCGAAAAGGATAATTTTCTCTCCTTTATTCGGCTGGGTTATTCCAGGGGAAGTTCCTGAAGCAGATCCAAGCCATAGAGTTCATATTATTAAGTTATACTCACTTTTTTCTTTATGTATTTTTCATCATAGACAGGATCGACTGCTAGTGATCATCATGTTCTATTGACAGCGCTGAAGACTTTAAGTGAACTGGTTTTAATCGATGACTGGTGAGTTTCCTATGAATTCTCTTATCGCTTTTTTGTGATGAAGCACAGTCAGTTACCTTCTTGTTATGACGACGATGTCAGGCTTGCGTAGCATAAGGCGACGGCTGTGCTTCCTTGCTACAGTCTTCTGTTTTTGAACCCATGAACAGAACTGTTTTTGAACCCATGTCATCCGAGAGGGAATTCAGAAATCCAGTGAAAACAGAACTCTAACTTTATGTCGATAATCAGGATGCAAATTTGATGAAAAAAATGATTCCCGATTACTCGTTCCAGCGTACCAGAACTTGTCTCCATGTAACGAACTAAAAAATACTACATCGATCAACATTTTAATGGAAAAAGACATCTGACTGAATGCCAAAAAATATAGAGACCTTTCAAATTTTTATACAAACAATTCTATTTAATTTTTTAGGCTTCTCCAGTTGATCTCTGTTGCAATCGTGAGAAGCAACGCAACATCGATAATGTCGGCGGGGTCCACTTTAGATGGATGGCTGTGTTAATTAATTATTTATGCGTTTTGATAATTAAATATAATTTTACAAAAAAAAATTTTTAGAAAAAAAGAATTTATTAAGAAACAAGACAATCAAAATAATCCAGCTAATAGAATGGAATAGTTGTTTCTCCTGATAACTGCCAGAGAAATCCTTTGGACAACCATTCGGTTTCCCGACGCTAATTGTTGACTTTCGAAATCATTGGTCCAAGGGATCTTATAAAGAGACCGTCTTGGGCTCGAAGACTCCACTCGTCTCGACAACAATGGGCTGGCTGTTGTATTTTTTTTATCTTGAAATTCTCATAAGTCCGAACAGCCTCCCAGCTTTCAATGCTGAACCAGCCAGTCTCGACTGGGAAAAGGCCCAAATCAAGCATTTCACTCGACAGAAGGGAAAGACAGTTACCCCGTCTGGACGCTTTCCATCACACGATCCAGGCCCACCGATTCCAAAGACGAAGGGAATTCAGTTGCCTCAAGAGAGCGCCTCATAATCCAGTTGATGGTTATATGCCTCGGAAATCGGCTCACTCAGGAGGGCGTCCTGTTCAAGAAAACAACCAATTGACGATGGTTGGAACGCACCTCTAGTGTTGACAACAAATCACTTACACCAGGAAGGTCCTTTTGCTGAAAAAGAAGGAAGATCACTTTTTAAGCATTGGTTTGAAACTTTTTCAAGCAATGGTGCGCGTTAGCATATGAAATGGCTGATATATTCACCATTAAAGTCATAGACGAAGGAATTTCAAAGTTGGTAAACGATGATGCTTCATTATCATACACTCGTCCCGGGCAGCAGAAAGCTTTGCCACACCCCTGCCCTCAGTTGATTCAAGTTGAGAGGCAACTTTATGTCGCGGGATTATCAGTTCGAATTAACTAAACAAATCATTCTCACAAAAAAATATTATAATTTAAGGCAGCACGAGCATTCCAAAATAAGAAAATACGACAGCGTCCTCACTAGATTCCACATGCAGCTCATTGTCATAAAAACAAACAGAGTCTTATAGCCCAAGACGGTCTCTTTTCCAAGACCGCTTGGGTCTATGGCTTTGAAAGTGAGTGATGAGTTGCCGTTCCAAAAGATTTTTCAGGCAGTTATCAGGGAATCAATTTTTAAGTTGGATTATTTTGATTGTTTTGTTACGCAATAAATTTTATTGAATAAAAAATTATGTAAAATGTAATATTTTATTGATCTAAGTTTTTTGTGATGACTACAATTGAGTTATTTTTGAAAGTTATTGGGGAACACTAATATTATGCTATTCTTATGAGCCCAGACCTTTATTATTATTAAAGCACTTTCACGAAAGCCATAATGATTATAGCCCCGCATGTGCAACACTCAAAGAAACAATATTTATAGTTAGTCTTTTCCATTTTCCTCTGTCGAATGCGAGTGATCTCAATTCGTCCAGGTCGTCTCCCGTCTTTAGATTTTTTCTCACACGATTTAAGTATTTGTTTAGGGCTGTCGGAAGTGTCGATCTAGGTCGTCCGCGGAAGGGTTTTTCGCATCTGTCAAAGTAATCTTCCATCGCTTTGTTAGCGGATGCGTCCGGGTTCATTCTTAGTACATGCCCAAATAGCCTCCACCGGGCATCTATCACATCCTTGCTGATGTAAGAACACATACACTTGTTGTAGATACCAGTGGTTGATATTCTACGTGGCCACTCCATTCCGAGTAAGCTTCTTAGTTGCCTTCTATGGAACGAATCCAGTTTTGATAGTTCTTTGAAGGAACTTCCCCATGTCCCAGCGTTATACAGTAGGATCGGTTTCACAAACGCGTTGTAAAGCCTGCATCTGATGTCAATTCCAAGTCCTTTGGCCCTTAGCCATCCTTTTTTCAGTTTAGCCATTGCCGCATTTGCCAGTGTTTTCCTCCTTAGTACATCTTCAGAGTCTCCTAGTAGAGAGCCGAGCTTATTAGTACGTCTCCATCTTTCATGAGTAATATCGTCTTCTCTTTTGATTTCCGTAATTTCAGTTTTGTTAACATTTACGCTGAGAAACCATTTTTCAAGCTCCGCATATGCATTTTCTAGCAGGTGTTGGAGTGCGGTCACATCCCGTGATACAAAATCCACATCATCAGCATAAGATGTCTCTTCTATGTCTCCTATATAGCATTTACGGAGGTCGCGGAGTGCAGATTCAAGGTATATGGTGAATAGTAAAGGGGAGAGGAAATCACCCTGGGGTGTCCCAATCGTTGTTTTGAAACTGCGGGAAGTTGCTCCTTCTGTCCTCACAGATAGTCTTGTGTTCGCAAGTAGTAGTCTGATTATCCTAACTGACGATTCATCCTATATTTGCTCAAGCAATAAAATAATTTTTCAAAATTGACTTTTAATATTGAGACGATTATCGGGTAGTTATAATTAGAAAATAAATATAATTTAATTAAAAAATAAAATTAAATTAAAATAAAATTGCCTAGATTTATGAATGGCCTCTTGTTTATCTGAGGGACTTACTGTTTTAATAAGGCGTTCAAATGGTAAACATATTGGACTTAATTTACAGGGAAAACCCATGAGGCCAGAATAGTCTTAGTAAGGGAGGAAGAAGGCATGGTTCTGGTGGCTTTCACTGAGGGTAACGCTAACCTGGAGAAAGAAGTGGCATTTCCCTAATTTTAGATCGTGTTGTCGGAACTGTTCTCTATGAATCCTGACTTGCTGAGTAAAAGCCGATTAGATCAAAATTCCAAAAAGGACTTAATCCGTTCGAGACAGCCTTCCGTCTGCAAAAAGTCCCCAGTCGTCTGTCAAATTGAACAGATAGAGAAGAAGAGAGAGGAACGCAGGGCCAATGTGAAGGCTCTGAAAGCTGCAAACGTCCCCTCTAAACACAAATCTCTTGTCAAAAAGATAAAGTTGCATTAAAAAGTTAACAATTAGTGATTATCGTAATAATTCAGAGATAAAATCGCTCAAATATGACGACGTCCATGAGAGTGGGGCATTTTTTGTCTGTGTTCGTAAACGACCCATCTCATTCAATGGTTCTTGCTCCGTTAACTACAGAGATTTCCCGTGGAGACGTTGATGTTTTAACGATTCGTGATAAAAACACAGTTGTGGTCCACGAACAAAAACAGAAGGTAGACCAGACTGAGTATTTGGAGAACCACACATTCAAGTGTGATTATGCCTTCGATGAAAACATCACTAACGATGTGGTATACAAGTAGGGAGCTTGTCGTTCTATTTCAGATTTTCAGTACAACCCCTGTTGAAATGTATGTGCATGGGAGGACAGGCTACGTGCTTCACGTATGGACAGACTGGGAGTGGGAAGACTTATGTAGACATTATTAGCTAATTTTAGACCATGGAAGGACAACGTGGCAAAGTGGAAGGAATTTATAATTTTGTGGGTTGTTTGTTTGTTTATTTGAGCACGTGACTTGTTTCAGCGAGTAAATAACAAATACGACGTTTTTGTCAGTTTCTTTGAACTCTATAACTGCAAAATATTGGACTTGTTGAAAAAGAACTCCCAGCTGAGACTGCTGGTGGACAAGAAGGTCTTTCATGTTGTTGGCCTTACTGAAATACAAGTCAAGGATGTAGAAGAGATCATTCGTTACATTAATAAAGGGACTTCTTCGCGGTATTTGTGGGCGAATATTTTTAGTTCTGCTGGACAGACCACACTGAACTCCAACTCTTCCCGTTCCCACGCAATCCTTCAAATTGTGCTGAAGAAACCCAAATCCACTGATATTTTTGGGAAAATCTCCCTCATTGACCTGGCTGGGAATGAGAGAGCAGCTGATATGAACAGTAACGACTTTAATATACGAAGGGAGGCGTCTGACATTAATACCAGTCTTTTGGCCTTAAAGGTATTTAATTAGAATAACTGAAGGAATGTATAAGGGCACTTGTTCACAAATGGCCCCACGTGCCTTTTAGGACTAGTAAATTAACTTCAATTTTACGTGACTGTTTTATGGGGGATAGAACAAAAACATGCATGGTATGTTTAGTTTTGTTCACTTTAGATAACGACTGTTTCTCCAACTCAGATTTCGACCAAGCAGACGTTAAATTCGCTAAGATATGCTGATTTGTTAACATTCTGTTTGATTTGGTAGCATCAATGAGATTGATTCTTATTCTCATGTGGCAACGGAGGAGGTGGGAAGCGACTTGAAATACGTCTCCTTTACTAATGTGAGATCTAATTTAACTCCTAGGCTGACCTTCCTGACCAATGGGCAGAACACCAGGAAGTAATGCAGCAGTTAGAATCATGTGAGGACGTTATAAATCAACAAACTCTTGAATGGATGTCTGTGATGACCGATTCGACGACTCAGTTGAGGAAGATGTATGAGAAGATTTCTAGTCCCTACTTTGTGGCGACTGACCGCTTTATTAGTTACGTTTCTAAAATGCTGGAGATGAATAGGATTTTAAATTCCAATTTTACCGGTTAATATATGAGTTGTTATTTGCAGAGAAAATTTCTGAGTTTTTGGAGAAAAAAACTCAGGAAGAAAAACTACATATGGCTATTGGCGAAAATAATGTAAAAAGTGTAAAGAAAAAGAAATAGTTTTTTGTTATTTTATCGTTCATATTTTTTTTGCTTACTAAAAAAAGTAGTTTTAGAAGAAATGCTTGGACATTATGCCTGTCATAACAAGTACATTCTCAAGTGTCTTTCGATACTATTGATTGAATATATATTTATATAGGCACTTTGGATGCTGAAATTCTCGACTAATTCTCCCAACTTTTTAAGACCCTTTAACGTATTCCTGTCCACGTTTATGATATATTAAGAATAATAGTCTATATATCGAATGCATTGTATTTATTGGCTTTATTTTCATAAATCGATCACTCATTAAATGAAAGACTGTCTAAGAACCATTTCATTGGTAATCAACAATTCTACCAATCAGGGACCAGTTCACGATGTTCAGCAAAACGCCGACCAATGCCTTTGAAAAGATATCTTACCTTAGTGACAAAGTTCGTTAGCATTTTCAAACCCACTCAGTCGCGCATCAAAACGATCCACGACTGGGTTTTACTAATAGTATCTAGACATCAATGAGCTTCTGTGATGTTGATAAAAATTTAGTTTCCCACCTCAAAGTTTGTGTCCACACTGATATGGATTTATACAGAATTGACTATCTGAACAGAATCGGACAATCAGCTGTGTTGCTTTGCTTTTTCTGCCTTTAGATAGCCAAAACGAGCCACCTCTTCTCTTGGTATATGCCACATCAGATACACCTGACAGATCTTTCTGAAAATCATGTAGATCTTGTCTTTTATCAGAGAAACATAGCTTTCCGTCTCCATATCAAGTTCTTTCCATGGATATATTATAATTCGCAAGGATCGTTAGATGACCGTGGTGAAAAAAATCCGCGTGGTTCATTTGCATGGTGGTGTTATGCATCACATGATGTTAAAAAGAACTGCACTTTCCCTATCCATGAAGGAGGATGGTTTTCCAGGTACGCTCTAATTTTGTGTGGGGACGTCGAATCCAACCCAGGCCCTGAAATCAACCTGGTCCAGATCAATATTAACGGAATACGAAACAAGGTGCTGAAAGTCCGCCACTTACTCAATAGTAATGAAATTGACATTGCTCTAGTCCAAGAGACAAAGCTACAAGCAAACATACGAACTCCAACTTTCCCGGATATTCCATTATCCGTAAAGACAGAAGATCAAGCTTGGTGTAGAAGTAATGACATTAATAAGAAGTGAAATTCAATATGAAGATATTTCAAACAAAATCCGAAAATTATATCCAGAGAATGACCCTTTGGAACTAATCGGCATACATATTAGAATTCCTAGGAAAACTATAAATATTGTCAATGTATATATTCAATTTACTAGCTCCTGTCCAAGTGGGTATTACCCTAACCTACTGAATTTCTCCAACCTCAACTACTATGCGGTGACATCAATGCCGAACATCAATTATGGTATGAAGGCCAGAAACCAGACAGTAGAGGAAACCTACTGGCCAGAAATTGAATAACACCAAAAGCAACACAAGAACACTTACTCGAACAGGAGACAAACCTACATCCTGACCTCTCTTATGTTCCCCCTCAATGTTTCCCTTATCAATTGGACTGTAAAATATGAACTAAAAAGTGACACAACCCTATTATGATGAAAATCAACACTGAAATAAATTTATCAGACAGAATTCCACTTTTTTAAATTTTGAAAGCGCGATTGGTCCAACTTCTCTAATTACATCGACACCAATATGGAAGTATTTTACACATTGGTATCTCATCAATTGACCACATGATAAAAACTTTCACGGACATTATACTCCAAGCAAGAAAACTATTTATTCCAATGGGATGCCATCAAAAAAGGAATATGCATACAAAAACACTTATCAGAGAAAGAAATAAATTAAAAAGCAAAAGGATTTATCAAATGACGATTTCCAAAAAATGAAAACTTAAATATGCAAATTAAACAAGTTTCCCAATCTAGAATCAAGAAGCGATGGACATCACTTATTGATTCTCTATCGCCAAATACATCCGAGACGCTGATATGGAGGAAACTTAAATATTTGAGACGTTGCAATGAAGGCTCTGAGAAAGCCTTCTACGGACAGGGATGTAGCAACATCGACCCAAATATTTTAATGAAACACTATGTCGCAATCAGCCATAAAAATTTCTCGAGGGAACAAGAGTCTACAAAAAAGTTGTATCCATCATATGACTTGATTGTCTTTACTCCGCAAGAAGTTCGAAACGCAGTCATGGATGCCAAAAATCCCGTTCCCGAGTTGCTGACAATGTCTCGATGATGGAGCCGAAACACCTTAGTGGAAAAGCTCCGAATTCCTATCATACGTTTATACTCTATCTGTAAACAATAAT
Organism: Dicyema japonicum; assembly: GCA_011109175.1. NCBI lineage: Eukaryota > Metazoa > Dicyemida > Rhombozoa > Dicyemidae > Dicyema > Dicyema japonicum. Next base: position 271,692 of record RDEW01000003.1, on the reverse strand, counting down.
ATGATACCTTCTATATGGAACAAATCCATAATTTTACCAATTCGGAAGCCAAAAAAACCTGCGAACGATCCCTCTTCTTATCGTCCAATTGCAATATTATGTACGTGTGTCCCAAATTATGGAAAAATTAATCTTAACACGAATCAAAAATATTGTACCAAATCGAGTATTCCAGCATGAATTCCGTGAAAATCATTCTACTACGACTCACTAAACAAAATTAAATCAGTATATCTGATGGATTCTCCTATCCAAAACCACATAAAAGGACCATAATGGCTTCAATAGACTTGAAGAAAGCATTCGACTCCGTGTCCCGGACTACTTATAGAGAAAATTTCTGACACTTTTATAAATCCAAACATTAAAAATTGGCTGTCGAATTTTCTAAATGGAAGAAGAGGATAAGTGATGTCAGACAACAGAAAATCTAATTCCCGTTTATTGCCGAGTGGTGTCCCTCAAGGTTCACTTCTCTCTCCTCTGCTGTTCAACTTGTACACCAATGACCTTCTTTGCACTACATTAATACTCTCATACGCAGATGACATTGTTCTTGCGACGAGAGACTCTAACTATGAGAAGGCAGTAATAAAACTTCAAAGTTATACTAGTATATTGTAACATTGGCTCATATCAAATCGACTGGGAGTTTCTACAGAAAAGTCGTTTATAACAATTTTCTCTACATATAGAAGATCATTATACTCTCCCAAAATCAAATTGTTTGGATATTAAATTCCTATGAATAAGTCTCAACAATACTAGGATTAAAGTTGGATACTCTCCTGACATTCGGCCAACACGTCAATGAAGTTATTACCAAGGTCAGGAGGAGGACCAACACATTGAAAATTTTGTCCCGATCACCAATCGGGCACAACACCTTCTTACTACAGAAAATTTACAGACAATACATACTGCAGTAATCGATTACGCATGTCCTCCTGGAGCTCGATGATTTCTGAATCGTCGTCTCAAAAATTAGAAGCCGCACAACTTGCTGCCTTGAAAATAATAATAAGAAAACTGTGGATAACGTATTGAATGTTAGAGAACATCTAAGGTGGAGAGTGAAGTCATTTCTACAGTGGGCAATGAAAACCGGCTGTCCGATTTCACTCTATATCTGACTATCTAGAAAATGCGGGGAATCTATGGAGAATGAGACTGTCCCTGTTTTACCAATTCTGTTGGATCTTCGAGACCCGAACGAGAGCCAGAACCCGGAAAACCGGGATCACTTAGTTAGTAGTTAACTTTTAACTATTTCTAATCCGGTGATCTTGGGGTAAAAAATGGAAGAGATAAAAGACCGGTGCGGTTTTCATGGGTTAAAACTGTCAGAAGAAAAATCTAGTGCAATGAGGTTCTTTGGTCAGAATAGTAAAAAATCAGAGAGACTTTGTATGCGGAATCAACATTGTGAGCTCTTTGAAGTATCTCAGAACAGGTTTTGAGAAATCTGGGAGCACATTGTGCGATTTTAAACTCAAAAGGAAGAAAGCCCATTATGCGATATTGTGTATGAGGAAATTGAGACTCTAAACGGATATGTTTTCATTTATTTTTTCACGTACGATCATTCCATAATTTCTTTATGGATTGGAAAGATGGCATTACACTGCATACAAAGAGCGTTTTATTTTGCTTCTTGAAAAATCGAGGAGAGCAGGGATCAAGATTGCCCTACACAAAAGGCTCGACGAGAAGCTAGATGATAATGAAAATTTGCTAGTAATGTCGATTAAAGAAGCAGCAGAAAAAAGGATAGAAAACTACCTAAAAATAGATGCCATCATTGACTAGTATGTTGCAGCACAGAATAAGCGATAAGAGAAGTCTGAGAGCGCAGAGAAGAGTCCAAGCGTTTGCAGGACTTGCGGCATGAGGCCAAATAACTCCCTCTTTAAATTTCCTTGCTAATAAAGTTGTTAAAGTTAAAAAATTGATTTAAAATTTCAAAAATTTTGACTTTTTTGACTTGATGATAAATTTATCTACAAAAACAATTTATTTTTAATATAAAAAACTAATCAAAATTTTTATTAAATTCAAACGTTTTCGGGTTTAAACTTTCGGTCCTTAGATAGTAATTTTTTTAATAAAGAAAAACTTCTCTCAACAAATAATGATGTGGAAAAACACTTGTTCAGATAGTAGCATACATGTGTAGAAATATGTTGTTTTCCACTTTTTTGATAGAAAGCATTGATTTGCAAATAATCTTGATTCCAGGACTTCCCGATTCCACATAAATCGTCCCCGAAATGCAATTTCTGAATGTTTTCAACAGCGTCTTCGCAATTTATCGCAAAATCCTTAGAACATCGTCAATTATGTGACAGCGGCTAATCCAAGAGTTAGCCGCAGAAGAATAGGCGACAAGATATTAAAAATATTTTCTTCGGATCAGAAATTCTTCCATTAAGTGTATTGACATATTTCTGTCCCTGAATATCAGTTTCGTAAATCAAAAAAAATTTCAGATCTATAATAAATGCAAATAAAACCTAACAATCGCTTAATTCTGTCAAGCTTTTTCTGGCATAAATTTTCTACACTTTTTTAGCAAGCGTAACTAGAAGGAAGATAATGTCCAATAACCTCAAACAAGTCTCGTAAGTTTTTACTGTTCAACTTATACAAGAAAATATCGGATTCAACAAAAGCCTTAGTGACTTTATCGACCCATGAGTCGGCAGATGAGACGAGAAAATCAGTTAGTTTTATGGTACTGACACAAAATAGTAACAAAAATAATAAACCTGCTAATTTGATATGCTTTTTAGACGGTCAATGTGATTAAAAAAATTATTTTTTGCAGTTACAATTGTCCACATAAATTGCAAAAAAGATTTCCTTGTTAGTTGATAGAAAATTCATCAGGATGTTTTCTAACAAACGACTTAATCTTTTCAATGTCATTCTTGATTGAATGCGGCATCACAGTGAATGATGATAATTGATCCCATATTTTATTTAAAAACTTGAAAAAATAAAAAAAATAAAAATCAATAAAATTTTCACTTTATCGACCTTAAAAATTAAATTTTGACTTTTTTGACTATAACTTTTGATTAATATATTATTTTTGATTAAAAACTACATTTTTATAAGTTTTAAAAAATTTAAAGAACATATAAATTTTTGACTTTATTGACAAAAATTGACTTTATTGACCAAAATCGATGAGTCATTAGACGAAACAAATAATGAAGCTACAAATTCTGCTTGTGAAATGGGTTACAAAAAAAAACGATTTTAAAATTAGAAAACTTCAACTTAGCTCATAAAACCAAATTTGAATTCACCTTATTTTAAGAACGAAAAGATAAATGGTAAATACACGTTTTTATAAGAGATCAAGTTTTTATTAAATAATTAAATGTAACGAAAAGATAAATGGTAAATACACGTTTTTATAAGAGATCAAGTTTTTATTAAATAATTAATGTGTTGCGACCGAATCATCGGGACCGTTGGTCCAATGACGCTGAATTCTTGCAAGAACTCGAGGATTGCTTGCCAGAAAGAAAAGGGATCAACGAGAAGGGCTATGGCTAAGACAAAAGATTGGAATAGCCATACTCCGAGGGAACTCGTTCGCAATCCACGCAGCAGGCTTCCTCAACTGATATTTGTTTAATTGTTAAAAAAAATTTTAATTAAAAAAAAAAGAAAAAAAATTAAATGTAGGTTCGAGTTTTAAAAAAAATTATATAAATAATTTTCTAAGGCTGAATAAATTTGAGAGACCATACAGTGAGAATGTAGAAGTTTTAAGTTTATTATCAAACACAGGTTCGCACAATCTCATCTTTAAACAGGAGACCAAGACTGGAACGATATTATCATCAACTTCAATCCATATTCCACCACCCATTATTTTCAAAAAACACTCAGAATATTAATTCAAGACAATCTTCAATACCATCGACCTCCTAACAACAATATACAATCCTTCTGAGACCACATCAACTTACTAATGCGTCACTGCACTAAGATTAGCCGTTTTCCGATCCCAAAAAAGCCTCCGTTATAAAAGACTTCATGTTCAAAGACATCGGAATTTATGACTACATCAAACTCACTAATTGGACAACTTGTAACTGTCTCTAGGAACTCAGATGCAAGAGATCCTGACGGTCCGGCATATACTACTTGAAACATCTTTGTCCGAACAGCTTTCATGTTTAACCAATCTGATAAATACTCTTCTAATTACGGATCGGTCCCAATGGCTTGAAAAAAATCCACAATCATTACTATTTTGAAATCAAACAACAAAGTTTCCAATCCCTCGTCCTTCCTTTTTATTTCCCCTCTTCGGTTGTATAGACTTACCTCTCAGATGGTTTTAACAATCGCAAACTTCCAGAGTAAACATATTTTCCTCAATTGATATTAACAAAGGGTTTGACAGATCATAAAGACACGTACTGATCGAGAAGATCCTATGGCACTTTGCAGATAGCATAGAGATCATACTAAACCCTCAGAGACAAGATTCAACTAATCCATAAGGATTCCCCTTGTTTGCCGACGGGAATCCTCACGAGTCATGACGAAACGAAGGCCAGTAAATTTTCACCTCCAGAGTCAGAGTCAATCTTGAGCTTCTATTCACTAGGGATCTTCAAGAGAAGGAACTCTAAAAATCCTCTCAGACGCGTTATCGCCAAGTTGGACATTAAGAACACTTTCAACGGTATAGGAAGGGATTCTATTCTAGAATATGCATGGAAAGACGTCCCAATATTTTTGGGCAGGTTAACCAGTTCTATAGGTCCAGCCTACTTTCCTCCTTAAATATCCTTCTCCTCTGATGTCAAACAGGGAGACCTTCATGAACCACTTCTCTCATCTTTAGCCATCGGAAAAATTACCAGATTTTACTGTCCTCACTTTAACATTAGATACCTGGACGATGCAGTCCTTGGAGGACCACCCGAATACCGTAATTCTCCGAGTATTTGAAGTTAATAAAATTATTATGTTCTTCCTCAGGAATGCTTCCAGTGGTCTCACACGCCAGATCCTACGCTACATTAACGGATCGGACGCTGAACCAGTGACATGCATGGCTCGGGAAGTCTGGACGTGACTGAGAGTTGGATTCCCGAAGAACGCTAATAAACAAAGAGAATGGGACAAGCTTTTATGCTCAAAGAGATAAAACCTGTGCTTGATCAGCATAGTCTGGCTTCTGCATCGACGAACGAGAGTGGAGCCTCAGAGCATTACCATACACCTCACCTGGGACACTATTGGATGACGACGCGACGAGGATTGGGGTTTCCGTAGATGTTCGCACGATAGATGTGGAGGAATGGTAGACGCGAAAAACTCTTCTCGCTCTTTCTGAAAAGTGCTTGAAGGAGTCCAAGACACGCCGCAATTAACGGAGTTATTGCTTGGGGACTTGAGACTGCTGGATTTCCTGTCCAATTGGAGCCGCTTGGACTTGCTCAACCCAACCGAAGACCGGACGGAACCACTCTCTTTCCATGGGAAAGTGGTAAATATTTCACCTGAGACGCCACCTGTGTTGATACCCTCTCTCCTTCTAACCTTGCAACGACAGCAACTAACCCAGGCTGAGACCCTAAAGTTTAAGAAATACGCATGTCTTGGTGGACAGTTCATTTTCGACCAGTCGACGTGGAAACTTCAGGAATCATAGGAACAGGTTACTGGTCCTGCTAAACAGAATCGGCTCGCTCATCGCCAAGAAAAAATGATAGGAGAGAAAGGAGCTGACTCACATAGCGAATTTCTTTGCAAATCGTAAGGGGAAATGTGTTCTCAATTATGAGAGCAGCCAGTGGTTGTTAACTGTTAGTTTTTGCGTTAAATAAAATTGGTTTATAAAATTAATTGATATCGGATATTTTTGACAGCTGAGACTTGCAATAAATATTACTTTTTTATTTAATATTTTTTTTTCAATTTAATTTATTTTCAATTTAAATTTACAGTATGGTAAACCTAAATTGAAACAAATATATATAAACTTGATATATTAAAAATTGTCAATGTTCGCCCTCCTCGGTATTTTTAGTTAACTTTACTAAAATAGGATTATTAGCGCTCTCTCTACAACTGGTATTTATTAAACTAATTTTTAGACTGTTCAAGCAAAAGCAATGGTATAATTTCTAAGTTTCACTTAAAAATTAGAACAAAGAAATTCAAAGATGCGATGATTGTCTTATGGCAGCTGTTGAGATGCTTAATGGCATAGTAATTTATTGTAAATTATTTTTTAAAGAATCAAAACGCTGTTGGAAACTTGGATATTGATAGTTTGGCCAAAAGCTACTGTGCTAACATCAAGATGTGTTCGGGTGACGATGTTATTGTTATGGTAATTTTTGAAATTTAAAATTTAGATGAATGAAGAACAATTTCAATGTTTAGCCTGTCTCGAATTGGTTGGCGTTACAAAAAGTCTTAATTTCCAAGTAACCCATCAGACTTACAAATTAGAATTATGTCAGCGAAGCACTCGATTATGCCTGCAGACAGTGGCCAAGCAACTGTAACGCAATAAGCATGATTGCCGAGTCTGTGGCGCAAAATTCAGCTCAACAAACGTGCTCGAGTTTTGGATTTTGTCCTTCTTAATTTCTTATCATTGATCTAATTACTAATTACGATTTTCAGTTTTTTTGGTAATTCAGAATTTAATCATTTTTGTGGTTGATATTACTTAGATAACTTTCTGAAATTTTAACTTTGTGATAAATTTTGGATAAATTAATAATTAACAAGAACAGTCAAGTTTTAACTATAATTCCCGCCAAAAATTGGATTTTAATTTTCAAATTTTTATCACATCGCAAATAAAATAAAAACAAGAGTTTTATTTTAAAAGGTTAAAAAATATATATTTGAAAAAATATAACTTTAATAATCTTAAACAGTTAATTGGAGGTAACATTTCTGACTGCGTGGCTATTCCCTCTCAGGAGCCAGCAACGCTCACGGAGATCTTCGATGCGTGTAGAAATCTGATTTCCTAGACGATCCAGGAATTAGAGATTCGAGATTACAAAGGAACCGGATGTTACAACAACTGCAAGTGGAACAAACAAAACATCCTCGGATAGCCATCGATTTTGCTCGTTTTTATAAAATTAAAATTCTCCGTGAAAAGTTCAGTTATTTAATCTCTGCCATTCGACCTTGACCTTTTCTAGATTTTTGTAACGGTTTTCTGCAGAATCGAACTTGATCTTTGCCCATTAATGTTCGATTGAGGTAATCTGTTGAGTATGGAGCTATTCTAAAGTTTCCTACTTTAATCTAAAAACTCAAAAATTATCACCAATTCATTCAATGAACGTTTTTTTCAAGATGTTCATATGCTTGCTTTTATCAAGATGATAAGGCTAATTCCTTCTGGTAGTTTCCCGAAAAGCATATTTTGATTATTTTGTGAGAGCCGACACAAACAGGACGTCATAACTTCCTATTTTCTGAGAAATGAAATATTTGAGATGTCTGGGACAGAGACCATCAAGTCTTCCACTTCAGCTTGAGGCAAAAAAACCCATCTCCAACGTTCTCTTAAGAAACTAGTAGGTTAGCTGCTTGTCCAGAGCAGCTTGTCGTTTGGGAGACTAGAATGTCGTTCAATGACTGTTGTGTTACACTTTTCACACGGTTCTTGTATACAGTTTTGATCTGCAAGAATCCTCATGGCAGTACGGATTCCGTCTTCAGACAGGATGTCGTATCTCGAATTCGTTGTGTGTCGGAGACTATCGATGTTTGCTTCTCATAGATTTTGGACCTGTAAAGATGTACAATTAAGGTCTCAGAGGAAAATATGTGGATATTTTTTTCACGGTTAAGGTTAAAGGTTTTTCTTCTTTCCGTCTCCCTTGGAGATTGTATAATGTGCATGGAACTGAACAAATAATCGGATTCAATCCTTAGAGTTGCCAGCAAGACTTGTATAAGCAGCATTCAGTCGCCTTGGGGATCAAATTGAGTCTTCACTTCCAGTTTGAAAATAGCTCCAGCAGTCTCTAATGGTCCAAGGGACCTGTTCAGGAAGCAAGTGTGGAGCTAAGGGAGTTATATTTCCGGGTAGGAGGTATGATTAGAAGTTCGGGAAAAGCTCTTTTAATCAGCAAATTCAAGCACATCTGGTTCAAACAAGAAACTAATTGGAACCACAACACGTGCCTTTATAATCCCAATTTTAACATGCACTGCTGCTACATAGGACTAACTACCAATGAACTTAGCAGCCTTGATGCCAGCGAAAACAATTTCGGGTGGTCAACAGTAATCAATGACCAAAAATACCCTCAAAACAAAGATTTTATTCCTGAATGCGAAATGCAATACGATTTTATGCTGGGATAAACTATTTTCTTAAAACTCCCTATAATTTTGAGTAATTTATTCTCCCTACAGGAAGATTTCCGTCTCGACGTGGTTGGCAATTCTAAAGACGTACTTTTTTTAAGTTGACATTTTATCTGCCTGAAGTAGATGGTCCAACTCTTAGTTGTTTCATTACTGAGTATTCTTTCCGTCTTGGCCTCTTTATCATGTTTGAACTAGAACTCGAGAAACATTGGACATGCTAAGGTTACAATACTTAATCGACACTTTATTATTAAAAAACCAAAAAATTACTTTAATTATTAGTTTTTGCTTTAACACATTTCTTCAGGTCCTTTTTATCTTTCTCCTGCATACCAACATTCACAAGAAGACTCTAACGTCGCGCGCCAAAGGATACACTTTTGAAAGTTCTCTTTAGAGCATCTACTTGTATGATATTTTATACACTTCCAACTGTCTCCAATACCCCTGTGGAACTTAGTCGCCATGTCACCATGTCATCTTGTGTCATGATATTAAAATTTATAATCATTAAACCAGGGACGTAGCTCTAGTGCACCATGGCATACCTCTAGTACGCTTAGTGTTTTCATTTCCTCAAAATTGATATAACTCTTTCCTCTTCTTGGAATCAAGAGACATCGGATGTAGGACTTCTGTAACACAGAAACATTGGATGCACCAAGTTTGGATCCCTTTTGGCTGAAATGAGAAGACCCAAATACGCTCATAGAGAACAAGAGAATTATTAATTATTTACTTACCCATGACCTTTCGAGTGAAGGAAACCGGTGGCTAACAGGAACATCACAGCCATGAACGGACGCTCCCAAAGATCCGAAAGATGTATTTGGTTCTGTGCAGAACTTGGAAAGGGAGCCGGACAAAAGAAGAGGTGACCCGTATTCTGGTCTTCAATAAGGCATGATTTGAAAAGTGGACAGTACGAGTGTCTGATTCTGGGTTTGGGTTTATCTCCTCCGTTGGTTGAAGGTTTCTTTTTACTTCCTCTGTTCCTTATCTTGGCACGAAAAAAGATTATTTACTCTCTCCCACTTCATTGGAGGGATTTCCAAAACTGAAAAAATTAAGTGCTTTCTTCTCTTTCCGTTGGTTCTAATGGACACGTGCAACATTGGAATGTCTATTCTTAGCCCCTGGGAACTGGATACCTTTAATTAGTCGTTAACTATTCAATTAATTTGTAAATCAAGTTTAGCTAACTTGTAGGAAACTGGAGACCATCAAAAAAGCTCCCCTAAGACAAGATGCTCCAAGAGATTCACCTTTTTCAGCCCTTGTGATCCTAAACTACTCTCTAGCCAAAGACAGATAATGGCCACATCGCAGGCTTGAAAGTTTCTTCTAACGGCCTTCAGAAGAAACAGTTCAAAAGCGGTAATCTCAGGAGGTCGTATGGCACGCGTGGACACGAAGTCATGTATACTTTTGGTCTACGTTTGGTCTTTTGCTGGCAGTGGGATTTTCCTGAATGTTTTTTGGAGATCAGTGAAGGTTCTTCGCATGCGTTAGTGGATTCAAGTAATGTGAAGGTCGGGTGATTTGAGTCAGACGATTGTTGGGATATTGAGATCCTCATTTCAAGGTAGTCACCCAAGGGAATGATCTTCGACTCCCAGTGTAAATGGTTAACGGGGGATGATTTTAAACAGCCCTTTATAGCTCTCAATGCAAAATTTTGCAGCTGCTTAGCTTTTGTATTAGGAAGAGTGATAAGCATAGAACCCAGCTTGGGGAGGAAGAAATCAGTTGTACTGGACGTTAGATACTTCTTTTGTCTGTCGTTCGATAAAGGGGATAGAACAGATCCTTGAAGAACACCGTTGGGGAGGTAACGAAATCGTGAGAATATAAGTAGGTTTGAACCAGTCTTCCTGAAAGGAAATTTGTGACCAGTCTCCGGAAAGGAAAATTCAAATTTAGGAAATCTTTTTGAAAGATGCAATTTAGCAACTTGCATCATTGTTTTTCTAAATCCTTTATGAAAAGCAGAACTAAGGATCCTTGAACCCATTTTAATTAAATCAAATTTATTGAACCAGAAAAACACCGTCATAGCCAAAATGAAAAAATTCAAGTGCTCACGACCTCTCTCAACAATCTTCGCATGCTCGGACTTGAAGGAAGTGCCGTCCAGGAAGAACTCTGGATGGTTGTTGACTAATGGTCTTTTTTGGATATAATTTAGGATTATATTTTGCGCCATTAGAGATGCTGAACCAAGTGACGCACGCTAATAATTCAAGGTCCTTGGAGCCAAAAGAGAAGAGGAGACACAAAAGAAACAAAAAAATCTTCAATTCAAGTAGCCACATAGCACCACACTAACGTTGAAGCCACGTGGCATCATTTGTCTTCCCCACTATAACAGCAAGAAAATATCCTAAAATAAAACTGCTTTCGGATTTATTGTCAGAACTGTCATCATATGCCGTGTCGGGCTAAGTCCTGATGGCTTCGAGTTTAAATCTCGCTGCTGTACATTCTGGCTGAAGGTTCCTCGCATCTACGATGTTTTAGGTATGACGAGTTACACTCTCATCAGTGAATACTTTACTTCGGAACCGGATCGTCAGCAAAGGACTCACACAATGCAAAAAAAAGCTAAAGAACATTTCTTGGCTCCCTCCTTTCTCTCAACGGTTAGTTAGTATAACTGTTTACTCAAACCTGAGTCCGTTTCATCGTCCATGCTTACGACAAGTCGGAAGACGAGGGCTTTCATCCATCATGAACCTATGTAGAGATTAGAGGTCACCACCTCAACCTTTCAACTAATTAATTTTATCAATTTAGTTGTGGTGTATTGGCTGTTCTACTTTTGGATTGAACATGACAATAGAAAAGGATCCGAATCCCAAAGAGCATATTTATCGCACGTCTATCCCCTGCATTATCTGTGGAGAGGCAAACAAGAGGAAATTTAGTATCCAATGTTCCGTTGCCCAAATTTTGGACACCTTAAGTGCAACAAGCTGACAAGACGGACTGCTCAGTGTCTCCCAAGTTGGTCATGCCCCACATGCCTTGGGAACCCACAAGGCAAAAGGAACCGCTCTCTGGTTCAGTCCTGGACCTATCTAACACGGACGAAATGTTTACGCCGCCCGAACCGGCTTGTATCAGAGAGGGTTATCCCACTCAGAATCCCAAAGTCGGTGCCTAGCAGCCGCCACGTGTCTCTCAAAACTAATCACCAAAGCAGTCAGTGACAACACCCAAGAAGCTTGGATGCTCCTTCTCTGCTTTGCACCTCTTGTCTCGGATCACATCCGACCGAACTGAAGGAACAAAATGTTAAGTCAATCATCAAAAGGAACGTTTCTAAATACAAAAGTATCAACCTGGCGAATACACTGGAAAGTATTTCGACTGCTGTTGACTCACCCTCTTCATCCAGAACCAAGAAAAGGGATCTTCGCAGAGAAATAAACAAGAAGATCATGGTCGGGGACATTCGGGGAGCCCTACGTACACTCTCCAGCAGCGACAAGGTTCTTTCACCAAGCAAAGAAACCTTAGACCAGTTAGTCCAGAAACATCCGCCCGCACCAGCTGATCTACGTGACACGAAAATTCAAAAGGATGTCCCACAACTAAATGCCACCCCTGATGATATTAAATGGGCTATTCGTGCATTCCCTGGAAGCAGCGGCGCCGGTCTGGACGGCCTACGCCCAAGCCACATAAAAGACCTCACCTCTGTAACAACCGTCGACACAGGGGACTCCCTCATCGTCTCATTGAATGCTCTTACGAACCACGTTCTTCGGGCAGATATCTCGGAGTATGCTCGAGAACTCCTCTTCGCTTCGAGGTTGGTAGCCTTCAAGAAGCCTTGCGGCGGGATAAGACCCATCGCCATTGGTAACGTCCTTAGGCGCCTATCGTCGAAGATCGCTGCCAGAGCAGCCAGCAAGACTTTGAGTGCCGAACTTAGTCCTGTCCAACTCGGAGTTGGAGTACCTAATGGATGTGAAGCAGTAATACATTCAATCCGGAATTTTGTTGCCAGCCCTCCTGACGCGCAGGATTCATTTATAGTCAAACTGGACATCTGTAATGCATTCAATAGCATCCGAAGGATAGAATCATAGAAGATAGTGTCTCTAGGATTCCTGAGATCAGCAGGATGGTCAGACTCTCATATAGTTCCCCGTGTACGATGATCTTCGGACAACACGCCATCAAGTCCAACAAGGAGACCCACTTGGCCCTCTACTCTTTGCTTTGGGTATCGACTGTGTATCATCTGCGATCAAAACTCCCTTGAACTTATGGTACCTTGATGACGCGACCATTGGGGGAGCTGGGAAATTGTTGTGGAAGAGGTTAAACGCGTCATCCTTGCCCTCGCGGCACTCGGACTGGAGCCGAATCCATCGAAGTGCGAAGTTATTAACGTGACCTGTGGAGAGGACACCTTTGAACGCGCAATAACGACCATTTCTACTTGCCTCCAGGGCATCAAAGTCACCCGACTAGAAAAGGCGATTTTCCTCGGATCTCCTCTGTATGACATGTCAACTGTCCTGGAGGAAAAGAGTGAATCCGTACAGCTGCTCACGCACAATCTAAAGGCTTTGGACTCCCACATTTCTCTCTTCATCCTCAAGAATTTTCACCTTACACCACGACTCCTTTTTTTTCTACGGACATCCCCATGTTTCACAGACATGGATTTCTTGAGAGTTATCGATGAGAAGCTGAGGACCTCTGTTGAAGAAACACTTAACATCTCTCTGGATAAAGCAGGGTGGACCCAATGCAAGTTACCACTTCGTTATGGAGGAATTGGGATACGCTCGCCACTTGAACTCGCCCTCCAGCCTTTCTGTCTTCGACATATGCTTCCCGTGGTCTAGTTCACCAGATCCTACGCTACATTAACGGATCGGACACTGAACCAATGGCATGCATGGCTCACGATGTTTGGATTGGACTTAATTTGGGACTCCGAAGAACTTCAACAAACAACGAGACTGGAACGAACTTGTATGTTCGAGGACCATCGATGAGCTAAAACCACAACTCGACCAGCATCGTCTGGCTTGTCTGGCTACCGCATCAACAAACGTGGTGCATGGCTCAAAGCATTCCCGTGCATTTCACTCGGAACTTTTCTGGACGATGACTCCACGAGGATTGGGGTTTGCGTCCGCCTCGGAATCGATGTTTGCGCAATCCATCGCTGTAGATGTGGAGGAATAGTCGACGCGAAAGGACTTCACGCACTTTCCTGCGCTGGAAGGAGCCTGAGACATAGTGCAATCAACAAGGTTATTGCGTGGGGACTAGAAGCTGCCGGATTCCCTGTCCAGATGGAGCCCCTAGGACTTGCCACGGCAAACAGAAGGCCGGATGGAGCGACTCTGTTCCCGTGGGATGCTGGGAAGTACCTGGCCTGGGATGCCACCTGCGTAGATAGCTTCTCCCCTTCCAATATTACAATGAGTGCGACAAATCCAGGCTCAGCTGCAGAGAAAGCAGAAATACTTAAAGCAAAGAAGTACACATGCCTCGGCGAGCAGTACACATTTGAACCAGTCGCAGTCGAAACTTCGGGAGTCATAGGAAGCAGGTCGTTAGCCCTGCTAAACAAAATTGGATCGTTAGTCGCTAAAAGGAGGGAAAGATGTCAGAGAGAAGGGCTGGCTCATTGAGCGCATCTCCTTACAGATCGTAAGGGGAAATGCGCTCTCAATCCTGAGAGCAGCCAGTAGCCTTTAACTATTTGGTTTAATTTTTCAATAAATTGTTATTGATTTAAAAAAAATTAATTTTATTAATTTTATTAACCCAAGATACACAGAGAAGGAAGTTAATAGTTAACAACTATCTAGTATCCACTGTCACAGAACCAGAGTCCTTCCAATGCCACACAAGTACATCCAAAACCACAGAAAGGGAAGAAAACGTTCAGTCATTGAAATTTGTGAAACCCTTCAGTGGAGTGGTGAAAGCAATAATCTTTTTTCTATCACCCTGGAACTGAGCATCACTTGACGAGAACATGGGAAGAGTAGGAACAAAAAAATGAGAAATCTTTAACAAAAACCGCATGGACCTTACCGTGGTGACATGAGAAATTAACTATGAATAACTAGAGCAACCAGAAAATTGCAATTTTTAAAATAAAAATTTCAAAAAAAATTAATTGTAAAAATTGCATTTTGAAATTATTTCAATTAAAACCAAATAATTTGAGCTGATTTGGTTAAACTTAAAAACAACGTGGGAATATTAACTGATTCTTTGGCCTAAAATAATTAAAAATCGAAACATTTTTATTGAAACTCCATCTCTTCAAATTCGGAGACAATTTTAATAATTTCTGGAAGATTCTGGAGTTAATATTTGGCTGCTTTTAGCCAGCTTCCCCATTTTGTGACAACAACTTCAGGTGGATTTCCTATTTGTGAGAAAATTTCCAGCGTCTTTTGTTTTTCACCGTGACAGCCTTTAAATAAAAAATCAGGTTATCAACATCTGTGAAGTAGGATTTATTCTTAGTGTAATAGATGTGAATCAAAAGTGACGTAGAAAAGATTTGGAAATAAAAAATTTATTGGGGTCCCAGCTAAAATTAGCTTATTCCTACCACTTGTCATATATTTTGCGGCATCTGTGACAAATAAGACGAACTTTTGACGTTCAATTGAAAATTTTTTCATTATTTCATCAACTTCAACACAAATTGTTGAATGGTAGGCGGAGAATGTAGGTTGTTATACGATATAAGATGAAGATTTTTTTGCAGCAAAAATTTTCCCAATCAGAGTAATTAAAAAGCGAGTTCCGTTGACTTGAGCTTCCTCACAAAACAGAAAAACAAATTCCCCATTCTTAATAACTTCAAAAAATAACATTAATAGATTCTGAATAGTATATATTTTACATTTTGAGATTTGTCTTATATTTGGCATACATGTAGATTCGGATGGCAAATGATGTTTCATCTTCAAAAATGCGTATGAGAGAAGGGTGTCTCATTTTGAATTTTGGATATTTGCCTCCAGAAATCTTTCTGTTACTTTTATAGTCCAACTTTCTCTAGTATCGGTTATCTCGGAAATGAATGTTTGTGAACTCTGATATGGGTTATACTCTTCTATAATTTAAACTCAGAAAAATACTGTGCCTTTTCAAATGTCTTTTTGTGGAACGACGTCGTCAAAAAAATTTGTATCACATCGTACAACAGTCGAGCAATTGGAACAAAATAAATTCCCCTCTCCGTCAATAACAAACTTTGGGATTTTTTTTGCATAAAAAGAAATTTTCTGTGAAATAGTACCCATTTATATTACCATTTATATTTTTCCAATTTAAAATTGCAATTTCTTGCAATTTACAAGAAACAATTATAACACTTTAAAAAACTGTTAATTCTTAATTAATTTTAAATTATTTTAAAAATATTTAAACGTTTGTTTTAATCAAATCTAAAAAAATATTTAAACAATTTTTATTTGAAAAAATAATTGCAAAAAGTTTCGACCATTGACTAAAATTGCAAGAAATTGCAATTTTAAATTGGAAAAATATAACTAAAAAATAATTATTATTATTTGTCTAACTTTTAGTAAGTTATATTTAATTGCAATTTATTGCAATTGGTTGCCCTACCAATAACCATTTACAACTGAATAAAGTTATAACAATGAAAAAAGGACACCGAAATTGGTTAAAACTAATTTGGTCATTTTATGTTATTTTCTGATAATTTTAAATGATATTAAATATATCTTCAGATTTTATTCTTCTACAATTCAAAGTTATCGCCACTACAAGTTTTACCACAAACATAAACAAGGCGGAGCCGATTAGGGACAATTGAAAATTATATTGTTGAGGCCACGTGCCATAATAATATCTCGAACATTCCAGAAGGATTGAACTTCCATTTATTAAAGCACAAAAATAATAAGCGATGGAATACCTAAAATAACGGTCGAAAAAGATGAGTTCCACTAGAAATAGGACAATGATCCACAGTAAGTATGCCAAAATACAAATCTTTTCTGGACTCTGAGATAAATGAGGGAGATAGTTTTCTTTTAAAAACAGCCATGAGACATGTAATTCCAAGGAAGGTAGTCCAAGAAGCAAAAAAGGCCATCCCATTAAGTCCAAGGACTCGTAAAAACCAAATATCTGGCAGTCTGTCAATATCAGTCAGTCGTTTAAAGCAATTTTCAATTCGTATAGCGATTATGATGTAGTTAATGTTGGCTGTAAATGAAATTAGGAACGCGATTATCGTTAAACTGGAGTAATCGGAGTACATTGAATAGTGGAAAAATATCCCCGAGAGGATCGCTTTGATGATGATCAAAATATAAGTAATCAAGCTTAGACAGCCACATTTAGTAAATTTGTATAAAAATATTCCCTTTTCTAAGCTGACTGTCCGGAAGAAAGTGCTGCAGTCATATCCAATGAAAAAGGCTACCCAAAGGTAACTGATGACCCAAAGAAAATCAATCCATCGTTGAGGCACATTGGTGTGATTCGCATTACAAGTTACATTCTCTTTTCTCATGTTGTTGGATATGTCTGGTTTAAAGACAATAAAACAAATTGATGCCACGATGACTGAGATCCCAGCGAGGAACCCAAATAGCGCCAAAAGATTGAATCTTACTAAATTCCTCTAAAATTTTAAAATTATCTGAACCCTCCCTTCTGCAGGCATGATATTCTAAACAAGTGATTGCATGATTTTATATGAACGATCGAATGCGATAAATTTAAAAGCGCATAAATCAAGTTAATAAAGCGTATAATAAAATGTCGCTTTTGGGGGATGATTTTTTTCATTTGGCTTAATTCACTCCTCGAATGGCGGAAATAAAAATAATATTTGTCGAGTGAAGGCAAACTTGTGGTTTGAACTGTGGTTAATTTAATTGATTATGGAAAATTGCAGAATTCTTAATTTTCGGAGATTTCAGTATTGATTTAAAAATGTAAAATTTAAATAAAATATAAATCAAGTATTTATTTTAGCTTTTTCCCAGCCGGTGGAAATTATTCTCTCTTCTTAGAAGAGTATCTACAATACTTATCTCTCTTTAGTTTTTTTTCCATAAGTTGGTAGGAAAAGGAAATGAATTTTTTCTCAGACGTTTATTTTTCCAGTAACCTAGTGGTTAATTGATTTGAAGCTTGAGATGGTGGGAAGCGTCACATGTATGACTTATCTCTATTGTTTCCATTCTTCTCGAGTTGATGATCGAAATTATAGACTCGGGAGATATCAGAAACCCCCTCCTCCTCTTAGAGGAGTTAGCTAGCTCAGTTCTTTTCACATCCAAGTCAATTATCGTTGATCGTCAAATTGGTTGCAAGGGGTGAATGTGTCGATGAGGATAACGTCTCAGAGAAAAGGTTTCCCAGCTTCAAAGGGGGAGATGGGTCGTTAACCGTCAAGTCTGCAAAAACCGACCGACTTGAGCATAGAAGGATGTCTAGCAGCATCCAAAGCTCGTCTAACTACTTCGTTCAAGGCCACGTTTCTGGGAGATCTGCTCACACTCTTCCTGCAGGGGAGTTGATGCTAACCAAACAGTAAACCTTGTCTCCGATCGGCTTCGATGCGGCACACAGACTTTTAATCCGAGTCGTAATGAGATCCCAATACGGACGAATTCATCATCCACAAGGGTACCCAAAACTCTATTAGGAAACTACTGATCTTAGTGAGTGATGACGTAGAGTCCATCCTGGTCTAAGTTTGTCAATTCTAGAGCTAACGCTTAGGATATCAGTTTTTTTACTTCTGACTTTTCTGGACACCACGTGGATCTAGCCATTAACCAAGAATCTATCTTTTCGGTGCCTGATTTTTTTAGTTATTTTGATATCCGCAAGGACCGTGGGATAGACCATGGTGATGGTCTACTAACAATTGTGAAAAACGTATCAGAGATTTTGTACCAGCCTTTACAGACACGCAGGGGTCTTGACCTAAATCATATGCCACGACCTATCACACTTTCTATATTGAAGAAACTAACGATGATCTCAACGTAAGACATCCACAATGGCTGATATCATAGTCCTCTGATAACCGGGACCAGATCATCGTGACCTTAATTTGAATGACCATTCATTCAAATTTGAAGTTCTGATTGTCCAACTTCCTCTAAGGGCGACGTATAGACAGAGTGTTGTGGATGAAGGCGGCGAAAGAATGTCAGTGAATAGAAGTCCAATTACTCCAAACTGAGTACCTCAGGGTTTTCAACTTCTTAAACCAATTAACCAAATGACAATGACTCCATGATATTATCCTACGGAGATAATCTCTGTCTTGTGGAGCTTCGGGCTGTCAAAACCAATCCTCCACGAATCAACTCATTATACAAGTCAACTCTTCAACCCAATTTGCCTATCTCTGTAAAACACAAAGGAAAGTCGGTTGGGCCAAAAGTTATCTCCTCCAATCGATTTCTTGTGCAAGTACAACTTAAGACACTTCCGTGTAGCTGTGGGCACGATGGAAGATCATTGATGTAAGATTTCGCAGCTAGAAATACATAATGCTCAGGGAAATAACAACGGAGTGGAGTTTGTTACCCCTGATTCCTTATCCGCAACACAACGTGTGGTATCCTCTGAATAGTCGAACCAGATTGTGCCATGAAAAAAACATGTAATCTCCGCCTACAACTCCCCGCCAGTTACTTAGTGTGTTCAGCTTATAATTAGGTTCATAAATGAGTTGAAGATAAACATAAAAGCTCTTTGATCTCACCACAATAGAAGATTTTTCATAGCTCTTTATACAGTCCACCAGGTGATTCCAGCTTCCCTTAGTAGCCTTCTCAACTTTTCTTGACATTTTTCCCGCGACCCAACATACTTTCTATAAACTCAGAGAACCCACCGGAGCTTCGGGGTATCATTTGAGCGTCCGTTCTCCTAAAGGTCTCGAATGGTGTTGGTCGTAATAGGATAGTCAAGTAACGTTGGTGGATTTTTGTAATTGTTTCATGCAAGCCAGCGATCTTTTTCAGGTTTTTTTGTTCGGCCCGTACCCCATGCAGCGCATCCATAGTTGATCGTTGGTTTATGTATTGGATGTAGAGTGAGTTTATCATGAGTTGAAGCAACTTCCATAGTGACCCAGTAAATTAAAAGTAAAAATATAGAAAAAGTAATTTAAATTTAGATTAAAATATATAAACAGGAAGTAGCAGTTAGGTCTTCCTTATGAACGCCTATAAAAGAGAAGAGCAACGAACGAAACAAATTGTTAAAATAACCGGTTGGGTTAACGTCTATAATTTAGAATACCCAAACATGTTGGATATAGAAGTTTTTCTATACTTTTTAAATAACTATACCGAGAATATCGACGTTAACATATTTATAGTATTCATGGTGTATCATACGACTATAAACCCAAGAGTTTGCGTAGAACTAATGTTGTTGTTTTATCAACTGTTTCCAGATGTTTTTAGATTGTTTATGATGACACTATCTGAAGTTTTTTTTGATGTTTTTGTTCAGCCAATAAAATTATTACATAAAAAATGCTTAGCTTATTTTATTAAAAAAAGAAATAATCCTGTTAGAGAACTACAAAGTATATGCAAAAAAGTTCATTGTTCAGAAAAAAACTGGAAAGGAGAATACTTCCACGTTGAAGACCAATTTTAATTTGATTAATTTTATTTGACTTAAAATTTTCTTTCTTATATTTTTTTAAATAACCAATTAGTTTTTATTATTTATTATTAACCCCGGATACACCGAGAGAGAAGTTAAAGTAAACAACTAGTTAAGTGTACCCAGTTTCCACTTCTACAGAAACAGAGTCCATCCGGAATCAGCATAAAAGGAAAAAGACGCCCATTACTTGCAGTTGTGGAAACCTCTTCAGTGGAGTCGGGGAGAACAAATGATCCTTTTTCGTGCCGGCCTGGCACTGGGCGCCACCTAGACAGGTGGATAGCATGGCGCCACTCTAATAGGAAGGGAAAAAATAGGAACAAACAAAACAAGCAGAAAACTTCAACTATTAGCCACTTAGCACCATGGGCCACGCGGCGAATCCCAAATTACCGATTAGTTTTTCTAGTAAGTTTTTTTCCGAAATAACCGATTAGTTTTTTTAGTAAGATAAAAAAATTTAAATCTTTTATATAATTGATGATAAAAATCGTAATGTTTATGCAGACTAGCAGACGATAAAGGAGATCCTTCTCCGTTGAGAGGAGACGTGAGATGGATTTCAGTCCTCCGAGGCATACACGTCCCCATCGTCCACTTAGGAAGTTGTTGGTGCCAGCATCGTCATGAAGTATGACGTTTAGAGAACGGTTCCGAAAAACTTTAAAAAAAGGATCGTGAGATTGGTGAATACGAAACTCAATGCTGAAAATCTATTTAAAGCAATCAAAGCCATAGCTTGTCTCTATAATTACAGCATTGGCTTAATTGACGTACATATAAAACCTGTTAACAAGGAAAGATTATGTATTAATCGTACTAACCTGCTTTCAAATACAAGATGGACCCCACCCAAGTAAGCCTTTGCGCTATCAAGGACAATCAACAGAAATCCCGGATGATAGTATCAGGAGAAAGTCGCTCTACTCTATTCTTCATAATTGTTGCGAAGATGAAAATATTGATGTTGTCGGATCCGCCGAGTGTTGGTCAGTGGAAACAATAGTCCGAGATCCGTGGCTTTGTATTGTCTTCTTCAAGACAGGAATCTGTTTTTTGAGGATAAAGATTCAGATTGTAAGAAGTCGAAAAAGTCGGTGGATCAGATGGCTATACGATGCAATAGGATGGTTAACGGCGACTACATTAGAAAACACGATGAAGTGGTTAGATGTATACATTTGCACTTGTGCAGAATGTACGGCATCAAGAAGTCAAAAAACATACATTCAATCTGTTGTCCTCAAGAACACGTTGGAGAACATGTTGGTGGAGTATAAATAAGGGGTGCACACTATAGAGGTTCCAGGTATTTTGGATGAGGAGGAAATGTATGGGTTTCAGGTAAACGACTCCTCTTCTAAAAGGAGAATGGTTTAGAAGCGATTAGTAATTTTGATTTATTGCGTTTTCCGTAATAAAATAAAACCCGGTCTTTTGTATTTCTTTCTTAGTGAGCCAAGAATTATAAAAAAATAGCAGACAATTCGATTCGCTCAGCCTAATAGTTTCTTTATCTACAGGCTCACACTTAGTTGTCAGAGAAGTGGGTCAATTAATTATAAAATTGGTTTCTTTTAATTTGACCCTTTGACAAAGTTATTAAGTATTTTGACAAAGTTATTAAACATTTTGACAAAGTTATTAAATATTTTGACAAATTATTAAACATTTTGACAAAGTTATTAAGTATTTTGACAAATTATTAAACATTTTGACAAGTTATTAAATATTTTGACAAAGTTATTAAATATTTTGACAAAGTTATTAAATATTTTGACAAAGTTATTAAATATTTTGACAAAGTTATTAAACATTTTGACAAAGTTATTAAGTATTTTGACAAAGTTATTAAACTTTATGACAAAGTTATTAAATAAATCGGAAAACCCTGTAATTAACACAGCCATCCATCCAAAGTGGTCCCTGCCTACATTATCGACGTTGCGTTGCCTCTTACGATTGCAACAGAGATCAACTGGAGAAGCCACCGGTTCTCACGTGCACTATTATTATTATTAAAAGCACTTTCACAGAACCAAAGAACGTTATATTAACCAAGGTCCCGTTTGTTCCACACGTTTCAAAATCTGCTTCACTAATCCTCGGACGTTGAATGACGCCAGTGTGAAGAGATCATTCGTCATGTGTGAATAGACATAATTATTCAGAACCACGTCAGCAGTTCAACTAACAGCAATAAATTTGATTAAAATTAAGTTAATTAATGTCGTATAGTATGAGAACCCGGGGCCATCTTCGTGTCCGGGTTGATAAGTAAAACTTATCACTACAAAACATATGGTTACAAGAGTCATTACCGAAACCAAAGGAATCACAATGTATTTCCATGATAACCACAGGTATTGAACACATTATCAAAAGGATTAAAAATGCAACAAAGGCAAAAGTTCAAAAATCTATTGCTTGCATAACACAGAAACCTTAAACAATTCATATTTGAATTATGTATAATAAAATTTGGGTTGCTTTTAACTAATTTAGGTCATATTGCCCTAGCCATAACCCATGTGAGTGAAAAGATGACCTTCCTAGATTGGGTGGAATTAATTTTCTCAACGTTTATTCTTGCTAGGTTTGTTTCCCAAAAAACTGAAATGCTTCAGGTTTTTTGAATATGAACAATCCAGATGTTATGGGACTCCATTAGTAAAACAATTCCTCTGATTTGGTAGTGACACCAATGCTGCTCAGTTA
This sequence comes from Dicyema japonicum, assembly GCA_011109175.1. Taxonomy (NCBI): domain Eukaryota; kingdom Metazoa; phylum Dicyemida; class Rhombozoa; family Dicyemidae; genus Dicyema; species Dicyema japonicum. The sequence continues at coordinate 248,904 of RDEW01000003.1, read as the reverse complement.
TAGAAATTTAAAATTTTCATATGACACTTGATTTTCTTTAATATCTCAAGAGAGGGGTATGGATCTTTTAAGGTGGCTTACACCAGACCCGCGATGGAGAGCCAAATCGGGAAAGGGGAAATGGTTTTTGTGCCGTTGTGTAAAAAAACGAATGGTAAGAAGGTGACTCGATTTGAAAAACCGTTTTTTGGCATATAAATTAGAAAATATGAGATCGTAGGATGTAAATCTTTTTTTGTTTTTTTTTCGTTTTTCCAAGGTATTTTATCTATGCGGAGGAATCTCGGTCACTTTAAAAAAGACTCCTCTATTAAGTTACTCTGCAGAAATTCGAGAAAAAATTTCCGGAAAACGGTGGAAACAGTGGCGGACCACTCAAGGAGAGTTTTCAAATCATAGAGTGAATTCACCAGACCTTCTTACTAATTTATGATACTTTTTTATTTAAGTTTTTACATTTACACGTGTTCCACATGTTACAAAAGTTCTTTAGTAGCTCAGGGTGCACTTAATGCATCGAGAAAAAGAACCATTGGCTCTTTTCCACCAGGCGAACACTTCGCTCCTGATCACGAATTTCTGGCCTTGGCATCTCGGAAACTTGTTTCTGAACGACGCAAACTAAGAATTTAACTAAACGAGAAGGGGATTAAAGTGAAGATTATGGAACTTACTCTAAATTGACATAATACTAATTCATGAATCAAAACTATCATCTAGTGACACTAAGTACCTTTTTCCTTGATTTTACATAATGCGAGCCAATAGTACTAGGGATCGTGGTGAAGGACTCCTCGCATCAATTATGAAAAGTCTGAAATACGAGAATGGTTCACCAGATGTAAAGAAAATCCTTGAAAATGATGAAATAACTGAGATCATCGTGACTACAATTGTTTCTAGTTAATATTTATGCACCTGCTTCTGGGTTATGCTCGGAAGAATACTCAATGATGGACCTATCAGCCTTGAGGAGTTTGGATGACGTCTTGATCTGTGAAGATGTGAACGCCAAGCGTCCCCTATGGCGATCAAGCCTGCCCACCAATGCAAAAGGAAATTTATCGCTGTCGCCATTTTAAAAACAATTTACTAGCAATATATTGAGTCATCCATTTCCTATGCATGTGCCTATGGAGGCCTTCGATCTCTTGAACAATTTCAAGGGTCAGGGAAGGAGTATCGAGCAATCTGAAATCCTTTATCAAATTTGTAGGGATCAGTTTAACGGTGACCTTGGAATATAAACTTAACGTCTTAAAGTAAATTATTACAATAAATGATTCATGCTTAATAATAAAACAATTACATTTCAGCTAAAATTAACTCAAATTTTAGTACAAAACAAAAAACTATATATTTCGAATCTGAAAAGACAACAAAAAAGCAAAAACGTTAAACAAAACGAAGAGGTAATCCGTATAAAACAGGTGCAGACCCAATTAAATAGGGTAATTTGCAGGCATTTCTCGACGCAGAAACAGCTTCTGAGACATATTCAACCTTCTTATTGAATCCCAAATCAAGAAAACCTTCCAAAAACCTATCAATATCTTTATCAGTGACATCCCACAAATTCGATATGGTTAAAGGACTAGAACAGTCAATTAATAGCAAACCATCCAGAGATATAATAATCGAATATTGGTCCATATGAATCAAATGTACTGTTGTTGGCTGAATTCAAGTCTTTTACATTCGACAATCCTCCACAACGTTCTGATTCGTTACTGAGTCTTCCAGAACTGCAGCCCAGTAAAAAAACTGCAGAGCGACAATTTATTCGCTGCAGTTTCCATCCAGGAATATATCTACTTCCACTCCCATGGCCACAGTATCTAACTTCACCAAAACAACGTACATTAACAAATCTTTAGTAGTAAGGTTCAATGAAATTTCTTCAACAGTAGGTGCCTCATCTGATTTTCCCTCCCAATTTTTATAGCTGAAAATATAAAATATCAAAACTTTTTGAATCTACTCCTCCAAAAATTACCAGAATCGACAAGATCGCGAGATGGGTTCAATACATAATAAACTTTAGACAAATCAAGTCCTGTTTGGTATACAGAATCAATATTATGTCGATGATATCGAAGCATGAATAATAACGAACGGTAGGAAGGCATACGAAATACGGAATGCCCTCGAAGGGAGGGGATGGATTCCCATGGCAACTGATGTAGATCCTATGATATTAATCAGTAACAACCCCATCAAGAATAAGAATTAAATGTCTCGTTCGAGTCCATTCTTCAATGTTAGCTTGCTCCAAAACCACCAATTCCATATTTTCAGTCAGTTTCTATATACATTTGAAAATGATTATTACAGAAACACAGTTATCTAAATTATGTCTGGTCTTCCACCATTTGCTTTGATTACTTTCAAATGAGGTAGCGTCAGATTCCTTTAATATGAGCTTCATATAAACACAGACATCATCAATCTACTTTAAATAAAATGTTAAAACATGAGTGTTTGACAGTATTTTGAATTTGGAAGAATTTCGAGTCATTGTTGAAACAAATATATACCCAGCTCTTGAATTTGATGAAATCACGTAAGGATATGCTGGAAATCGAGTTAACTGAACAACAGTCCAGTCTATTATATCACTATATAGAATACCATCTGGAATTTCAGATAAACTATCCATGAATTGTTGATAATCTATATTAGATTTAACAACATCAAAAGAGTCATGAATCAGTGCGGGTGACCCATCCTGATTTTCTGCAAATCTAACATTTACTCCAAAAATAACCGTTTATTCCGAAGAATAGCCGCTATTTGCAAATGTGTAAGGGTACAAGCAGTTCCCATCGCCAAATGATAACAAGACATTTCCTGCATTCCAGACAAAGCATAAAACATAGCCAATACACGCGATAGTTCTGAATAAATTGGCTGGGACTTTAATGAGTCTGCATTACTAAGCAGAGACTCAAGCCGAGAAATTTCTGAAACTATCAAATCTAAATAGTACCTTCAACATATTTTCCTTCTGTTAATTTGTTATTCGACAAATCATTAACTTCAAATTCCATCTGAGAACCCATAATGGACTCCTGCTGCAAATTAATAGGTTCATTCACGAGATTTATCTTGGAAGAAGCGTCGGGGACTAAAATTAGATATTATAATACGTGAATAGTTAAAAGATCGGATGATGCGACGTTTTATAGGAGCACGTGATGCCCTAAGGCTCATGATTCTTCCAGATATTGGAGGAGTTGAAGGCAAGTTCTTTACAAGTTCAGAAGAATCCTCAGAAGGAAAATGGTGACCAATAGCAGCCATAAGAAGGACAAAATGCAACTCCAATTGTGAGATAAAGGTGATACAACAATCCGTCCGCAAAGATACTTTGCAACGATTCAAAGCTAACATTATGCTTTTTGACCTGTCAGATTTGCTTTTTAGACACAGTTTAAGCGCAGTTAAACCCATTTTAAGTTTGTAACGCCTCAAGAAATTTTTAGCGTATAAATGCGCTGAATGATCAATAGACTCTTGTGGGAGATTTACTGAGAAATTCTTTGATATACATTCAAATAATTCGTATCGAATCAAAAATACAGACTTGAGTGATTGTGTGACATTCAAGCGATCATTAGCAGTTGAAAAAAATTTCCTGTTCCTTTGTTGTTCGTATACACGATGGCTCTCTTTGTCTTTTATGACCAAAAATTCCACAATTAAACGTAATAATGGCAAGTCATTACACAAGACACACTTGCAGTCATTTGTATGAGACGGTGGAAGATGTACCAGCAATTTAAAATCATTATTATCTTCAATAAACATTTGGGAACGATTTTCAAACACAGACGAAGAATGAGTATATGCAGAACTCATAGCACTTTCATTACACAGGGATAAATTCATATCCAACAGAGAATCTTGTAGAAATTCCTCATCTTCAGAGTTCAGTTTTAGTCCACAATCTAAAATAAATGGAATTTAAACCATTATTACGCAGCAATTTCAAAAGATCGTTGTTAGGACGGTCATCGGAATAAAGGATAATAGAATAATAAGTGAGATGTAAGCCAGCCTGGAAGTAATCCCCAGATTCAAGCTCCAGTGTGGAAAGACGTCCCAGAAACATAAGAGTCCTAAAAATAAATATGTTAAAAGAACATTCTGGGAATCTGTAGCTGACAGGCCAATCGTAATCCCTCCCTGTAAAACTGTCTTGAGTCTCTAGCAGCTCCAATAAGATACAGGGAATCTCCGTGAAGCAATATTTGGCCAAGAAGTATATCAAAAAGCTCATACTTTAAGATATCAGTACAACCTAAAGCTATAATTAACACAAAACCGGCCACATTCTCAAACTGAGTTATTCCAAATTCACGTTCAACAATCTTTTTGGCCAAAGAAATTGATTTCGCTAAAATAAAAATAGTTTATACTTGCAGAGTCAAGGAATAATGAACCGGGACATGGCATATTCGGAATCTGCTTTCGTTTTAAATTGACTGAGGAGTTAATATAGGAAAGTCGAATAGAATTCTTTATATTTTCTATGAGACTGCTAGTACAATTATCTGATTCAGAGAGAGAGCAACAAAGCGAATGTGCCTCATTAATCTACAAATAAACAGAGTAGAATACCATATCCCTTGATAAACAGTATTTAGCACGTGCAAGATTACTACGATACTGACTCTGACTATTGGGAATCTTCATGTTCTCTATCACATTCAAAACAATTTTCGCATCATCATAAAGTTCGAGGTTTATAAAAGCTAGAATAAGCTCACAAGCCGTAATTACAATTTTCTCCTCATCACTAGTGGTGTAAAGTATTAATAAGTAACATTTTATTTCTCTGTCAAACTAAAAATATAAATTATGCATTACCATCAAGAAATATCTGTAGATTGAAGCCATTAAAAAGAGGTTATCATAAGTTGATGGATTAGCACATTTCGTACTACCCATAGCAACTTTTTTATATATTTCATGAGCCTTTGACAAGTCAGACATGTATTCATCTTCATATTTTATACAGACTTGGGTCTGATTATTAGATAATTCGTTTTCTAATGGTTCTTCTCCAGGTTTAGCTGTTTTTCTAGGAATTCCGTTAAGTATTATGTTAATTTCCTAAACATACATTAATAAGATTACATATTGAGCAAGAACTGTATAGGATTCCTTGTAAATGAATAAATATAAATAAGCAGATGCCAACAATTCATCAAAATTTGCGAGGGACTTTAGTTTATCTGAATTTTCTAGTATTTGTATAGCATCATTTTGAAGTTGAATCGCAAATACCATTAACCTAAAATAATCAGCAATATAATACGAATCACGCTTATTAGAACATTTCCAGTAATAGTAGGCGACATTTATACAATAATTATGCTTATCTTGTGCATCATTAAGAGAATGTTTATAGAAACAATCGACTAGCGGATGACCTAAAGGAATTCTAAGATAAATCCGTAAAACTAGAACTTGTAATCCGATTTGAATTTAGTCAAAAAATTACAGGCATCAATCCAACACATTGATAAAAATGGAAATAGTTTGTAATCCTGTTCGCATAATGATAAAAGCAAATCAGTAACAGAATTGGATGATTCTGAGAACTGACACGACAATATGACAAAACTTTCAAACAACTTTTGATAAATATCCTAGGAATTATGTATTACTTGAAAACCTTTTTTGGATTCGTCAGTATATAGTGATGCCCAAGCATTTTAACGACTTTAGATAGATAGCCGTAGCAAATATGTTCGTTTTTGCATAAATTCACATAATGTAGTACATTTTCCACTATTAATAAAGCCACTAAAGTTACTAAGAGAATCAATGTATGATGGTAATTCATTTATGTATATTTGCGAAACGTAGTCAAAAAGTTCACTAATGTCAAAAATACTTGGTTCTAAAACATGAGTAGAAATAAAAACCTAATTTAACGTTGTGAAACAAAATCGACAACTTAAAAGCCTTTTTGACAGAAATTAATATTGATTTTGAAGTATAGTCTAGCAGTGAACCGAGAGTATCAGCATAATACTGTTTAAGTTCTGACAATGAACGAATGTAGAGAATTAAGCAAGAACGAAAAAAGCCAGCCATGTTCGCTAATACATTGTGGCATGAATTAATTTTTGATAATTTTTGTAAAATCTGAATAGAATTGTCGACAATACAACACATTATATCAGAGAATGGTTTCAAATAAATGCAGTCACTATTCTTGAGAATGTCATAGCAGGAATGAATTACAGACTGAAAATGATCGATTTTGTCGATTAATATGGTTCTAAAATTGTTAAATAAGATTATACAATTTTTTATCATTCGATTCATTAACAAACATAGAAATTGAATAACATAGTTGAAACACTTGGTTGATAATCAATTCACAAGAACTATTGTTGGTCAAATTGTCAGATATTTTCTTAAAATGTTCAGTAAGCTCAATCTCAGAGATCCCAAGGGTAATCAATATCCTCCAGCTAAGAGAGAACACTATGAGACTTTTGCAGACGACCATGTCCTTTGCCAAAGGTTTTTCTTCTATTTTATAACTTCATTTATCGATTGAGATATGAAATTATTCAACTCAGAGATAATCAATTCAGAAGGTAAACCGATTGAATCAAATTGACTATTCAGATTTTTTAGGAGGTAAAATAACTTTTCAAGGGTAAATCCGCAAAATAAAAGACTTCTGTTTTGACTGATATCGGCAAATTGAAGATATATCTTACGTAGATTGAAGGTTTTTAAAATAATCGAAAGGCACTCTTCATAGTTTAATTTAGTAAAATTCAGTTTCTTCTCGATTTCTATTCCCATGTTCCATATTTTGGTGCCAGCAGCATTAACTATTTGGGGGTCTGGGTTCTCGATTCTCTTCATACAATTCTTAAATAAAATACATATTTTAACTAAATCACAATTCTATGATTTATGTTTATAAATACCTCATATGGTAGTATATATTTAAGTGACAAATATATACACTTTAAGCATGATTGTGTAGAATATAAATCCGGATATTCTTCTGTCCATAGTAAGATTTTCTTTATGAAAGACTGAATATCATCTTGTTCAGTCGACTCTAACAATCTTTTGTAGTGAAGTCTAAGTATATCCATACACCACAAGAAATTATTATTTATGCCTCCAATTAAATAGTTTATTTTTGGTTAACCAGATAAAAATTAATTAATTTTTTTTTAGTAAAAATATAAAGTATTGTAATTTTAATGCTTTATTATTTGTTGATGTGGATAAATTCAAAATTAAAATTATTCTAATTTATTGATTTATGTGTTTTTGGTTTGTTTTTGAACTGGAATAAATTTACCGAGGTGAATATATGTACTTTATTCACCTCAGACCGCCGTTTCAAAGAAGATCCGAGACTTTTCATTGGACCTGTTCAGATACCAGTAACAATGTCTCCCTCAATTCTTGGATTAACGTAAGACAGGCTTTTATATTTTAACTCCCAAGCGAAGAAAGTTCTCACTAAAGACCTCCAGAACCTGAAAGTTGTACTTGCACTTGTCCAGAGAGCCCCTTCGAATTTAGCGGCTGTGAAGTATACCTTTGTTGCTTGGAGATTCGCGTTATCGGAGACTACGCTCCACATACTCAATTCGATATACCAGAAAACTATTCCTATTATTGGCCCTCATGTTGGATCAATATTCAATCTCATACTCACGAAAGCTACGACCATAATCGCGGATCCGGATTCTTTAGCGTCTGTGAGGAGGATGAAAATCCGCTTAGTCTATCCATTTCCATGACACATGAAAAATGATTGGTTAAAAAATTACCCTCCCAAATCGGATTCCTATGCATGAATGAGAGAAAGCTTTATCGTACTGTAGCGGGAACAATGGAAGACCACAGGCGTTGAATGACGCGATTGATTACGGGAACTGGGATTACCTAACTGTTAACACTTTTTTGTCTTTCTTTCTCTGTGATCTTTTGGTTTTAAATAAATAAAAAAAAGATCTATCCCATAAGTTTGGAGGAGCATTCGGGACGTTTCAAGAAATGATTAAAGGATGATCATAACCAAAAGGACTTGAATAATTTGATAAAAATTTACATAAAAATATCCCACAAGGACCATAAAGTTGTGGGAATTTCGAAGGAAAGGGGTAAGTTGATTGTCAAGTATCCATGATGTTAGAATATCTAGTTGTTGCTTGTGGTAGTCTTGTGGAGGTTTCATCAATGTTCTTGTGCATAAGAGAGTAAGAGTTTATAAGAATATTGTCTAAATGAAAGTTAAATAGTGCGGGGGAGAGGCTATAATAGTCTTTGCGAAACCCTGTTTAGTAAATATGGGAATGAAATTGACATTTCGACCAATTCTATCATGTAAGAATGACGTTAGCCGTTTCTGTAAAATTGATGGAATTTCCGATGAAATAATGTTATTGGGAGCACGTGTTGCGAGGTTCTATTAAATGCATTGCTTATGTCGATAGAAGCGAGAATGGTCAGGAAGGAGGATAAAGAGGAAAATCCTGGATCTCATGGATCCTTATTAGCTTTCTGAATAATAATGATTGTTTACAAAAATAAATCAGGAGTTTGAGGGAGCGGTGAAAATTTCCAAGAGCCCCTTTGGATCGAGATTATTCAAGTGGATGCTAAAAATTCAATATGGGCCTACTTTTGATGAGTTCTTAGCATTCCCTATCAGTTGTCGGTTTGACGGTAATTTTTTTGATTTGTTCATCTTCAAATGACTGATTTCAGAATAGTACCCATAGAACCGGGGTGTCAAACATGCGTCCCTTGACAAGCATAGGTGCGACCTTCATGCGGACTTTGACAAGCTTAAGAGCGGACGATTTAATGGCTATAAAACACGAAAAATCATTTTGTTATTTTTACATTTAATTAAATTTTTGAATCAGTATTTGTAAATCTTGTTTGTTATTTTGGATATGACGGTGGTTTTCTGGTTCAATAATCTCATGACCTTCAAGTTATGGATGTGCAGCTTGGGGAACAAAACTTTCCAAAACTCGCTGAATCCAATATGACTAAAACAATCTTCTGACTCACGGGACTATCAATAAGGGCAACACCATTTGAGGTCCTTGTGAGGAATTTCGGTGGCATATTCACCAAAACCAGTTTATCGGTATACCGAAAGAATACACCTAAAAAGGCATTAACATCTAATTATCGATCATATAATTATTTCGAAGGTATTAAGTTGCTTATTTACCAAGAAGATCCAATGCGTGTCTCAACGATAAATGAACTGCGAAAAAATTTAACTGTGTTACATACTCATTTCAAAAAAAACATAATCGAAGTACTGCATCAGTTACTGTAAGCTATAAAATTAGAAGAATGCTTGCAATGAATGGAAAATCAATTTGCGATGGTGATTTCATCAAGCAATGCCTTGTAAAAGCAGCAAAATTATTTGTCTAGATAGCGCCCGCTTGTGTAAGGATATTTCATTAACCAGAAACACTGTTGCCGAACAAATTAATGAAATGTCTTTGAATTTGAAATTATGGAAGTCTCAGCTATTAAATGAAGATTTAGTTTATTTTCTTACGTGCAAAGAGCTCAGGAGTATTGTTGTTGCAATACTGCAATGAATTTTTCCAAGTATGAAAGACAACTAGAATCGTTGTTGAAGGAATTTCAAAAAAAGATTTAATGATTTCTCGTCTTTAGAAAAACAATTTTCATTATTCACAGACCATTCCCTTTTAATGTTTCCATTCTAATGATTAGAACGTTCTTACGAATTAAGTTCTCCTACCACTTTCTTACTTCATTAAATATTGATAGAAGTGGAGCTTCCCTATCGCAGGAGGTTCGTGTCCACTCGGCGCATACAGAGAGTTATTCTTTATAAACCACATTGAATTACGTTCTTATCTGAATAGAATTGGACGATCTTCCTTTCCACTTTGCCCATCATGCCTTCTTGACACCATAATACAACCACCTCTTTTCTTGTCCGGGACTACACAGCATCAAAACACCTGTTGGATCACTGAGAGCGTCCTCTCTTGACTGTGACTGAAACATATTTATACAAGAGTTAAGGAAAAACTATATACCTGATTTGTCTAGTCTCCCCAATACTTCCTGGAGTGTTATACTGTTTAAAAGGATGGTACGACTCAAAGAAGGAGACACTCAATTCTCAAAAAATTTTAGGAAACGCGTAATTTGCTCTAAAGCTTGCTTACGGGATAAATCCTCTTATGTCGACCCCCGTATAGTTGGAAGGAAAATGTGCAAGGTTAGCGGAACTATCGAAAATCTTATTCGAGGTTTCAAAAACCTCGAATAAAGTATCTGGGACTTATCTTCAAAAATCATCCTGTGTTTGATTGATTTCTTGAGTAGACTGTCCGGGAATAAGTCGGTTGGAAAATCCTACCGTTTCGCATTACTTCCACTATAACTTAATTAGAGATGTTTTCGTTATAATAGCTTAACTTAAATAACTAAAATTTCTCGGAAAATTGGCTGATTCCTGCATTCAACTTGCGTAGGAAGTTGAGACTCACTTTTCACCAATTCTGTGTCTTCGGATTAAATTTTATCTCGGAAAAAAAGATTCGGATTAAAGGAAACACTTTGTTCTTTGATGCTTACAAGCAGCTAAATTGATCATAGACAAATTAAAGAGGTTATTTAATCCAATCAGTCTGCTTTCGATGTCTTCTAGATTACAGCATAATTAAATAACGATTAGTTAAGAGAAACTATACAGGACCCCCATATGTATAGCAAAACTGAGAGGGACTTGATATCGCTATATCAGAATTATAAGGAAATGATTGCTAAAGGAGTTTTTATAAACCCCATACTCTGCTTGGATGGTCCACATACTAAAAAACTGTTTTCCGATAGTGCCTCTGGTTGTGTTTGTAAAGGAATTCGATCGGAGTATCCTTCTTCAGGATCGATCTGCCTGTCGATAAATGAGCTAATAAGTTTTAGAGGTGATTTCTTGGTTCTTTACAGAAATGAGGGAAACCTCTATTGTTACTCCATCTTGGCTCTACTGAAAAAAGAATGCGAGAAAAGGCCTAGAGATAAGAGGGCTTAGGTTTTTTAGGTATATAGATTGATTCTCTCCATAAATAAAATAATTCTGGTTTTAAACGTTTCAATGTGAGTTATCTAATTATATTAAATTATATTTAACTTTCATTTTATTTAAAAAATACAAATAACTTCCATGTTGATGACATTAAGAAGACTCTTAAGCCCTAGAAGAATCGTACATAGTGTAAATGACTTAATTATACTCAGCAAATTAATAAAAGCTACTCGGTGTCTAATCCAATACCCATAACATTGATTCCTGGAGATGGCGTTGGAAATGAGTTAATGAGTAGTGTGAAGGAACTTGTAAAAGCTCTGGGGACACCTATAAAATTTGAAGAACTTATTTTAAGGTACCAAGCCTTGAATTCATTTAAGTGAAGTCTCTCCACATTTGAGTGTTTCTGTTGGGACTGTCGTTGAGTCAATCAACAAAAATAAAGTTGCAATTAAGGGGATCACTACAAGCAGCCTCAGATTCAAAAAGGATGAGCTCATCACAAACAATATGCAACTGAGGTAACTCTTTTGATAATTCTAAGAAAATCTCTTGATTTATACGCTAATGTAGTTAAGGCCAAAACCATGCCCGGGTTAAGAAACTGCCGTTATAAGGACGTCGACATTATTGTAGTGAGGGAACAAACTGAAGGCGAATATTCTTGCTTGGAGCATCAAGTTTTAAAATCAGTTTATCATTTTGGCTGTTCCCAACGTTGTTGAATCTCTGAAAGTCATCACGGAGAAACAGTCTCTTAGAATAGCTCGCTTCGCCTTCGATTATGCCCTTAAGAATGACAGAAGAAAAGTTACTGCGGTTCATAAAGCCAATATTATGTACAATTAAAACTCATTTTAGGAAATTGAGCGACGGATTGTTTCTGAAGTGCTGTGAAGTGGTCTCCAATGAATTTCCCTCCATTAAATTTGACAGCATGATTGTGGACAATTGTTGCATGCAGGTTGATGAATAATTGACAAGACAGATTGTGTCGAATCCTCAGCAGTTTGATGTTCTTGTGATGCCCAATTTGTACGGGGCTGTGATTGACAATTTGGTCTCCGGATTAGTCGGTGGTGCCGGCTTTGTGCCAGGAGAAAATCATAGTGATAATGTCGCCGTATATGAACCTGTGAAATTGTGGTTATTGATTCGTTAGGGAGCCCGGCATTCGTTTTTGATAGGGGCAGGACGAAATATTGCAAATCCGACCGCTCTGTTTTTGTGCACGGCTAACATGCTGAATCGCGTCGGATTAGAAAAATATTCAGCTGCCATATCTGAAGGAGTCCGGAGTGTGATAAACGACAGAATTGCCTGCACACAGGATGCCGGTGGATATGCCACTACGACTGAGTTCACTGAAGCAGTCATATCTGCAACATTAGGTGCTTTTAATATTGATTAATGTTACTAATTCGTTCTAACAATTAATCCACAATAATTAAATTTTAGCATTTATTTAAAAAAACAAAAAAATTAGAGTAAAGGGGCTGGAGTCCTGACTGATTCGATCCGTTCCAACAGTGACCTCATCTTCCCGGTGTTCCTCGCTCGCGTCCACGCATGATCGTACTGACGGCTGACTGAATTTACGGGGCCGCATTATGGAGCCTATTCTCACCTTTTTTAGCTACTAATTAAATTTTAAATAAAATTACTAATTTAAGTTTTTTTCAATTATATTAAAGGATTTTTAAATTTAGTTGAGAAACGTGTAGTTTATATGTTGTGATGTGTGTTTCTTGATTGCGATGATTATAAGTTCCTCAATGAATTATGATTAGATTCACTGGGCTATGAGCAATTTTTTAAGAAAACATCTTGATGGGTGACAATTGTGTTATTGAACAAAAAAACTGATTAAAAGGCATTGAACGACCTTGATTCTTTAATTTTACTTATTTGGCAAATCCATGTTTATTAATGTGTTTTTTGCCCATCGTTAACCAGTAACTTTTGTTAACAAAGTGCATGTTCTAAAATCCAGAGATTCAAGATTGCTAGTCAAAGTCAAGGATCGTGTATTCTTATAAAGCAGCTCGACCAGAAGTCAAATAACTGTGGTACCTCACTTGAAGATTCAAACCGAGGTGTCCCCTGTCAAGGAGACGTGTTCAGTGAACACTCAGGTCATAGTTTTGAGGTTGATGCTCAAAATGAAACCCTTAACGCCTTCTCTAATGGGGGGATGAGTTCTATGGAAATATCTGTAAGTGTCTTTAATAAAGATTTGATTTTGGAAGGAACTAGGAAAGAGATTGAGGAAGATTGTGTTGCAGTCAATAGAATTTGTTGCAATGTTTTCCCCCAATTGAACATATTTGATGAAAAGTGTAGAAAGTCAATGTTTCCTGTGTTAATTTTTATAAAGAAAATGGTATGCTTAATAAAGAGTTCAATGTAATGAATGAGGCTCATCGTCATAACGAAATGATAAGGCCAAATACTGAAATTATGTTTTATTCTCAGTCGATTCAACAAGAACTTCTCAAGTCAAGCGAATATTCCAATCACACTGAACCTGCGAAAAAATACTGGACTATCTCTTTGTAGTTCTACGTGTAATAAATATGCGACAATCCTACCCTAAAATGATGACCCAGCTCTATGTAAGTCTACAGTGATGTGATAATTGCACCTTAAAATGATAAGCCACTTCTTTGTGATTGTATTGACAATGAAGATGTGGTGCCTCAAAATGAAAAGATTTGTGCGACGTCATTTGATTTTGCTAAAAATATTTGTAGAGAGTTAACACGTGCTAATGCAAACAAGGATCCAATTTCGGAGACTGAATATCTGGAAGTCAAAGTAGCATTATGTCAATATTCAAGGAACTATTGAAAATGTTTGGAATCCCTTATGTGACCAGTTTAGGGGAAGCGGAGGCTCAGTGTGCCGCCATTGAAATGGCTGGTCATGCACGTGCCACTATTACTGATGAAAGTGATATTTGGGCTTTCGGGGGAAGGAAGGTTCTGCGAAAATTCTTTGGAGGTAATAGGCCACCATTGCTTTACGATGATAGGATTATTCATAAAAAAAACAGGTAGGGTATATTTGCTAACTTAAGGATTGGATCAAATAAAATAATTCAGTTGTCTTATCTACTGGGGAGTAACTATTCTTTGGGAGTACGTGGAGTTGGGGTTAAACAAGCTATGAAAATCATCAAAGTATATAATGACGATACTTTGGAAGGACTTAAAAAAATCGGGAAAGAAACTAAGTTTGAGATTACAGAGAAGCCATTTCCTAATCCAGCTGTGTTTAAAGCATTTAAGGAACCCCATGTGGATGATAGTAATCAAACTTTTAGCTGGGGTGGAATTGATTATGTCAAGTTGGAGGAATTTTGCTTCAACCATTTCGGGTGGACTTGTAATCAATTTTATAAGGCTATTGGTTCAATTGGATTAAATTAAATTTTTATTCAAAAACAACCGTATGCCGAAAAAACAAACTGAAATAAATTTTTTGTGATATTTATCATTTTAATATTTATACAGTGAACTCTCAAATTTGCCGTTTTTGATTCAAGCGAAATTGTGACAAATTTGAGAATTGGCAGATTTCAACAAAAAATTTACTTGACTATCCGACCAGGCACTCTGAATACAAAAAATTAAATTTACAAAAAGTTAAATATTTTTAACATAAATGGAGTAATTTTCCATATATGACCTAATAAATTCCAATCCACATCCAGTCGGGTCAGTGAAAGCGATCTCACTTTTACTAGCAGATTCCAGAGCCTTAACAGAATCTAGCAGCCTCGTCCCAATCCTCTTCCTCCTGTAGTCCTGACCCACCCATATTCTGCTAATCACCCACTTCACAGGGACAGGAGTAGATAGTTTCACTACTCTGCAGCCACCCCCGACGAACTCAACAACTTGGTCTGCCTGTAATAAGTAAAGGAAAGACCTCTGATACAAATTCCACAGAGCAGTATCCCGCCAATACATCTGAGCACGTGATAAATAGCAAGGACTTATACGGGACTTGTGATTGGAGTGAAATATCCCCTAATTCTGAGTCGACTACTTGGAGGACTGATTTTAACTGCGTATGCCTAAGTGAGTACTTTGTTATGAAGACTTTTGGTGCTGGTCTTGTCAATTTGCATAATGAACCCATCTACGAAGCCGACGATTACTTTGAGTTGACTTTTCACGTATTTTGACTAGTCTTAAGTTAAAATGACACCAGATTAAATTGCAGAACTCTCGATTGAGCATTATGTAACTTTCTATGACTCTCGAAATCTTCAGAAAGGGAGGGATCGAATAACATTCCACAAGCGGGACATTTCTTGACTGTAGCTTTCTGGCCAAAGTTCTACCTAATTAATTTAATGGATAACCAAAATTGTCTGAAATGACTTCTTTTTCTTAGGTTTATGAACTGTTTTGGATTCACATTTTAACAATTTTTTGCGCAACATAAATACTTTTTACATTTGAATTTTTATTAAATTAATAAATAAGCTAAATAAATTTTTATTGTTAAAACAAAATAATGGTCGTGATGTGCCTCTCTGCTGTCTCACACATGTTTTATTCGATCGCCTTTTACTGTCGCTTCATTTAATAATAATGTTAAAGGACTATCAGCGAGCTCGAAATGGAACATCCTGTGCGAGGACCTAGACCGTTACGGAGTGATGTATGCTGAGACAAAAGTTGCAGGAGGACACGATGAAGTTAATAAAAAATACCACCTAATGTTACTACCATCTGAATGCCGACACTATGGACTGGGATTTGCCGTCCGAGTATCGTTGAGAAAAAGAGAGTTCAATGTGTGGAGTGTTAATGATCGAATTGCGATTCTTCAAATCTAACTAAAACCGACAGGGAATAAACTGTAACTTTTATCAACGTATATGCACCCCATATCGGCAGAGTATTGGTTACCTCTGATGAGTTGGACGAATTGTATGGACGCCTTTCGAAAATGTGCACAGAAAAAGAATCATGTTTCTGGTGAGAGACTGGAATGCCAAAGCAGGCATTAAGAAAGACCACAAATATGTATTGGAAGGCACGGAAAAGGGTATCGAAACTCTTCCGGAAAGTCCCTAATTGGATTCTGCCTGGAATTTGGTCTTTATCTCTGCAATTCGACATTTCAACATCCAGCCAGGTATAAGACGACATGGACTGGCAACAGAAAAGGCCGAGAGATTACAATCAAATAGATTTTATATTATGTCAGAATGCACATAAAAACTTTCTCGTGGACTCATGCTCATTTGGAGAAGCTGTAACAAATAAGGATCATAGGATAACGGATTTGCACACGGAAACTATTCTGGTAACATTGCCCAGAACAATCAAGGTGACATTAAACATAGAAGACTAGCTACAGAGGAACTGATAAACGACACCGTGAAACGGAGAAAAATTCAAGACAACATCGAGCAACACACTTCACAACGAAATATGGAAGAAAGGCCAGAAATTCTCCTGGAAAAGTTGGTAGAGGCCGTTAAACAGGCCGAGACGGATCCTAACGGCTACAGAAGTAATTGAAAGAACTACGGAATCAACGAAACAGAATCCTTAATGAAATAAGAGTCCGACCACGTCTATTAAGGACAAATTACTTAGACGAGAAGGTTACCGAAATTGAAAAGCTCTCTCCTGAAAGTCAAATTTTATGACTGTGCGTTGCTTAATCGGGGTTCCCGAAAATTCCAAATTATCTGGATGAATCGGAACACTTAATACTGGATGATGGGGATAAATCCCCGAGAATTGCTGACCACTTTCAGAAACAATTCCAAACAAATGATACCTATACACCCACATTTATTTGACACCCACGGAACTTATCAGATGACATAACACATTCTAAGACCTTCAAGACATTTCATCATATGAACAACAACATAGCTGCAGGATTCGACAGAGTTCCGGGGGAATTACTCAAATATGCCTCTAATAGTCTAGCGAGCTCTTTCGCAAAAATACTGAACAAGACATTTGCGTTGCACTGGCCTCTTCCAATTGGGACCGGAATATTAATACCCTTTCATAAACCTTGCAAAAGACGGGGACCCTTCGGAAGCTTGAGACCTATTGTGTTAGTCACCACCCTAAGGAAAACTCTATCGATTATTGTTCGAGGCTGTATATTAATGTCGATCGATATCTCTCTTGCGGTCAGAGTAGTTTCAGGCCTGGAAGATCCACGGCTGATGTTGTCTGGAGCCATCTCTGGATCACTTGCGCATGATACATGTGCTATTATCTGCAACTGAACTACTCGTCAGAGTTGGCTCTAAGGAGTTTATACCTATTTCTACCAATGTTGGAACCACACAGGGGGACACTCTATCTCCTGTATTATTTATCAGTTACCTTAAGGCAGCTTTGAGAGATCTAAGAGAATAAATTGGGTGTCTGGACAACCACTTTATGGAACTTATTTACGCGGATAATGTCGATTTCGTCGCGGAAGATAGGGAATTTATAAAAGTTATTATGGAGAAAGCGAAAACAACTTTGAGTAAATGGTCCCTCATAATCAATGAAGACAAAACTGAATAAACCACTATTGAAAGAACGCCAACCCGCGTTGATGAGAAGTAAAGGAACACCCGAAAACTCGGATCGCTAATTGACGATTCAGAAGACATCACAGGACGAAAAATATTGGCCACAATAGCACTCAAAAAAATACAATCCATTCTGATGAGAAAGAATCAAATTCCTACTAAGATGCGATTACGCTTATATATTGGATTTGTCCGAGCATCCTCATGTACAACGCAGGTACTTGGGGAACATCAAAGAAAGATATGAAACAACTTGACTCTTTTCACAGAGGCCAACTGAGAAAAATCCTTGGATACTCTTGACCAAAGAAAATCTCAAACTATAAAAACTGACTGATTGTGAACCAATAAATCTAAACGTACTTGAAGCCCGCTGGCGCCTTTTGTACATATTCTACCAAGATCCACGAGGTTTCTACTGAAACCGTTTCAAAAATGAACAATTTTTTTTCAAAACTTTCGTATTTTTTAAAGTTTTCGGTCATTTCCGAGGTTGATCCTGGAGTATCTACCACCTTCCTATGGAAAAAAGATCCAGTTAAGTCTTTTATTTGCCGAGTCAAATCCAAAAGGTTCCAGCTGTATTGGCGTAATTGTCGCGATCGCTAAGACTGCACTAACACTTGAACTTTGCAAAAAGGACATAGTAGACCTTTTCGTGAAAAGTAAATTTTATTTCCTAGCAAACTGCTACGATCAAAATAATTTAAATTTTGCTCAACCTATGTTCGTTAGTCGATATTTTTGTTAGTTTGTATATATTCAGTTATATCTATGCAACAAGGAAAATCTATTATATTTCCCGCGTATACGCAAAACTCCTCAAATATAATATTCCTTGAAAGAAACCGCATTCGGTACCTTTCTTTATTTTCTATCACATGTATCTGGAACTGTATTATATAATAAACAAAATCAATAAGTCAAATATTACGACAAGTCTCCATTATGGCCTCCTGCCATTGAGCAATAAAAGTTACCTTTTGTGATCGCGAGTCCAATGTTCTGGAAGAGCCATCGTATCATTCTAGGCTCTCCCTTCCCTAGTCTTGTAAGCCCCAAGTTTTATAAATTAGTAAGCAGTTTTCGTGATTGAGAGCGCGAATCCTCTCACGATTTGTATAGAAAATCTTTCAATCAATCATCCCTCTTCTCCACCTTCCATCCTTCCATGGATGAAAGACTTTGGCTTCTTGACGGACTCAAGAGACATCAGAAACTTTATGTTTGGAATAAGGAAAGGAAGTTTCGAAGAACCCGTGAAAGGATTCGAAGGATCTTTTGACCGAACCAGCACGTGTAAGATAATAGTTTATAAGGCGGCGGAGATGACCAGTTGCGATCGGGTTTGTCTTCAGAAGACTGGCTGCTAAAATAGCCTCCAGACATTCTATTCCACTCGTCACAAAATTCTTGAACCCCCCTAAAGTAGGCCTCGGTATTCACTTGGGATGCGAGGCCGCTGTCCATTCAGTGAGGACATTCATAAACCGCAGTATAGAAGATTCCCAGGGACATGTCCTGATCAGACTGGATATCAAGAACGCTTTCAATAGTCTAAGGATTGACAATATCCTGGAGGCATGTGTTGAGAGATGTCTTAATATTTTCGAATTTGTGAGTCAGTCATACAGTCTACCTTCATCCTTATTTTTCGGGGATTACCTAATCCATTCGTAATCTGGAGTGCAACACCTTCTCTCTTGAAGGAAGAGTGCAGGTAGATTTCCCAGACATATGGCCTTGAACGATGTCGTTAGGTGAGCTTTGGACACCGCCGGACACTTCTCCATGCTCGAACCAGTCGGTCTTTGTAGGCGGGACGGAAAACGACCGAATGGGATGACAATCTTCCTATTTGAAGCCAGGAAACCTCTTGTCTGGGACGATACCTGCACCAACACGGTTTGCCTTTTGCAACCTACTCCAGAATACCTCTAGAACTTGTTCTGCCGCTAAGAATGCCGAGAAGATGAAACGGGAAAAGTACGCGGTCCTACCCAAGGATTTTTTGTTTGTTCCAACTCACCGTTTAGACGTCTAGTTCCCTTGCGTCTGCGACGCTGGAATTCTTGAGTCTTCTAGGGAATCGGATCGCTACACGAACAGGAGACCCTCGTGAACGCTGCTGGTTATTTGAGTGAATCTCGCCATCCTGAGAGGGAATAGCCACGCAGTCAGGGCAGCCGCTATATAACTGTTTACTCTCTTTTCTTTCCTTAATAAAAGTTATAATATGATTATGTGTAATTTGTTGATAATAATGTCACAATGTAATAGAAGGAAGTAAATTACAAGTTTAAGTGAAACAAAGACTGGTTGAATAATTTTAAATGCTAAGCAATACTATGGGTTTCCAGTTTAACAGTGTCGGACAAAATCCGGATGGTTCATGGTTCGATTCTCGCTGCAGTCAATTCCGCTCTAAGGTTTTACACATCTACGACTCTTTTGGGATTTACGAGTGACCATCAGTGATTCATCACTGGGAACCGGATTGTTTCAGGGAGTCGAGCGCAGCAAAAAAAAGAACTAAATTATAAGCTCGAAAGAACGTTTCCTTTGACCCACGTCGCCTGTCTCCTTCTGTATAACCAACATTGCAAGAGGATTTTCGAAATTTTCAATTACCATTAAGACGTGACCATTAGGTGATCATGACCTCTCTCAATATCCTCCTCGTCCTCCTACGCATCCTCTATATGCTTGTTTCGGGTAACAGCACACCAGTTCCCAGACAAGAGCCTCGAGGGTGGTTGATAGTAATCTTCTCGTGTAGTCTTTAGACCCCAAAGAGATCATAGTTATAAAATTAGAAATTCTTTTAAAACCATCAAATAATTTAATAATAACTATTATCTATGAGATTTAACGCATCTCACTATAACTTTTCCATCGACAACGGGATTGCAGACTTCGTTGCTGTAAATTTTGTATAATTTGTATTTTTCGGATTCAACTCTCTTTTTTGGGTCCGCAACAATGTAATATCCGTCACCAAAAAGGCCCAAATACCGCGGATTGGTTCCATAATAAACGTGGACATCACTTGAAGGATTTTGTGTCACAATATATGTGCTCCATTCTTTGTTTAAGAAAGAATTCAGTTTGATGTGCTCGTAAAAATTATGAATTTTTGAATTAACCACGAATATTTCGCAGATGGGTTTTCGACCGCAGTTCTTCACCCCAAAGCAACACTGGTTGGGAGGACTACAAAAATAAGAGCTAGACGTTATCTTTTAAACGTGATACCAATAGATAGCAGGAGAATTCCAAAATACACAGATTTCGGATTTTTATGAGAATTGATGACTTCAGTCAAGTGTTTTTTCATTGAATTTTTAAACGAGAGTGTAGTCGGATTCACAGTAGAAAGTTGAGTTGAGGTGGGGGATATTTTTGAATCCAACGCTTTATATTCGAATTCTAAGTCAAATCAGGTTAATACCTTCAATAAAGAAACTCTTGTTTTCCTCTCCACTTGGACGATCGAAATTATTGATCACTGAGTCTTGTTGACTCATTTTATTGTCTAAGGGTACAACAGCGTCATCCGAATATTCTTGGTCTTCAAAAGTGACGTCATTAATTCTTAAATTGACTGAAATGAATGCTACGTTTCATTGCTCAAATTTTCGGGATTCGTGTTAGTTTCAATGCTGAACCTATCGAGATTCGCGTAAATTTCAATTAGCTGAGATTTTGGGGGCAAAATTTTTGGAATAAATTCATAATTTTCAGTTTCTAGGATGTTCTTAGTTTCCACAATCTTCGGAGATGAGGTGGATGTTTTGCTCTGAATTATAAAAAGCGTGAACTTTATTTGACTTTCTCAATCGAAGTGAAAATCTGCTTTTATTGGGTTCCTTTTTCAACGTTTTACTGTCACGGGGAACATCCACGTGTATATCCGTCAAATCTGATCTTAACGTGTTCGAAGGATCCGTTGCCACTGAGTTATAGCGTTTCAGTAAACGTGGGCGAATGGTGCCTTCAGTTGTGCTGGACATTTCAAGTTTGTTAGAATTGTTCGTTACATCCTCAGATTGTCTGCTTAAAGTTTTATTTTTTTGTTTCTTGGATTTATTTTTGTAGAACTTGAAAGGCATTTCTGGACAAATATCGCTTAGAACATTTAAATGCGTTCAATATGCGCATCCATTTTCTTATAAGGAAGTTTTTTATTTCTGTAATTGTTCATTAATTATTTCCATAAATGTCTATACAAGACCTTATCCGATGACTAGACTATTTAAGGATTTAAACATTATTCCACCAAGGCATGTTTCACCCTCGACGGAGGAACAAGGATGACCCCAGCACAACTACGTTCTGTGTACTTCCCCCTTAGAGGCGAGTTGGGGTCTTGGCTTCCATCACCGGACCAACTATCAGTGATACTAAAAGAAGGTTCTCCTGCCCTGTACCTCCACTGAACACTAGCAGTAGGAATAAGGTTACTGATTCATCTTTCTCTTCTAACACGAGGATCAGTTCCAAATCGTGATTAAATCACCGAAATGTTATTTCTGTTTCACGCTAAAGTGAATTTATTACCTTCTCTAACTCGGGTACCGATACCTTGTGAGCTCCAATCTTGAATTCATAAAAGATCCTTTAACCCCATTTTGTAGTTAGGCAAAATATCATCCTTTGTTTTTACTTGTTCATGATTATATTCAGAGCAAAAAAATTTTTACGAAAACAAGACAATCAAAGTAATCCAGGTAGAATAATGGAATGGCTGTTCCCTCTGATAACTGCCAGAGAAATCCTTTGGAACAACCATTCGGTTTCCCCGATTCTATTCCATTTACGGATTCTTCGACTTTTACTAAAGCCTCACATCAGATAATCCTTATATTTAAATTGCGTCTATTCAAGTCAATATCAATATTTATTTCACTTTTGTTAATATATCTCCTAATTTCTTCATGTATTACTTCCTTTTTGTCTGTTGAACAAAATATGTTACGGTTCCTATGCCAATTTTTTCCTTTTTGTCAAATTTACTAAAAATTTTTGGAGTCGTTTACTAATATCTAAATACTCTAAATGTCATGTTTTTTAAAAAAATTATTGATATTTAAACTCTTCATTTATTTATTGACACCTGCCCCGTTGAGTGAAAGAAACCGGTTACTAACAGAAACTTTACAGCCAAAAGTGGACGCTTTCAGAAATCCGACATGTATAATTGGTTCTGTGCAGAATTTGGAGGTGGACCCGGATGAGAAAATAGGTGACTCGTCTCCTGGTCTTCAAAAAAAACTCATCATTAAAAATGTTATTTTAAACTTTCTTATATTTTGAAAAATTAATATATTTTAATAACCTCTAGAACCTCCGACAAATCTTAGTCCACTCAGAGGATCTTTGCAAAACGTAAAAACGGTCCAGGTTTTATTACAATCTTGATTTTGTAACCTGAATCTCCAGATCACGTGAGACCAGAACAATTTCATCTGCATAAGTTGCTAGGGAATTAATGTGCACGGATAATTTCTCTAACACGAATCTGTCCGGCTCATCGTTTTACGTGGGTTCCGAGCGAGTACTGATGAAAATTTGAAAAGGAGGAAGTACCGCGACATTGGGGACCGGTTCGCATTCAAGCCAATCTCCGTTGAGACGTCTAGTGAGCATGAACTCTGATCAAACTTTAGCTCATTTTACTATTAGTATGTTAGAATAAGTTAAATATATTATTTTATAATATAAATTTAAAAAAATAATAATAAATAATAAAATACCGGGTTTTATTCCAGTTGATTGATGTGTAACATTCAAGTAGATGTGTAAAATGTATATAGGGGACACTGTTATATCCTCTATCAAATAAATGGGGAATATATAAAATCAACGACGATTGGTAGATCAATTTATTAACTTAAGGATTTATTTTGGACTAAAAAATTATTCAGATTATTCATATCATTACATAAATGGTAAGAATCTTCATTCAGCTGTCCTAAAAGATGTAATCACCATTCTCATACACTAGGAATCGATTAAGATATATTTTACCTGTTTAGCAAGCGCGGTTACATTTTTTCCCACAAGTAAAAATTCCCAGATGGTTACACGTGCTGTTTAATGTAGAATGAATTACTGTTTGATCTTGTGCATGACAAGTCCGTGAACGTGAGACTAGTCATCTTATTTTTGTACATTTTCACAAATTTACGTCGCAAATTCACGCCTACCACTTCACAGTAGTTCACTCCTTAATTTTAGAACCGAATTTAAAAAGTTGTTCTTAAACCTCATGAAGAGTCATGTTTGCAAGAAAATGCATGAATGTGTCGTAGTCAATCATGGAGGTGGAAGCACGTGTCAGTGTGGATCCGAGTTTAACGTACAATTCTACTCTGATGTTTAGGTGGTCTTTGAACTTGGATTTAAAATTCCGTGTTTTCACGGATTCGACCAACAATTCGATAACTACAAATTTGTCGCTTTTATTTGAAAATTATTTTAGAATGTTTTTATCGGCTTTCTGTCGGATAAGAAAAACCACGTGTCATATCTCGAACTCTATGACCAAACAGGAGTGTTCAAGTGCTATGTTGATATTCCGAACAAGGAGTCCAATTATTCTTACTATTTCTACCTCTGTCCTTATGTTGTCGTTTTATTTCCCTGGAAAATGAAAAATGGGCAGCTTATAATGCCAAAACGCGAATTTATCAACCACGTATGTTCTGATGAAGTACCAATGACCCACCCAGCCGAATTATATAGGATCATTGACTTTTACTCCCGCCATGCTGAGTTCTCATATATTCAGGCAGTTTTGATACGCGTTAACTCGCTGTCAGTGGAAGTCAAAGAAGACTTCCTGTCCGTGGAGTTGAGGTTTGGGGCGATTTTTATTATAGTCTTCTCGTCGATGATGGGACCTGCTCTGCCAAGGCGTTTGCTTCCGACAAAGCTGCACAGGAGGTGCTGTCTTTATCTTCGGAGCAGTGGGGGGACGTTGAGAGGTTGGTAAAGAGGTATGGATCATTTGAAGTAACGGTGAGGTACTTATGTTATTTATAGTCGTACCAGCAAGACATGTGGTTAGATCCACTCTCCTTTTTCTTCCATAATGCCATTCGACAGGTTGTTGGGAAAAGGTTTAAATTACACGTGAAATTGCCTGCAAAATCAAATATATGGGATAGAATCAAAGTGGCTATTAATAATTGTTACGTTTGGGCTTATTTGGTAGATCCACATTCTGTGAATCCTAAAATATGCTTTAAAGTCATATCGGCAAATAATATTGAATAATTATTTTTATTGTTTATTTATGTTTTAATTTTGATATTTTTGATAAAAATGACATTGTTGACGTGTTATATTTACTTACTTCAAGAAACAAGACTGTCTTCTTTACATCCACTTTAGCCTTCCCAGGTTACAACATTATTCGACGTGACCACCATTCTGGTCGTGATAGTGGAGTTACTACACTTATCAAGAAGGAAATAACTACTAACCACTTTCCGCCTCCCGTTAAATACATCACAATTTAAATACCACATTGTATTGAACATGTATTTCCAGTTTCTTCCCCCAAAGGATTCAGTTTGTCACTGCCAGATGTCGATATACCAATAACATGCTATGTGGAGACCTGAACGCGAAGCATCCGATATGGTTCAAAAACCAGTCGGGAGACGCCAGAGGAATCCACTTTATTTTGGTATTAAACAACCCTATATTCAATACAAGGACTCTTTGCAGACACACGACAGGACGTTCTCTCACGATCTTACGATTGCTTCCTTAAAAATTGCATCTCTAACCATAATCCTGGCAACAAGAGACTATTAACACAGCGGGTACCCGCTTACAAGATTTACTGGACAACCTGAGCTGTTGACTTGCGAGTAACCCATTACACACAAGTCCTGAAATAATTTTACTTCAAACAAAAGACTAATAAACTCGGCACCTTTCTTTTCCTATATGGAATCTCAATAGCCTCCATTAACTCTATCAAAATACTGGGGATTACACACTACCTTCTTATGACTCAGCAAACACGTAATCAACGCATTTCCTCCTCCCAACGAAAGCTAAATTTGTAAAAACACTACTTTGATACTTTATACGAACCTAAAGATAATCAATTCCTTCCAAGAAACAGTCACGAGAGTCTACAAAAATTCTCATCCCACCAATGCCAATCCGTTCGAGGAACTTGTGAACAGGAACTCGTTTGAACCTTCAAATTTCCGAAAAGTGAATCATCCATACAGGAATTGTGCCGGCTCTCAGGAGGAATGCCAAGAAACGATGAGATGGCTGCTTAAGGATGCCGGGATCACCCTATGCCTCCATTCGCTTTTATTTTGTTGTGATTCTTGGTTTTAAATAAATAAAATAAATTGAAATTTGGATTGGTAACCTTATGTATTATAGACACCATGTTTTGGGAGATTTTAAAATAAGTTGAACCCCCAGGCTTAAGGTGGTCTCCTTAAATAATTGTCATTCGATTTTAAAATAAAACTATGTTGTGTATGCTCAAATCTTGTCTGACTCAGATTGAAAGAACTTGTAGGTGCACCATGTGATCCATCTCTCTCGGATAACGTCTGTGCAAAAAATCATTCAGTCTCCTTCCATTGGAGGGGTTTCCACAGCTGTAAGGATTTGATACGTTTTCTAGTTCTGGGTGGACTTTGTAATATTAAAAGATCTTTCTGCTCATGCGACCGTACTCAATATATTAAAGAGTGTGTGGTAATAAGCAAGTCTAAAATCCCTCTCTGGTTCATGAGCATTGTGAATAGTCATATGAATGAGTGGTGAATCTGGCTGAACTATGACGAAATAACATTGGGGACTCAAACCTAAAGGAGCATTTCACAGGGCGATACAGGCCGTCGTATCTCCAAACCGTTAAGTAAATTGTTTAACCGGAACCATCACCAACTCAGTGTTAATTGTGAAGATAAATCATTTCCCACAAATCGCCTTATTGATGGTAGGAAGTTGCATACACTGTCAGGTTATGAGCTTGCGTGTTGTCTCAGAAGTGAACTATGAAAAATGTGCTAACGGGGAACTCGAAAAGTGTAAAAATATAAACACAAAAAACAGTTATGGTGGATTGAAGGAAATGCAGATCGAATTTTAAAAACAGCTGTAAATGCAATAAATTTATTTCGTCGTTCTTCGCTTTGTGATCGTCCCGAAAACCAACGCACTTCCTGTATGTCGGAAGTGTCAATAGGGCTTCTTTCTCCTCAAAAGATCCTCTAAATGAGTTGGTCATAGCGGTTTAGAGAACCTTTGAAGAACCCTAGAGACTGTTGCATGAAAGACATTAATCTTCTTCAGATTCATATTGACACATCCAATAACAGATAAATTTTTTATTGGTGAAAACCCAAAAAATTAAAACATATGTAACAAAAAAGTAAAGAAATTATTCCATGGTAATTTCTTAGATAAACATCTAGGTAACAATCATTTTGTCTACTTTCGAATCCTTGACGACCAGTACTCATTAAGAGCCATGCTTAATAATAGAGGTGTGTGGAAATTGTTTCCTTTTTACTTTCAATTTTTTTCTTAATTAGACTCAATAAATTTTTATCATTTTCATTCCCTCCTCTGGAAACAAATTTTCCACCTTCTCAATTGGATTGAGATGTTATTTTATCCAAAAAATATATTTACCCTTAACCAATGGAAAAGTGACGTCAATGGCCGGGAAACCCTATATCTATTTACCCCTGATACCATCAAGTGCTGTAAACCTAACAGGAAAGTAACTACCAAAAGCGTACGCAACAGGAAAGCAACTAGTTCGAACCGACGATGCAAAAAAAAACCCAGAATTGTCATTGGCCCTCTGCAAGTTTCCTGAAACGAGTTCTCTCACAATTCTTGGGGTAACGTAAGACAGGCTGAAGTTCCCGACCATGTCAAGTAAATCCTCACAAAGGGCCTACAGAAACTAAATGTTTTACTTGCATTAGTCAATAAACTTTTCAAAATCCATCCAAAAATTATCATAACACCGGCTGTGGAGGGTACTGGTGCATTAGAGTACCTCAAAGTAATTTTTCTTAATTTGCTAAAATTAATAATTTTTTACTGCTAATAGGTTTTTTTAAGTACTAGAAACAACTTGCTCAACTTATCACTATAAATCAGAGTGAGACTGCCGTTGCAAGAGACAAAAAGGGCGACCTTGACATCGGTCCCCCTCCCCCTTTTCGAAGGAAAAATGAAATTTCTAATTTTGTCTCGAAACGTAATTGGCGTTGCAAGGGACAAAAAAGGGCGACCTTGACATCCCCGATGTATATCTGGTGTAGCTCAGAAGAGTTTAAATAGCATCCTTCCGTATGAATGGTTGATCTTCCTTTGTATGTCCTGTTTACTGTGGATTGAATGGCTGTAGAGGAATCCAGTGTAGAGTTCAGACCTTTCGAAAGAGGACCTGTTATTTCAACTGTCCTTACTTACCCACCCGGTCTTGATTAATATCTACAAACAATTCATTGAACCATGCTTCTCGTACGCGTGTGCTTCGTGGGGACCTTCATTATCATGACGAATACCAAGAAAATCGAGACGTACAAAAGAAGGCTTTCAGATTCACGGAGCGGTGGACTTGTGGGAGACACAGAACCGGACTGACTACTCTGGAGGCCCTCATCAAACTAAACTCCGGCATGCAAGAAGGTGGCCCTGCAAACACAGTCAGTCGCCCTGTACGAGCTTGTGTGGTCACGAGGAGGAGCACCGGAAAAGGATGAGGATTTTGGTGGAACGCATCGGGATCACGTGATAGTTAGTTTGGTTTTACCGTGGTCTTGGGTGTTAAATAAATAAACTGTCCTTATTTAACTCTACTTAATTCCTCCAATGACCGGATAGTGTGTGAATTGGTCTGATAGTTGAGTCCATGAGGTAGATCTGGTGCACTATGGCTAGCACATTCGATGTCTTCATCTCCTCAATATGGATGTAGCTTTTTGTTTCCCTTCTTGGACTCTTGAATCATTGGATACGCAAACTTTCAAACACAAAGAATCACCTTATGCATCAAAGTGAGTTCGAATCAAGTCTGCCCCAAATTTGAGAATCTATTCAAAGACCAGGCACTCGAATGACCTCATTTCTCATAACACAGGCAGCTCTGGAATCCGACTTGTCTCGTCAATCACCAAACTAATTAACAGAACTCTCTCCAGGAAACTCCCAGAACATCATATTCTGGGTTTTAAAAAAAGGAAGAGGAATCCGAACCATTGCGATGGGTTCCGCCGCTTAACGTCAAAATTGGATGGCACTGCAGTTCTCCCCAGGCTTGTCGAATATTTACAGCAAGCCCAGGTTGGGGTCGCACTCGGGAGGTTTTAAAACGGCAATTATGATGCGTGGAATTTCGTACAACACTACAATAGTACTCCTTATATTATGTCACGGTCCAATGGTGTGACTATGCCATGGTGATCCTCGGTCAATTCTTTTCAAATTTTAAAATACAAGTCATTCGTTGACCTCAGGCAAAACATAGTACCTGTTGATTTTAAGGTGGTAAAAATACGATTTCTCAACAACGCAAAGAATTTTCGGAAAAATCAAATTCGTATTCCATAGGGATTAACTAACTAGTCTATCAATTTTTAGTAAATTTGGTTGTAGTCAAGGGTCACCATTGGCATATGCACACCATCATCCTCAGATCGATATCAAAACTGCATATTCTGTAATGTAATCTTGGGGGATTGGTTCATGTACTGCCATTCAATATACGACTATGTATATTCTTCCTGTGGGAAAAAGTAATGCTGACACATGGTAAATTCATTATTTTCTCATTTCGAGACTCCAGCATGGAGACTGCTCTGTTCAGTAACAAGACCTTTTTCTACGCCGATAAACGTTTGGTACTTAGACGACAGCACCATTGGAGGACAATGTACATGATACTCTAAGAAGACAAATACACCACATCGAAAGCCTAATTCATCTTCGGTAAATTCAAGGAACATCTGTCTTTTCTAACCCTCTCAAGATACCTGATAAATTATCTTATTCTGGTAATAACGTCCTTTAATTCTTTTGTACTTATTGATTACTTATATTATCATGATGATTCGTTTAACTATGAGTCATATTCTCTCGTAAAATCTTGACAGAATGGCTTTCCAATTTTTAATGAGTAGCAGAAATAAGAAAAGGCAATCTGAAAATTGATTTTTTTGACAAAGTTATTCATTTTATTGAAGAAAGAAAATAGAGTAAACGGTTAGCGGCTGCACTGACTGTGTGGCTATTCCCTCTCAGAATAGCGAGATTCGCTCAAATAATTAGCAGCGCTCACAAGGGTCTCCTTTTCGTGTAGCGATCCGATTCCCTAGAATTCCTGCGTCGCAGGCGCAAGGGAACCAGACGTCTCAAAATTGATATATATGCACAAGTTTTCTAGCGCTTTCCATATCCCTGATGTTCTCGTACTATTTGCTCTTTGATATCCAATGAATCCTCTTTCCTCTTAAATTCTGACATTAATCCAGATATGAAATAAATTGGAAATGTAATCATGCAAATCAATATGATTATCACTAGCAATGTCCGCGGAACCAGAAAAGTTAACTAATTTGAGATTCCACTTTTGTCATGCATCTCTAGATACGCGCTATAAGTCGTCTCCATCTTCCCCTGTTTCTCGCATCCGCCCTCAGATCATCCAGATCCTCTCCTGTTTTCAGCTTTCTTTCTATGCAAGTGAGTTTTTTGTCGAGCGTCGACGGAAATGTTGTTTTTTAATATAAAGAAATATGATTCAAATCCATCCAAAAATGCACTCATGTAAATCAATATGAATAATTAATTTACTCATTGATTTGTTGGAACGTAATAGAAAGACAAAATAGTTAAAACGTTGATTTGACATGACTTTTTTCCACTGAAAAATCAAGATTCCATTAGAAATTGAGTTTATAACTTTTTAACGTTTCACCCGCAACCTTTTTTTATTAGAAACGTTATCAACCTGCTGGTATAACGGATAACAAGGAGAGCCCTAAGTGTTCATATGCTTATGGGTAACGTGGGAGTGATATTAACTAACCAACTAACTATTAACCCGCTACTTCTCCGTTTTCTCTTCCTTTAGATCAATTGACACATTATCTCCCAAGTTTAATGTTAACCAATCTTCTAATCCCAGCTCACAAGGTCAAAATGAGACGCATCTTTTATAAGAATCACGTCCATCAATATCCGTCAATAAAAAAATTACACTGCATACGAAGAGTTTTATCTTGCTTCTTGAAATATCGAGGAGAGCAGGGATCAAGATTTCCCTGAGCGAAAGGTTCGACGAGAAGTTAGATGAAGATTTGTTAGTAATGTCGATCAGAGATGAAGCAGAGATGTCAAACTTCCTAAAAAGAGATGCCATCATTGACTCTTTTGTTGCAGCATAGAATAAACGATAAGAGGGGTCTGAGAGCGCAGAATAGGGTACAAGCTATTGCAGGACTCGTGATGAGAAGTCAATTAATACCCTATCTAAATTCCTTTGTTAAAATAAAGGCTGTTAAAGTAAGTGTTAAAATAACCGTCAATGTGGGAGCCTCTTCGGTGGAGTAGAGCGAGATCCTTTTTGTATGCCAGTCAGGCACTATGCGTCTCTCTGGACGGATGGATGACATGTTGCCTCCGATACTTGTTCCATTTTTGACAACTCTTTGCATGGCCTGTAGCCTGTCAAGGTCTTAACGACCAAGGACGGTTGGTATGGTTGTCATTGGTCGACCAAGGAAACGCGGAGCGTCCATAACAAAGAAGTCCCACGTTCGTTGAGTCTCCACGTACAGACGAAGTATATATCCAAACTTTTGAGGACATTCGAACGATACTTCGTATCTTGAAAGGTCCTCACAAAGTTCTCTCCCTTTCCAGGTACTAGAGAACTCCCTGACATTAAACGTCAAGAGAGAAAGTCTTGTCCTTGACTTCCGCGTTTTCCGAGACAGAGGTAAATAATAAATAAATATATTTAATAATCAATTATTCAACATATAATAATTTTTTTTATTTTAATAAATAATAGATTTGCGCAATTTATTATTTGTTTCGTGAATGGATTCCACTTATCGAAGTAGTCAAAATATATCTGTAATTCGGTTAAATGGTTGATTTTTAGAAAAATATCAAAGAAGAATCGCATAATGAGGACAAACAACGTTATTCGAAACCTAAAATTATGGAAAATGAGGACAACTCTGCTAAGGAAATATCTGGGGGGAAAGAAACCGACAATTCAATTGAAATAATGGAAAATCATCCAAATTGCTATCTGTCCCAGGAATCTCCTTGGGACACTTTGGATGAGGAATTCGCTTCATTGGATGAACTTATCAAAGAGGTGAACAATGAATTTAAAAATCCCGCTTCCACCATCGCCGAATTTACTGATGGACCAGATTCTCCCCTTTTTCCCACAGATATGATCATCACAGATGATGAACAGGAGAACATATGAGTTTAGAGTTAATTTTGTTGTTATTTCTTAAAATGTTTTGCTTGTTGAAATTGTTTAGTCTTTTTATATACAGTTTAGTTCCGACCATTCGGAAGTTATACGATAGACCTTGATACCTCCTGTCAGCATTGGATCGCTTAGTCGAAATTTTCTCTTTCCTTTTAACTCTGTGATAGTAACCCTTATCAGCCATAAATTATCGAATATTCTTTAAGATTTACAATTTGTTAGTGATAACTGGCAAATAGCACTTTTCTTTGGGCAGGCACCTGCAAATTCTAATAATTCTTAGATGATTCATACTTGAGTCCACTTTTCGACGTGGCGCGAGTTTTTATGCTAATTTAAAATTTTTCAAATCTAGTCTTTTCTGAGCTTTAATACAAGCTCTCATACGTGTAGGCCATTCGGAAGGTTGAGGTGGTGACTTTTTTTGCATCATGTCTGTTTAGCTTAATAGTGGATGAAAGCTCTTGTCTTCATTCTTTTCGTGAGCATAGACGAGGGAAAGGAGACATTAGAGACCAAAATGTCTAAATAAAGGAAGAGTTGAGGGCCTGTATGATCTTGGTTCCCCAGTCCAATCAATTTTATGATTTTGTCGACTAGGCTTTGGGCGTCTCATGAGTTATGTACAAGACGCCACTAAAAGGAAAAAATAAAGTTGCCACATAACTTATTTTGAATTTTCAACTTTTTATAAATAAGTGATGTCGATGCTCAAATTTAGGTAATAGGTGAGGAAAAAGGCCTTATGTCCATGATTAACGTCCTGGTCAGTAGAGAATTCGTGGAAAGAGTGTAGAGTCCTCTTAACAAGGGAATAAGTGACGAGAGATATGCACAGAGAGAAATGTCTAGTGATTCACCATATTGAAAATATTAGGGCATCTTTCCATACACGCCTCCAGAATATTATCTCTCCTCAGACTGTGGAAAGCGTTCAAACTCTTATTGGCTCTTAAAAATTGAGTAACAATTAGGTAACAATTATTCGCATGTCATTCTTCAATATAGACATTGACGGGATTCGAATCCATACGATTGTGCATCCGATGCTTCATTTTATTCAAAATTTTAACTCTGCAGGGCATTCATAAGAGATGAGTAACCAGTCATTCTGATTTATAAGTTTAGTAACTGAATTTGTTCTCCAACGGAAAAGGATGTCTTTCACATAACAGGAAAGTTTTAACAATTAAACAAATGTCAGTTGAGGAAGCCAGCTGCGTGGATTGCGAACGAGTTCCTCGGAGTATGGCCATTCCAATCTTTTGTCTTAGCCATAACCCTTCTCGTTGATCCCTTTTCTTTCTGGCAAGCATTCCTTCGAGTTCTCGCGAGAACTCAGCCGTCATTAGACATTAGACCAACGGCTCCCGATGATTCGGTCGCAACAGGAGTAATCGGTAGCGATCCCCGAGGCAATATTTT
Source organism: Dicyema japonicum (assembly GCA_011109175.1). NCBI lineage: Eukaryota > Metazoa > Dicyemida > Rhombozoa > Dicyemidae > Dicyema > Dicyema japonicum. The sequence goes on along the minus strand of RDEW01000003.1, from coordinate 215,286 downwards.
GTTGAAAATTAACAATTAATTAACGCAGTCATACATCCAAAGTGGTACCGACGTTTCGTTGCCTCTCACGATTGCAACAGAAATCACGTGCGTCGTGGCTTTTTAGTGTAGCTAGGCGTCCAAGTTTCTTTAAGAAGCAAAGCGATTTTCAACTTATTCCACCCAGTTGTCCAGACCACATTTGGATAGAACGCGAATCGGTCTCGTAGGGCTTCGTATTTCTTCTCCTTTGCCCTCATTGTTTTTTTCCGCGGCATGTAGTGTGTCTACCGCGCTCCCGAGAATGTCGGATGGGCAAACTGGGTCGACACTAGTAGCATCCCAGACCAAAGGTTTCCCTTTTTCGAATGGGAAAATTGTGATTCCGTCAGGATCTTTACAATTAAATTTTTGTTCCCATTATATAACACTGAAATAATTAATAAAATAGTAGTTTAAATGTCACAATAGAGATTCGAATCCACGATCTTCGTGTTATCAGCACGACGCTCTGACCAGCTGAGATTCCAGGGTATTTATAAGACTAATATTGAAAAATAAGAAATATCAACAAATATACAGTAAAATCTCACGAATCCGCCGCATTTTTAAAAATAATTTTTTTTATTTTCTTAATTATTTTTATTTTTTAATTCGAAAATACTTCTACACGAGACATTATCATTTTTTGTGTTGTTGGTCTAATAAAACGTCGTTGTACAAGATTAAAAAATTTTGAAAAACTCCAAATTATAAAATTTATCGATTAAAATCCAGTTTTTTACACCGATGAACCAAGGAGTCATTAAGACATTCAAGACGCTATTCGATAAATTCAAGTTTTTTGAAAGAAAAAAATTCAACTCGGGAAATCATCATCCGAGACATGTAAAGAAAAAGTCTTAAGGATGCTATAATCTAAATAGTACAACAATACTTTTTTCAACATGCAAAATGGACCCAAAATTTTATTGAAAAAATTAATGACAAGCTTTCGCCTGAAACTTATCAAGAATCCGTGTAAAGACCGCAAATAAATGATCTAATTCGAGAAAATGAGTTTCTTTTCTATGGGTATACAGAGAATGAAGAAATCCTTGAAAATTTGGATGAAAATGATGAAGACACAATAATAATAACACCCGAGACCACGGTTACAAAACTAACTAATCACGTGATCCCAGCACGCTCTAGCAATGACCTCATCTTGGCCGATGCTCCTCCCTCGACCCCACACAAGGACGTATCGGTCGAGTGAGTGAACCTTCACGACGGCGCGTTTCATGGTTCATTTGTATCAAGGTTTCAAGAGGTATTGGTGGCTGGAACTCTCCAGAAATCCAGCGTTCCGTGATTTTGAAGGCTCTTTTCTGGCTAGCCTCGATCTTCAAGACATTTGTCCAAGAGATGAATGCATTAATGATGGAGAACAAAAGAATGAACAAGTCGTTTTAGACTACGATGCAGTGAATGCTGTCTATACATTGAGGAAGTACTTCAAACAGAAGGATGAAGTTAACTTAAATGTCTTCAATCACTTTGATAATAATAACACCAGAGACCACGGTTAAACAAACTAACTGATGTTAGTAGAAACATCAAAACGAACATTAAAACGAGAATAACTGATTATTTTAAAAAAATTTATTTTTTTTATTTTTTAATTAGTTTTTGATTGAAGTTTCTGTTTTGTTCGTTCCTAATTCACTTAATTAGCGTGCGTCGAAGAAGTACAGGACGATTCCTAAAACGAAGGAGAAGTACAGGAAGGTGATGAACTGAATTGTTAAGCGAGTTCTGGAGTCTGCTAGATACTCCTCCATACTTGAACCTGTTAGCCTAGACAAAGGAGACGGAAAGGATCCTTTTTGATTGATAGACAATTATTAAACTCGAATTGTTCTTTTGTTTTTCTATCGTGGTTACTGCATTTCCATGGAATACGTGAAATTAGTAACAATGCTACGGACCAATATATTTAAACCTTTACTAGGACTAAGAGATCGCATTATTTACTGAGTTTCTATTTATTTATTATTTTTATAAGATTAGAAACCGGGGATTATATAATTGTCGTTGATGTGGTGGCAAAATTCCATCAAAAATAGCGGTAACAACTAAGAAAGGAAAACTCGAGAATACAGGAGTACAAGCTTAAAAGAAGTCCGAAGCAACCTCGCAGCAAAAAAGAAAAGACCCAAAGCTACCAGAAATAAAGGAAGAGATAAAAGACGAGTGTTCTAACCATTTAGCTTTTAGATATCGGAAAAAGTATGTGAAATACCAATTTTGCGAATCTACTATGTGGACTGAAATCCCTGAAGAATGTCAGAGTGATGGGAAAAGGTCATGAGGTTTTCCGGTTTGAATTCAAGGAGACAGATAAAACCTCTTTCATTAAGGAATTTAATTTGTCCTCCTTTAGGAATGGACAATCATAGGTAATCGAAATCCGAGTGAAGTACTCGGAGATTGTTATAACGAATGTAGCGATGGGTAGATGATAACGAACTTGTGGCTTATTAAAGAATTTCCCCCACCATACTAATTGGTTGTTTCAAATACGAGCTATGTAATGCCAGAGATTCCAAATGTCTTTGAATTTCATAAGTCTTGACAGTGTTAAAAAATACAGTTGTCAGGAAGCCCGAAAGAACTAGTGAATTGGATAAAGAGTACTTAGAAAGAAGAAGCTCCAATGTTAGAATCCGACCCTACCTTTCAAATATGATTTTATTGAAGAAGGAGATAAATTATTCAACGTACCGATCCACAGTTTCTCTGTTCTCATTGGAGAGTCAAATATGTGACAGGACTTGTGTTACAAGAAGCCTCGAAAATACCTTATTTGTAATAATGGGTCCTAGGGCATCCTTTGCTCTGAATTTATAATTTCTGATGTCTTCAGACACAATAACTTCCTGTCCGTGCTCATGTGAAAAAAGGAGATAAAGCATTTCATCCATTATGAAGCTATGCATGTATTGCGTGCAATTAAGTACGTCACCACCTCAACCTTCTGACCACCACTTCGTCATATTAAGTCCCTAAAATGATTTATATCGGAAAATTAATTAGAGAATTGGCTTATAAAAATTATCATATAAAAATTACCATAAATTTTAAATTTATTGAACCAGAAAACCACAGCCATAGACAAAATGAAAAACTCAAGTGGTCCCAGCCTCCCTCAGAAGTCTTTCCATGTTCGGACTTAAGGATGTGCCATCCATGGGAACTCCTTTTGATGGCTGTTGACTAATGGTCCTTTTTAGATATATTTTAGGATTATATCTTGGCGACTCCAGATATGGTGAACCACATGACGCACGCTAACAGTTCAAGCTCATCGGAATCATAAAGAAAGAAGAGGAGAAAAAATAGTAATTTAAAATATTTATTTCATTTTATTTTAATGCAATAATTTAAAATATCTAATTTTAAAGAATTATTATAAATTGATACACAAAGTTTTACTAAAATGTACAATTTATATAAAGCGCTTAAACATTACTATATAGTTGTTTAGACACACTAAAATTAAGGGGAAACTGTTTTTTCGGATTTGGGAAAGTCCAGAGACCCAACAGGAAAAAGGTTGTAGTCGTCGGGGATGGATATTGCGGAAAAACCTGCCTTCTCACGGTCTTCACACAAGGGACCTTCCCACGAACGTACACCCCAACAATATTTGAAACATATGCATCAATAATTGAGATCTCTAACAACACGAAAGTTACACCTTTAATAAATCTCAGATTGAGCTCTCCCTTTGGGACACTGCTGGACAGGACGACTACGATTTGATCCGACCAATTTGTTATTCTGATGTTGACGTGGTCATAATATGCTACGCAGTGGATGAACCTCTCAGTCTCTGCAACGTAGCGACTAAATGGGTCCCCGAAATCCGTTCATATTGCTCGAATGTCCCCATTTTACTCGTGGCTAACAAAATTGACAAACGTGATATTTTAGAACTGCATAAAAATGTCATCCCCGAAGAAAAGGGCCTAGAATTTGCCAGAAAAATCGGTGCTGTAAGGTTTGACGTTTTTTTACTGAGTCATTTCGAATGTTCTGCGTTAAAAAATGTCGGCATCGAAAAACTTTTCGAGGCCACGGCAAAGATAGCAGCGAAAAATTCATATAAGTTAATCTGCATGTGATAGGCCTGCACGATTTAACAAATTTAATAGCCAATTTGTCACAGAATTTGCTAAATAAAATTATTTTTCCATTATTTTGTCATTTCTAAGTGATTGCTAAATCAATGACTTATCTGTAAATCCCACTTATAGTTTGCCAATGCATTCTTTTAATCGACATTTGCCTTTAAATTGATTACATTATTATTCGATTATAATTATCAACCATTAAATCATGTCACATCCTAGCACGTGGGGCGTTAATTCTCCAATTCTTACTTTTTTGTAAATCATGTGTTTTCTGGTTCTTCATTTAGTCCAGTTATCAAGATTTTTCCCGCCACATTTTGAATTTTCATCGCCCATCGAAAATTTAATTTTTTTATTTTATTAATTTTGTTAATCATAAAAAAATAAGTTCAGTTTTGAGTGATTATAAGTGAGGTGTGTAAATTTTTAAATTCACATTTTTTGAAAATCCCTAACATTCAGGAAAGAAAAAAGTTTATTTTTCTACACACATCGAATCTAACTCATATTCATTGCAGGAACAATGAATTGCCAATTGTACGGAAACGATTCATTTTTTTAATAATCTCATATTTATTGTCCCTTTGCTATGGAGACTTCCGGATCCTACTCCCCCTCTACACTAGAGTTTTTCGGACGTCTTGGAAACTGGATCACCTAATGCACTGGAGATCTCCGCGAACGCCGCTGACTTTTGAGCGAATTTCGCTCGCAATTCTGAGAGGGAACAGCCACGCAGTGAGGGCGGCAAATAACTAATGTTTTGTCCTTTTTTGCTTATAAATATGGCTAAAATGAAAAAAAATTAAATTGCCATAAAATTTTTAAGTATCTCTAAAATTAAAAAATAACTAAAAAACAAGCTATTATTTGTTGAAATATGTTGTTTGTATTTTTGTTAATGGTAATCCCGTTGATATAATTTTCCTTTAATTTTTCAAAGTATTCGACAGGTTATTCGGATGTGAGCTTAGAAAATAATTGTCTTGATGGCTTCATTGCTTCATTCGGCAAGTAATGAATATAAAAAATCCATAGATATTTTCGGTGGGATGTTAATTTCATCCTCAGCACGTGTCCGAAGAGCTTCCATCGGGATTCCAGTACTTCTAAACTAATAGGTCTATCGCTGCATTTTTTATATAAAGCATTTCTCGATATTCTCGTAGGCCAAGTAGTTCCTGTTATTTTTTCTTATCTGACCTCTGTGGAACGAGTCTAGTCTATCCATATCCGGTAATGAGGTCGCCCAAGTTCCAGCGTATATAAAAGTACGGGTTTTATAAATGAGTCGTATGATAGGATTCTCATTTTCATGTTGATGCCTTTTTGATTGAGCCATAGATTCTTCAGTTTATATAACGCAGCATTGGCTAGAGTTTTCCTACGTAAAATATCTTCGCTATCTCCCATAAGTGAACCGAGTTTCTTTACTTTTCGACACTTCTTTTCTAGGGCGTTACTCATCCTTCTTATCTCTGTGAATTCTGTTTTCTCGCTGTTCACAGTAAGAAACCATTTCCTTAGTACATCTGGTGCTTTTTCTAATAGGTGTTCCAGGACCTCTTTGTCTTCAGAAATTAGGTCTACATCGTCCGCGTAGATCACTTCTTCCGTCTTTCCTTGGTATGACGGTCTAAGTTCCCTCATAGCGGCTTCCAAGTAAATTGTGAATAGTAGAGGAGAAAGGGAGTGCCCGTGTTTGTTTCAAATTTTCTTGAATAGGTCTTTCCGACTCTCATAAGGAGCTCAGTGTTGGAAAGTAGAATTCGGATCATCCTTAGATTCGACTCATCAAGGAATCCGCTCAGTACCTCCATTAACTTGTTCTTGTTAACCATATCAAAAGCTCTTGATAGGTCAATTCCCAGAATATTTGGTGGTGTTACGGTATTTTTGATGTGTTGCACACCTCCATTTGTGACTCCAGACCGCATCAGCTGTTCGATAGCGATTGTCAGGGGAAAAAGCCTCATTCAATTTCATTGAGTGATTATTATTAATTTATTTATGATAATTAAAGAAAAGTTAAAATTATTAATTTTTTAAATATTAGGTTTCCCACTATATTGGTCAATTATAAGGAAATTCACACTTGAATACCTCGTTCCGTGGAAGACCTCGCATAACTTTGCCAGAGGTTCTACATAAGGACCTGACCAATGTAAGACGAAAGTTGAATACAGATGATCTGGATACGCTCAGAATAATTGCCAGTAACCGTGGGGCATGAGGAAGTTAGTTAAGAGAAATGTGGGAGAAAGAATAACATGAAGAAAAATACGGCACAAGAGAACCTTAATTAAAAAAATTACATTTTTGGTTCTTCGAAAGTGCTATTAATAATAATATAAATTTACACTTTTGTACTTTTCGCCTTTTTGTGATGGTGTTTTCGGGTCTTCCCCTTTCCTCCATCACATGGGTTTGAAGTTTCGCGGGATCTTTTAGATCACTTCATGCGGATTTTTGAAATGATTGAAGGTCTTTTGCGGAAATGGCGCCCTATAACAGGGGTCGGCAAAAGCTGGCTCGCGACCTTTGGTAGCTTTTTAAGTCTAAAAGTAGGCTCTTTCATTTTGTTATTTTATACTCATTTATTTGTTTTTATATATGATTTTTTTAAATTATTTAAAAATTTACATATCTAGTCGTAAATTTTGCTTATACATTATAACCTATCTTTAAAAAAATAAATAAATAAATAATAACCTATCTCAGGTTGACGGCAATAGGTGGCTCTCATTTTTTAATTTTTTCGAAAAGACCTTAAATGTGTGGACACCACTTCAGTCGTGAAGAATATCTTGGGAGTCGACGATGTTCTGAAGTCAATGCTGTCTCACTTGGAACAACAAATGAAAAATTACCATTGTGAACATCTATGTGCCTCCACCTGGTTCTTGCCGAAGCACTACACTATGTCCAATTTATCTACTTTGGCTTCCTTGAACGACGTGATCATTGGCGGGGATATCAACGCCAAACACCCTCTATGGCTGGCAAGTCAACCGTCTGACTTAAGAGGAAAAGTACTACTTTCGTAGACAGGACTTTGCACGGTCATGAATGACCCGTCAAAACATATGAGAACCCCCTTCAGGGAGTCAGACCAACTAACTTCTCCAGACATCACGCTTTGTTCTCTGGCTTGGCGGAAATATAGACTTGGTCAGTCACTTAAAACTCAAGAAGTGACCATAATGCGATCCTTTTGAAGATCGAGAGAGAAACGTCAACTAGGAAGACGTCCTCAGAACAATTCAACTACAAACGCGCAGACTGGAGACTTTACCGTGCACCTACAGACAACCTACTGCAGAACCTGGATGGCATTACTTCCATGGACAAAGTAATCGCTTATGTAAACCGCACTATTTTGGATGCGAGATCACTATCTGTACCTAAACACCATCTTAAACTACACCAGAGATATGGCAGGCCGGCATTAACCAAGGAAAGAAACGAACTCAAAAAGTCTAGCCGATTAACTACTGAGGATAATCTTATACTGAAGGTTTTAGACAATGAACTAAAAAAACAGGGAGGTAAAAGCACAAATATCAAGATGGAAGCATGTGTTCTGCTCGTTGAATAGAAATAGACCCACTACTGAAATTTGGATGACTATCCGAGACGCCTCAAGAGAGGATGAAAGATCGTCCGAGGTGGACCACAGCCTAAAAACAACCTAATAAAATACTATGTGAAAATATCCCATAAAGAACATAAGAAATCGGATGTATCCCAGAAATATCTCAGTAAACCGAAAAAGAACCGGATACGATTCACTTCACTGAAAACGACGTGAAATATGCATTGAAAGCCATTAAAACAACCAATTCTAGCGGACCGGATAAGATCCCAATGATCCTCCTAAAGAATCTGGGAGACTATGGAATCGCTGCGTTAACAAAGATATTCAACCAATTTTTTTTAACAAAAATTCTATTCCTGCCTTATGGAAGCTTGTCCACCTACGTCCAATTTGAAACCCGGTAAGACTCTGTGTCAAGGAAGATTCTAACTTGGAAAATTTACCAAACAAAGATCCCTGGAAAGCTCAAACTCTGGCTAGCTAACTTCCTTAGTAATCGGAGGGGACGCGTCTGCATTGGCCAGTCAAGGTCTATTTCACGGCTTCTCCCTAATGGGGTTCTCCAAGGATCCCCTTTGTCTCCAGTTTTATTAAACCTATTCATGGGGGACCTCCCGACTCCAGACTCCGAAAATGATATTATTCTAACTTATGCCGACGGTTATTTCCTCTCTAGACAGTGAGAATGGCGTTGAGCGGACTAGTATTAGGTATCGGAGTCTTCTGAGAAAAGTGTAGGACGAATATCTGAGGCTCCAATGTTGACACATCATCGGGTAACTATCAATATGTTGACAGATATAGCTTCTGCCTATTTTTTAGTTTTCAGGTTCATGTCCTAGTATTGCCTATTATATGAAACTGGAAAATGATTGAGGCCTTACGTATGATTATATTTGGAATGATTAGATGGTTGTTGCTAACAGCAATAATCTAGCATTCTCTATTACTCATCGTTCAGAGATATAGGGTTTCCAGACCATTAGCGTCACTTTCCCGATCAATAGCGTAACTTTCTAATCATTAACATTGGGATGAAGGTAAATATATTTTTTGGATAAAAGAACATCTTAAAACTCATAATGAGGTCGGATTTTCAATATCCTAAAGATCAAGACAAGGAAGAGCTATTTCAATTCTTAAAAAATCTTCGTTATGAAGAGGGAATTAAAGATCCGATATCTTTGATAATGCATGTATTCATCAGTTTACGGACGATCTCTATGTTCCATTACCCCTTACTTGCCATTTCTAAATCCAATTGAGAATTTTTTCAGCACTTTGAAAAACTATATGTTTCCAGAGGAGGTGTTGAAAATACGAAAATTTAAAAAAAAAATTTTGTTTTTTACCCTCAAAATTTTAGTTACGCTATTGGTCGGAAACCCTATAAATGGAAAATTTAGTGTATAGAATTTTTTAGAGATATGATAATGTGATATTATTAATAGAATTTCTATGAAATCAATAGTGATCTTTTATTAATCTTTATGAGTTCATCCTTTAGAGCAGGAGTTCTCACCCTTTTTTACTCGTCGACCCCTTGACTTTTTTTTTCGACCCCCCTAATATTTAATCGACCCCATTATTATTTTTTATTTAGAACAGAGTAAAATTAGTTAACTATCTAAAATGAATTCATTGTTAATAATCAAGTCAAACAAAAAAAGTATATACTCGATGTTAAGTTAGCATCTTAGCATAAATCTATAATAAAAAAAGAATTAAATCCAATGGGATCCCTGTGACTGATGTTTTTTGTCCAAAGATTCGATATCTGGCTCTATTTGTGTTATTTTTAAACGATATCTCCTCTAATGGACACATCCAATCTGTTTCGTTCTTTATTTACAATTCGATGTAGAATGCTATATCCGCATTCAACACAGAATATGTTGGAAAATAGAGTAGCAATTGTGCTATTTCTGTCCACAATTTTGGATAACTTTCTTTCACTTTCATATTTTGCCAAAAAAAATTACTGGTGATTGTGAATCATTATAACATAGTTTTAATTCTGGATTGAATTTTAACATAACTAATTCCTCTTTAATAATTTCTTTATGCTCTTCTGGCCTTGACAAAAACGGATTAATCATCCAAGATGGAATTTCTAATTCAAGAATATCTTGGAATCGAAGAATCACATCTTTCTATACTTAATAAATGTTGCAAAAAATTTTTAATATTTTCATCATCAAATGTTTGACCAATTGAGTGGAAATTTTTTCGATAAATATTTGAATAATTCTTTTACAATCTATTAACGTCACATACTTTCTCTGAAGTTCTAATGAACTTTCATTAAATTTTCCAAAAATCCAAGTCAAATAAACAATTTCTTTCTTCTTCGATACAATTAAATCTGCTAAATTTTTATCACCCACAGAAGTAAGAAAATTTACGATTGTATCAAATAACATTGAAAATCGTTCAAATGCATCCCCCTTTGATAATCATCGTACTATCAAATAAAATTGGAAACTATAACCTCAGTGTGAAGCACAAAACGGACATATGTTTCTTTAGCCTCATAGCAAAATTTTCTAAAAAGACGATCATACTTGCTGTTTGCTTTAATTTTGTTTATGGTTTTAATAACTATATTTAACGTTTCATGTAGAATTGGCGCAAGAGTTTTTGAAACCAAATGTTGTCTATGTAGAACGTAATGTATATGAATCACATTTGGACATATTTTTTTCAAATATGCCGCAAATCCATTATATTTTCCAACCATAGACATTGCACCATCTGTGGCAGAAGAAACCAAATTTTCATATGGAATCTTCTTGTCATCCAAAAATAATTTGACTACGGAAAAAATAGAAAATCCAGTCATATCAGTTTCCAAATATTTGACGAATAATAAAGCTTTTGTAGGAAGAGCTGATCGTCAAAATATCTTAAAGTGTAAGCTTCTAATAAGATTAACCTGACATATCCCATTAGAATTGATTGGTTGTCACATATATGACTTTCGTTAATTTGAAGCGAAAAAAATAGTATTTTTAAGCCTTTCACATAAAATATGTTCAACATTATCTGACATTTCGTCAATCCTGCGGCGAATTGAATCTTTGCTAATTGGCACGGATTTTAAAATTTCGTCGGGATTTAAACCCATCAGATCTGATAGAATCACTGATATAGATGGTTTGATGAGCAAGGCAGCGGGATTTCCGGCCCAATTGGAACCTTTGGGCTTAGACAGAGGCGACGGGAAGAGGCCGGACGGCATGACGTTATTCCCATACTCCCACGGAAAATCACTCGTCTGGGACGCAACGTGTGTGGACATCTTCTCAGGGGTCAGATCGCTGACGGCGACGCACTCTCCTGGAGACGCAGCCGACCAGGTCCGTAAATACGAATCCCTCGGAGATCAATACCATTTCACCCCCATTGCTGTGGAGATAACTGGAACCGTGTGAGCGAAGACGGACGCTTTTCTCTCCAGCATTGGAAGCAAACTCGCCTCAAAAAGGTTTGAGCTACGGGAGAGGCTCTGGTTGAGGCAGAGGCTCGAAATAAGATCTCAATGTATTATTCTGCGTGTCCAAACCGGTTCTTTACTCAAATCTGCTGGAATTAAATAATTTTATTAACATATTTATTGTTTTTGTAAAATTCGTTGTTTAATGGTTTTTGAATGTTTTCGTAATTTTGTTTATTATCGTGTTCTCTTTTTTCTGTGGGGACCAAACTTACCGTTAAGTCGCTGATGGTAAGTGGTAAGTGAGACAGACAGTGGCTTTTTTTCAAAAAATAGTTAACCTTGTTGTCAATTGGTTCGAAGGTTAACCTTGTGACGTAACTTTGATGTACCATGGTATAGCTCTAGTATGCTTAATTTTTTCATTTTCTCAATTTGAATATGATTTCTCGTCCCCCTTCTTAATGGACTATGAAACATCGGAAACTCGAAATTTAAAAAAATGATTTTTTATAATCATGCATATTAAGTAAAATTAAATATGAGAGACAGTTGAGACAACATGTTTCCTGTTTCGGACGGTCTGGACTTTCCACGGGGTCCTTCTTTAATCAGTCAATACTTAGCTGGCTGGACATACAGAGCAAAATCGTAGCACTTCAAAGGAAGAGTATTATACTCTTATTCACACTTTTGTAGACACAAAATCGTGAAGAGTATTATTCACACTTCACATTTTTGTAGACACAAAATCGTCAAAAAGGCATTCTTCCACCTGGCTTTAAAATCTTCACTGTAGTCGTTTTTACACACAAATTTCAGAACTTTCATTCTGTATTAACTGTCAATACAGCTCACGTATTCGAAAAGCCTTCTTTTCAAAAGCTCAGGATTCTTGCAAATATCTTAAACGAGAACAGAACGGATCCTTGGGGGCACTTTTTTCAAGACAATCTTTTCAGAAATATAAACTCCATGTTCAAAGACGACTTTCATTGAAAAGCTTTGATTTAGTTATACAGACAGTTGTTTCAGTAAGCTATCCGTCACAACATTGGGCAAAGATATTGAGGCGGCACGCACGTAAAGGCACGTGTTTTGTTTTTGATCTTTCGAGATCATGGATACGATAAAAATCTGAAATCGGTTACGATGGTGGTGATATCCATAATCAGTTGAATTAGAGTAGGGACAGACAATTAATCCTTAGCGCACTCAAATATGATTTGAGATAGGAAGTACCCGCGATTCCTAGTGAAGATAATCGACCAAAGTATGCGAGAGACAGCCAGTAATGGTTCCTTACGGATATTTGGATCTGTTAAAGTTCATAAAATTTATGTTGGAGAGGGAAGGAATCCAAGATAAGAATACGACGGGAGATGCGATTAAATGTTTGTAAAGGTCGTGGAGCAAGGATCGTGCAAAGGGGGTTTGAAATTATTGAACTCGTCAACTATGAATCGAAAAATGTGAAAATGATAGTTGTTCTCCGATAGTTCCGTTATGTCGAGGACGTTATGTCGTACATAACTGAAGGTCTTTACTCCTTTCAACACTGAATCCTCCCACACACAGGACTGCCCTTTGTTGTCTTTGAGCTGATCCTAAGTCGATTCCATAAATCAACTACTTTTTGTAGTAATCAGTTGTGGAGCTGTTCCAAATTTAAAATAGAGCCATATTAGCCACCGCTCCTCCCAAACAGGACACACTTTAGTTTAAGTAAAGAACAGTTATCCATAAACTAATCGACGAGGGGAGAACCAAGGAATGCTATTTCACTTATTTTTTGTTGATCACTGTTATCATTTGATAATTTTAACAACAATAACCCTACATCGGAATGGTTTTGCTGCATGCACTGCCCATCAGGGTGGTCTTGTAAAGTTGGAGAGAAGATTCAATCACCTTTTAAATATGATAATCCACTCTGGTTTGTGGACCTAAAAATTATGAACCAGAAGATGAAAATCCTGAGTTGGTCGAAATGCTGTTGGATTGAAAGAAAATGTGAAACTGAGAACAAGAGTCGACAAAGAAGGTTTCATTGCCTACATATTAATAAGAGATTACACCCAAATGTTTTCCAGCATGTAGAAACAAGCCATAATTTCTTTCCCTACCACATGGATGGTGGAATCTGGCTTTCTGCTGTTTGGATGTTTTTATTAAAAAAACGAAACACATTGGACAAGATTAAATGCTTACCCTTGATTATTAAAATAAAAAGCTTCAAAAAAAGTCGGTTAGTAACATTTTTGTGAAATCGCTCTGTGGACCACAGGTGGTCAGTGGACCGCGTTGGGAACCACTGTGTTAGATGAACGTGTTAGATGAACGATAAGCAAAATTATTCGAAAGTATTCCACTGTGTTAGATGAACGATAAGCAAATTATCGAAAAGTATTTTCGATTGAAAGCTGTCATTGCTAAGTATTGACGTTAATCCGCGATATATAATAAATTCTGATTCGAAATAAAATTAATGAAAGAACCGATTGACAGCAGAAATTCTTTCACACATTGTAAGATTTTTATTTTATTCCAGGTCTTAGTTTAAACGAACTAAAGGATCACGCGGCCTTACTGCTTGCAAACATCGAGAAATTATTTAGCGAAAATTACGACTTAGAAGAGCAGTGCAAGAAACAGCAGAAAGAAGTTCTTGAATTGTCTGAAAAAATCAAACAACCAACAAAAAAGTGATTTTAATAAAATAAATTTAGCAATCTCGGATCTGTCGAATATCAAAAGTACAAAATATAATAAATTATAGGTACGACAGGAGTAATGATTCTCACTTATTTGCGCCAGTATTTGACTTTAATATTATAGCCTAAAATATTAATTTGCAGTCCTTATGAAAGACGAAGAGATCATAGAAACTTCAATCAAATTAAACAATTTTTTGAATCACCTTCAAATTAACCTTAAGTTGTCTTAAACTAATAAATTTTAATAAATTTATTTCCTACAGAGAATCATATTGCTTGTGTGGGCTTGGGAGATGAGCATCGGGCCAAGATTTTACTGGTGGTCCAAGATGGGGACCTTCAAAATATTGGAGAATTTCAGAGAGAAGACTTGGATGGACTACAGATCATCCAAAAATATCCAAATTTATGTTTTTGTTGGGAATATTGTTTAACGGATCCCTTTTACTTATTGCTAGCGAGAACTCAAAAATCAAAGACGGACGCTCCCACAGATCCAATGAGGTTATTTGGTGAGTTCCCCTTCTAATCTCAATTTTTTTGTATTTCAACCAAATAAAACATTTTAATTAAAAATTATATTTAAGAAAAATATTATTAAATTTATATAAAATATTCGTAAACTAGATTTTTTTAAATACATTTAGCCACATGTCGGTCGAGGTGAATCTCAATAATTTGATTAGACAATATAAAGTAATTCATCCTCATATTGTAGGTCTTAATAATCTCCAAATCATACTGTCCTGACTGTCCACCGTTAAAAATATAATACAAACCTATGTAGACCAGAATTTATTATCCTCTGACCAATGCTATTCATGGGAGATTGACCTTGAACCTAATTGTGCCGAAATCCAAGGATATCTGCTGAGTACTACAGGTGGAAAAACCGTCTCCGTTAAATTTCAATTTTCTTAGGTTCCACGAGTTTTCATTAACGGAAATTTCGTAGGGGATGAGGACCAATTTATGGACCTCTATAATCAGCAGACTCGCTGATTATTTCTAATAACTAATTTTGAATGTTAGACTAACAACGCATTTTGTTAAGCCTCGTTTGATATCAAATCGTTTTATTCTATGTTTCCAATTTCGTGTCAGACTATACGACACGTTTGTTAAACCAATTTTGCTATACAATTCTGGAACATGGGCATGTTCTAAAATTGATTTAGAGAAGCTAGATACTTTTCACAGGAACCAACTCCGCATGTTGATTGGAATTTTTTGGCCGAGAAAAATCTCAAATGAAAATCTATATTCACGATGTAAATCCAGACCACTCAGCACCGATGTTATTTTATCGAGATGGCGACTATTTGGACATATCCTCAGACTGGACCCGACTACGCCATGTAACAGAATAATGGAAGAATATTTCTACTACGCCGGAAGTCGCGGATTTCGAGGCAGACCAAGAAACACACTTCCAACCTGCTTAAAAGATGACTACGAACAAAATAGTCGTAAATTGGTGACAGCGGACGATTCGGATGATGTTCGAATGAGGGCCAGGAACAAGATGGCGTGGGCGAGGATGGCTGCAAAACATGGCTCAAGCGAACCCCTTTTAGGGCCACGCGAAAGAGCTCTTAACTAACTAACTATGTTTCCAATGACTTTGATACTTTTCTCTAACAATGCTCCATGGATTCCATCTCCCACCATTGGTATTTGGTGGAAGTTTTTGTTTGTTCTCTTGTTCAATCATATGATCCATCTGTATCTGACGACAATCAGTATCAGGGGGAAGGAAAGCCAGAAATTCTATGCTTATAAAATTCATAAAAAAAATAAAATTCATAATAAGGTAAATTTTCATCTTCAAGGTAGCCTCTTACACAACCAAAACTTAGAAATGTGAAAAAATATCATAAATCAAATAAGAATAAGATCAACTCACACCAACGATTGAAATACAAAATTTGGTACTTTTCGGAGATGCCATTTAGAATCGAGCTTGAGTTATACAATTAAGTTACATAAAATCTTGTGCAGACCTATAATCTTCAGCATGAAATTTGTGATAGAGAAGCTATAATAATTTTTTTCAAAATACTCTCAAAAATTGATGTACAGTGTGACCCCGAATTGGGGAAACCCTCTTTTTTGGGAAAACCTTGCTTTTGGGGAAATATTTTCGCCATCCCTATAAAATACGATGATTATTAAAGAAATAAACCCCCTACCGGGGAAAATTTTATATTATCATAAAGAGCTCACGGACGTGGGCCTGACAAAGTATCTTCTATTTACCTAGAACACCTAAACCACTACGCAATTGGCTACCTCACGCAAATATACAACCTGTCCATTAACTATAATATTATTCCCAAGATTTGGAAGAATTCTATCATCAGACAGATTTTGAAAGCTGGGAAACCAGAGACAGAACCTGCTCCTACAGGCCTATTTCCGTTACCAGCACACTGTCAAAAATTATGGAGAAACTTGTATTATCAGTCATTATTCCGTATCTTCCACGTCCTATATTTCAACATGCCTTCCTCCGCGGTAGGTCCACCGCTACATACTTGGCTACCCATCGCAGTTCATTGCCGACGGTTTTAACACTCATCCCCGCCCCACAAAAACACAATCTTGGTTTCTATTGACATCTACAAAACCTTTAACACTGTAAATCCTGGTTGGAAAAATATTTTCTACAAATATTCGTCCGAATGTGAAATTATGGCTGGCCAACTTTTTGTCTGGAAGACGTGGACGAGTAGTCAGTGGTGATCTCATATCTAGATTACGATTACTACCGAACGGGGTACCCCAGGGGTCTCCACTTTCACCAATTCTATTCAACCTTATTCTTACACGACCTACCTAATGATGGAGACGAAGATTCCCTGCGATTATCCTACACAGACGATATAGTCATTACAATATGGATCGTTAAGACTCAGGCAAAATTGAACATTCTCCACGATTGGATTGTTGGCAATCGACTTACGATCATGCAACCAAGTCTATTTGTACCATTTTCACTTCGGACCGTTGTTCTAAGGATAAACCGAGTATCTTTATTGGTCCCACTCGGATTCCAGTGACAAGGTCCCCCACTGTCCTTGGAGTCAAGTACGACAGTCTACTCAATTTAACTCCCGCGCAAAAACATGATTACCAGGGGCCTCCAGAAAATTAACGTTTTACGCGCCCTTGTCTGGAGGACCCCGAGGAATATGGACTTATCTGTTTCTACCTTCTACCAACAAGCAATCGCGCCAGCCGTTGAGTATGCCTCCGTTGCATAGAGATTTGCGCTATCGGAGACTATGGTTCACAGAGTCAAATCAATACACCAGAAAACCATCAGTATTCTTTTCCCGCGTAGTGGATCAACAGTCGACCCACCACTCATGGAAGCTAAGACCCGTAGTCGTGGTTCCGGATATTTTCGCGTCTGTGAAAAAAATGGAAACCCGCTTCGCCTTATCATTTCCATGGCAAGAGAAAACCGATTGGATAGGAAATTCCCATCACCAATCGGATTCCTCTAAAGACCGAGAGAAGGCTCTTCCGGAAAGTAGTGGGAGATCACAGACGTCGAATGGCACAATTGATTGCAGGGACTGGGATCATTTAACTGTTAGACTCTTTTGTCTTTCCTTCTCGGTGTTCCCGGGGTTATTAAAATGATACTTTTTTTGTGTTGCAGTTACACAAGAGAAAAATATAAACCGCTTATAATTGGGCGTGCGAAGTCACCAAAAGTATTAAAAAGTGTGAATCTGAAAGATATCGCCATTGAATATTATGCTTCTTGCAAAGCCTGGATGACAAAAAATATTTTTGAAAATTGGTTATCTCGATTTAACGAGGAAATGAGGGAGAAAAAAAGAAAAATAGCATTATTAATGACAGTGCAACTTGTCATGCTGTTTCTGCCCAATATTCAAACGTCGACGTAATATTATTTCCCAAAAACACAACTTCCTTAATTTAGCCATGTGATCAAGGAATAATACAGGCATTTAAGAATCATTTCAATAATTGGATGATGAAAACGATTATCTATGATAAAACTAGAATAGATGAAGCAATAAAGGGAATCACAATATTGGATGCTTTTTCATGTTCGAAATTGGCATGGGCCAAGATTACAAAAACTTCAATACGACATTGCTTTGAAAAGGCTTTGGAATATGACTGTCGGGAAAAAGAAGACACCGGAGAAAGTCTGATTGATTTGGATATTGTGGAAAATGCAATTTTGGAGACCTTCTGGGATGATAATAGTAATGATGAAGAAGACTGCAGCGAACAATTTCTGGAACATTTGGATGATCAACAAGTTATAAACAATGCGGAATGCGCATTCACAATGCTGCTAAATGTTATTAAGCAAGATACTCGGAAAATGTCCTTGATCTATACAGATTCAAAGCAAATTAACAGATTTTTTTATTAAAAAATAAAAATTTGTAATTATCCGTCTTGGTTATATTATTAAGGTAAGATATCGAACAGGGGAGACCAAATTTAAAGAAAACCCTCTTTTTGGGAAAAACCTCAAAATTGGGGGAAAATTTTTCCAATTCGGGGTCGCACTGTATAAAGTTATTTCGAATTTTAATATTTCTAAACTTATAGAGGGTTTAAAACGTCATCAGAAAGACTACTATGCTTCATCTGAGGAAAAATTCCTTGGACTGTTACTGAAATTCTTAATTGCGATCTGAGACAAATAAGAAAAGTAACAAAAGATAGCAAAAGTCTTCGTTATCAGAGGAGTCTTGCCTCAAATAGAGAATGTTAGAAAAAATTGGCGAGCATGTCCATTTAAGCGCAACATTTCAACCTCTTCAACTTGAAGACCAGCCTTTGTGACCCCTAACATCGAATTAATCGTAAAACCTCTATCGACCTTTTTTTAATAAAACGTTCGAATGCTAGTTCATTTTTAGAAGTTCCACAAGTTTAAAATCCTTACCCCAGTTTCTCTAACATGTAGGAAACTGGCAATCGTTCACTACTCTTTTCTTGAGTTTTCCTTTTCTTCCCCTCTGTTATAACCTCAGTGGAACACCCAACTATTTTACAAGATATTGAGATCAACCAATTACTAAAAAAAGCAGTGAGATTAAGAAAACTGATGACTTTTTCCTCGGATATGACATTGGAAGACAGAATTTGAGTCATTATAGTGCGTTCATTTCATTTGACGAAAAAAATTCGATTAAAGGAAGAAGGCAATTCATAGCCTCAGACCTCGACTTGTTGTTTCACTAAGCAACCACTTAGCGGTTACAACAACGTCGACATTATCGATTCAGCAGTAATTTAGTAACAGAGTGAAGTGGGTTAAAAATCTAGCAATTGCGGTTATGTGTATTCTCATTAATTTTAGAAACCACAGGATTTTCATTTTTGGAGAAGTACTTGGAATCGCAATTTGGGGTTTAAACGCATTTTGAAAGATTAAATCAATTCAATAACCGATAATTTTATCACTCACGTAAGAAAATCAATATTTTTTAGTCTAATCTGAAATTATCAAAAATCAAAAATAACCTCTCCCTTGTCGGTCTGGGATTACTTCGTTAGCTGAGAACTTTTATTTCTTTTTTTTGACCCAGATCCTGGGTAATAATAATAAAAATAAAATAATAAAAAATAAATAAATAATTTGTTATCTAGTTACATGAATAAAAAAATATTACTGATTATAGTTTTATTGTAGAAAATATAATAACACATAAGGATTTTGATGAGATATGTTCCGACCTACAAAAACTACATAATTGAAATTCGAGTAGAGAATATATACCAAAAAACTGAAGAAAGAGATATTCCAGGCGGACGGTATGCGACATATGAATCATATGGCATAATCTCAAATGAACAAAGTTAGTGATTTTGACTATAAATAGAAAAACTCGTATACTGTATTCCAATATCAGAGCGTAAGTATTTTTACAGCGAGCATACACTCAGGTGGATATTTCGCACAATAAAACAGAACAAAGATATTCAATTATAGCATTCATAGTTGATGTAAGCTTATATTAGATTGATAGGGGGACTACAACAAGGTTAAACGTCTGAGAGACTTGTATATTTATCCATAACTTTGAGATATAACAAAGAGATGGAACAGGGACTCTTCAAAATTGTAGTCTCATAAAGAGAACTACGACGAACTTAAAATGGAGACATTGGATTCGTTGTTTGTTGTAACTAAAGTTTAGGAGGACTGCCTGGTATTCCAAGATGAACTTTGATTTCGCTTATTTTATGACGTATTGTAAAAGTATGGCGGAAAACTGCATTTGGGTTTTTATATTCGAGTATTATAGCTGGAAGATGACGTCTACCCGATGTCCACTTTAACAGCGATATAATCGACAAAATTAACGATTTCTATTCCACGGGGCATTTTTCCTTTGTTTCTTTTTGCAATTTGGGGACCGTGGGTATCATTGGTTTAACCCAACTAAGCCATACTCCCAAATAGAGAACATTACGACCAGATCATTCAGTATTACGCAAACGTGCGTTGGAGAAACCTACAGATTGGTTAATGGAGGATTATGCAGTATAGTTTTTCTGATTTGAGAATCTTCACGGTCGCCCGATAATTTATAGTCAAATTTTGTTCAACCACTACGGATATTCGTCCTCATATAAGGAAAAGACTCAAGAATTGAGGGTTAGTCTATGAACCTAAGGTAGTCATATTCTAGAAATCCTTCCCTTTTGGCTGCTCATGTTCTCTCCTGTCGTTTTTATTTCGAGTCAGCCGCCTTTACAGACTGCATTAAAAACATGAATTTCAAAATCAATTACAAAATCAAAAATCAGTCCAAATTTTTCGTAGAATTTGTCAAGCCGACTGTCCTCGAACGGTGGTTGAATGATTAACTCTTTCAGTGTCTTTATATTCGTGAATGGCCTCAAGAAAATATTCTCTACAGTGGGGGGATATGACGAGAATGGAAAGTTATTATTCGAATTTATCTATGACGATGTGATTGAGATATTCCCGTATATTTATTGCCCCATAAAGTTCCTGACTATTAGATTTGACAATCATGAATCAGAAATAACAATCTCAGTAATGCTTTGTAATTTTTGCAGATGGAGTTTCTCAGTGGTTTGCCTCGGATGATAGTATTTAAATCTTATTTGAATTTTCTTGCTATTATTTGTTAACCTTGAGAAACACAAGATAGCCATCATTGATTAAAAGGACCATAAGTAGGCTTATTTTATCAGAAAAATCAATCAATATTATCGTGCTGTTAAATTTAATTACTGTAATTAATTTTATTAATTTTTCTATTCCAGCCGATCTCCACTGAGACGTCTGCTTGGTTGACTCAGCATAGCAAAGTTTATCAGGGAAGGCCAAGGAATAAGTACAAAGTGTTGTAAGACCGGTTCACGTTCCGGCCCATCGTATTTGAGACAACTGAAGAATAAGTAGGAATCGCTTTGTTTCTTCAGGTTATAATCAAAAGCCACGATGCACGTGAGATCCATCGGCTTCTCCAGTTGATCTCCTTTGAAATCGTGAGAGGCAACTCAACGTCCATTATGTCGTCGGGACCATAAAATTAACTATGGACAATAAAATGTTAATAATCAAAATATTATGCCGCGAGCGCTGAGTGATTCGTCAATGTAAATTAATGTCAAAAATAATCTACAGTGCTGGTAAAAAAAACCGGTTTTGCAGTCACACTTTTTTTGGCGTATAGCTTGTAATTTTCATGAATTTAAGTATTCGGAATTACTAGATGTATAATTTTTATATTTCTAAAAAAATTCCTTAATCGTCTATAATTTTAATTTTCAATTTTACCGTGTAAAAAAACCGGTTTGTTTATTGTGTGATCTATTTAGTTCTTGTTTTTGAGTTTTATAAGCAGATGTTAAATACAACAACTAAAGGAAGATCCTTGCTCTTTTGGGATTAAAGTGGACGATAAAAGATATTGCAGAACATTTAAATATTACAAAATCTGAGATTTTCTTCGAAAATTCAAAAAAGTATCGAATCACTAAGAGGCTTCTTGTTTCCCGATGTCCTAAAGAGCTTCAAAAACAGACTTTGAAGTTCTATTGCATCTTATTGAGTGCGATCAAAAAATCCAAAAAAAACTCTTGGAACACTGAGAAATGAAATGAAACATTTTACTGGTAAGAGTGTCTGTAGAAAGACAATTGGAAATTACTTAAATTCTAATTTTCTATTCGGAAGAGTATGTCAACGTAAACCGTTGTTATCAAGAAAAACATAGTAAAAAGATTTGAATTGTCCAAATTTTTATTCGAATAAATAATGAGGCATGGAAAACTACTATTTTTTTCTGATGAAGCATCTTTTCAGATTTTCCAGCTAAAAAAGCAATTCTGTTAGGATGACTCTGTCACCGCAGATATTTGAACTCATAATGGACCTAAAAGTAGTTATGGATAACCCAGAAAAGGCTCTATTTCATACGCAACAATCACTTACTGTTAATGAACGACTTAAAAATATTTTCAAAAAGGAAAAAAATATGATAAGAATGATGAACCAAGTTAATACTTTCTTCCAAGCTGCTGGACTTGGGAGAAATGAGAAGAAATCAGCTAAAAATTTGAAAAATCTCAGGTCTGAATCAAATTTTTTAAGCACTACCGCGTTGCCATAAGCGCGTAAGATACCTAGGGTTTCGCTCGTGCAGAACACACACTTTATTTAAGTAAAGAACAGTTATTATAACTAATCGTAGAGGGAGAACCAAGGAATGCTCTTTGCTTTTTTTTTTCTTTTTCTTGTGTGTCCTTTTGACTATCCAGTTCCGCAGTGAATCTCCACTGATGACGGCGTCACTCGTCAAGCCCTTTCCGCATCGTAGATGCGTGGAACGTTCCACCAGGTGAACAGCAGCGAGAATCGAACCCGTGACCTAAGCCACTTTAGCCCGACACCTAACCACTATGCCACCCCAATCAAAATTGCTTGATGGAATGGATGACTATCAACACCTCGGAGTTCTGGAAAATAAAGATAGCAAAGTTTTGAAAGAAGAAATACTAAAGTCAACCTTTGACGGAGCAAAAAAGAGGATCGACAACCTGTCGATGTCAATTAAACTCAGTGAACTTGTTTAAAGCTATAAACGAATATGCCTATCGTTGTATGACTATTACATCGGGCTAATTGACATCAAACCAACTGAATATGAACTGTTTTACAAAAGTATACGAAAAATCCTCGTGCACCATCGGATTCACCTGAAACCAGCGAATAAAGAAAGACTTTATATGCCAAGAAACCAATTTGGAAGGGGATTTGAATCTATTACACATAAAAGTGAACGGATGCTACTCCAATTCCTACGAGACCTTGAAAAAAAGTTGAGTTATTGTTTGAGGAAGTCGGGGAGTCTACGGGGCACTATCAAATCAAAGAAAACACACATGGGCACTATCGCAGAATTTCTATGCCGAAAATATAAATCTCAAAGGCCTGATATTCTCAGTCTCGCCCTATTAAAAGAACATCGAAAGAACTGGCTAATTGAAGAAATTCAGAAAAAGCAGCTACATGGAGTGAAAAATGTTGTTCTTCAGAAATTAAAAAAAATGTTATAAACTTACAGCTAAGCAACGATACAGTTACTCGGAGAATTGAGAGAATATCTGACGATGTTCAATGCCAGCTACTCACTGAATCCAACTTTTTCGTACACTATTCTATTGCTCTTGACATCACTAAAGATATTAGTGATACAGAACAGATGGCTGTGTTTATTCGAGGTGTCATGCCTGACTTCAAAATTTATGAAGAATTCTCACGCTACGTAACTTTCATGGTTCTACTAAAGGAGCTGATATATTCCGTGAATTTCGTGATTGCCTTGAAAAAGCACATTTGGATCTTTCAAAAATGTTTTCAATTGCCACAGATGGATGTCCTTCTATGGTTGGATGGAAAACTGGGTTTCAAGATCTCTTAGCTGGATGGCGAGTAGATGATTGAGTTGAGTCCTGTGATTTGGCATCACTGCATACTACATCAAGAAAATTTAGCTGCAAAATCTATGAAAATGGACCATGTAACAGAAACGGTCATTTCAATCGTAAATTTTATTCTCTCTCGTGCTTTAAATCACCGCAATTTTAAGAAATTTCTCGAGGATATTGATGCTGAGTATGGAGATTTGCACATGCATACAATCGTACGATGGTTGAGTCGAGCAGCATGTCTAAAAAGGTTGTATAAATTTTAAATAAATCGCATTTAGATTTTATGACCTTCTTCCGGAGATTATAAATTTTATTGACAATAAGATATTCTATCTTCAGCTTACTGATAAGTAGTGGATTGCTGATTTAGTATTTATGTTTGACATTTCTACACACCTTTCGATATTGAATACTTCTCTGCAAAGTAAAAACAAACTATGTCATGAATTATACGGACTGGTTTCTGCAATTATCGAAAAACTACACTTTTTCAAAATACAAATTGCAAGTAGAGTTACCATTCATTTTCCAATACTTTCAAACCACAGGGAAGATGGATCATATGAAAAATATACCTCTGTTATTAGTGACTTAATCGATGAATTCGAAACACGTTTTAATGATTTTAAAGAAGCTCTACCTATTATGAAAATATTTTCGTAACCTATGGAAACAGATGCTGCAACCGTTCCATATGTATATCAGCTAGAGCTAATTGAAATGCAGGCAGATTTACAACTTACCGCGCTATTTAAGTCAAGTGAACTATTGGATTTTTGGAGTCGAATTCCACAATGGAAATATCCGAACTTGGTCGATAATGCTCAAAAAATGCATCAGTCTTCGGATCAACGTATGCATGTGAAGCTCTTTTCAGTAAACATACGCGAATAAAAAGTAAGTATCGAAATCGATTGACTAATGAACACCTAATTCAACTTTTATGTACATCGTCTTCGAACTTTACTCCTCGTTTCGATAAAATAGTAGACGCCAAGCAAAATCAAGTCTCACATTGATTCTCTTATTACGTAATAAAGCCTTTTTTCTTTAATCAACTAAAATATTTTTTGTGCGGCCCGCAAAAATACTCTTAATTATCGATTTGACCCTTGAGCTAAAAAGGTTGAGAACCCCTGATCTAGAGAATCATCTAGAATGCAAATCGATAAAATCATTACCAGTTGCGTCTACTATGCGCCAAACGTCCGATAATGTTCTTCCACTGTCAAATTAAAAGAGAAAAATTTTACTATTGATCTCTGATGCTGCCTTGTATATTATTTCTGGTATTATTTTTATTTTTATTTTAGTTGGTAAAAATGATGTCACGTGCATCACATTGCTTGTGATTATGAGCTATATCAAATAGTTGCCATTTTTGTTTTAATAATATGCCACATGGCCGAGTGGGTAGATGGTTACATTTTTTGACCTTGAAAGTGATATATATCAAGTTTTTGATTATCAGAATTTTATTTTTTATAGTTACAACCCTACAGCCGGGTGGCATAGTGGTTAAGTGTCGGGCTTAAGTGGCTTAGGCTACGGGTTCGATTCTCGCTGCTGTTCACCTGGTGGAAGGTTCCACGCATCTACGATGCAAAGGTTTGACGAGTGACGCCGTCATCAGTGGATACTCACTGCGGAACTGGATTGTCTAGAAAGGACACTCACACAAGAAAAAGAAAAAAAAGAAGTGAAGAAAGAAGTGAAGAGCAAAAAAAAGAAGTGAAGAGCGTTCTACGATTAGTTAAAATTAACTGTTCTTTACTTAAATAAAGTGTGTGTCCTGCCTATGCGGAGCTATAAAGGCTTTTGTGAAAAGGCTTTAAAAAAACAACCCTACAGTTCAAGAAATATGTGACGGATTTAGAGGTTTAACTTTAATGTTTTTTTCAGTAAAAGATTATTAATTTTTTCTTATAAATTTTTTAGAAATGGGTCAATTTAAAGATTGGCCAATCTGCAAAGATTCACTGTTTTTTTATTATAAAGTAATGAATTGACAATGTTAGTCAAAAATCGGAATTACTAAGCGAATATTGCAAGGAAATGGGAAAATTTATTAAATAATATTATTTTTATAATTTATTCAAGAAAAAAGTGATTCTACAAATATTTTATAATCGAGAAAATAAATCTTATTTTCTGGAAGATCGGAAAACTCATTATCTTCGTTGTCTGTAGATTCTAAAGTGCAGTTCATGTAATGATAGTTCCATGTCAATTCATATTCAGGCATTTTTTCGATGCAGAATTCGATTTCTTCGGATAGGAACTCTTTTAGAGTTACAGATGTAATGTATGGCTAAGGGTGAGAAACAAAAAAACCAATCCCTGTGATAAAATTCTGAAAGCGAATATAATTTCTTCTAAAAAATTCTCCTGACAAGAAAATCTTTCGATATGCATTCGAGCACTTGACCAACAAATTGTCCCTTTAAAGTTTACTAATTCCGCATAATTAGTCTACAAAATTATAACACTAAATCACGTTATTAAGGAGATTGTCGTATCTTAAGGATACCATCAACGACTTGAATTCCCCAATAGATATATTTCCCTGACCAATGTGTCTGTACTGTTCTAATATATATTTAATTTGAGCATCTTTAATAATCGGTCCAACTATATCATTTTTCTTGAAATTTTTAGTGATGTGTATTGCATTAAGGACAGTTTTGGATTTACTCACCAGATTCGTATAAGTCATCCTTAATTTCTAATTAAATTAACAAATAAATCAAACGTCTAGTTTGTTATAATATTCTAGCTTCATGCTGTAGTTAAACGGTAACAAATCCTAAAAATAATAATCGTGCAAATTATTAGAATTAAGGATTATACACGAACCTCGTAAATTTTTACTAGCTCATCAAGTTTAGGCTCATAACTAGTAATTTCTGCATAAAATTCTTTGGCGGGCTCCAAATCGATCGTATGCTCATCCATAAAAGTCGCCTGACCCGAATAAATTTTCAATTTATTGATAGCTTTATTCAAATTTTCATGTAGAATTGAAAATTCCGTACAAAGACGATCAATCTGAAATTTATACGTAGAATACCTCCATTTCCTTTGCTAAATTCTCCACCAGTTTCTTTTCCCTCATATTTATTAGTTCAGTTATTAAATTGAAATCCCTTTCCAACATCTAAGATGTTAATTTTTTAAGTTTTACTTCAAGGGGGATGTTAGTCAGGGGAAACTCAAAATTTGGAGATTCTTTGATGTTATGACGTAACGATATTAAATTTTCTAATTTTTGAGAATAATCTGGAATTGATTTGGCAAACTCTCGATGAAAATTAAGAAGATGCTCTGCTTGAATTAAAGAATTGGATTTTATCTTATTGGAGAGATCGTCCTTGGTAATATCCAACCATTTTTTAAAGTCCTAAACTCATTATGTCGTAAATACAATAATTTTACTATAAAAGTCTATAAGCTCTGGATCCAGTTCATGATCGTCATAAAACCCCTAAACGATAATTTATGATACCAACATTTAAATCCAATTTATAAAAAGTTGCACTATTCAGAACATGTCTGTATTTATGTTCGATCTTACTGATCTCTTTGATAACTTGCTTTGAATCATCGCAGTGGTAACTAAACAGCACGATTAGCACATTAGAAACCTAATATATTCAGACATTACAAATAAATCTTTAAAAACATCATCAGAATCATTATCCACGTTATTGAAGCCATTGATGACGGTGTCGATCATAAAATTCAAAATCTGAAAATCAGTCTTGAAATATACTCTAATTGGGAGAGTTCTTAACTGCCTGGGAGTTGGTAGCTCATCATATTTGTCATCCAACCACTGATTAAATTGGAAGGAACGAGCAAAGAATGTTTTAATATATTGGCTATTAAAAAATTCCCTATTTTGAAAAAATACTTGATTACTTATCTCTTTCCCTATAAACGATATTGAGAAACGTCTTTTCGGAATTATTTAGTAAGAACAACTTCTCGTCCAGTATCTGCAACGTTTTCATAATAAAATACCTCAAGGAAATCTGTACTGAGAAGCTTGTGGTTTTCTAATTGCAATCGGTCTTGCCAAATATAGAATCTTTCTTCAATTTCCTTAATTTGGCGAATTTTCATATTTTTTTGTACAAAATAGCTTTTAAAAAAAATTTCCAAATTAGGTGAATCTTTTAAATCATCACCATGAAGTTGCGAATCGAACCAGTAGTTCCAACTATCCATCCATTTCAACAACTTCAATATTATGTTATAGCTACCTCTATTTTTTTAGCCTTGAGCGTACGAATCTCATCATAATAATCATGAACGAATCGCATGAAAGACTTTATGACTACTAATGAATTTTCGAATTGTATTTGCGAGATTTGATTCACTGTTAGTAGCATTTCATTGCTACAATTCACACTAATAGCTGAAGATACGTCTGTTAAGTTATCGGACATAAGCTCTAATTTTATAATGATTTCAAAAATTTTATTTTATTTTCAATTTTATATTTATATTAATTTAATAATAAAAAATAACCAAAATTTAATTTATCTGTGATTATTTTAATTTTTAATAAAATTCTAACTTTATTTTCATTTGGTTTAGCTGGTGACGTGGCTCTTAGAAAATGCAGTCTAAAAACACAAGGCTCAGTTGGATCGCTTTAATCTAATGTCGGGAGACCTCGAACTATTGATTTTCATAGACTAAACAAATTTTATAGGCGAGTTTTTTAATTTAATTTTCAATTAATTTTTTTAATTAAAAATTTTAATTAGCTTTTAATTGTTTTCCATTAAAATTTTTTTAATTAAAGTTTATTTCATTTAATTTTAATTGTTAACTTCCTTCTCGGTATATCCAGAGTGTATCCAGTTCCCACTATCACAGAAGAGTCCGTCCAATGGCACACAACTTCATCCAGAACCTGCAGAAAAGGTAAAAGACGTCCATTACTTGCTGTTTTGGGAACCCCTTCAGTGAAGTGGGAGATACAAATAATCATTTTTCGTACCACCCTTGCACTGGGTGCCACTTGAGACAGGTGGAACATATGACATCATTCTATTCGAAAAGGGAAGAGGAACAGAAGAAACAGGCAGAAATCTTTTCTTGTTCCCCCAAATTTTGTGCCAGGCTGACCCAAACTTAAAAAATAGTGTATCCTAAGCTTCTTCTATCGGAAGCATCGTATATCCAATGTCTTAAAGTTCATCATTTTCACTTCCTACAATAAAAAGAACGAAAGGTCACATCCACCTTGGGGAGATCAAGACATTCGCTCAATAGGGGTACGTCATCCACCTCAATGTCTTGAAATCTGAATTATTAAAATACAATTGTTGTTACCATAGAAATGCAGGGGCATGTTAGTGCGAAAGTTTTTTGTTTGCAAGAAAGAGTTGATAGAGTTGCCATTTCCGTTTATTTCAAGATTTATTCAAAATATGATATCAATGGGGAGGGAATATCCAAGAATGACTATAAACTGGCCATGTTGTCTCTTTTCGGGTGTAAACCATCGAAGGTACATTGAATACTACTAAATTTAGTCTGAGATAGCGAAATTGTTCGACAGAAATGAAAGTAAATGTGTAAAATGATTGTAGAAATCGACTACAATTCATACAAATTGAAACATTGACTCAAAACTAAAATTTTACACGGACGATGACTTCATCAGAGCCTCCTTTGCGGCTTTAGACGTGGAAAGTTAACAAAAATCTTAACCAACAGATAAAGGGTTTATCAAAATTCAAGATTTATCTCAATGCTTTCCCCCTTCACTGATAGAAAAGTCAAATTTAATCGAGTCCTCCTTTAAGTTGGACAGTAATTATGATTTCTTAGAGAGGTCGACAGAGACGGTGACGGACGAGTCACATTTCATGATTTCGAAGTGATGATGAAACTGTGATTTTTAAATTTATATTTCAGCTAAATAATAGTTTGCATTTTATTTAATTACCCCCGGTCCTTCAAGCGAACGAAACCGATGGCCATCAGGAAAGTGACAAGTGAAAACAGACGCCACCAGAGATCTGTCGGATGGCTCTGATTTATTTGTTTAAAAGCTTGAAATGGGCTTGTCTCTTTAAAATCCTTTTTGATATGAATCCACCTGTTTCAAGTGGCACCCAGTGCAAGGGTTTAACAAGGGAGCCGATCGGGTGAGAGGAGCAGTGAAGAAAAGGTAACAAGGAGGTGATCAATATTGAGAAAAGGCGTTGGAGGTTTTCGATTTTATGACAGATAACCACCCAGGTTCTCTAAATCTTGTACTGGTTACTGGTTGGGAGTCAAACCTTAATCCTACGTGACTCTGATTCTTCCTTTGTTCAAAATTTCGGGCTTCCAATGCCTCCAGGGTCCGTCATCTCGTCCATGATCTCAAGAAGGAAGACAAGGGGTTTTATCCACCATGAAGTTAAGTAGACAAGAGAACTTCGCCACCTCAGTTTTCCCGTTAATTTACCACTCGCTAACTGGTTAGGTCAGGTAAAAAATCAATGAGGGTTATAGTTCAAAGAATATTGCCCCCAAACCTGATACTAATTAAACTGAATACTAATTAAAATGGCTTGGGTCTTCCAACTGGGTTCTTATAATGAAATTCTACATGTAGACGCTAAAACACCACTTATGTCACACGTGACAACATGTAAGCCATCTCCGATTGGTTTTGTTCTCTCTTCATAACATGCTGATATGTCAGATTTCAAATCCAATCCACGTGGCTATTAACTACGTATCTTCAGGTTTTATTTACTATCATAAGTTTATTTCTTTAGGTCAACACTTTTACGTCCACGTGATGTTATGTGTTGCCATGTGGCTAGTTGATTGAAGTGGCGTCCACCAAATTCAGGAAACGCCCAATGCCTGGCCGGCATTCCATCTATTCATTCCACCAGGTGGCAATTTCTTTCTCTGTCGACAAGTTCTGGAATCGACCTCAGCTCCCTGGACAACATCTCCTGGATCACTGTGCCTGGGTGATGATTCTGCTGGAACGCGTCAAGATCAAGGAATTAATTAGTTTGATTTTACCCTTGGTCTTTAGTTTTATATACATAGAGGAATGTCCTCGAGTTAAGATAAGGACTTTAACGTCTCAGTTGTTTTCTCAAGGTAGTTACATCTAATTAAGGTATATCCTGTTCCTATGGTCGGATTGATATGTATCTTTTTCAAGCACCCACGTCAATCGATATCCGCCATTATGAGAGACTTCCAATGAGTATAGAAAAGAGATCTTTACCAAGCGATTGGTTCATCCCACAGACCAATCATAATAACCACAATTGACCCACTTGGCACCCTTACGACTGCACACAAATTAGTTGCACTTCTCGCACGATTAAAGTTTAGACTAGTTTGCACCCCCATAACCACAAATCCTCTAATCCTTAGGTTTGACATACAGTGGGGCAAATAAGTCATGGCAACCATTACATAAATTCAAAATTTTTAATTTTTATAACAGAATGTCACAGTCCAGATCTGTGAGACGCCAGAGCCGAGAAATCAATGCTCAAAATACGAAAAAAATATTTTTTCAGAAAAAAATTCATTGGAAGAAAATATTAATAATAAAAAAATAAAATTTATATATATATTTTTTTTTTTAAAATATCAATTATAAAATATGGCTCTAGTGGAATTGACACGAGAAGCAATTGAAAAATTAAGATTTTCAGTGAATCGGGACAACTCGATAATTAATTGACTAGAGAGAAAGGGCAAAAATCTAGCGATATGCACAAAGTTTCAGTTTCAAGGAATCCGCGGCCTACATTAATAAAAATGGTCTATTTTTTATTGAGGAAGCTAAATTAACTAAAATACATTGAAGTTGCATATTTGCTGATTTAAATTAGGCTCAACATAATCTAAATCACTTTGGACGTGATAAATTATAGTTTATTGTCACTGGAGATCCCCGTGAACGCCGCTGGCTATTTGAACGAATTTCGCTCGCAATTTTGAGAGGGAACAGCCACGCAGTGAGGGCGGCAACTACCTGACTTCTATTGTTTAAGGAAATAATTTATATACTTGTTAAAAAATTGGTTTATTGTCACCATTTATGGTGTAAGACGCAGTGAAGTGGCTACTGTGGTATCTAAATGTGTTTATTGTCAGGTAATTCTAACAATTTTAGTCTAAACGAATGCTTGCGACTAAACCACTAACTACGGAAAATATTGTCAAATCAGGCGGAAAATAAAAAAACTGTAAGTACGACGAAATTGCCGATGGTGATGAAATTTTAATACGCCACAACGGGGACGTAAACGTAGCTAATAGAAAATACCCCTCATACGACGAAATTTCAACGAAAAAATATACAGTAACGAATCCCGAAGGAAAAATAGTCACAATTCTAGATGAAGATAAAAAGTTAACACCAAACATATAAGCCGGGTCAAAAAGTTATGATAATTTTAATTTTTTGATTTGTGTTCTTTGAAAAAAATTGTATCAAACATACAATAAGCCGGCCGAATACTAAAACTTATGAGCAAAATGGAAAATTAATTTATAAAGGAAAGGAGTTAGCACGGAAATATGTTCTATTTTAACACTGCTTCACGGATCCAAGACAATTGCCTTTGAGAATGGCGATTCCGACCTTCTGAATAAGCCAGATACTAAATTAAAAAATTTAAAATTACATTTTTAATAAATTTTATCTAAAAATAGTTTGGTCAACCACTTTTCGTGAATTTTTAGATACAAAAGCTACATTCAATCAATGATTTTGGTGGATGTTGGTTTGCAGGAAATCACGAACTCTCCAAAATAATAAGGAAAAAATTAATAATTTCAGATATTTAATGAAAAGATCAAGAAAAAACTTTAGAAATGTATTTTTTATTAACAATTATTAGTATCGTTTCGCAGAATCATCTAAGAAACAACTGGAATGTCCTGGCCATCCAAGATCTCGCGGAAAGGACTGTACAATAAGTGTGACTGTACACCATTAAGTCTCGAGATCATTAGCTATCGTTTGAACTTTTTGGACACGTCCTGAGGTTGGACCCGATATCCCCCTCCCCCGAATATCGCAATAAAAGATTATTACTCCTCCAATGTAAAACGCTTTTTTGGAAGACCGAGAACAACCCTCCCGGTCGTTTTACAGAACGATCTGAAAGCCGTGAAGAAAACATTGGCATCTCGTGACGATCTGGACACACTGAGGGACCTAGCTAAGAACAGAAGAGCTTGGAGCAACCTAACTAATTCTCTTATATTTTTGCTTCACATGCGTTAAAATAACTGTTCTCTATCACAGTTTATTATTTTTTAATTGATTCGTTATTTTTTAATCGATGTGAATCTCACATGATGTACCCGGGTCGAATCTCGCTTAGTCGATTTGGTTCAAGGTTCTAAGTATCTTCGATGTTTTTGGGTTACGAGAGTCGTCGTCTTTAGTTTTCATTACATTCTGATCTCAAAACCTTGCCCTGGACACATCTTGGACGGTACATTATGAGCTCCCTGAAAGTATCTCGGAACGGTGTCCGGACATTTGGCCGATAGAACATTTAGCCGCCAGGAAAATCTGGTTTTAAAATTCAAAGATAAAATTCAAGATAAAACAGTCAAATTTCTACTGGAGTGTATTCATCATATTTTTCAATAATACTGTTTATTATTTTTTCACATCCTGGTACTTCTTTACTTGTTTTATTGTTATTCCGGCCATCACTTGTACTACTGTGAGCTCCCACTCTGACTGTTCTTTTTCGTATTTTTGCAACAAGCCGACAAATAGTTAAATGTTTTATAGACACTCTTTGTGAAAAAGATCTGTTCCATCCTTCAAGTGAATTCGTAGTTTTTGGGAGGCCTTCTGCCTGTCTGTCGTGTACATTCCACATTTCCAAACTAAACAATGATGTCGGCTAATGTCCTGTCGGCCAAACGTCTGTCGCCCTAATATCTGTCGCCAAATGTTTGTCGGCCTAATATCTGTCGGCCAAATGTCAGTCGGCCTAATGTCTGTCGGCCTAATGTCAGTCGGCCTAATATCAGTCGGCCTAATATCTGTCGGCCAAATGTCTGTCGTCCAAATGTCCTAGTACCCTCGAACAGCTTTTGAGAAATCTGGGAGCACATTGTGCGATCTTGTGAATGAGGAAATTGAGACTCGAAAAGGTCATTCCATCATTCTTTTTAACGTACGATCATTCCATCACTCTTTTATGGACTGGAAGGATGGTATTACACTGCATACAAAGACCGTTCTATCTTGCTTCTTGAAAAATCGAGGAGAGCAGGGATCAAGATTGCCCTACACAAATGGCTCGACGAGAAGCTAGATGAAGATGAATATTTTCAAGTAATGTCGATCAGAGATGCAGCAGAAAAAGGGATGGAAACTTCCTAAAAAGAGATTCCATCATTGACTCGTATGTTGCAGGTTGTCAGGAGAGCTGAGGTCGATTCTAGAACTCGTCACCAGGGAGCGAAATTGTCTCCAATTGAATGAGCAGATGGATCCTTTTGAATGCCGACCAGGTATTGGGTGTCTCATGAGTAAGGTGGATCCAATGACGCTACCAGAGCGAAAAAGAGAAATATTCAATCAAGTAGTCACATGGCAACACGCGGCCATATTGGTTAATCCGATTATTTTCTGAAAGTGTAAAATCGTTAATTAACAAAAAATTATTTTTACAGAGATTATTAACTAATAAGGTCAATAAAAATTTAATTTGACATCTCATAGCAGAATTTGAGTGTGTTGATGAGTTTGATATGCTTATTTGTTTTTTCCCTCCCCAACAAGTTCACCAATTTGTTCTAAAAATAAAATTTCGATTTACTTCGATTTCGTCATTAAAGTAGACGGATATAATATTCATTACTTTTTCAAACAACTCCTCCCCAAAGCACTCAATACATTCTCTGAAAATCAATATTAGAAGTACTTTTTCAAGGAAGTAATCGTCTCCTCAAGTCGCGCACATCTTTCCACCTGTTCTGGAAATGAATTTTTTGGGCTTCTAATGTGCCTGAATGACTGAGACCGACCACAGGGAAGTAGAGGAGGTCTCGGTTTCTGGTCTTCCGTGAATTTTTCGACTGCCTGTAGTGTATTCCCCAAACATACAGCAAGTTTTTCAATTTCCACACTAAAATTAACTTCCTATAATATCACTTGGGTTGGTCACTCGTGTCACTACCTTCAGAATTTTCGAAATCAGAAGTCTTTCGCTGAAATAAAGGTTTCTCCGATCGAAGGACCACTTTCTTGGCATCGTTGGCCTCTTTTTTCTACGATATTATCAATTATAGAACGATCATCATCCTTTTTCTGTTAATTCTCAATGAATCCAGGAAAGCGTATTTTGGTATGGGGATTGGCTGCTTTTGAATTAACACTGGCTTCCCCTCCGATTGATCTGATGAACTCACTAGGTTGGTTATTTGGATTTTTTACAATTTTCACATTCACTTTGTCTGGCCCTTCTTCGTTCCCTCGCACTCATGGACTGGAAAATTAGTAAAGCGAAACCCTTTCTGTTTCTTCGTGAGGAGTTGGAGGTCTTTTCACATAAATTTCTTTTGACGGGAGAAGTACTCTGGAAGATCGGTCATCACTTGAAGATTTGATTTCAGAAGACGATGATGTGCTCGAAGAAATGAAATTCTTTATTCTGTTTCCCATACTCCGCCTGTCTTGTTATTTTATAAAAAAATGACTTTTTGATTGAATCTAGCAATTTTTGGATATTCTGTCGTATGTATGTCGTCGAAAGGAATCGGGAAATGGAGGGTCTATTTTCTGGTGATAGGTCAAGGGTCGATTTCACTAGATCGACCAGTTGACTCGAATACTCTTTTGGGAGAGGGGGGAACTAAGAATAGTTAAGTTAAACCACCTTTCCTCTCAAAATTTTAAAAACCAGTGATTGCATGCTGGAAGCGTCAAAGGCATGACGAAGGGATAACATCTCGTACATGCAGCAACCGAACGACCACATGTCAGACTTGTAGCTGTATGGTTTGTTAGAGAAGAGTTCCGGACTCATATAATATGGAGTCCCTATAACGGTGGTGGCCATGTCAGACGCAGAATCAAGCATTCTAACGTGATTTAGTGGACTAACCTTGAAATTCCAAAATCCCCCAGTTTGATAATCTGACTTTTGCTAAGAAAGATGTTCTGAGTTTTCAGATCTCTGTGTAATATGTTTTTTCCGTGCAAATACTACGATAAAAAAGCTAATAACCCTCAAAGCCAAGGCAATTTGGATGGACCATTCTACAACCTGTTTCTCCTCCAAATATTTGTTCTTTCTTGCTCTTAGTATTGTATAGAGATCTCCCCCAGAACAAAAATCCATTACTATGTGAAGTTTCCCCCATCAACTGCAAAAGATTCTTTATATAACACTATGTTCGGATGTTTTAAATCTGAGAAAAGTTGGACTTCTTTTGTGGCGCTTTTTTGTTCCCTTTTTGACTTGTTGAGAAGGAAATCTCCTTTATGACGTACTAATTGTAAAATTAAGACCCTAACTTGTCGTTTGTCTGAATGGGACTTGACTAACCAAATCTGTCCGTAACTGCCTGTGCCAATCACCCTTAACTTTTCGTAATCACCAAATGGCATTTACTACGTTAATAAGTTAACATTTTGTTGCCAAGATATTAATTTTACGCTCTTTGTCAGATAAATATTTCAGATATCGTATTTTAATAAATTTTAATTTATAAATTAAAAAAACAAATTTATAAATATTATTTTGGTCAAAACATAAGTTAGTTAGTTGCCGCCCTCACTGCGTGGCTGTTTCCTCTCAGAATTGCAAGCGAAATTCGCTCAAATAGCCAGCGGCGTTCCCGCAGATCTCCGGTGCATGAGGTGATCCGTCCGAAAAACTCGAGTGTAGAGGGAAAGTAGGATCCGGAAGTCTCCGTAGCAAGGGAACAAATTGGACATTATCGGGAAGGTCGCCATATTTTTCGAGTTTGGCCTTCTCCGCCTTGACGGCTGCAGAGCATGCCCTTGAAGCGCACTCGTGAAGATTGTTCGGGGCGAACGTGTCTGTACATGTCACGTCCCAAACAAGTGGTTTCCCGGCCTCAAAGGGAAATATGGTCATCCCGTCCGGTCGTTTCCCGTCACTTCTACATAACCCGACCGGTTCAAGAATGGCCGAGTGTCCAGCAGCATCCATAGCCCGCTTGACAATCTCATTCAAAGCCTTGTGCCTTGGAGATCTGCCAGCGCTCCTCTTGCAGGCGAGAGGGTGCAGGCCATAGCAGTCTATCAGGATGCCACATCGGCACGGGTGAGGTACACATACTTTCAGTCCCAGCCGCAGAGAGATACCACTTCTAACGCATTCATCATCCGAAAGGTGCCCAGAACTCCATTGGGGATGGCGTTTAGCCAAGCTCCGCTCTCAGGGGAAGCCCCCGAAAGCAAACAAGCGCGTCGGTGCTGATTGGCTGATTCCAGTAGGAGTCCAAATGATTTCCAACATAATAAATTGTCCAGGTTTCGCTGGCAGTCTTGTGAAAGAGGCAGGGGGAGGTTGGTGGCATTACAGGCTTCTCGTGCGTGGATTATGTCTTGGTCAATTGAAATTCGGGTAGGGAGTGTAGAAGGTTCGCAGGCCGTGAATGAAGACAGATGTGCAGGAAGTGAGACGTCCAAAGTATTTATAAATTACAAACCAAAATGACCCTGTAACCACAATTTATAATATTAATAATTTTGCACTTTACAAAGAGGCATATTAGCCATCGCTCCTCCCAGGTAGGACACGTAAGAACAGTTATGCTAACTGATCGTAGAGGGAGAACCAAGGAATGCTCTTCACTTATTTTTTTTGTTGGGTGTATGTCCTTTATAGAAGATCCGGCTCCACAATGAGATGTTCACTGATGCGTCACCTTCAAGCCAACGAAACTTGATACAAACTGTTTAAAATTAAATATCCCAAAAAATTAAAATATCCATTGATCGATGCATTTTGTATGGATTTGGATCTTGTCCTGCAGGAAATTAGAAAACGGACGAGTCACCTTGATGAGGAACAAGATAATTATTAAAACTATCTGTGTAGTGTAATGCATAAAATATTGTTCAGAGAAGCAACGTCATCGGAGCACAAAGGGTAAAATATTTAAACGTCTTTAAGAATAAACCAATTGGCATGATCCACCATCGATTTCTACTCTATACCTGCTGAATATCTGAGACCGTCCGCTTTTGGTAGTTACTTACGTTAGCCACCGGGTTCCTTCATTTAAAGGAATCGAGCGTAAATAATAAAGCAGTCTCACATCAATAACTCAACTCAAAAAAAGTAAATCGTAAAAGTTTATATTAAAATAATCAAATAAAACTATTTTTACACAAATCATCATAGTAGTGCTGAAATTCACTGAATAAAAATCCCGTCCACTTTTTCTTTGCGGGGTTCATTGGCTTTTCACAATTCAAAGTCAGAGACTTACAATCAATAAGGGATTCAGCCAACTCTTTACCAGAAAAACTAAAATTAAAACCTCCCAAACTCCTTCTCCAGAAAATTTAAAGCATCAATCTTCCCAGAGGCCATGGCCATCATTCCATCAACACAGTCCCTCACACTCTTATGATAATGTCTCTTCAGCAGAGATAACTGCCAATTCACTCCATCCAAATCAGAGGAGTCCCCACAGTTGGATGTAAAGGAAAATACACTGTCTTCACCTCCCAACAATGCAGCAGACATTTTCCGTCCACCACTCTGCTAATAAAGAAAACAAACAAACCAAAATCAGTCTTCTCGCGAGAGCAAAGTAAGCCAACACAGCTGGGGGCTGAGCATGCAAGCAAATGGCAGTTAATCGGCAGAGAACATCCTCAATGCTGTCCGAATTCACCTAGCGTATAAATAAACAACCACCTGACACAGACACGTGGTTATAACAACCTGGAGACATTCAATGAGTGAAACTATATCCTGATCAGGGCCTAAACTCATAAGAATTCCAAACCTCCACCAACCATCAAAATCGACTCGTTTAACTGCCTAAAAAACGTGTTCTGCTCCACACAGAGAGTAACATCTCCCCCGCAGTTATAGAGAAGGCTGTTTTGACCACATTTATCCTGTCAGAGTCAGTCAAATCCAACTAATTATCAGCCACCACATTACCTCACTGAGCATTCGCTTGAATATGATCAGCAAATCGTTCACCAGCTCAATATTCACGTGCTTTGCGTACTTTGAGAGTCCGGAAAGGACCGCTGAGAGTATGGGTCCCTCTAATTGGACATTTTTCAAGACACGGCAGAAAATGTAAAACATCTTTTCTAGTATTTGGGCTTGCTGTAAGGAATATTAAACAAAAATAACCAATTCTGCAACACGTGTCTTGTTTTCGCAAATTTCAGTGTGCCGCATCTCCTTCTCGAGAATACGGAATTCACGGTTTTCCTGAAATGCGGAAAAACCATACCTTTCGTTCTCTTCTCGACATGTTTTGACGACTTTTCTTATTCTCTGTGGATTTCAGCTCATCCAGAGCACGCATACTCGCAGAGTCATCAATTCGCACGTGCATCAATATTTGAGCCATCTGAAATGAGAAACGAGCATACCTCAAGTGAGATAGAATCCGAGCTCTTAGAGAATGTAGAAACAGCATTCAGGACCTTCAAAGTCGTCTCTCCAAGTTCGTCGTCCCCCAAAAGTTGAATTAGATAGCTTTTCGCCAACTCCCGTTTCTAAATGACCCATAACTTCAGACCTCCTCCGAAAATGTAAGGACGCGGACTAAAAAGGTGATAATTATCTCCGAGAAGTTAAAGTTTGGATTACGGAGGACGAGTTCTCCCAAAATACTGAAGGGAACTTGAATTTCAAGCTCCTTTTCGGTGACGGTGGTAATAAGGAAATTCAGGAATTTCTTGTAAAGCATCAAAAACGAGGAATCGAAGGATTGCTGAGCTCTGGTCTCTTTTTTGAGCTAAACTAACGGAAAAACGGAGAACCCGAGTTTTCTCGTTCCCTGACTTTTCCAGTGAGCGGATTCGGTATCCCGGAGTCAAATCAGAAAAAACGTCAAAAAGAGAGTTCACTGCCACGTCCCTTCGATGGATTTCTTCAGGATAAGCAGCGAGGTATTTTATTAACGCAGAAAGTTTCTCGATCTGAGATTATTAGATCTCCTTACATTTTCGGTGGGGGAAGAAATCACGGAAGTACAAATATTCGCTACGTTGGCAGAAAACTCGGGAAAAGACAGATTTGCGAAGTGTTCGAGTTTAGACTTCTGGATTTGCTCAGTTTTGGCTGATTTTTTAATTTTGACCGACTTCTCGGCTATTTCTGGCTGACTTTCTTCGTGAATAAATCTTTGGTAAAGTTTAGAGCCAATTTTAGTAGGCAGGAGTTCCCTTATCCCATCTTTATCAGCATTTTTTGAGTCTTCATAGATTTCTTCCCAGTCTTTCTTGGTTCGGAGGGGGCTATAATTATAAATATTAATTACATGTGCTTTTGGAATAATTTTGCTATTTTTTTGCGTTTTGATCGTGAAAGGTTAGGATTTGTCTTCACAAGAGTCATTCACTCACGCACGTGAATTCAAAACCAATTTATGTAAAAATAAATTTAATTTTAAACTTAAATATTTAAAGTATTAATTTAATATATTTTTGAAAACGTTTAAAAAATATACAATTTTTAAGACTGTGTACTCTATAATTCAATTGAGTAAATAAATAAATTGAGTTTTTGACACCTTTCCAAAAATGTCTATGTTTTATCACACTCTCAGTCTCTCTGTTTTACCCGGTTTACAATTGCAACTTTCAATGTCAGGGGGCTCGCTCGAACACTTTCCTTATGCATGGATTCCTCGATAATCTGCGGAGACGTGCGAGGGGGAAAGCTACACGGAGAAAGCTGGTAGAACGGATAGTGAAGAGCTCTGAACACACGGAACCCTAACTATTTATTTTTTTTGCGGTAACGCGGGAGTGTATTTAACTAACTGACTACTTGATAGCAGCTAGAGGGATTTTCTGAGAAAAAATCCCTTTGGGGGTGAAGAGGGTCTTTTAGTATTACTGAGAAACAAGGAGCTCACTCTCCTACGCAGATGATTAATAATCGCTTCCAAACACAATAACATTGATGAAATCTCCACAAGGCTACAAGCAAATCTCGATATTCTACATCATGGCTACTCGACTATCAACTTACCCCTTCCTCTAATTCCACCATTAAATTTTTTACTTCTGATCGTCGACAGTTTAGTATTCAATTGGAAGTAAAGATATTTTGAAAAGTTCTCCCTGTGAAAAAAAACAGAAAAAATACTTGGGATCATTTATGACCATTCCCTTTTTTTCTCATCCCACGTGGATCATGTAATTTTTAATGCCAATAGAAACTTAACTCTCTCCGTGATGTTTCTGGAATGACTAACTGAGAGGCCTAGATAACAATAGAGTTGTATGGAAGAGGTTGACTTTCAAAAGAGTATCCTCATGGTGGATTTCTATGTCCGAGTTTTTGAGACTTGAACGCGAAACAATTAGTTTTTGAAATATTTTTTTATCTCTCCGTTTTCTCCAGGGAAGTTAGGGCTGACAAATGCGAGGGGATAATAAAACGATTTACACGTATGCGGTTCTAATTTCTTGATCAGGTAGAATAATAGGCCAACTTGAATTTTCTTTAAAAGTTAGTTAGTAAAATGCACCCCCGCGTTACCCATAAGCATATGAAAATCTATTGACCCCAAGGTTACAACCTTTGGTAAGCCCAGCATAAAGTCACGACTAATTAATCAAATGAAGGAA
Source organism: Dicyema japonicum (assembly GCA_011109175.1). NCBI lineage: Eukaryota > Metazoa > Dicyemida > Rhombozoa > Dicyemidae > Dicyema > Dicyema japonicum. The sequence continues at coordinate 173,570 of RDEW01000003.1, read as the reverse complement.
CCAAAGGGGGAACATCTGCCTGTGTCGACCGATACCATTCTAAATAGTTCATTACAGGCTTCCGAAGAGAGGTGGAGAAGTAGGTCCGCTATCTTCCATTTTCGACATCACTTCATTCTTTAGTGGAAAAGTTTTCATAATGTATAGACTTGGCCAAGGAGATATGAATACTCAGAGTTCCGCTTGTACCGTGCACATACCATCCGTTCTACCAGTTTTCTCCGTGTAGCTTTCCTCCTCGATCCACGCATAAGGTCTTATGTTTAGTGTTCGAAGCGAGTCCTCTGATGTTGAAAATTGCAATTTTGAAGTCTTCAAATTAACCTGCTGACCCTGCTTCATTAACACATAAGAAGAGAATCTCCAGGACAAATCACTCCAGGAGATCTTGTGCTTTCAGGTCACGTTTCGGTGTTCCAAAACAGGCAAAAAGAGATGGAGTATGTCCAAACCGAAATGTCATTCTGGCGGCCCTAAAGCTCTGACCTTAGGAGGTCTGGGCCTCAGTATTTTCTTGTCTCCAAGGGACCGTATCCCATGAGTGAGCACAAAGCTATGTGTTTTTAATAACACTGGTTTTACCAAGTATCCATGTGGAAACCTCTCTACTGGAGGAATTTTTGAAACCGGCAAGACATGGGGATCTCCTGAGTGATGTGGATCGTTCCGCACCAAGCCACTAGTCATGTATTTTTCTCAAGCTAAGTTAAGCTTATCATAACATTTACTGGCATCCACACATTAGTTCCTGAAAATGTTTGAATAGCCAAAGCCTCGGGATTTTTCCTAATCAATAGAAAACAGTGTCCCCCGAGAATTTCCAAATAGGCTAACTGCCGTTCATAAAATAACATAACTGGGCAGGTCAACTAAATGCGGTTATTGATGTGTCACGTAAATTATTGATAAACATTACAATAATCTCATTTACCTGTTCCATCACAATAAACCGTACTCTAAGTCTTTTTTGAAATTCTGAGAGAAATGCTACGAGAATAGCGAAATGAGCCTTATTTAGCTGCTGAAGGATACTTAGCTCACTTTAGGCGTTTAAGGGTTAATTATTGACTAAAACAAATAAAAATCAATAAGTTTTTTAGCAATATTACCGAATCCTATCGTTGTAGATGTGACGTGTTATTTTATTGAGTGAATAATAATGACAAAGAATCCCCCCGACGACCATTATGTGGAAAATCTGATGACTGTGGCACTACCAGTAAAACTCAAACTCAACATAAATATCAAATTTTCCAGGAAATAGTTTCTCTGGGATCCTTAACGCGTAAATGACGGCGCCGACTATGTAGAAGAGACCCTCTATGATAACCCATCCCAATGAACTCTTCATAAACGAGAACCAAATCCCGTTTATCTGGATGTAGTGAATAATGGGGAATATTCCAAAAAGCCCAAAGAACACGAAAAGACCTGAAATTACAAGTTCTCTTTACCTGCCCGAATTGGTCTATATTTCGGTTTCGAAAAGAAGGGGAGCATAGAAACAGAAGTGGAAATGACTCCAAATGTTATTATCAGGGTGCTGTAACACATGAAAAGTAGGGGATGAGAGGAATAGTAGTAATAAAACAATTTGGGGACGAAAGAGCCGACTATTAGAATCGAGATCCCACAGTAGTCGATCCTTCTATAAAAGAAATTAAGGACCGGTTGTAGATTTTGTACAATCCCTCGGAATGGCACATCATCGTGTGGAAGGTAGTGGAGAAAAGAAGACAGGATGAAGCACTTAAGAGGAAGATCAGATAGGCACAGTAGTCAGTCAATTCAAAGTGTTCAAAATGGTCAAAACCGGAAATAAGGAGGTCGATGAACATCGAGACGACAATCAAGAATCCTAAAATTGTTCATTTCAGCGAACCAATGAAGTGAGTCCAAATATTGAAGGTTTCTGTATGCATTCGAAAACAGGAGAAAAAACAAGCAATGTGAGAATATAAAGGGGGACGGTGATGATTGAGGATATATTCATTGTCCTTCAGCCATTCTGGGAGGAGATCGAAGCTTATCAGATAAAATTTGTCCTTTTCTTTGACCTTTGTGAGTTCCGGACCGGGTGATACGCGACATCTAGTCTCATTAGATTCGTCGTAGTTTACCTATTAAGATTACATGAAAACAAACCTCCATCCTAATTGTAGAATTAATTTAAAAGTAAAATAATATAATAATAAGCTTCTTTAATGTTTTTAATTTACAATAAATAAAATGTTGAAATTAAAAATGTTTATTATAATTTAATATTATTTGTTCATTAATCTGTTATTGTGTCACGTACTTTAGTGATTGTTGGTAGGTTTTGACGTAGATTTAATTATTAGCGCATTTTACACTAATCGATAAAATTTGATGCTTCACTAACATTATCTTTAAATAGAATATTGTTTCTCCTATTGATGTTAGTTAGACTTTTTGGAAAATTCATGTGGTTAGTAGTATTTTTACATCGATTCATAATGTAGGTTGATATAAACTAGATAACGTAGTGAGTGATTAGTGGTGTCGCTTGCGTCGAATTTAGCTGTGGCTTCGATTCCACAACGCCGCCTACTTGATCGAAGGATTTCCTTTATGGTCTTTGCCTTCTTCAATTCCTAGAGGGGTCATTGGATTCACTCAATTAACGAGATCCTGGCATCCGAAATGGATCCTCTTCTTCTCTACTCCAGTGGAAGGTTTTAATCATGGGGGGTATTTTGGAGAAACGTGATGCTAGGAAAGATAAGTCCCAATCCGATCGATGAACTGGGTATAACCTATTTCCGTGGTATATCCAGAGTTATTAAAAGTTGAAATAAGCGTTTGAATCTAGCATGGCCTTATTTGAATTACATTTTTGTACGTGCGTGGGGTCTTTGGCTCATAGAACTTCTCGTTCTACTGCAGCGGTTCTTAACCTTTTTTAAGTCAGCGCCCCCTTTTGATACAATTTTGAAGCATCAAAATTCCCTTAAGATTTAATTTTAAAAAATTGTCAAGCCTTTTGTGTTGAGTTAAAGGTGTTCAGAAAATAAAAATTATTCATGAATTATACCACTTTGATTGACATAACGTACGTAAATTAAAAAAATAATGCAATACTATCAGTACATGTTGACTCATCAATCTGAATTGAAAAATTTGTTTATCATAACAAGTGGTTACAAAAGCGGCCCGCTGTTACTCAGGTGTGACCCGCTTAAAATTAAAAAAATATTACATTTTAACTATTGTTTTTATATTGAATATTTTTGCATTAATTTTAATAAATTAATATCATTAATATTTTTTGTGATGCGTGAAAAACGTGTTAGATATACTCAAGAAATATACTCAAGTTATTCGCGATCTAGTTGAAGAATCTGATAGAATTTTTAATAATTTCAAGGGTGCCCTTCCAATGATGAAATTATTTTCTACTCCTATAAGAATAGATCCTGCAACCGCTCCAGACGAATTTCAAATGGAGCTCATTGAAATGCAGTCGGATATGGAGCTCACCACAATATTTAAGAAAAGTCAACTATTACAATTTTGGAGTAGAATTTCAATTTTAAAACTCTCAAGAAATATACTCAACTTGGTTACGAATGCGCATAAAAATGCGTCTGTATTTGGATCAACGTATGTTTGTGAAGCTCTGTTCAACAGAATCACACGGATCAAAACCAAATTTCGCAACCAATTAACTGATGAAGATCTTATGCAACTCTTACGTACGCCGTCATCAAACTGAGTCCCTGTTCTGAAGGAATAGAAGAAGGAAAGCAGATTTAATTCTCACATTAAAATTAGTTAATAAAATTTAATTTTCTTAAATTTTTTTGCATTTCATCAATTCTGGAGGAGACAGAACTATTGCTCAGAGGAATTAATTAACTTATCAATTCTGGAGAGACAGAACTATTGCTCAGAGGAATTAATTAACTTATCAATTCTGGAGGAGACAGAACTATTGCTCAGAGGAATTAATTAACTTATCAATTCTGGAGGAGACAGAACTATTGCTCAGAGGGTCATTTCTATTTTGCCGCGTGGCGCCATCTGGTGCTGCGTGGTTAATTGATTTAATTTTTCTGTTCGCTTGTCTGTTCCTCCTCTCTCTTCCTAATAGAGTGGCGTCATGTGATCCACTTGTCTAGGTAACGCCCAGTGCCAGGCAGGCATAAAAAAGGATCATTTACTCTTGCCCACTCCACTGGAGGGGTTTCCACAACTGCATGTAATGGACGTCTTACCCTTTATGCTGATGGACTCTGTTTCTGTAGAAGTGGAAACTGGATACACTTAATTAGTTGGTTACTTTAACTTCTTTCTCGGTGTATCCGGGGTTAATAAATAATAATAATTAACTTATTTGATCACAATCAACCATTAAATCAAATATTTCTTTGACAGTTATATTAAGGACTCTTCAATAGTATGAGGTTTTCTTGATTTTACTATCAATTGCGATATTTTGTATGATGCTAATAGGTTTTTTCAAGCATCTTCGAATTTTCTAAATATTTGATTAATCATAAGACAGTTTTCATAATTATATGTCAAACGAAAAACTAATTAACATCTGCATCAAGTTTCTTAGGATGGAAAACCTCGTACTAAAAAATTAAAATTCCAGCGCCCCCTATTATGTTCCAGCGCTGCGCCCCCGTTAAGAGCCACTGTTCTACTGCGTCACCTCAATAGCGTCAGAATTTGTCACTCATTACATCAATGGCTAATTATTATGCTTAGCCGCCATATTAATGAAATCTCTGTTAACGGAGCATTTTGAGGTTACTAGAATTTTGTTCTTCAAAGTTGGTAAATGTTGGGAGTACATTCGAATCTGGGTCCTCGCTCATCTGATACCTTTGTTAACTTGGAATTTCCGATGTTTCTTGAGTTCGTTACTTTGTCCATGTTCATGAGAAAAGACGCGATTTTTATCATCATGAAAATTATAACACGGACGATGACCTTACCACGGTAGTGTGAAAGTCATCTACCTTCGCAAGTGTCTCTTAGTTGTGCCGAAATAGCACTCCCAATTTTGTTGACGACTCCTTAATCCATTCTCTTAACCGCTCCAGAGATTAGGAATGTGATTGGAATAAGTGAAAATAAATAATTTTGGCAACTTCAAGAATGGTAGTGGACCCATGAGGCAGATACATGTAAAATGATTGAGAAAAAGTATTACGAATCTACTCAAATGCCGATTCTGCTGAACAAAGAAATTGAAGAAATACTCAGCCCTTGGGGATCGCTTCATATTAATCACCTTCTAAACTTCTGGAGCGGTTAGAAAAATAGGTAAAGGAGCAATCAATGAAATTGGGAATGCAATCGAGACGTATCTCCCGTGGCCCCATGTGGTGCTGCGTAGCTAATTGGTTGAAGCTTTCTGTTCGTTTATCTGTTCCTCTCTTTCTTTTTCTATTAGAATAGCGTCATGTGATCCACCTGTCTAAGTGACGCCCAGTGTTTGGCTGGCACGAAAAAAAATCATTTGCTCTCCCCCACTCCACTGGAGAGGTTTCCACAACTGCAATTATGGACGTCTTTTTTATGCTTATTCCGGATGGACTCTGTTTCTGTAGAAGTGGAAACTGGATAACTAGTTATTTACTTTACTTTCTCAGTGTATCCGAAGCTGGAGCTTGATTGCCACGTGTGCTGGCACGTGCTCTCCAAAAAAAACTGGAACTTTGATCAACGTCAGCTTTGACTCACTTAACAGGTAGAAACACCATCTTATTTATGTCTTTCGTGTTTCTGTCTCCAGAGCAGCCTTCGTTGAAGAGAAACCACCGTAACACGCAAAATGATCAACCGTCCCGCAATTAATACATGTCCTTTCACTGTCTTTAACCAAGCGAGAGTTCATATTGTGCTCTCCACCACAAATTAAGCACATTTCTTTTTTCCATTCAGAAATTCCCAATGTGTCAAAATTTTTGGCAAATTTTTTAACATCAACCATCAAGAGGTTCATCTTTTTAAAACGGGGTTGTCCGTAGCGAGAAAAAAATGCGCTGAGTAAGGTGAAAGTCCCATAGGAAAAAGTATGGGTATCAAGAAGAGTGAGATTGTGCGTAAAAAAAACAGTGCTGAGTTATTCTTTGTTGGTAGGAAAGTTGAGATTTTTGAGTGGAATAGAGCGGAGTCAGCAAATAGTGTCTTGCCCATTGTTGATATTCCAGGGAAAAACAGATATCGTTGGTAGATATCGCGAAAAGTCATGTTTATGATCTCAAATTTGAAAGGATTTGACTCTAGTTCGGGTTTTGAGAAGGGGGAGAAGATGGAATTGACCTTGGTCATCACAGTTTCTCAGTCTCCTCTAACATTGACATCGCATAGATCTCAGACATTAAGCAATACTCCTATTAAGGAGGCGGGGGAGTTGATTCTCAAGGAAAATAATAGAGGTCCTAGTTGCTCACGGGTTCTGGACTTGACTGTGAACTAGACATAGATCAATGTGCATGGTCAACCATACGAGAGGTTAAACCGGAAGTCAGATTAGAAGCCTGTCAAATAAGTGAGAAAAGACCTTTACCTCTATGGGGGTTAATCCAGGATTCCACGCAAACCGTATGAGAAAACTAGACATGAAGACAGGGATTACGTGTTAGATGACAACTCTTGTCTTTCTTCTTGTGGTTCCCAAAGTTAATAAATAAAATTATACATATACGCCCTCGTGAATTATATTCATAGATTTGTCATGTTTCCTGGTTTTGGCAAATAGTTTCCTATCCAAGTACAACCTCCTCTACCAATCATAACTAAGCAAAATCCACAGGGGTTTCATTATTTAGACGTTTCTCTATTTCATGTTCGTAAACAAATGTTTCAGATTTTTGTTAAAACGTGGGCATTCTTATCGGGTATACAGTGTTTATCGTGGGTCATTTCTTAATGGTTTTTGCATAACTACCTAGAACCAGGGTATAGAATAACGCCTAGTCGTGAGAATTCCTTATTGAATGAGCAAAGGAGTTGGAAAAGTCATAAGAGTTTTTTTTCAAAAATCGTTTCTGTGTATTATGCTAATTTTCTAATATAAATAGACTCCATCAGGTTCAGTAAAATGTTCATCAAACTGATCTTGTTGGGTACATGCTTCTCACTGATTTTTGGAAGGGACAATTTTAACAAATCGCAAATTAATCTAGAATTGGGTATTCCATCAGTTTAATGCCTAGAAAAAATGATTCGAATTATCGAAGGTGTTTTTTTTGTTATTCTAAAGAAAGGTTAAGAAGCATCAATGTCACAGCCATAACTTAATTATATCTTTTAGATTTCAATATGACTCTTTCCGAAGGTAATAATTGTGTTACTGTAAGTGACTCAACGGGTAAATTAGTGAACTAACTTGTTTTAATTTTTTGGGTTTTTTTAATAAAATGTGGTTCGTCAAAATATTAAGATCCCACTTAAACCCCGTCCCGATTTTTAGGAAAGGTGTCTTGTTTGTCATTTCACTGACATTCCTCACTATAATGAGGTTGATAACACCCCGGAACAATTTGTCACAGATACCTATGGAGCGGGGGAAAACAAATTATCCTTTCTCGTGGCATCATGCCACTGGGCATCACCTGAGACAGGTGGATCCATGATGCTATTAAACGGAACGAAAGAAATAAGGAACAGAAAGGGAAAGAGAAAATCTTTGATCAAATAGCCAGTGGGGGGAAACTAGCTCAGAAACAGTTGTTATATTAAGAAATGCTAACCAAAGCTACCTCACACTGATTCACGCATAAGAACTGTTTCCCATTCGAATTTCGTTCCTGTCCATTCCGACTAAAGGTCCACACATACAATGCTTCTTGGCATGACGATTGATGCCCCCATCGGTGAATACCCCACTTCGGAATCGGATTGTCAACTGGGACTCACACGAAACCAAGAGAAAAAAAGAACATACCTCGGCTCTCTTTAACGATTGGTTAGCATGGCTGTTCTTCACTCTAAAATAAAGTGTACGTCCTGCCCACGGCGAGCTATAAGTATTAAGGGTCTCGTGAAAGTGCTGTTTTCATTTATTTACCCCCAGTCCTTTCAAGTGAAAGATACTGGAGGTTAAGAGGAAAGTAACTACCAGAGCTAACGCCCAGACATCTGTCAGGTCTATTTGGTGCAACGCAGAACTCTAAGGTGGACCAGAAAAAGAGATGAAGAGCCCCTCTTGTGGTTGTCTTGAGGCTAGAAAAAGCAAAGCGGTAAAGCCGAAGTGCAGTTTTCATGCATAAATAACTCTCATAACAGAAAATAATTCGTCCTCGTCCCTTGTCTTTGTTGTGGGAGATATGAACGCAAAGGCCGGAATGCGAATAGGACCCGAAGAATCCTCTATTAGAAGACACGGGCGCGGAAGGAGAAATGCATCTGGAGCCTCTCTGGGAACTTCTGCGAGGCAAATAGCCTATTCCTGTGCAACACGGCCTTCACGCACTCAGGTCGCCACAAGACGACATGACTCTGTCGGAGAGAATATATAAAATCAAATCGACTACATTATCTGCCGAAAGTCTGATAAACACCTGATAAATGATGCACGTTCCTACCAGGGGACAACAACTGACAGCGACCATAGGATCGTTATTGCAGAACTTTCTGTAAAAAAGCACTTGACTGAGAACAAATATATTGAAAACGCGAACAAGGCGAGACAAAGACCCGATATATACTTTCAGACAGAAAAATTGTGGTTAGAGCCCACCTGTAGTGCTAAATTCACGAACAAATAGAGACTCTCATGAAGAAAACCGTACCGGAATCATCAGTACGAACTCTGTGGAATCAAACAAAGCAGGTAATCTCCAAGTCGGCTGATATATGTTTTGGAGTTCGAAATCATTACGCTCTAAAATTAAATCACCACCCGAACGTGCCAGATATGGCAAAGCATTGCAGAGAGCTAAGGCTAAAAGCGGCAAACAAGTCAGACGAGAGTAAAAAAAGAGCTTAAAATCCAACAAAGAATTAAAATAAAAATCAAAAAGATGAACAGACAACATTCACGAAAAATTATTACATACCTATAAAAGATGTGGAATGCCTAAAAGACAATTCAAGATGTATGCGGCTTTGCGGCTGCTGCGGACAAAGAAAGGACAAAACACCTTTCACATCAAAGACAAAAATGGAAAATTCGTAGGTAACCCAGAATAAAAAGCCGAATTAATTGCACGTCATTTTGAAATGTTGAATAAGAAATGAGGAATTTCCCCCTTTCCAAGGAAGAACAGGCGCTAAAAATCCAATCACAGTAGAAGAGTGAATTAGCTAAATAAATGAAGAAAACAAGAGTGCTGGGCCAGACAACATAAGCCTGAGCTTAAAATATGGGCCAAAAAAACTTAGAACAATTGCAAAAACCCTAAATGACATCTTTGAAACTAATACCGATTCAGGACTTGAAAATGATTATTAATACTCATACAAAAACCGAACAAAGCAAAATGACCAGTAGAAAATCTCCGCCCGATATACTTTGAACTCGGATACGCAAGGTTCTGGCAAACATTGCACTAAGCCGGATAAAGGGTGTGGCGATCTATACTTAACATCAAGTCAAAGTTGGTTCCGAGAAGGGGTGTACGACGGACATAGTATGGAGCCATAGATGGTGCTGTGCAACGCACCAAAGATTCAAGAGCGCAACGACCGTGTTGGGAATAGATCTCTCCAGAGCTTTTGACTCAATAAACAGACAGGAACTGATGAATGTGTTTGAGCAAATATTGGATGAATCGTCGGTTAGGATAATTAGACTACTACTTGCAAACAGAAGACTATCTGTGAGGACAGAAGGAGCAACTTCCCACACTTTCAAAACAACGATTGGGACACCCCAGGGTGATTCCTTCTCCCCTTTACTATTAACCATATACCTTGAATCTGTATTCCGCGATCTCCGTAAATTCTATATAGGAGACATAGAAGAATTTCGTATCACGGGACGCGACCGCACTCCAACACCTACTAGAAAATGCACCTGCGGAGCTTGAGAAATGGTTTCTCAGCGTAAATGTAAACAAAACTGAAATCAAAAGAGAAGATGATATTACTCATGGAAGATGGAGATGTACTAATAAGCTCGGCTCTCTACTAGGAGACGCTGAAGATATACTAAGAAGGAAAACACTGGCAAATGCGACAATGGCTAAGCAGAGCTTTTCAAAAAATAATTCCCGCGGCACACTAATTGTAAAAAAATAATCCACGGCACACATTAAAAAAATTAAATTTTTAAGATGTGTAAAACTAAGTACAAAAATTGAGAATTTAATCCCCAAATTTTTATTAATAATAAAAATAAAATCTTAATTATTATTGTTTTTATCAGGTCGAATAACATCAATATCAGGTCGAATGGTTGACAAAGCCACCCGCATTTCAGCATCAATGTTTCAAACTTTCACGTTTGTTATATTTCATATTATGCAGCGTAGAAAAAACCTGTTTCGCATAAATAGGTCGTTGAGAACTGTAAAATTATGGTCAGTGCTTGTTTTGATAAACTGGGATATATGTTTCGAATATATATCCAGAATTCTCCAATGTCTAACTCCGTCATCATTAATTTTAAAGATCGATCATTAAACAGTGTGCAATAAGTTCTTCATTTTCTTTAACAGATAAGTGTTTTGATTCTGACACAAGAAAAGGATTTCGTATCTAAAAAATATTTAAAAAATAATAACCCAATCGAATTTTTCAATTTCTAAGTCTGGAAAATAAGCATCCATTTTGTTTTCCAAAATTATTAAATATTCATTAATCAGTCCCTGTATCGATTCACCATTATATCCTTATTATAATTAAAATATAAAATAAACCATTCGTATTAGGAAACATAGTATAATCGCCATCTAAAACCCTTTTTCTCCAAAACTGATTTTCATTTTCAAAGAATTTAATTTGTCCGTCAACGATAAAATAGTCTCAGAACCTCCTTGCATACTTGCAATATTCTCCAACAAAGCACAAATCCGACGAGAAACAGTGTTATCTGACAAAGGTATCTTCATTATTTTTTGTTCATATTTATGACCAAACATTGTCCGAGCAATAATACGACAAGCAGGGATTATCAAGTTTTCGCCAATAGTGTGAGGTTTTAGTTGTTTTGCTATCAATTCTGAGATCAGGTATGAACATTTCAATGATTCCTTTGTGTTTACAAAAATTTCACTGAACATCATTTGACTAGATCTACGATTCATAGTAAAAACTAAATAATACTTGTGTTGTTTTTTCAAATGGATAAAATAATCCACAGATTTTTCGGAATAATCCGGATGCTTGGAAGTAAAATGTCTCTTTAGTTTGCTAGGAACCATAGCATCATTTGCCAAAAATCCATACAAATTAGACATTGAGGTAGTTTATTTTTATCTTTGCATATAAATCCAAATGACAAATAAGAATCTTTATAATAACGACAACTGATTTACCCATAACCACGTTGATGCGCACGTTATTAAAAAATTATTAAATAATGGTTAACCAATGTAAATGTCATTTAATATATAATAAAAAAAATGATTATTTTAATTTATTTATCTTTTTAAATTAATTAGGTCAAAAAATGTATATAAATTTATTCAAATTTGTATTTGGCAGGCGGCACACTAGAAATTGTCTCGCGGCACACTAAGTGTGCCGCGGGCACACCGTTTGACAACCTCTGGGCTAAAGTGAGGAAAGGATGGCTAAGAGCCAAAGGACTTTGAATTAACATCAGATGCAGGCTTTACAACGCCTTTGTGAAACCGATCCTAATGTACAACGCTGGGACCTGGGAAGTCTTTCAACGAACTATTGAAACTGGATTCGTTCCACAGAAGGCAACTAAGAAGCTTACTCAAAATCGAGTAGCCACGTAGAAGATCAACCAGTGGTATTTATAACAATTGTAGTGTTCGTATCAGCAAGGATGTGATAGATCCCCGGTGGAGGCTATTGGACATGTATTAAGAATAAACCCGGACGCACCGCTAACAAAGCGATGGAAGATTATTTTGACAGTTGCGACAAACCCTTCGCGGATGACCTAGATCGACACTTCCGATTGCATTAAACGAAGATCTAAATCGTGTGAGAAAAAATCTAAAGACGGGGACGACCGGACGAATTGAGATCACTAGCATTCGACAGAAAAGGATGGAAGAGATTAACGCTAAATATTGTTTCTAAGAGTGTTGCACATGCGGGGTGATAAACATTATGGCTTTCGTGAAAGTGCCTTAATAATAATAACAGAAAAATTTCAAACAAAAATAATTTTTAAAATAAAGACAATATTTTAATAATAAATAAATTTAAAAAAAAAATTCTCGATGGTGGTTTGCAATTGGATTCGAAGGAAGCGCAACAAACTTGGAATGGCATACTCAGAGATAACGTGGTTTTAGCTAATCCACGGAGAACTTACTGTGCTCCAGTCGGTGAAGGATTTCAACCACGAATAGTGGCAACACATCACAAGGTCAAATTTTATCGCTTTTGGAAGAAGCTATGAATGAGGCCAAACATAACTCAAAAGACGTCGACATAATCTGTTTCACTCGAGGTCCAGGGATGGGGGCTCCTCTCTCCCTTGTGGCTGTTGTGAGTAGGACTTTGGCCCAATTATGGAATGTCCCCATTATTGCAGTCAATCACTGTATTGGCCACATAGAGATGGCACGAATGGTCACAGGTGCGGACAATCCCACGATTCTTTACGTTTCTGGGGGGAACACTCAGGTTATAGCCTACAGAGAGGGACGGTACCACATTTTTGGGGAGACGATTGATATTGCCGTTGGAAACTGTCTGGATAGGTTTGCTAGAATAGTAAAGGTAGCAATTTTTGTTATTTTGATCTCAAACGACCCCAGTCCTGGATACAACATTGAACAGCTGGCAAAAAAGTTTAGCTTGGGGGTTTAATTTTAGTGGGGAATCCTTTATATTGTTGCCCTACTGTGTGAAGGGAATGGACGTCTCCTTCTCTGGACTTCTCTCTCATTTGGAGGCGAAGGTGGATTCATATCTTGAGGAATATTCCGTGGCAGATTTATGCTTTTCTCTGCAAGAGTGTGTGTTTGCAATGCTCGTCGAAATAACGGAGAGAGCCATGACCAACTGTAATTCAAACCAGGTTCTTGTCTGTGGAGGTGTTGGATGCAATGAAAGGCTCCATGAAATGCTCAATATTATGGCTCAGGAAAGGGGGGCTGAGTTATTTGCCACAGACGAGTCATTTTGTATTGATAATGGAGCCATGATTGCTCGAGCTGGAATAATGCAATATTTGTCGTCGGGGGAAACTGAATTATCAGAGACATTCATCAAACAGAGGTAAATTTGACTTAATTGTAGATATCGAACGGATGATGTTGATATTACGTGGAGACTGAAATGATATTCTTTTTTATTATGATTTTAATTCAATAAATGGTAGATGTTTGTGTGATCCGTTACCACGTTGTTTAAGTGAACATGATATTGGTCATTTATTTTAAATCATCACTGTTACTATGAGGAGAGACACCTTCCCCCTGACCAAATCTACTGGTGAAGGTTACGTTATGAAAACTCTTCTGCCGAAGAATGAAGTGATGTCTGCGCCGGTAGGACGTGTGATGCAAATAGAAGAGTGGACCTACTTCCCCACCTCTCTTCAGAAGCGGAAGTCTGTAATAAGCTATTGGAGGATGGATTCGGTCTGCACAAGTAGACTTTCTCCCTTGGATTCCTTCCTCGGATTAATTAGTTGTGACTGTTTGAGCTGGGCTTAGCAGTCTTGGGTTAATAAAAAGTAGAGACACGACCATAAAGTCATAATACATATCCGGCGTGACACGCACTTTATTAGAGAAGGGCACAGTTATGATAATTAATGTTAGAATTGGAACCAACAAATGTTCTTGGATTTTTTTTTGAGTTCCACAGTGAAGTATTCACTGATGACGGCGTCACTCGTCAATCCAAAGAAGCGTAGATATGTGGAACCTGCAGCCGAAATGTACAGCGGATCCGGGACAATTGGGATTTTGATCAGGTACTTATGACACTTCTATTAGTAGATCCTTTTAATTCTTCGGGTGTGTTTCCTAGGATTTGGGTATTCCATGTGTTGAGCGTGGGGTATTGAGTTTTGCTTGACTTTTGTGGTTGTGGACATTAAGTTTGTGCTTATCCGTGAATGTTGATGTCCAGTAACTCTCTGGGACCATTTATTTCTGACATCCTATACGGACAGCTTCAGACTGATGGCCTTCCAAGTTCTATCAATTTTGAGCTGTGTAAGATTGACACTTCCTCTGTTCAGAACGCGCAGCTTCGGATGTCTTCTGGGTCCGTCACCTCATTCATGTTCACAAGAAGAAAAAAGATAAAGGCTTTCATCCACAATAGTAGACATTTCATCACCACCTCAGCCTCTTGGCCAATTATTTATGTATTTATTTATTTAATAACCCCGAAAAAAGAACACCAAAAAAGTAGGAGTAAACCAACTAATTAAGTGATCCCGGTAAGCCTCAACAGGATCGAGAGGTATCTCCTGTGTTCCTCCAGAGTACCCACGGCTTTCCTAAATAGACGACGATCATCTTTCATTAGAGTTTGAAGAGGGGGTTTTTTCCCCAAATTTCGTGTATTTGAGGCCACTAGCCTTGAATGGAAGAAACGACTTGTTTCTTGGCCACACAGACCGATGAAGCCGGAGCCATTATTTTTGATTGCGGCGTGGTCAAGCATTGGGGGGTAGATTCGTTAGACGTGCTAGTTTGCCAATTAGGGAATTGATCTTGAGTGAATTTGATATCGAAGCTCCATAGGCCCATGAGGCACAAGCATACTCAATCGTCGGTTTTAGGAGTTGATTGAACAAGACGAGGGCGCATTCCTGTGACGGCCTGGACTTCAAGAGTGGTTTGATTATATTAAGTTTCCTGAGACCCTTTGTCATAACGTTCTTCACATGTTGAGAAAATGTCATCAAAGGGTCTAATGTCACTCCCAGGATAGTTGGACGAATCTGTAGTGGTAAGGAGTCTCCATAAATGTTCAAATCAGTGTATGTTTTTCTTTTCTGTCCGTGGTGAAGATTGTATACTTGATTTATTCCCGGATATGGAGAGACGATTCAACTTCAACCAGGCTCCCAGGTTGTTAATACGTGACTGAAGCTCTGATTTTGCTGTACCCACGTATTTGTTCCTGCTAGCGATGATTATGTCGTCAGCATAAGTGAGAAGCATTGAATCTGCTCCTCCAGGGCAGGGTAAATTGTTGAGGAATAAGTTGAATAACACCGGAGAGGGGCGATCCTTGAGGGACGCCAATTGGTAGGAGACGAGACCTCTATCTTGCGTGGTCTATACAGACACGTCCTCTTCTTCCAGAGAGAAAATTAGCTATCCATTTTTTCATAGCCTGCTGAATAGTGGTGTCAAAATCCTTATTTGTGTGTAATGTTCTCGAAACAGAATTGAACACCTTCTGGAAATCCAGGTAAACCACTATTGTCCGTAGATGGCGTTTCGGTTCGTTGAATCTTTCTGATAAATATTGAGACAGTGAAATCAAATATGTCGTAGTTGAACGCTCACATTAGAAACTAT
Source organism: Dicyema japonicum (assembly GCA_011109175.1). Lineage (NCBI taxonomy): Eukaryota > Metazoa > Dicyemida > Rhombozoa > Dicyemidae > Dicyema > Dicyema japonicum. The sequence continues at coordinate 157,947 of RDEW01000003.1, read as the reverse complement.
GTTGTAAGTGGCAGTAGGGCAAATTGTGTTTAATTTTCCAGAGTACGAGTTCCTCCGTTAAGCGCGATAATGCGCATGTTAATGTAATTGGACGGTAGGAAAAAGATAAGGTTTTTGGTTTTCCTAGTTTTAGGAGGGGTATTATAAGTGAGTTCTTCCATTTGCATGGGATGACGTTCTTGTTAAAAGATAAATTAAAAATTGACGCAATTCGAAATGATTGCAACATTACCAAGGTGTTTTAGCAAAATTCCCGGAATACCGTCAGGACCACACGTATGAAATTTCTCCATCGATCCTATAGCCTGTGTGACCTCGGCATGCGTAAATAAATTGATCCACAAAGTTGGTTTAGGCATTAAATTCCGAAGGTGACAAGAATGAGATTTCGAGAAGTCTATGTGACTTATGGATGCGTAATATTTCATTAGGTTGTTAGCTTGCACAGTATTTTGAGCAGAAAAAGATTCTGATACATCTGATAAGTTTAGCTTGATTCGACGAATAGTTTTCCATAAAAGACTCGTGGATTTCATATGTCCAATAGATGATAATAGGCACTTCCACGCCCTATCTTTCTTTTCTCTGATAAGCTTTGTAATTCTCTGATTTAAGCATTTTATATTTTCCAAATCAGAAGAGGTTTGCAGATGATTCATCTTCAGGGAGTTTCTTTGTTTGACGAGAAGACGAGTCTCCGAGTCCAGAGTAGGCTTGTAGGATTTTTAAACTGCACGTGGTACAAACAACTTTTCAGCTTGAAGGAATACATGGTTTAGATGGTTCACTGCTTTGTCGATGGAGCAAAATGAGGTGGGATCAAAATGTATTAGGTTATGGTCAATGAAAAGTTTGAAATTCGACCAGTCAGCTTTCTTATATACCTTGAAGGTTGCTTTAATTCTACGTGAGTTATTGAATCGGCTCAGGTTTAATATAATCGGATTATGATCACTATGAAAATCGTAGGAGACGTTCCATGAAATCTTCGGGGCAATCCTAGAGGAAGCAAAGGATATGTCGGGGGAGGTTGGGTTGTCATTTCTTCGGACAGGTGTCCTTGTGAAGATATTCGGGTGATTCAGAATCACCATTTTTTCGAGAGAGTCGATAATTAGACTCCCCCTCTTGTCTACCGACTGAATACTGAGCCATTGCGGATGTTTGGCGTTGAAATCTCCACATAGTAACACATTTCGAATTTTTTGCAGTTTGTCGAGCTTCGGAACATAGTTATTAGGACAGGATCCCGGCGGTGGAATGTAAATGTTTATTAGAATAAGATGTTCTGACTCATTAATAAGATCAATAAAAATTTGTTCCACGGTCTTGTCCTGTAGAATTAAATCATCCACTTGCGAGCTCACATCGTGGAAGGATAAACCGTTTTTAATAATGGTGAGTAAGCCGCCACCACGTCCAATGCAGTCTTTTCTGATAGAGATGTATCCAGGAAAAAGTGGGGTTGTACTCTTTGTAGAAAGTTTTGACTTCCGGATAAGGCAGATGTCAATCTTTTGCTTAGCTAATTAACATCGTAACTCCAGAATTTTTGTTTTTATTCCGTTAGCATTGAGTTGCATAATAACAAGGGTTCTGGTCCAGGGTTTTGTTCAATATCTCCAGAAAGCAATAGAATCCAGGGGAACAAACAACATCTCGAGTTTCCAATTGAGGTATACCATCCAGACATAAGGAGTCTGGATGGGGAAGAGCAAATGGTTCTTTTTGGTGTATTATTACACTGAGCGCCACCACAAAAGGTAACCACATTACGCCACGAGAAAATTCCAAAAATTATCCACTTGGTTGACTGGTCTCGTTTTTTGTGTACGGCAATATTATTTTAAATAATTTTTTGACTGATAAAAATTCTATTTTTCTGCTAAACTATAAATTGAAAGGAAATCCGTGATTTAATTTGATGCACGTGCCTATGGGATTCAAAATACTCTATAACTGACTTTTATAGAGTTCTATGTGACAATGGGACAAGCTAACAAAGTGATCGTGTCAGTGAGCTAAAATCTAGCAGTTTTTCAAGTCATTTTTCGAGATAAAATTATTTGATTGAAAAAAACTGAGTCATGTCATTTAGAACTGACCTTGAGACATCATGCAGTACTCAAAATTATTTCCAATTCAGCCATGAGAAGGATGAGAGGTCAAAACGGGGAAAGTAAGCGATCCTTCCCGGAGATTTTTTGTTTTTCCGCTCGCGGTTGAAACGTCTGGTTCCCTTTCGCCTGCAACGCTCGAATTCCATGAGTCTTTTAGAGACATATTTTGAATTTGAATTAAGTGTAAATGAAGTATACTACAATGATGATTCCAAAAATTCGAGAAGCTGTGTGACAGATTCATATAAGGTAAGATCGGTTAAGGGAAATGAGTTATTGTTAACTATTCTTAAAAAAAGAGCAATTTCCACTGATTATGATAAACCTTGAAAAACAGTGACTAATCGAAGTGACATACAGTGTTAGATCCATGTGAAAGCCATTTATTTTTCCTACAAGACTGAGTCTACCAATGAATGGTTCACATGTTCTTTAATTAAATCACTAACCCCATTTCCGCTAAAGGTAGAAAACGTGAAAGCCGCCAAGTCAGTTCGCCTTAAAAGACTTGATGGTCAAGGGGAAATAAAACATTCGAAAACTTCCAGAGATTATTCACACCATAAACAGCGAGTCCCAATTTTACTTAGTTAATTGCACCCCCGTGTTTAAGCATATGAATACTTAGGGTTAAGCTTGTGATATACCCCATAGTATCCTTCCTACAAGTTTGTTTCATCCAAATTTCCTCTGATTGGCTTTTATTATTTTCAAAGCCCAAGATTACCAAGAAAATGAGGTGATCCCAGCTTCCAACATCTCTCGAATACTCCGCCAGCAAACCAACTCCACTCCTGAAGTGTCTTCTCTTATGTCTGCAGAAAAATTCTATCGGAGTGCACTTTTGTTTATTGTCGATCTGAATTCCTCTGCATGGTCCGCTCTTTCTCTGAATAGGTTTCCTAGCTCCTTCAGGTACGTAGGAAGCTCTGGCCATTTCTCAACGTCTGATTGGCTTATTTATTTATTGAGAACCCCAGAATCACCGAGAAAGTAAGACAAACGTCAGACAGTTAGATAATCTCAATTCCCGCAATCAATCGAGCCAAAACTCGAAAAAGCTTTCTCTCATCCCTGCAGAGGAATCCGATTGGGGAGAGGAACTTCTTAGCCAATCGACTTTCTTTTTCTTTGTCAAAGGACAGGCCAAGCGGGTTTTCTATGAATCCGGATCCGCAACTACGGGTCGTAGCTTCCGTGAGTAGCGGATTAAGCATTAATCTAATATAAGGGTCCATCATATGAATAGTTTTTTGGTATAATGAATTGAGTATGTGGAACGTAGTTTCTGAAAACGCGAATCTCCACGCAACATAGGCGTACTCCACAGCCGGCGCGATAGTTTGTCGGTAGAGTGCTGCAACTGAAGCATCCAAAGTCAAAGGAATTTTCCCGACAAGCGCACGTGCAACGTTAAACTTCTGCAGGTATTATCATTTATTATTTATTTAATAACCCCGAAAAGAGAACACCAAGAAAAAAGGAGTAAACCAACTAATTAAGTGATCCCGGTACACCTCAACAGGATCGAGAGGTTTTTCCTATCTTTCTCCAGAGTACCCACGGCTTTCCTGAATAGACGACGATCATCTTTCATTAGAGTTTGAAGAGGGGTGGGTTTTCTCCCTTATTTCGTGTATTTGAGGCCTCTAGCCTTGAATGGAAGAAACGACTTGTTTCTTGGCCACACAGACCGATGAAGCCGGAGCCATTATTTTTGATTGCGGCGTGGTCAAGCATTGGGGGAGGGGGAAAGATCGGGTGGTAGATTCGTTAGACGTGCCAGTTTGCCAATTAGGGAATCGATCTTGAATGAATTTGATATCGAAGCTCCATAGGCCAATGAGGCACAAGCATACTCAATCGTCGGCTTTAGGAATTGATTGAACACGACGAGGGCGCATTCCTGTGACGGCCTGAACTTCAAGAGCGGTTTGATTATATTTAGTTTCTGCAGGTAAGATTGGCTTATTCTAAAAAATACTGATTTTGTGGAATTATAGAACATTTAATAATTTTAAATTATATTTTAAGTTAATATTTATTTGCTAAATAATAATAAAATAAATCGTGAACATTGTGTGAGGTTGGGGTTTTTTCGTTTTTGGTCTTAATGAGAACTTAAAGCTATTTGAAATAAATATTCCTTCCGTAGATGTCCAGAATTCACATTGGTAAACTATCCACAGCTGCGCGTAAATCTGATATAGAACACTTCTTCAGGAATCACAGAGGAGTGATTGATATTCTCGTAAAAAATGGATACGGCTTTGTCGTTCGTTTATTTTCCTCATTTCAGGAATTCAGATCATCCAAAAATGCCGAGGATGCCATAAGGGATCTGAACGGACATCCAATCTGCGGTGAAAAGTAATGATTCTAACCTATTTTTAGCGTCCACCTTGATTATGCCAGGAGTCGGGGATCGAATAGGTCTTCTTACGATGGAAAACCTCGATATATGGAACAGTACGGTCACCCAATCCGAACAAAGTATCGAATCATCGTGGAGAATCTGTCCTCCGCTGTGAGCTGGCAAGTTTACTCGAATTTATGGAATTTTAAAGGATTTGAAGGACCTCATGCGGAAGGCTGGGGATGTCACTTATGCAGACGCTCACAAACACAGGAAACGTGAAGGGTAATTTGGATTACTTTATTCAGATTGGTGGAGTTTTACTCGAGGAAAGACATGGAGCGTGCGGTAGACAAATTTGACAATTATGAGCTGAACGGTCGGGTTCTGAAGGTAATCAGTGACCTGAGGGAGTCGTCTAGTCCAGATGTGAGGAGAAGAAGGAAGAGATCGTGTTCTAGCGGCAGTTCTGGGTCTTCTCAGAATAAGAGAAGAAAACCGAGGTTGTGGCTTGTGATAATGAAGGGAATCGAGTTCACGGAGGTCTTCGAATTCAAGGAGTGTGAGTTCTAGGAGTAGGTCGAGTTGTTCGAGAAGCAATTCTGGTGAAAGCAGGCGAAGTAATGGTCACAACAATGGAGATACTCATTCTGATTAATTTTGTATTTCCACGTGTACTTTAATTTTCGTATGGTTACTATTTGTTATGTTCAGTGATGTTATCTTTGTTTTTGATAGTTTTTTTTGGGAATTATGGTTTATTGAAGATCTTGTTCAATAAGTTTGCCTTAGACTCCCAGAGGAGAGAAAATCATTTTGTCGGTAAAGTTTAAGTAGTCTGCTATCAGGGTTGTTCTTTGTATGGGGTCCGACGCTAAGCTGAATGAGGACCAAGAGAAACTGTTGAGACGAGTAAGGATGACTGTGGAAGAGAGAATGGCTCCTTTCTATTTGAAAGGCTCGGATCTGTTCTCATACGTCAAGATTACTGAGTGATGTCTGGATGACAAAGGACCCCAGGAAGATTCCAATCGGGGTAGTACTCATGGTATTTTAATTGTCCTCACAGTTAACCTTACTTAATTTTGCGTCATCTCCACTAGCGCTGCTGATCATTTGAGCGAATCTCGTTCGCAATCCTGAGAGGGAGTAACCACGCAGTCATGTCAGCTCGGATTGATTGTTTTTAATTTAATAAATTAACTTAATTTTGTGTTAATAAAAAATCATTCAAGCTTACATTAACATAAATCGGCTTTTATTTCAACGGACCGTGACAGTAATTAATTCAATTTTTGTTAATAATAGAATGTTCGAGAATTAACAATCGAACCAACAATTCCCCTCTTTACCCCAAAGACATACTTCACCGAATTCCTTCGAATATTGTGACAGATGGGATTTGAACCTGCACACTTAGTGTATCCGACAGTTCTTAGTTCAAAACGTCGAGTTCCCGATGTGTTTATAAAGAAGACGAGACCATTATTATTAGCAGCATACATGTGATCATATTGACTATTATTCTAACACGTGCACTCCCTGACAGATAATCTTCTAAGCTCTTTCATTTTCGATTTCAAACCTGGGTCCTACAGGCGTCGATACATTCTTTGTTCAGAACTTCAGGTTTCCGATGTCTCCCGAGTCCGTCACCTCATCCATATTCACGGAGAGAAAAACAAGGGGTTTCATACACTATGAACCTAACTAGACATTTTCTGCAATAAAGACGTCGTAACCTCAACCTTCCGCCCCATTAACCACTGGCTAAGTATAACATTGTCTCAATAATCAAAAAAAGGTGGTTTCTTAAAATTTTTGCGAAACGACGGCCTAAAGACATTCCTAAAGAATACATTATCGCACGTGTTTGACCACCTCATCAAAATCCAATTAAAACTGCAATTTATTTATGGGTTTTTATTTCTGTTTTTTAATTGTTATGTCTACAGATTACAATGATTCCATGTAAACTGGAAATTGAGAGAATTTGTTTAAAATAAAATCAAGAGCGTTTATTAATCTAACTATTGATTTTCTCGACATAATTATAGGCGTTGCCTCACAACTGAAGTGGAGATTAACTGTAGGGGCTACTGGCTTTCTTCTGAGTGTGGTTAGACATCCCAGCCTTTCGATAAAAAACGGTGACTTCTTGCTTATACTCTAGTTGTCTCGACAGCGATTTGCGGAATGTGAACAGGCGGAGGAACCTACTTATTTTTTTCCTTTAGACTTATCTGTCTTTTCCGCAGCGAATAATGGATTTCCACACTCTATAATATATGTAGAAGGTAGAAAGTCGATAAAGGTGACATCCCCCTATTAGTGACTTCCCCTCTTTAGCCGCTTAGCTGACTGTAACTTTAATCAAAAACCAAACATAGAAATTTTGAGGGCATTAGAATGTTTAGTGTTCAACCACAATCAAAATTCAATTACAATTTATTTTATGTGATTTTTTTATTTCCACGTTTTAATTGCTATTCTCAAAAATTTGGCCTCTTCAGTCTCGGACTTGCTTCGAGGATCTGAAGAAAAGCAAGTACTGAAGTATTTCGGAGGATCACTTGTTTATCCCATTTGCAATAAAGCAATCGGAACCATATACCGCCAGACAATCGCGCCAGCTGTGGAATATGCCTCTGCTGTGTGGAGATTCGCGTTATCAGAGACCACTATCCAAAAACTAAACTTACTGCAAAGGAAAACGATACTTATGCTGGGACCAGAATGTGGAACAAAAATACCTCCCCTGCTGACGGAATCTACAACTCGTAAATTTGGTTCCGGATTTCTCCGCATTTGCGAGGAATATGGACACCCACTAAGCCTCTCACTGTTCCACGCAAAAGAAAATCGGTTGGCTAAGAAATTTCCTTCCCCAATCGGCTTGCTCTGCAAGGATCAAAGAAGGCATTTCCGTTCGACAGTGGGAACAATGGAGACGCACACGGTACGTTTGGTTGCGGGAACTGGGATCACCTAACTATTTGACTTTACTTTTGTCTTTCTTTCTCGGTGATCCCGGGGTTAATAAATAAATAATCCCAGTTTCTGTAAAGACGTCAGGAATCCTTGGCCCACAAGCGGAAGATCTAGTCCGTCGGATGAAATGAATGATCTAAGTGGTCACCAAGGATCTAAATGAGAATGGATGGCTTCGAAACAGTATCTCGATGATTATTGTCAGAGGAAACAGCTTGATGATTCAAACTCCCTATATTAATTAAATTATTTTTGATATTAAATTCAGATTTGCTACAACTACCAGATTGAAGTGATTTTCCATAAAGTTGAACAGAAAAGTCAGACTAAATTGCATAATTTGATGATAGGCGTTTTATCTGAAATTATTGTTACCACAGGATCACCCGGTTAAAAAGAAAAAAAAAAGTTCCCAACTAAGTGACTCCACCCCGACATTGGGAGGTCCTATCCGATGTGGGCGAGAATCCTGGATGGCTCTCCAGAAAGGATATCTTATTAAGGTATTCGTTCATGGCTTCATAGAGGGGGCTGTTAGCTAGAGTAGCTGCCCTCATCATCTTTTGTTGTCGTCCAGTCAAAACTGCTTATATGAAAGAAAGAATTCAACAGAATTTAAGAATTAAAAAAAAACAAAAATGTATGGACCTTAATTTTATTTAAAAAAACTAAATAAATTTTGTTAGTTTAAATTAAAGAATGTTAACTAATTAAAGCTTATTTTGTTTGATTTGCCGATTTTCAATTTCTTCCTGCAACTCATTTGTGACTATACAAGATGAGATGAATAGTCTTTTGAATCTCTTAAACTTTAACCGTGAAATTAACTGTTAGGAGTGAACCCTCGTTGTACATGTACATGTTATAAATAGGACACGCTATAATTGGGAAAATTACTGAGGCTGAAAGCATCCATCCGATTCCAATGGACCACGTCGGAAAACGATAATCTCTGTAGCTTATATCAGAAGCTGTTATCGAACTGAGGATGAAAATGATCTGCAAGATAAGTACATATGAGCCCACCAATGTGTATGCTGGAGTGAAAATAATAATGATCCATTTGAAAATAAATCCGGGGGTTTCATATTTAGGATCTTCATGTCATTCAGCAAACGATCATAACCTTAAATATCCAAAATCTACAAACCATAAACAAAGACGACATTGATGGCTTCCAAGAGTCCCACAAAGACGACTACTTTACTTACAGGGAAATAGTTGAATATTTCGAACACGTATATTCCACCCTGAGGGGTTTATACGCAAAATACATTAGTGACCATTGTCAGACTCACACAAAAAGACACGAGACAGACAATGAGTGTGATCAGTTCTTTGCGGTACTTAATGTTGAAATGTCCTTCGGTAACATCCTCAATTGCCAAGACTGTGGCTTCCAAGGTTACGAACTATAATTCACTAAAACGTAAAACCTCGCTGTCTATGCCAAGAAATATCAAGGAAATAAAAAATAGTACTGCCCAGGCATTTGGATCACTGAGTTCTGCTAGGGCACGTGGATACGCGATATAAGCCAATCCAGGACCTAAATATAAACCATTATGATTACCAGAGTCGGTTACTGCCTCAATCGGTACATGCTGACGATTCGCCATGAATCCAAGAACCGGAAAATAACAAATCCAGCGATTATACTACATAATGTGTTCATTATTGAATATCCAAAGACATCTCTAAAGACATTAGAAACATGAAATTAATAGATTGTAGAATTAGTCGTGTATGCCTATTTGTCTTCTATACCGGTAAGTATTGTGATCTGTCTTATTATGAGAACCCAATGCAGTAAAAACGCCACATGCTAATGTATAAGAAAAGAATATTTGGGTTCCTGCATCTGACCATATCTAAAGACCCTCGTAATATAGACTATAATAGGTGATATTGATTAGATTTAACATTCAGGAATAATATAAGACCTCAAGTGATGCTAGCTTTTTTATATCGGGATTCAAAAAGTATTAACTCCTTGAATAGATCCTTTAAGACTGACGCTTCTTCCCAGCAAAACGAAGAGGAGAATGAATGGAAATAATGCAGTAACGTACATTATCTGAAATATAGCATTTTACTCCAAACTTTTCCAGAAACTCTGATTCCTTTGAAAATTATGATGTAGCACAGAGTATAGGAGAAGACCATACATCCGACGAGTGGCAAATTTAGACCACCAACCTCACCGATTGAGTTTGTGACTTTTAGAACTTTGTTACTAAAATAGCTTAAGAAGATATTACTTAAAATATTCATTTACTGGATCTGTGTATTGAGAAGAGTTGGCTAGAAAGTTCGAAAAGTTGGTTTGACATTTTTTAGTTGCCCATTCGGGGTCACAATATGTCCAAGGGAATGGTTTTTTGAATGAAACAAAGAGGTAATAGGAAGTCCAGGATAACAGAACGATGTAAAATGTCCCCAAATAAAAGTTTGCCAACGAACAAGCTATTCCGATACCTAAAATAGTTAGATCACTCAAATTCTATCACCCTGCAAAAAGGGGGTGAACTTCCATGCTTTAAGAGACGATCTTCTTGTCATTTGTCCGACAATACTTTCAATATAAAGCAAAGGAATTCCGCAAAGGAAGACAGAGATAAAGTAAGGTATCAGAAATGCCCCTGAGATGTTAAAATAAAGTAAACCTCCACCGTGTTTGTAACACAGATAGGGAAATCTCCAAACATTTCCGAAACCAATGGATAACCCAATTGTGGATACCAAAAAGTCGAGTTTATTCCCCCAAGTTTCATTATGCGCTATATTTTTAGTGTCGCTTGACATTTTAATGTAATTCGCAGCCACTTATTTATATCAAAATTTATTACGTTTGGAATTTTCCAATTTCATTTGCGTGATTAATTGGATTTTGAAGTATCAAAAATTTTAAAGATTGATTAAATTCTGGTTGAAATTCCATCAGAATTTGGAGAATATAAACTAACAAAATTGTAATTCGATAGAGTTAGCCAATTTGTTGAATCAAGCAGACTATCAGTTTTAATGTTATCATAATTTTGTGGTAGATTTATTTCCAGGCAATTTAATTTTTTTATTCGGTAAATTTACCAATAATTTTTAGTAAAAAATAACATTGTGACATTTGACTGAACACAAGCACGGGGTAAGGTCTACGGTGAAGATCTCTGTTCAGACTAACTGCGGAAGTGGGATGTCTCAATTGTGAGGATATACCATTAAATGCTGGGAGATAAGAAATGACTGATTCCAATGTGAAGAGAGGGAATAAGTCGGTGGTAAACTCCCCAAGAGGAGAAAAGCAATTCCCAGCGATTTAGATGGTCAGTTGTACTATGGACTATCATGTGGCGGTTCTGCGGACATCCAGGAAGAGAAGATTCGATTGACTAGAGTTGGCAGTTAACTCCTGTAAGAGGGGGATGATTACTGTAAGGGGCAATAGTCATTAGAATAAGATTTATTCATTTTTGTCTCGTTTTTGATTTGTATAGTAATTATCTAAAAGTACGATCATATAATATTCTCCTCATTACAATGTCTTCTTGAGGTCTCCTTTGTGACAAATCAGCACTTCTAAGTAATGTGAGAGATTGACGCTATTGACAATAGGCAAAGTGCAAATCGATTGGAGAAACTCCTTGATATTATAAATGTGCATAACGTTCATCTTTTCAGTTAAGTTCAGACTTCAATATTGTCTCCAAATCGGATTTTCCTGTTGAAGGAAGACGTTGTAGATCTTCATCCTGAAACATGCCTATTATTACGTCGAATGGCATTACGTCATCTTCCTCCACTTTCCCTTATCATAAGAAAGCTCTCGTAGTCCATCCCGATCCTCTACTTTTCTGAGCGTTTCCCAATCTTTTGGAGGTCCCCGTCGTGAACAACGGGAGGTGTACTTGAGGAGCGTCAGAAACGAATAAGTCCATGTCTGCTGAGGCCTCCAAGTCTATTCTCAGTACTTGTCAAAGAGCCTCCATTTAGCTTCCTGATTTAGACCGAGATTGGCTCGTATCTAAACTATCGAAGAACAAAAAAATGTGTAATTTAATTAAAAAAATAAGTATACAAAGAATGATTTTCGTGTAGGGAATATAATAATATTAATTAATCATAAATAATATTTAAAACAAAAATGCAAAACGATTCAGTCGGAAGGTTCAGGTGGTAACGTACCTCTGTTGCACGAATTGTCTACATACTCTAAAAGCCTTTGTGTTCTTTCTTTCCGTAAGCTTGGACCAATGACGGACTGAGGAGATACATGTAAGTTAAAAATTATAATTCTTCGTTTTTTTGCGTCACACAGGTACATCTCTGTGAGTTGCCATCAGTCTCCTTCACTTGAATGGACTGGTATAAGTAGGACGAAAGCATTGTATAGCCGTATTTTTACTGGTATTGAAACATGTGCATTTCTCATCATGTCGATTTTAGTAGCATCGATCTGAGGTAAGTAAATAAACTGTGAATAATTATAATTTTTATCAAAAAAATAATCTAGATTTCAACATCACTGTTGATTGTCGAACCACAAGTTATGTTATTTTTTGCTAGTTTGATGTTTTTATATATTTTTGAGTTCGCGTGAAGAATTTTATTTTAGTTTTTTTCAATAATGTCAAATGTTGTTATTAAAAAATGGTAAAAGTCAGGGAGTTGAATGGTCATGATGTTTCTTCTGACGATAGCTACCGATCTACGCTCTAGAAGCCATCCAGTCTCACGTGGATTCTTGGTGACCCTTTGGATCATTAAGCCGATCCAATGGACTTGATCGTCAGCTTGTGGGCTAAGGATTCCTGACGTCTTAACAGCAAATGGGATAAAAAAGTAATCCTCAGTAATGCTTCGGTATTACTTCTCTTCTGTTCCTCGGCTTGATTAGAAGCATGACCTGGGACCATTTGAAAGATGTCGCACGTTTAATTTTTGGTTGTTTGTCATCACTTAGCCCATGCGACCTTTAATTAAGTTAGGCAACCATTACTTGAGTTTTTTGTTAATCGACATCATGAAGATTTTTTTCGGTAAGAATCTTCCGGGATTTGAAAGCCTTCTCTATATCAACTAAGACAAGATCGGCTCTCACGTGTGAGTTAAGAATATTTAAACCATTGGAGATGAATTTGACATATATTTTAGTTGAGTGTCTTTCGTAGAATCCACATTCTTACATTTTGGATGATTAAATATAATAAACCTACTTTATTTAACCAACAATAAAAAAGCTAATATTAAATAATCAGCAAACTTCCTCGCCTGCTTGTTCGTCAGCCTCCTCAGACAGGTTCGATTCTAGTTGCTGAAACAACTTCTAGAGCGCCCTGTCCAATTGAACCCTCTGCCCATATAGCATCTCCGGGCACTGCCTCATACTCCAATGTCAGACTCTCTAGGGCAGTGGTTCTTACCCTTTTTATTAATCGGCCCCGCAAATTTTTTTTCGCCCCTCAGTCCACAAGTCAAAAAGTTATTACCACGTACAGAAATTATTTAAGAAATATTTTTTATTTAAAAATCAGTTTTAATTGATGAGTATTCACAAGAGTCTCTAAATTTGCATTTCTTTTCGTTAGTGCAATCCTTATATCTCCTCTTGTACATTTACTTTGTTTCGTTTTTTCTCGATGACATTGCCGAGAGTGCTAAATCCTCTTTCTACGCAATATGAAGTCGGAAAACATAAAATAATTGGAGTCATTTTTTTCCATAATTTCGGGACTTTTATCTTCATTAATTTAGATCCCCAGAACTGTGAAAAGTTTTCACTTTTGAATTTGATTTTGAGTTCTTCATCATTTTTCAATTTAATTAATTCTTCTTTTTTTAAACAAAATATTTTTTTAACAATTAAACAAATGTCAGTTTAAGAAGCCTGTTGCGTGGATTGCGAACGAGTTCCCTCGGAGTATGGCTATTCCAATCTTTTGTCTTAGCCATAACCCTTCTCGTTGATCCCTTTTCTTTCTGGCAAGCAGTCCTCCGAGTTCTCGCAAGAACTCAGCCGTCATTGGACCAATGGCTCCCGATGATTCGTCGCAACAGGAGTAAATCGGTAGCGATCCCCGA